>CM059794.1:17345046-18545046 GCA_030435695.1 Brachymystax lenok tsinlingensis | reverse complement strand
CCTCTGTCTGTAGCATGTTGATGTGTTTTAGAATGGGTTGTTGTTTTAGACCTCAGACCTGAGGGGTATACTACAAAGCAGGATCAAGGAGTTAACTTGCCTAAATATTCTGAAATAACTTTTTAGTTTTGATTAAGATAAGCTTAAAATGGACATGGTCTAATATTTATTTTTTAAAGAACAAGCAAATCAACAGTTATTTCAGGTTGCTTATCAAAGTCAGTTGGCCAACTCATTTGATACAACTTTGTAGTATACCTCTAAGGGTTGTGATTATGAAGGCCTTATGTTAGTAAAACATTACAAGAGATGACAAGGGGCTAGAGGGGAGGGTGTGGAGAGTCTGGAAAGTGACCTGAGGACTACAAAGGTCACCTGTTCACCCTTGAGGAGCATTTAAGCCCCTTAGGTTACAATCACCCTCACCCCCTGTTACCCTCAACCTCCTCCACCTCTCTCACCCCTGCTAACCCATCAGTCTGCCATGTGCTGTCTGTCACAATACTGTCAGTACTGCAGGATAAACAGCTCAGTGTTTAACCAACAGGCTCAAATGCGGCCTAAGGCATTTGTCTAGTCCAGCAGACTTATCTTAAATGAGAGGTGAATTGCAATAGAAAGCTAATCAAGGAGGTGATAGTATCTTGAAGTGCCAATAATAGGAAAGTGGGTTAGAGGTCAATAATGATTTTGTTGGTAATGATTACTTAATACCTATGGAGTTGTGAATGAATCTTGTCAATAGCTGACAAAGGTTGCCAACAGACAAAAGCTCTATGACGGACAAACACTTTGTCCATAAATATGAACTTATATTCACTAGAAGCAAGCATGATGGTACATGTGCTGCACATACAAAGCTCTAGTCTAGGTGAAGGCTAGCCATTAAAAATATGCTTCTCATCTTCCAACAAATACTGATTAGTACATAAACGTTTTGTTTATTTCTCAAAATAAATAGCTGCAAATGCAAATAATTGAAACGTAACATAACCTACAAATACCTGGAATTGTTGTATTCTGATACAAATGACATGTTATTACACATTACAGTCACACTGGCTGTGACACAACGAGTCCCTACAATCAATGAAACAATCTGTACAGATGCAAGTACAGTTGTCCGGGCAATAACTGTGACAATGAGGCCTATCCAAAGTGTGACAGCTGAACTAACTATATTGTGTGTAACGTTATAGTCGTGGCAACACAGGCGTCTATGCATGCAACTCAAGGTCCTGTCAAATGTGACACTGAAAGCTGTGGCATTGTCGTGAAGGCTGCATAATGTTGTGTAATTTCAACAGTGGCCTTCCATTTCACCAAACCTATACCAGTAGTACGTCATGTGACTGTCTCGATCATCAATACTTTATATATGACGCAAGCGATCGGTGGCGAGCCATTAAAATCGTTTTGTTTAAACGACACTTACCGGCTATATGACTCAGAATGTCTCAAGAATAACCTTCTCTCTCCGTGCACGCACCATGACTTTTCTCAAAGGGTCAGCTTCCGCTTCCCGGTCGAGGAACAGCCAACCTCTCCGGTCCTGAACGGGAGGGGGGACCGGGAAGGTATCATGCCAACTAACGGGGACATTGGTCATCTAGTCACTTCGATATTACTAGGTCACAAAAATAGCATGCATTTGGTGAACTAACTGGAAAAATGCAGTTTATATGAATAGAAAACGGCGTGTGAAATTACTTCACATCGATTAGAACCCCTCTATCATCTTGAAATGTGCAGTTCCACTGAAGGTGACCTTCAGTCCATTCGTTCTTGCATGCAGGTACAGAACAGCTGTGGTCCCATGTGCGTCAGAACGTGAGGTGCGCGCACTACACTGTTAATATAGTGGATACACTTCTATTACTTTCTAGAATCACATTTATATCAGCTTGACCACTGGCTGCGTAGCTACTAGCTAGCCAAGCTTGGCTAACTATTTCGAAGCTAGCTAACTAACGTTAGCTGTATCAAGTCAGACACACAACAATGGTTGTGCCTTTGTTTGACACACAGCTGGTGAGCCAACTAGTTAGTCGAACAGCTTATCTAAATAATTATAAGAGCCATTTGATTGTTAGCTAAACTCTTGATATAGCCTAAGCTAACCACTTAGCTACATGTTAACGTTAGTTTAGCCAACACAACTACTAGCTAGCAAGTTCAGCAGCTCAAACCAGCTGTCATTGTTGAATTGACATCTTGGTTGTATAGAAAACTAGTTTGAATGCTGAGGCCCATTACTGAATTTTCAGCTAGTTAGCTAGCAGACTAATCAACTCATTGACAGATGAGATGACTACTTTGAATTAACTCTGCATGTGTGCAGCTACCTTGCTAGCGCGGTAATTGTTTACTAGCTATGTGCACACTTTCATAACTTGTAACCGATGCCGCTAGCTAACGTTTGCTACCCAGCATTACGATACAGTTTAAACATTTTGCAGGGTAGTTAGCCTCTGCTAGCAAGCTTACCACAAGGATCCTTGTTTTGTGCCTTGGTCTCTTTGCGGTCTGGCGTCTCTCCTTCTGCAAGATCAACTGTGTTAGAATTACAGTTGGGTACTGACGCCTGGATGTCATCCGTCTTGCTCACCATTATTTGGCAGTCAGTGTGTCAGCTAGTTAGCTTAAAGGTGGCAACAGAAATTCGTTGCTCAAAATTGCTAGGTTAAATCTGTGAAATGCTCCTTCTTAGCTAACGGGCTAGCCAGTTACATGCAGAGGGTACGGTCTTACAAAAACAAGCCTACATAGGAAGGACAGTCAAAGCTGGACATGGAAAACACGTGGTTTCTCCTCCTCCTGACCCCTTTGCCTTTGCGTTGGTCCCACCCCCAAAACGTCTGGCTACGGAAAGCGCAGTGTGCCGTTTTATTATTAACAGGTGCCCATCTAGGATCACAAAATGATAAACTGTGATTTCATTTTGGACAGTTGCTCTGTATTACTGGTATTAGAAAATGTAGGCTTTTTGTATAATATCAGTATTTGGTTAATTTGGCTATAGGGGTGTGCAACACTTCTCAAATCAAATTGTATGTCACATGCGCCGAATACATACAACAGACCTTACTGTGAAATGCTAAATTACAAGCCCTTAACCAACAATTCAGTTAAGAAAAATATGAGTTTGAAAAGATTAACACAAAATAACAATAACGAGACTATACAGGGGGTACTGAGTCAGTGTGCAGGGGTACAGGCACTCAATATCAATTCTGGTAAACCAGGGATTTGGGACTGAATAAATTGACCATATTGACCTACACTTCCGATAATGTCGTTGTTGATGTCTATAAACACGTATGTCTGTATGTATGTATGTACGTACATACACTATCGTTCAAAAGGTTGGGGTCACTTAGAAATGTCCTTGTTTTTTAAAGAAAAGCACATTTTTTGTCCATTAAAATAACAAAAAATTGATCAGAAATACAGTGTAGACATTTAATGTTGTAAATGACAATTGTAGCTGGAAACATTTTTAATGGAATATCTACATAGGTGAACAGAGGCCCATTATCAGCAACCATCACTCCTGTGTTCTAATGGCACGTTGTGTTAGCTAATCCAAGTTTATCATTTTAAAAAGCTAATTGGTCATTAGAAAACCCTTTTGCAATTATGTTAACACAGCTGAAAACTGTTGTGTGATTAAAGAAGCAATAAAACACAGCTTTTTTTTTTTTAGACTAGTTGAGTATCTGGAGCATCAGCATTTGTTGGTTTGATTACAGGCTCAAAATGGCCAGAAACAAATAACTTTCTTCTGAAACTCGTCAGTCTATTCTTGTTCGGAGAAATGAAGGCTTTTCGATTGCCAAGAAACTGAAGATCTCGTACAACGCTGTGTACTACTCCCTTCACAGAACAGCGCAAACTAGCTCTAACCAGAATAGAAAGATGAGTGGGAGGCCCCGGTGCACAACTGAGCAAGAGGACAAGTACATTAGAGTGTCTAGTTTGAGAAACAGACGCCTCACAAGTCCTCAACTAGCGGCTTCATTAAATTGTACCCGTAAACACCAGTCTCAACGTCAACTGTGAAGAGGCAACGCTGGGATGCTGGCCTTCTGGCAGAGTTCCTCTGTCCAGTGTCTTTTTTCTTTTGCCCATCTTAATCTTTTCTTTTTATTGGCCAGTCTGAGATATGGCTTTTTCTTTGCACCTCTGCTTAGAAGGCCAGCATCCCGGAGTCGCCTCTTCACTGTTGACGTTGAGACTGGTGTTTTGTGGGTACTATTTAATGAAGCTGCCAGTTGAGGACTTGTGAGGCGTCTGTTTCTCAAACTAGACACTCACATGCAGGAACCATCCATGCTTCTATTACTTATTTGTGTAGCAGTTTAAAGGGACTGAAAGGAAACCTCCCCTTCAGAGTTTCATCAGGCTTGTATTGAGTTTGTGAACCTCTCTTTGTGTTAATAAAGATTGCTTCATTTACTTTGACTTTGAGTCCTTCATTTCCACGACAGTATCGAATACATCAAACACATGGTTTCCAGGTGTTGCCATTCCATTTGCCCTGTTCCTGCCATTATGAACTGTTCTCCCCTCAGCAGCCTCCTGTGGTGCACCTGTGTAATGATCATGCTGTTTAATCAACTTCTTGATATGCCACGTTTCAGGTGGATGGATTATTTTGATAAATAATAAAATGCTCACTATCATGGATGTTAACAAATTTGTCCACAACATTTTAGAGAAATAAGCATTTTGTGCGTATGGAAAATGTCTGGGATGTGGTATTTCAGCTCACCAGCACTTTATATGTTGCATAATTTTTTTTGTTCAGTGTATGTAGTAGAAAGTATTCACACCCCTTGACTTTTTCCACATGTTGTGTTACAAAGTGGGATTAAAATGTATTTATTTGGCATTTTATGGTCAACAATCTACACAAAATACTCTGTAATGTCAAAGTGGAAGAAAAATTATATTATAACCTTTTTTTTATTAATGGAAAATAAAACATATCTTGATTAGATAAGTATTCAACCCCCTGAGTCAATACCGTTTAAGTCAGAAGTTTACATGCACTTAGGTTGGAGTCATTAAAACTAGTTTTTAAACCACTCCACAAATTTCTTGTTAACAAACTATAGTTTTGGCAAGTCGGTTAGGACATCTGCTTTACATGACACAAGTAATTTTTCCAACAGACAGATTATTTCACTTATCATTCACTGTATCACAATTCCAGTGTGTCAGAAGTTTACATACACTAAGTTGACTGTGCCTTTAAACAGCTTGGACAATTCCCGAAAATGATGTCATGGTTTTAGAAGCTTCTGATAGGCTAATTTACATAATTTGAGTCAATTGGAGGTGTACATGTGGATGTATTTCAAGGCCTACCTTCAAACGCAGTGCCTCTTTGCTTGACATCATGGGAAAATCAAGAGAAATCAGCCAAGGCCTTGTAAAAAAATGTGTAGACCTCCACAAGTCTGGTTCATCCTTGGGAGCAATTTCCAAATGCCTGAAGGTACCACGTTCATCTGTACAAACAATAGTACGCAAGTATAAACACCATGGGACCACGCAGCCGTCATACCGCTCAGGAAGGAGACGCGTTCTGTCCCCTAGAGATGAACGTCCTTTGGTGCGAAAAGTGTAAATCAATCCCAGAACAACAGCAAAGGACCTTGTGAAGATGCTGGTGGAAACAGGTACAAAAGTATCTATATGACCCAAGTTAAACGATTTAAAGGCAATGCTACCAAATACTAATTGAGTGTATGTGAACTTCTGACCCACTGGGAATGTGATGAAATAAATAAAAGTTGAAATAAATCATTCTCTCTACTATTGTTCTGACATTTCACATTCTTAAAATAAAGTGGTGATCCTAATAGACCTAAGACAAGGCATTTTTACTAAGATCAAATGTCAGGAATTGTGAAACTGAGTTTAAATGTATTTGGCTAAGGTGTATTTTAACTTCCGACTTCAACTGTACATGCTAGATTCACCTTTGACAGCGGCTACAGCTGTGAGTCTTTCCGGGTAAGTCTCTAGGAGCTTGGCACACTTGGATTGTACCATATTCACCCGGTATTCTTAAAAAAAATACTATAAGCTTTGACAAATTGGTTGTTGATTATTGCTGGAGAGCCAAGTCCTGCCGTCGATTGTCAAGCCGATTTAAGTGAAAACTGTCACTAGGCCACTCGGGAACATTCAATGTTGTCTTGGAAAGCAACTTCAGTGTAATATTTGTCCTGCTGAAAGGTGAATTTGCCTCTCAGTGTCTGTTGGAAAGCAGACTAAATCGAGTTTTCCTCTAGGGTTTTGCTGGCGCTCTATTCTGTGTTTTATCCCCCAAAAAGCATACCCATAACATGATGCAGCCACCAGCTTGCATAATAATATGAAGAGTAGTACTCAGTGATGTGTTGTGTTGGATTTGCCCCAAACATAACACTTTTGTATTCAGGACAAAATGTTAATTTCTTTGCCACATTTTTTTGCAGTATTACTTTATTGCATGTTTTGGAATATTTCTATTCTGTACAGGCTTCCTCCTTTTCACTCTGTCATTTATGTTAGTATTGTGGGGTAACTACAATGTTTTTGATCCATCTTCAGTTCTCTTATCACAGACATTAAACTAACTGTTTTAAAATCCCCATTGGTGAAATCCCTTAGTGGTTTCCTTCCTCTCCTGGCAAACTGAGTTTGGAAGAATGCCTGTATCTTTGTAGTGACTGGGTGTATTGATACACCATCCAAAGTGTAATAACTTCACCATGCTCAAAGGGAGGAGGACAGCAACAGTTAACCAATAGTTAACCAAATAGCTATCCACACTATCTGCATTGAACCTTTTTGCACTCTTTTTTGAATAATTGCACACACACTGGACTCGGCCCACTCACACATACTTACACTGAAACTCCAACACTCACTCACTCACTCACACATAACATGTACACACACAGGCACACATTTGCCACACACACACTTACACATTCATCACCTACTCTGCTGCTACTGTCTATTATTTATCCTGTTGCCGAGTCACTTTACCGTTACCTATATGTACATATCGACCTCAATCGCCCCACACCCCTACACATCGACTTGGTACTCGTATTCCATGTATATAGCCAAGCTATCATTTCTCATTGTGTATTTTTTCCACGTGTTACTATTCTTTTCTTCAATTATTAAGCATTTCATATTAGTCTACACCTGTTTGCGGAGCATGTGACAATTAAAATTTGATATTCAATGTCTGCTTTTTTAAATTTATACCAATCTACCAATAGGCGCAATTATTTGCGAGGCATTGGAAAATCTCCCTGGTTTTTATGGTTGAATCTGTGTTTGAAATTCACTTCTCGACTGAAAGACCATACAATTATCTGTAAGTGTGGGGTACAGAGATTAGGTAGTCAATCAAAATTCATGTTAAACACTTATTGGAGTGAGTCCATGCAATTTATTATGTGACTAGGCTTGACATAACAAAGGGGTTGAATACTTATTGACTCAAAACATTTCAGTTTTTAATTTTGTATTAATTTGTAAACATTCCTAAAAACAATTCCACTTTGACGTTATGGGGTATTGTGTGTAGGCCAGTGACACACAATCTCAATTTAATCAATTTTAAATGCAGGATGTAACACAAAATGTGGAAAAAGTCATGAGGTGTGTATACTTTCTGAAGGCACTGTATGTACATTACTGTATATCTATGTATGTAGATTTCAGAGCTGGTGTTTGTCATTGAACTAGATAATCCAGGGTAACTCATTCAAAGATATAACACACAATAGATACGCTTTAGTCAACCCTACATTTTATTAGAATAATGTGTACAGCTCTATGCTCTACAGCAAGCTAACACAGTAGTACGGTAGAGACGGGGGTGGAGGGTGCTCAGCACGGGACCATATGACACAACACACCTCAGGGTCTTGAGAGGAGTCTCACTGCATACCTTATGTTGTATACCAGAGGGAACATATAAAGTGGTGGCTTTTTATTGCTTGAAAAGACTTAACATATCAAACAAGATGAAACCAAATACTTATTAAATGCCCATTTCAGGCTCATGGTCTCGCGATGAGGTGATGGTGAAATCCACTAGTATGAAATTATGTTGTGGATTTAATTTAGTGACCTCCGGCTTCTGTCAGGATTGACCTCTGGGCGCCAATGGCGAGTGAGTTTTTGTTACGCAATAAAACCTTCCTCCCTCAAAATGGAAGACACTCATCAGGAGAAATTCATTGAAATGTCTCCCTCATTTTCTTCATGCTAGTGAGTAAATGGATAGAGAAACATTTTAGTAAATGTGAATAGATAGAAGTGAGGATACCAGGGTGATCTCAAGTCATTCCTTGATTCCTTGTCTTTTCTCCTCGCAAGCTCCTCAAAAGATCAGAAGGAAGCAAGGAGAGCAGAAGGGGAAGATCAGAATTTTCTATGAAGAATCAACAAAATAAACTAATCAAAAAAAGAAATGTTCCTTTTTCAGGACCCTGTCTTTCAAAGATAATTCGTAAAAACCCAAATAACTTCACAGATCTTCATTGTAAAGGGATAAACACTGTTTCCCATGCTTGTTCAATGAACCATAAACAATTAATGAACATGCACCTGTGGAACGGTCGTTAAGACACTAACAGCTTACAGATGTTAGGCAATTAAGGTCACAGTTATGAAAACTTTGGACACTAAATAGGCCTTTCTACTGACTCTGAAAAACACCAAAAGAAACATGCCCAGGGTCCTTGCTCATCTGCGTGAACGTGCCTTAGGCATGCTGCAAGGAGGCATGAGCACTGCAGATGTGGCCAGGGCAATAAATTGCAATGTCTGTACTGTGAGATGCCTAAGACAGCGCTACAGGGAGACAGGACGGACAGCTGATCGTCCTCGCAGTGGAAAAGACGTGTAACAACACCTGCACAGGATCGGTACATCCGAACATCACACCTGCAGAACAGGAACAGGATGGCAACAACAACTGCCCGAGTTACACCAGGAACGCACAATCCCTCCATCAGTGCTCAGACTAGGCTGAGAGAGGCTGGACTGAAGGCTTGTAAGCCTGTTGTAAGGCAGGTCCTCACCAGACCTCACCGACAACAACGTCGCCTATGGGCACAAACCCACCGTCGCTGGATTAGACAAGACTGGCAAAAAGTGCTCTTCACTGGTTTTGTCTCACCAGGGGTGATGGTTGGATTTGCGTTTATCGTTAAAGGAATGAGCGTTACACCGAGGCCTATACTCTGGAGCGGGATCGATTTGGAGGTGGAGGGTCCGTCATGGTCTGGGGCGGTGTGTCACAGCATCATCGGACTGAGCTTGTTGTCATTGCAGGCAATCTCAATGCTGTGCGTTACAGGGAAGACATCCTCCTCCCTCATGTGGTACCCTTCCTGCAGGCTCATCCTGACATGACCCTCCAGCATGACAATGCCACCAGCCATACTGCTCGTTCTGTGCGTGATTTCCTGCAAGACAGGAATGTCAGTGTTCTGCCATGGCCAGTGAAGAGCCCGGATCTCAATCCCATTGAGCACGTCTGGGGCCTGTTGGATCGGAGGGTGAGGGCTAGGGCCATTCCCCCCAGAAATGTCTGGGTACTTGCAAGTGCCTTGGTGGAAGAGTGGGGTAACATCTCACAGCAAGAACTGGCAAATCTGGTGCAGTCCATGAGGAGGAGATGCACTGCAGTACTTAGTGCAGCTGGTGGCCACACCAGACACTGACTGTTATTGTTACTTTTGACCCCCCTTTGTTTAGGGACACATTTATTCAATTTATGTTAGTCACATGTCTGTGGAACTTGTTCAGTTTATTTTGCAGTTGTTGAATCTTCTGTTCATACAAATATTTACACATGTTAAGTTTGCTGAAAATAAACGCAGTTGACAGTGAGAGGACGTTTATTTTTTTGCTGAGTTTACTTTTAAGACTCATCCTCCCCTGGTATTCAGAAAGAGGAGAACAAGGCTTGCCTAATAAATCAGACTGATACCAATTCATGGTATACAGTCTGAATTTTATTTTTCCTTACAAGCTAGAATGTTCAATACAATTACATTTGAACTTACTCTACCTGTTATCTGTGAGGTTGGTTTTCAGAATATCCACAGGAAAGTATTATTTACTCAACTTTTTGGAGAACCAGTACTGCAATTTCTATCACCTGGCACGACTTTAGTTAGTATGCATGCATCTTGTGGTTGTAATTCCGTCTTGTGCACATGCCTTAGGTCACGAGCAAACAAATATTGATTGCCACACACAGAGACCTGCGTTTTGAAATTTGTTTAATAATGCTTTCCTGTGGATATTTTGTCTCAAATTTCGACCCACGGACAATTGGCAGAGTAAATTCAAATATAATTTTCTTCAACATTCATGACAGACAAGGTACGTTTCGTTTTTTTTCTTTGCAATTGTGCATGGCTGTGCTGTAACGTTACACAGCACAGCCACATCAGGACTACTCTAAGGCAGAACACCAGACAACTGTGTTGGGCCTCTTTGGCTCATCATTGTCATCATAAGACACCTTTCACCACAATCTGATTCAACAGTATATCAAAGCTATTTAGCTATTTGATTAAGAATAAAGAGATAGTGTTTTTATTTGTTATTTGTCTGTGATATAATATCATATCAGCGTGTCACTTACACATTTCAATGTCCAAAATGTGTAAGATTTGAAGTGTCGGTTTTCTCTGTTCTTATTGCTTAGTTGTAGAGTGGAATGTGTCCGTGTGAAAGTAAGGATGTTTTTTTGGCTCCAGCCACAGACCACATCTGTACCTACACCACTATAAGCACAGGTACAGTATATCACAAGAACATCATCCAAGTACATGTGCTTTAAACGAAAGCTTAACAGTCTAACTTCTAGTTCCCTAAGAAGAACATGTACTGTATAAACATTTTCAATGAGGATTGCCATGTCATTTCGAGATTGAATGGGGAATGTGTTCTCAGAAGCTGAGGAAATAGTGCACAGTCATGATAAATTGCTTGCTTGCAGGCTAAGGGTTAAGGGCCATTATGGAGGCCTTGACCATGAATCTGGACACCATGACAGAACCTCCTTGCATTTTTCTACACAGAAAAAGAAAGTTGTGCCTATGGAACACGGGCCATTTTTTGTTGCCGGCAATGGTTTAAAGTTGGTTGCTTTTCAGTAAAGAGGCAGCTCTTCTTACATTGTAAAAAACAACAATGTTAAATGTCTGCACTGAATTCAACCCATCTTCTCTTCTTCAAGGCATTCCATGATAATACCTCCTCCAAATGCCTTATAGACAGATAAATACAGAAAATGACATAATAGTTTTATAACATTCTGTGATATAATAAACATAATATATTAAACAATCAGTTAAATAAGTCATAAAAAATATTAAGTTAAACAATCATAATAAAACATATCCTTCTAATACCTTTTACAGTATTCCATTTTATATTGTATAATAAGAAATATTTTGTATTAAATAACCCATTGACAACATTTCCCGTGTGGCTCAGTTGGTAGAGCATGGTGCTGGTAACACCAGGGTTGTGGGTTCGATTCCCACGGGGGACCAGTATGAAAAAGTATGCACTCACTCTACTGTAAGTTGCTCTGGCTAAGAGTGTCTGCTAAAAAGATGATCACTGTGTTATTAACAGACTATATACGTACATTCATATAAGGGTTAAGATATATTACCTACCAAGATATACGGTTTCAAAATGTAAGAATATCTGATGTTGAATGTAAAATCCACCAATTTCCTCAACTAAAAGACAATAAAAAGGAAAAGAGCCAAGGTTAAATGTTCAGATCAAGTGACACCACACATCTTCATCTGGTTGGGTGCTATTCTCTCACTACGCCACTAGGGTCAGCCAAGTGCAAATCAATGTCATTGGCTGGTTTCATAGTGTCAACTAATGGCTTTCAACAGCTGCTGTCTACACAACTTGGATTCCATGTAGATAACCAATATGACCCCTTTATTTAAGAAAATGAGCAATTTCTCTTCTCAGCTATCTGAGACAAGAGACAAATCTACCAGAAGGCCCTAATAACCCCTTTTTGCTTGACTAGTAATAATGAGATCAAATCTGCCACAGCCTAAGATCAACCCAAAACAAACAGCAACAAAACCATCTATAAACAATATTCCTCTGTGTCTTTTATCCCTAAGGTGAACCCCCCCCCCACACACACACACACCTCACTAAACCTGAGAGAAGTGACTGGCCAAACTGGTCCCAATGCATTATTACCCAAAAGTGTCCTGTTTATGCAAAGCATCTGCTAGATTAGAAGGTTACCTATACCTCACCCTATTTATGAAGGATGCCAGGAACTCCCGTTTAACTCATCTAATAGCTTCATCAGTGTTTGGTAATATTGTTTTGTTTTTTTAAAGCTCAGAGACACAATCTATTTGAAACCCACTAAGTTCTTTGAGGCCAGTGGACTAATGTTACTTTCAATTATTGTATAACATATACAGTGTGCTGTAGGCCTACCTATTGTATGACCAATGGAATAAAGAAAGATTCAGTGGGATATGACGGCATGACCACACCTCTTGGCCATGTGGGAACTTTTTGAGTGAAGGCCACCGATGCAGATCTGAAAGATCAACAGTGTTCACAGCAAGGATATACACAGACGCTCATATGCTACCCAACTGTGACTTAGCGCAACAGAGGTCAGAAAATGTTTTCTACAAAGGCAACCCAGGGTTGATTTATGGTGTCCCTAAAACGACACAGTAGGGTAATGTAATTGCACAGTAGGTCTATGGCAACAGGCCATAAGTTAAACTAACTTCCACAAAGGACCCCACACTCGGATAAGGCCCCATAATAACGTTATATAGAGCGACGCCAGTGTAAATGCATTCAACTACATGATTCTACACATTGACGTGAAGTGATTAGTAACAACAACCTCATTGGGAGTTCGTACACCTGGAAGTTTGGGTTAATTCAGTTCATGTCAAAATGTATAATTATAAAAATCATAGCAATACATCTAAATATCAGTAATTAGAGTTAATAGGATTATAATCAACAATGCTAAATTAATCTCAGTATCAATTCAATAAAGGTGCAGGACAATGGGCAATTTACAGTATTAATAAAATCAGATAGTCATAGTGATTATGAAGATAGCGATGATGATGTTGATGACAATGATTATGATGATAGTGATGATGATGATGATGATGATGATGATGATGCATTTCTAGGGATGGTCACAGTGGGGCTAGTTATTCAGCCTTGGTTTGAGCAGCCAGCAGGTGATGCTGTGGCCGTCGCTGCCAGTCTGGGAGGAGCTCCGTCCTGGGGCTCCGTGGGCCCCTCTCCACCCCCCTCCTCCTCCCCTCTTTCCCCCACCAGAGGATTCTGTCTGTGGGCAAGGAAGTAGGAATGCCTGGTCCTGGACCTGTGGTGCCTGCGGTGAGGGTGGAGGAACAGCGCTGGGTCAGGCATGGCGGTGGGCTCTGCAGGGCCCGTCACCCTCTCCTGGGGGACACACTCCCTGGCCCTCTCTGCCCGGAGCTGGTGCCCTGACGTGGTCCTGCTGCCCCTGCGTTTAGGCTTGACCACAGGGGAGGCTATGGCAGAGCTGGTGTTGGAGGCATTGGAGAAACCGGAGGGCGACTGAGGAGAAAAGGGAGAAAAGGTGGCGGTGTCCCACTCGGCTGCTTGGCTGTACTGGGGCCCAGGGGGATTCCATAGATGACGATCCCTATTCTCCCGGTTCTCCCTGAGGGCCTGCTGCCTCTGCTGCAGCCGCTGGTGTTGCAGTTTCTGGCGGGCAGCGTGCAGCTGGAACGACAGGTAGGCTGCTGCCTCGGTCTGCCTCTGCAGCTCTGTGTTGAGCACCGTGGAGCGTTGGCTGCGGCGCCTCAGCTCGTCCAGGAAGCGCCGCTCCTTGTCCTTGAGGTTAGCCCGCAGCGCGCCAACCAGCGCCCCCTTGTGAGTCAGCTCCTTACACAGCTCTCCTAGGGTGCACTGCTGCTCGGCCCGGCGATCTTCGACCTCCAGACAGCGGGCCTCCAGCTGCTCCTCCTCCTCCGCCAGATCTGGGAACGAACACACGAAAACACAAGCAGAGAAGTGCACACAAATCAAATAGTAAGGACGCATCAGAAATTCACAGACAGATAGCTAACAAAACAAAGAAACAAGTCCTAAATGCAGCTGCCAGTATTTACATTAAGGGCATCTACTACTCATGCATCTTGACCACACAGAGCACTCCTCCTCCCCCAGGACATAGGACCAGAGAACAGAGCACTCCTCCTAACCCCACCCCCCAGGACATAGGACCAGAGAATAGAGCACTCCTCCTAACCCCATCTCCCAGGACATAGGACTAGAGAACAGAGCACTCCTCCTAACCCCATTCCCCAGGACATAGGACCAGAGAATAGAGCACTCCTCCTAACCCCATCCCCCAGGACATAGTTACCAGAGAACAGAGCACTCCTCCTAACCCCATTCCCCAGGACATAGGACTAGAGAACAGAGCACTCCTCCTAACCCCATCCCCCAGGACATAGGACTAGAGAACAGAGCACTCCTCCTAACCCCATCCCCCAGGACATAGGACTAGAGAACAGAGCACTCCTCCTAACCCCATCCCCCAGGACATAGGACTAGAGAACAGAGCACTCCTCCTAACCCCATCCCCAGGACATAGGACTAGAGAACAGAGCACTCCTCCTAACCCCATTCCCCAGGACATAGGACTAGAGAACAGAGCACTCCTCCTAACCCCATCCCCCAGGACATAGGACTAGAGAACAGAGCATAGAGCACGTACAGAAAGATAACACACTTCCTTAATATGATCCATTCAGTCAAACGGATATGGAATTAGGTAATGTGACCAGCGCTGGCTGCTTTCAATCACCAAGTTAGCCTCAAAGCACATTTGTGGATCATCTGACAGATCGGAAATGGTATGTGGTATAGGGATTGTCTGGACAAAGGCAGAAGACTGAGCACAGATGGGCAAAGGACTAAAGACCCACTGAGCAAATCCCTGCCAGTATTCACCACCCAATCTCTACCAGCCATGTCATGGCCACTGGCATGGTGTGACATCTGCTGCCACTTACCCACTATAGAGAGAGAGTGAAGAGAGCAGACTGGCAGACTGCTCACATGCAGTGGTGGTGTGATGGGGGGGAAGGAAGGTGATTGTTTTGGTGGGCTGATAGCCGATATAACATTCAATGTAGTTCCCTCAACCCAATAATACCTACTTTCTCATCGGACAACATTGGCTGCACTGATGTCATCATTACACCAGGAATTGGATGTGATAACGTCACTACATCCAGTTTTAACCGCGAGTCTAAAATCATTGTACAACATTTGCTGTGCTTTGAGGCCGAAGTCAAAGCTACAGTACTTCATCACAGTGAAATCCTCCAGCAGGAATGGGGGATTAAAAAAGGCCTTAGTCAGACCTATCTGTAGCTGTACTGTAGCTGTGCCTTTGGGCTGAGGCTGCCCAGCTCAGACAGCTGTGCCAGGGGAGAGGGATTACACCACAGCCTCTGGTATGCTGGTTGACCCAAGAATTAGGTCTAAGAAAAATAATGGGAAGGGAGAATCCCCCAAAAAGAGGAGCAAAAGGTGCTGTGATTAGTTGAAACTTTTATATGAAATCATTGTAAAATGATCAGTAGGGATTTTCGTTAGGCCTATATTAGGATTACTGCATTTCGTTTAGAATAGGAGGAACCTGATATCCATATAAGTAGCCCTTCCTTCCTCTATCTCCTTTCTCACCCTCCTCTCTTTCTCTTGTTCTTCTATTCGCTCATCACTCTTTATCCCTCTCTCTGTACCAGTCTCATCCTGTACCTGTTTCTCCATCCCGCTGTCTTAATTCTTCTCTCGATCCCAATCACTATTTTACAGATGTTTCTTTCTACATCCCTGTTTCTCCCCTCCCACCCTTCACTCCTCACCCACCCCCCCTTCCTCCATCTCTTTCCCCTCCCTCCCCCTCTCTCTGAGTAACCCCAGCTTTCTTCTTGGTGTAGTTCTTCCTGTCTAACTGTCACCCACTAGACCAGGGTGGTGAGGTCATGCTGCAAATATAGAAAATGCTGTGTAATCTAATCTCCATTTCGTCCTCTTTTTCCACTCTCTCTCTCCCTCCCTCTAACACTTTCTTGTGCCCCCCTAAATGTACCATCCTTCCCACTCCCTCCCTTCCTCCCTTGTCCCTCCATCTCTCTGTCTCAGCAAACAGACTGTAATTGTATCTCTCCACCAGGGCACAGAGAAATGAGAGGGGAGGAAAAAATGGATGGATCAATTTGTGAGGATGGAGGAGAGGGGGCTGTGGTGGTGTGATAGAGCGAAGGGCGGCCTGCTCTGGAAAAAGAGGGGAGTCCTGATTAGTTATAATTGGCTGCAGATGGGCATGACCCCCCCAACTCCTCCTTTCTTTCTCTTTCTCTCCACCACCCTTTCCCTCCCATCCCCTTTGTCTCTGTAATTATCCAAGATATTACCATAATATCCATCTTGTATCTAGACATTCTAATACAACAAACTACCCCCGTTTGGGGAGGTCGATCACAGGGCTGTCCCTTGGCGAATGGGTAAAGTGAAGGATAATGCCATGAGGGTGGGATGGGGTGGGGGAGGAGCCAAAGAGGACAAACAGCTAGTGTCACAAAGCCAAGCCTGGAGAGAATGAGAGGGAGGGGGAAGGGGGCAGGAAGAGAGAGAAAGAGAGACACAGAACTTACCCAGTTCACTCTTGCCTGGAGGCTTCACATTCAACTCACATGTCAACTCTGAGAAAACAGAGACAAGAAATGAGACATCAGTGAGACAGAGACATGAATGAGTAATGTGTGAGACAGAAATTAGTCATATGAGTAAGTCTAGGAGACAAATAGATACATTTCAGGAATTTACAAAAATAATAAAAAGGAATGCTTTCAATCTGATGTGTCTCATTGAAAGACTCTAAGTACTAATGCTGATTGAAACTAGGGATGAATATTTCCCCCCAAATCTACCAAGTTTCAATACTGGGAATAATTCATATTTGTCCTAAAAATGTCCATCATAGCAATGAGAAGTAGGGGTGCTGAGGGTGCTGCAGCACTCCCTGATAAATCACATTAAAATATATACAGTACCAGTCCAAAATTTGGACACACCTACTCATTCAAGGGTTTTTCTTTATTTTTACTATTTTCTACATTGTACAATAATAGTGAAGACATCAAAACTATGAAATAACACATACGGAACCGTAGTAACCAAAAAAGTGTTAAACATGTTCCCACATATGTTGAGCACCTGTTGGCTGCTTTTCCTTCACTCTCATTATTTGTCAAGTAGCCCTTACACAGCCTGGAGGTGTGTTGGGTCATTGACCTGTTGAAAAACAAATGATAAGCGCAAACCAGATGGGATGGCGTATCGCTGCAGAATGCTGAGGTAGCCATGCTAGTTAAGTGTGCCTTGAATTCTAATAAATCACAGACAGTGTCACCAGCAAAGCACCCCCACACCATCACACCACCTCCTCCATGCTTCACGGTGGGAACTACACATGCGGAGACCATCCACTCATCTACTCGCGTCTCACAAAGACATGGAACCAAAAATCTAAAATTTGGTCTCATCAGACCAAAGGACAGATTTCCACCGCTCTAATGTCCATTGCTCGTGTTTCTTGGCCCAAGCAAGTCTCTTATTATTATTGGTGTCCTTTAGTAGTGGTTTATTTGCAGCAATTTGACCATGAAGGCCTGATTCACGCAGTCTCCTCTGAACAGATGATGTTGAGATGTGTCTGTTACTTGAACTCTGTGAAGCATATATTTGGGCTGCAATTCTTTAGGCTGGTAACACTAATTAACTTCTCTTCTGCAGCAGAGGTAACTCTGGATCTTCCTTTCCTGTGGCGGTCCTCATGAGAGCTAGTTTCATCATAGTACTGATGGTTTTTGCAACTGCGCTTGAATAAACGTTAAAATATCTAGAAATTTTCCGCACTGACTGACCTTCATGTCTTAAAGTAATGATGGACTGTCGTTTCTCTTTGCTTATTTGAGCTGTTCTTGCCATAATATGAACTTGGTCTTTTATCAAATAGGGCTATCTTCTGTATACCACCCCACCTTGTCACAACACAACTGATTGACTCAAACACATTAAGAAGGAAAGAAATTCCACAAATTAACAAGGTACACCTGTTAATTGAAATGCATTCCAGGTGACTACCTCATTTATTTTATAATTTTTTTATTTAACCTTTATTTAACTAGGCAAGTCAGTTAAGAACAAATTCTTATTTACATTGACGGCCTACCCCGGCCAAACCCTAACTAGCACTGAGATGCAGTGCCTTAAAATGCTGAACCACTCGGGAGCCCATTAAAGCTGGTTGAGAGAATGCCAAGAGTGTGCAAAGCTGTCATCAAGGCAATGGGTGGCTACTTTGAAGAATCTCAAATATAAAATGTATTTTAATTTGTTTAACACTTGTTTGTTTACTACTTGATTCCATATATGTCATTTCATAGTTTTGATGTCTTCACTATTATTCTACAATGTAGAAAATAATAAAAATAAAGAAAAACCCTTGAATGAGTAAGTGTGTCCAAACATTTGACTGGTACTGTATATATATATATTTTTTTTTAAATTGTGCACTAGGCCTTTATTACCTTCTGTACGAGCGGAGCAAAATACTTGTTTCCTCAGCACTCATATGGGCAGCAAATAGGCTAGGCTATGAGACCGCACAGAGAAGCAGGGGGAAATATTATTGCGGTATTTTGACATGCATTGGCAAGAGACGTGCTTTGATAATGCAACCTATGGATTACAGAATAAAGTTCTGAATTTTCATGCGAGACAGGAGTCAGGATTTTGTGATTCAGTGGGATTGGGACTGGATAGGAAAATAGCCTAGGTTCTAGGACAGGAGAATTGTCCTCATTCCTCTCTGAATTGTTAACAGACTTCATATCTGTGACAGAGATGCCTATGTAGTGAATTGTGTATAGGCCTATCTAATGTGTGACTGTTTGAAGATTCACAATGACAGCTCAAAGAGGCACATGCTCATTTATAGTCTAAAGGCCAACTGTAGAGGTTTCCTGTAGAGTTTAACTGCATTCGGGTCGGTGTGCAGTCCGGCAGTGTCAATTATGCGTGTGCTTTGACTTTAAGGTGACTTTGTGTGAAGTAAATGTGCTAAGCTAAAGGTTTCCATGTGACAACTTCTTTGGATAATGTGCTATTTAAATTTTTGATAATCTGATGCTGCGCATTGGTGCCAACATTGGGGCAAAAGTTTGTAATTTCCCAGGTCTTTAATTTTATTTTCTCAGGAAATGTGTTCCAGGGTTCCCTGTTACCCATGTTAATCCTTAATCATAACTGTAGTGCTGTTGAAGCAGTGAATGTCCAATTTGTTTGTTTGCGTCAAGTCTGTCAATTAGCTTGATTGCAGACAGTTCAGACAGAGATGATTAGGGCCTTGTGTAGACTGGACATACAGTAATCACATTGAGTTAAACTGATTATGTTTAGCTGGGTGGACTAAGCACTTCTCCAGTCAGCACAGACAGACGACATGCTTGGGTTGCCCTCAAGGACAAAGACTAAAATATACTGTACAGTATTTATTTTATTTCCCTGTCTATTCCCTCTCACTCGCCACCTGGGATGAATAGACAGTTTACCTCCCAAAATAAGCACAGTAAATCCTTTAACCTATCACCTTCCTTTGCCTGCTCAGAAAATCCCATCAACCCCCACAGAGAGAGAAAGAGAGAGAGAAAGAGAGAGAGAGAGAGGAGGGAGAGAGAGAGAATTAAAGACAGAAAGAGAAGGGAAGGACGAAAGAGAAAGAGGAAGGATAGATGAAACCCAGCAGAGAGGATAACTCCAGAGAGGGAATCAGACCCCCGACTGCCAGGAACAGGAAGGTATTATAATATGTGGTTCCCTTTCATGGAAACCCTGGCTGTAGTAGGAGAGGATTCATTGAGATAAACCTGCTCTGTTCAAGTTCAAGTTAATAGTCCAAAGAAAACAAATTGATTGCGCTGATAGACTAGTACAGTAGGCTACATTGCGTTTGTATCGAAGATTTGTTGGCTTTAACATCTTTTCAGTGTATGGGCCTAGTCTGTCAGTCAAACCACAACACCATGTGGTGATGCCCTTTAACTGAATGGTAGGAGAGCCGAGTGCAGAGAAGAAGAGAGGAAGAGAAGGGATGCATCCATAGGGGTGATTCATTGCCTTCTTGGCTACATCTTGTTCTGCAGTGAGGTCTGCTACTGCTTGGCTTGGCAGTAACACTGTTGTTGTAAAGAGGGTCACTGTCTACTCCACTAGTCTAATTTGATACGTGTGTGTTTGCGCGCGTGTGCATACGGTATGTGTGCAGGTGTGTGTGTGGTGTATAGACTCACCGCTACATCGTTTCTGCAAGGCCAGGATCTCCAGGTGTAGGCCATGCAGTAGGGTGAGATGTTCCTGTCTGAGAAACACTGTACTCCTCTCAACACTCTCCATCTGCATGTCCAAGGTCGAGCCTGTAGGTTCCATGATGACACACCTGTCCTGCACCCTGCACAGAGAACAGGTTCAGAGTGCGTTAATATACATTATACCTGCATGTGTATAAGGGTCACTTTCCTGCTACTAATGATGAACAATAACAAAAGGAAGTATTCCAAATGTGTGTGTGTGTGTGTGTGTGTGCGTGCGTGCGCGTGCGTGTGTGTGCATGTGTGTGTGTGTGTCTGTGTAATGATGCATTTGCAGTATCTTTCCCCCTTCTTTATTTACCTTCACTGTAGGTTATTTATTTAATCTTACTTTACAATGCAGTTTAGCATATCACCTGACACATTTTCAATATGCATTACAAGAAGGGAAACACTGAAGTCTTAATTTATTCTAAGATAAATAAAAAAAACACAATGATTGATGATGGTGATGTCAGGTAAGAGAAAGTGTGTATGAGTTCATCATTGTGGTCATGCGGTAAAAAATCAATTAATCACCCAATAGAGAGATGGAAGAAACCAACGCAATATGCTTGGTAGGTTACAGCAAGTGAAAGTCCTAGTACCAGTAAAATTATATTTTACAGTAGATTCCTACATGCCTACAATACACCCAATATATGTGGCAATTTTATGAAAATGATCCATGCTTACCGTGCTATTTTAGATAATGTTGAACGGAGTCCCACAGAATTACGATATGAAATTCATAAGATCTATAAACAAGTCCTTCGATCCATACATGATTGTTTTCCAGGAATGTTCCAAAATCATTTAGGATATTCGTCCAATAATTGAGATCAATTCCACATAATTTTCGGGCGACAACGTTGTATCAAGAAGGAAATATGATAGCCTGTATACAGAAAGAAATCAGCGACGCATCGCACAACGGTCCTGGGAGGCTACAACAGGATGAATATGTTTTCGTTACTGTTGCACCATCTCGCTGCGTCAGTCACAGTTATTGCCAAAATACTCATAACAAGGTCACCATAGCAAGTAGATTGTAACGTATGGGAACGGAGCACGATACATTTCGACAGGCGCAGCCTCCCTCTCCTCCATCGTCTGTTGGGTTGAGCTGGTACAGTAGTCTACTGTCGTATGATGAAAACAAGACATCGTGACCGGAAGACGCGAGATGATCGTACGACTCAAATGCAGTTTATTTGAAGAAGTGGCCGTACCCAATATCGACTTCTGCCAGGATCGATATAGCAGTAGTCCGAAGGCAGAGATAGGACAGTATAGTCTTTATTATGAATGTTAAAATGACTGTACTTTTGGTTAGACAATTGTTGGGGTGACACAAAACACTGTTTATCCCAGACAGGGTTCCTACGAAATCATATGGGCTACTTTGAGAATATTCACGGCAAATAGCGGCCTCAATTTCATCACCATGGACAGGGACATTGCTCTTGACATGCGTCATCCTGAGACAACCTGACATAGGCCAGTCATTTCAGACCTGGTGGCGGGTGGCAATGTCTTGCTAGGCTTGATGGATAGGCCGTTATTTGCCGTGAACATTTAACAGTTAGCTCAATAATGAGGCTTAATTGGCCAAGAACTAAGACGGTCAATCATTGATATTCATTGATAGTATGTAATTACTTTTTTGGATATCCATCACCCATTTCATATGATATGTTACGAACTTGCTAAATGTACAATATGTTATGAATTATCTAAATGTATGATATCTTATCAATTCTAGCTAGGTAGCTATGGTTAGCCAGGCTAGGGGTTAATGTTAAGGTTAAGTTTATATGTTAGGTTAAAGTAGCTAAAAAGGAGTAAGTAGTTGAAAAGTTGCTAATTAGATTCAAACTCTCAACCTTTGTTCACGTTATACACCCACCTACCCTGACCAACCACCGTACTTTTGTTTTTGCCTTAAGTAACCATCTGTCTCATGTAACCATACCAAACGTAACTTATATCATACTAATTTGAGTGTCATAGATTTACATTTACTATGTTATGTTTAGTCTATGAGACCAGGCTGTGATATTGAGTCACTGGTGCCTCAAAGATGATGGCAAAACATCTGCACCCACTAATGAAATGAATACACAAAATACTTTTGAATGTTATGTTTTTTATTTTCATATTAAAATACAAAATATATGTTACTGTAAAGAAACCTACATTGGAGTCTTATTAATTACAAACCCTCAATTCATAAAAAAAAAGAAGAAGAACAAATACAAGTATCAACCTGAACACATTTCCATTTGTTGGCAATGTTAATTCTTGCACATTTCTTCAAAATACTTTTATATTCGCTCGCTGGGCAGCCCAGCTGCTTTTAGAGAAGATTGTATCGCAAGGTATGCTATATGTGTAGGATATTCTGTGTTGGCTAATATGCATATGCAGCTGTAGTTTTTAAACTTCCATTCTAGCATACATGACACACATCTTTCTCTACATGTATTTATTTATATTTTTGGCAGAGCCCAACCTGTTTAGGGGTTGGTAATGTTCTCTAGTTGCGCCATGATTGGCTCAATGTTCTGTCACTCATGGGGACACTACATCACTGCAAGATCTACGGGGGAGAGCTTTACAGGGTGCTGCCATAGAGTTACATTAGAAGTGCCCATCCAAGAAGGCTCAAGATCATTGACCACAGATAAAATTACGTCAAATCACGTTATATCATGCCAACATCATACCTTACAAATCTTAGTTAGCAAGCTAGACAAGCAGTCATCATCATGAATCACGTTGACAATGTACAGGCTAATCATTTTCAATCCTTGTCATATGAAGAGAAATTAGAGATAAAACGTATCAGTGCACATCGGCCTTTGGACGTAAACATTACACAACAAGTTGGAAATCGCAAATTACACAATGAGTGGTTTGGAAGGAATCAGTGGCTAACTGCAAGCGTTGCAAAGCAATCACTAGTCTGTTATTCATTGGAGTGGGTGTGTGGTTCAAGTCTGGGTTTAAGGGTCTCTTTTCCAAGCTTAAAAGGAAAGACATTCAACACCATGGGCCAGAAACGTTTGAATACATTGGCCATGCTGTCAATCCAGCATGACTTCTGCCTTGTTCAAAACAACTGGAAAATCGGAACTGAGAAATCTCAGAAATCTTCAGTGAGTTCTAGACAACTGGGAACAAGGAAAATAATGAGCTCCGACTGGGAAAATATGTTTTGAACGGTCATCCAATAGTTTTTTTCAGAGTTCCCAGTCGTCTTGAAAGCACTATAAATCCATAGAATGCCAGACTTTGATGACAAAATTTTCCCACAAGAAGGACCGCAGCGCCACCTTCCTGTTCAAGTGAGCACAGCACAACAAGGTGAGTCCAAAAATGTATTATATGCTGCTGCATAAATGATGTAATATACCAGGGAGATATGTATACTGTTGCTAAGAAAGTAATACTAAGTGTATGTTGTGTGGTAAGCTGTTAGTAGCCCACCCTAATAATTTGGTTCCTTTCCCCCTTGTAACTTAGCCTACTGTTCTGACTTGGTGGTGCAGATGTATCCTATAGCCTGTTTAAGAGAAATGTCATCATCGAATATTGTAAGAGCTTTCATTGTCTGCTTATATGCCCCCTTTATTTATCCTATAGTTCTGACTTGATGAACACGGAGAATACTGTAAGAACGACCCATGTTATGAATTCTGTCGCTGTACATTTCTGAACAAATAATAATAACAAGTGCTGAACAAATAATATATTTTGTTCTTAGGGATAGGCGTCCCGTCAACGGGACAGTTGTAAATCATGCAGTGCCTTGTGTCATGATCGCAGATTTTAGAGAAACAACAAATGTCGGTACATATAAGTGTCTTATATCGGCTGAAAGCTTAAACTTTGTTAATATAACTGCACTGTCTAATTTACAGTAGCTATTACTGCGAAAAAATGCCATGCTTTTTGAGGAGAGCTCCTAACAACAAAACACTTTTTTCACCACGATAGGTTTGATAAATTCACCTCTGAAGGTGAAATGTGTACTTACATTCTGAAATCTTGCTCAGATTTATCATCCACAGGGTCGCAGAGATAACATGAATTGTCATTTTGTTAGATAAAATCATTTTTCATATCCTAAAAACGTCCATATAGCATGCACGATCGATTTTGTATTTCCACTCGTTCAATTTGCAAAGAAAGGAATCTGTGAAAATCTAACCCTAAACGTTGTTTCAACCAGTCAAATCCCGTTCGTATGTATTCCTCAGAGATCCTAACACGTAACCAGACTTCACTATATCATTATAGTGGACGGGGCCACAGTGTCTCCCGACCCCTCCTGTCTCAGCCTCCAGTATTTATGCTGCAGTAGTTTATGTGTCAGGGGGGTCAGTCTGTTATATCTAGAGTATTTCTCCTCTCTTATCCGGTGTCCTGTGTGAATTTAAGTATGCTCTCTCTAATTCTCTCCATCTTTCTCTCTTTCTTTCTCTCTCTCTCGGAGGACCTGAGCCCTAGGACCATGCCTCAGGACTACCTGGCCTGATGACTCCTTGCAGTCCCCAATCCACCTGGCCGTGCTGCTGCTCCAGTTTCAACTGTTCTGCCTGCGGCTATGGAACCCTGACCTGTTCACCAGACGTGCTACCTGTCCCAGACCTGCTGTTTTCAACTCTCTAGAGACAGCAGGAGCGGTAGAGATACTCTGAAAAATTGGCTTTGAAAAGCCAACTGACATTTACTCCTGAGGTGCTGACCTGTTGTGATTATTATTATTTGACCCTGCTGGTCATCTATAAACATTTGAACATCTTGGCCATGTTCTGTTATAATCTCCACCCGGCACAGCCAGAAGAGGACTGGCCACCCCTTATAGCCTGGTTCCTCTCTAGGTTTCCTCCTAGGTTCTGGCCTTTCTATGGAGTTTTTCCTAGCCACCGTGCTTCTTAACATGAATTGCTTGCTGTTTGGGGTTTGAGGCTGGGTTTCTGTACAGCACTCTTTGACATCAGCTGACGTAAGAAGGGTATTAATAATTACATTTGATTGATTGATTGATTGATTGATTAGGGGTGTAGTATATCCTATAGGACACCACATTTGGTCAGAGAGCACACCAATGACGACTTTAACGAATTAGCACCAATCGGGGTCAAACAAAGCTAGCTAGATAGCCAATGAGCTGGGCTTTACAGGAGTATCCGGAAATACTGTATCTGTAGCAAAATGTAGCTGCCAACCTTTTGCGACAGCATGCCTTTTCCTTATGGACAAAAATAAGAATATTCAGAGTTAAGAAGTTATGAAAACTGTTTGTTTTTCCAATGTTGTACTTATAATATGGCTACTAATACTGGAAAAGCTAAATCAAAGTCCAAGTATACAGATTTGATGATATTCTTGCAGAAAAATGTAATAAATGCAAATGTCTCCTTCACGATTTGCCCAAATGTACCTGGGTGACATCACACTAAATGTCATATAGTTCGCTCATACTTCACGTTATCCCTCTGAAACTTTGCACATACACTGCTGCCATCTTGTGGACACCATCAGAATTACAACCAGAGTGATGGCTGGAACTAGGACCTTTCTCTTGCATTTCAAAGATGGTTTTCTTCTACCAGATCTATTGTGTTATATTCTCCTACATTCAATTCACATTTCCACAAACTTCAAAGTGTTTCCTTTCAAATGGTACCAAGAATATGCATATCCTTGCTTCAGGGCCTGAGCTACAGGCAATTAGATTTGGGTATGTCATTTAGGCGAAAATTGAAAAAAAGGGGTCTCTCGCTAAGAAGATTTATATTGACTACGTCTGTTCTAGCTCGCTCATTGTTTTAATCAAAATTACGGATGGCCTCTTATCCGCCCGTCGTCCCCTTTTTCCATATTTTGTACATCTCAATTGTCAGTAGAAACCCCATTTGTTTAAGCAAGTCAGCCATATCTGCTATGTTTTTTTAAAAGGTGGTAAATGAGGCTGAATGAACTGTTTCGCTGCCAGACAAGGCTCCTCTGATAGCCAGATGTTGGGACAGCTTTATGTAGGCCCTAACAGTTTGTGGGCACCAGTTATCACCGTTATCGTACAATTCATGTTTGCCCCACCAAGATTTACATGCAAAGAAATCACCACTGTAGCCTAATCATGCCAAAACATCAAAACATGATTAAAAAATGTAATTCACTGACAGAGAGATAGCTATGGAAACACTACCCTCCTGAGCAGGCAAATTGACATATACGGTAGCTGGCTAAGCTCGTTAAACTGTAACATTGGCTTGCTTTCAATAAATTGGCTAAATGGTCAACGGAATTAGCTCTTCATACGATCGAGACAATTCCTATTGCATGCTGCATATTTCAAGTGCACTCAAAAACAGATATTTATATTAAGTACATTGTCTATGAGCAAAGTCAAGTGCGAGTGTTAGTTCCGGAGTGGGGAGGATTATTTAAGATAGATACTCTTTGAAGAGGTAGAGTTTCAGATGTTTTCAGAACATGGACAGGGACTGCTGTCCTAGCTTCATAGGTAAGCTGGTTCCACCATTGGGGTGCCAGGACAGAGACGAGCTTGGACTGGGCTGAGCGGGAGGGCCAAGAGACCAGAGGTGGCAGAACAGAGTGCTCGGGTTGGGATGTAGGGTTTGAGCATAGCCTGAAGGTAGGGAGGGGCAGTTCCTCTTGCTGCTCTGTAGGCAAGTACCAAGGTCTTGATGTGGAGGGGTATGGGAGTTCTGATTGGTTCCAAGTTTAGCAGTTTGGCAAATTTGCGTGAGCAGAGTGATTAAATATATTTATTTGAAAATGTGCAAGAATTGAAGGTGCCAACACATTTTTTGGTCATCATAAGAATGTTTTACTGTCACCTACAAAAAATCAGCACCTCCCTCGACGGGGATCTACCAACTTCACGTTTTTCGGCTTCGGCCCACCACTTACGCAACACTGTTAGGATTGTCGCAACCTCTATTACCAAGGTTACACCATGTTGTTACAAAAGATTACAACAATATACAGACATTTACCAACCAACTAGGCCACAATGGTACTTTACATTTATAATGGCAAATAGCAATAACAGTATGTCGTATCATTACAAAACAGGACACATGATCTGCAATATAAAGCTCACAAGTTAATGCAAGTACTTCAGATATCACCACCACAACCAAAGGTTAAGCTGCTCGAAAATAAACAAATATAGTACATACATACACGTTCTAAACTAGTGAAGTTCATTCAGGAGTCTTATCGCAATAAAGGCAACTTCTGAATGGAAACAAATCATGGCTGTTTTTATAGAATAGTCTTCAGCCGTTCATTGACTGTCTGATGTTTGGGAGGTCTATTCAAGCAGCTGAAACGAGCTTGTTAATTATTATTTTCTAATTAGCTTCATATCAAACATCATTAGTGTCTTTTCATTGTTGATAGTGGTACAGTATAGCAGTGTGTTGCCATTGGAAGGGTCATCTAATTTTGCTATTCTAATCATAGTACTCCATGAAGAATTGGTCAAGTAGAATTACTGCTTGGCTGGAACCAGCCCTTGCTGGGTAAGACTGCCCACCCCAGCAATAGTGGACGTGTTTGATCAGAGAGCAAAAGAATCAACAGGCAAATAAGAGTAAGCTCTCTTTTCAAAAGACCCTCATGGATGTTCTAGACTCAGGGAAATAGAAAGAACAGCTCACTGGTTATAGAAACACCACAATGCCCAACAGCTTATTCACCACATACTGTAGATACCACTATCAATCCATATATCCCCAATATAACATACAATATTATTCAAACTGTGTTCATTAACCATATTTAGAATTGTATTCATCCTTGATAATTAAATCCACAACTTTTTTTGTGTACAAATAAATTACAAATATATAAAAAAAAAAAAATTAAATAAAAACTGGAACAAAACAAAAATCCATCTTGTTAGAAAACCTTCAGCGTAACATTACCGATGGTCTGTAATGTTATGATGGATACTAGCTAGAGGTTGCCCTTTTAGGCACAGATCCAGGATATGGGACAGGTGGCTGATATTGGATCTGTGCCTAAATGGGCAACTTCTACCTAGAGCAGGGATGGGCAACTCGTCTTCTGGGGCTGAAGTGGTGTCACACTTAATTAGTTGATTACTGGAGTCAGGCATGTTAGCTGGGGGAAAAGTGTGGCACCAAATCAGGCTCCCGAGGACTGGAGTTGCCCATCCCTGCTCTAGTTGCCCATCCCTGCTTTTAGGCACAGATCCAGGATCAGTTCACCTGTCCCATATCCTTCCTCTAAGGTGTTCTGCCTCCGTCAGGCCAACTCTGTAATGACACTTCAATGACCACCACCCATGTTGTCAGTCATCAGATACCAGTCTAACGGCCTGTATGTCATTAGTGATGTCATTAGCTGGTGTGTATGGGAAGAGCTGGCTCTCTCGGTTGTCATGGTGACTGTGTGGCCCTAGTATTGACAGGTACACTCTTGACTTAATGAGCAAGCTCCAAATGGACTAACATAGCAGCCGTTGCCTGTGTGCGTATTGTGTGTGAGGGAGAGAAAGCAAACATAGCTGTTTCTTAGGGCAATGTTGTTTTAGTTTAATTTCCACAAAATCCAACTCGACCTCGATCTGAAGTCAACCTTGTTGTTTGGTTAGCAACCCGATCTACGAGTATGTGAAACAGTTTTGAGCAATACCTACACGCCTCTTTTTTGTTGTTGTTTTTGTTCGTTTTATCTGTGGTGTTTTTTAACCCTTTTCTCCACAAATTTGTGATATCCAATTGGTAGTTACAGTCTTGTCCCATCGCTGTAACTACTGTACAGACTCAGTAAAGGTTGAGAGCCATGCATCCTCTGAAACACGACCCAGCCAAGCTGCACTGCTTCTTGACACACTGCTCAGTTAACCCAGAAGCCAGCTGCACCAATGTGTCGGAGGGAACACCGTACAGCTGGCGACCGAAGTCAGCTTGCATGCACCCGGCTGCCACAAGGAGTCGCTGGATGCGCGATGGGACAAGGACATCCCAGCCGGCCAAGCACTCCCCTAACCGAGACGACGCTGGGCCAATTGTGTGCCGCCTCAAGGGAACCCTTACAAAATAGATAGCAAAGCTCATGTTAGGAACAGATGCAGTTGCTACAGTCTTCCGAGGTAGCAGGTGTTTAGTTTACATAAGGCTTGGCCAATAAACGTCTTCGACTCTAGTGATAGTTTTACTCAACATGTTTACAACATGTTCAAGAAGACACAGGTGTTGGATTCAATGATTCCCTATAGTATTTTTATGTGTTCTTTCTCAGTGCTATGGGATTTGCACCTCAACCTGTAAGTCATTTCACACACATACACACACACACACACACACACACACACACACACACACACACCAGCGCATTCTGAAGGTTTTCTGACCCCTTGACTTTTTCCACATTTTTGTTACGTAAGCCTTATTCTAAAATGTATTAAATAATATTTTTTCCTCATCAATTTACACACAATACCCCATCATGACAAAGCAAAAACAGATTTATACATTTTTGCAAATGTATAAAAAAATTAAAATAATGGAGATATCACATTTACTAAAGTATTCAGACCCATGACTCAATACTTTGTTTAAGAACCTTTGGCAGCAATTACAGCCTTGAGTCTTCTTGGGTATGATGCTACAAGCTTGGCACACCTGTATTTGGGGAATTTCTCCCAGTCTTCTCTGCAAATCCTCTCAAGCTCTGTCAGGTTCGATGGGGAGCGTCGCTGCACAGCTTTTTTCAGGTCTCTCCAAAGATGTTAGATCGGGTTCAAGTCTGGGCTCTGGCTGGGCCACTCAAGGACTTTCAATGACTTGTCCCAAAACCACTCCTGCGTTGTCTTAGCTGTGTGCATAGGGTCATTGTCCTGTTGGAAGGTGAACCTTCGCCCCAGTCTGAGGTACTGAGCATTCCGGAGCAGGTTTTTATCAATGATCTTCTTTCCCTCAATCCCGACAGCATGATGCTGCCACCACCATGTTTCACCGAAGGGATGGTGTCAGGTTTCCTCCAGACGTGATGCTTGGTTTCATCAGACCAAAGGCCCTTTAGGGGCCTTTTGGCAAACTCCAAGAGGGCTGTCATGTGCCTTTTTCTGAGGAGTGGCTTCCGTCTGGCCACTCTACCATAAAGGCCTGATTGGTGGAGTGCTGCAGAGATGGTTGTCCTTCTGGAAGATTCTCCCATCTCCACAAAGGAACTCTGGAGCTCTGTCAGAGTGACAATTCCTTCGACCTCGTGGCTTTGTTTTTGCACTGACATGCACTGTCAACTTTGGGACCTTATATAGACAGGTGTGCCTTTCCAAATCATGTCCAATCAATTGAATTTACCACAGGTGGACTCCAATCAAGTTGTAGAAACATTTCAAGGATGATCAATGGAAACAGGATGCACCTGAGCTCAATTTCGAGTCTCATAGCAAAGGGTCTTACGTAAAATAAAGTATTTCATTTTTTTTTATACATTTTCAAAAAAAATCTAAAAACCTGTTTTTGCTTTGTCATTAAAGGGGCATTGTGTGTAGATTGAGGAGGGATTTTTTTTATTTAAGTACATTTGAACAAATCAAATATACATTTTATATTTTAGATTCTTCAAAGTAGCCACCCTTTGCCTTGATGACAGCTTTGTACACTCTTGGCATTTTCTCAACCAGCTTCATGAGGAAGTCACCTGATATGCATTTCAAGTAACAGGTGTGCCTTGTTAAAAAGTTAATATGTGGAATTTCTTTCCTTCTTAATGCGTTTCAGACAATCAGTTGTGTTGTGACAAGGTAGGGGTGGTATACAGAAGATGGTATTTTACCAAATAGGGCTAAGTCAATATTATGGCAAGAACACCTGAAATAAGCAGAGAGAAACAACTGTCTATCATTACTTTAAGACATGAAGGTCAGTCAATGCGGATCATTTCAAGAACTTTTCAAGTTTCTTCAAGTGCAGTCGCAAAAACAATCAAGCGCTATGATGACACTGTTTCTCATGAGGACCGCCACAGAAAAAGAAAACCCAGAGTTACCTCTACTGCAGAGAATAAGTTCATTAGAGTTACCAGCCTCAGAAATTGCAGCCCAAATCAATGCTTCAGAGTTCAAGTAACAGACATCTCAACATCAACTGTTCCATCTGGTTTGCACTTAGTGGGACTATCATTTGTTTTTCAACAGGATAATAACCCAAAACACACCTCCAGGCTTTGTAAGGGTTATTTTAGGAGGAGAGTGATTGAGAGCTGCATCAGATGACCTGGCCTCCACAATCACACAACCCTCAACCCAATTGAGATAATTTGGGATCAGTTGGACTGCAGAGTGCAGAAAATGCAGCCAACAAGTGCTCAGCATGTGGGAACTCCTTCAAGACTGTTGGAAAATCATTCCTCATGAAGCTGGTTGAGAGAATGCCAAGAGTGTGCAAAGCCGTCATCAAGACAAAGGGTGGCTACTTTGAAGAATTTAAAATATATTTTGATTTGTTTAACAGTTTTTTTTGTTTAACATTCCATACGTGTTATATCATAGTTTTGATGTCTTCACTATTATTCTACAATGTAGAAAATAGTACAAATAAAGAAAAACCCTTGAATTATTAGGTGTCCAAACTTTTGACTGGCAATATATATCTATATATATATATATATATATATACATATACATCTATATATACATACACACACACGACCGATTAGGTGAGAACCCAAACTTTCTAAGGTACAGTAGAGCACATTATCCCGCTAAGCTGAAGTCTAAGTACATGCATGTACACACACACATACACACACATATATATATATATATATATATATATATACATACATACATACACACACACACACACACACACATATATATATATATATATACATACATACACACACACACACACACACACACACACACACACACACACACACACAGTACACTAATATACACACATTATTTCATAGAAGTGTCACTTAAAACGTAAAACGTAATGAATAGTAGAATTGTATATTATATCTCTTTTTTGGCTATCATTCAATGGACCTTGTGTGTGTGAATTGTAAATGCCTGTACCTCATAACAGAAGAGATGGGGAAGTGTATTTGGTCAGATCTCTTAGGTAGAGTACAGGCATAAGGTACAAGATCTATTGGCCACAAAGTGTGTATTTATGTATTTGTGTGTGTGTTTGTATGTGACTGACATCCTCGCGCTCCCGGCTTCGCTACAGGATGTCTTATGTATCTCTCTGTGTGTGTACGTACGTGTGTTTATACATCCTGCTCACCCTCTCGGAATACTCAAGGACATCTTATCCATCTCTGCCATTATCTCTTCTCCCTCCCTCCCTATGTCTCCTTCTTTCCCTCTCCTTGCCCTCTACTCTCTTTACAATCCGTGGGCGTGGGTGTACTACTCTTGAGGAAGTCAGACCTCAGCAGGCGGTAGAAGAGCACTATATTCATGGCGGTCATAATGGCTAGCCCTACACTCCCCACGGTGTAGCTGAACAGGGGGATGTTGTCCCGGTTCAGGACCAGCCAGCGGGTCATCCAGGCCAGGGTGTTGATCCGGAACACCACATAGGTACCTGGAATAATATGTTGTTCATTATTATCTGCACTAAGAACAGAGATCCTATTAAATGACACAGAACAGAGATCCTATTAAATGACACATGTATTTCTATATGTAATTCTATGGGGCTAACATTTGTATAATCTACTTACTACAGTGCTTTATGACAGTTGAAAGGTCATGTAACCAAACCACTTCATGGCAACACCTCATGATGTAAAGTTATATATAATAAATGACTAGCACAAGCTAGCTGTTCATGAAAAATTTCTTTCATTATTGAAACCTTATGAACGTGACACTACCTAGGTTGACCATGCTGTTGACGCGGTAGAGGTCGCCATCCGCTAGGTTGGCCATGCGTAAGATCTGCCGCAGGTGGAGGAACACAGAGTTGATCTCAACCAGGAGGGCCACCACAGCAAAGCCCACGTAGCGACCGGTCAGGACAGCAATGCCGAAACAGCTGATCACCTAGGAGGAAGAGAGGGAGAGAGAGGGAGAATGAGAGAAAGTTAGACACCGAGTGGCAGTTTAGTCAAATTCCTAAACCTAGAGCTTGACTTAAGTCCTAAGCCGCTAGCTTTCGAGTCCAGGTCTGAGTCAACTCACGAGTCATAACATAACAAACAAACAACCTACTCATCTACCCAGAAGTCACATGGTTAACCATCATCTCATGAGGTAGTGGTGGGATGACTGGGATCTCATGACTTAGGTCATGTCCACTAAATTAGCCAAGGTGCAAAACGCACCACATCCTGTGACCATCTGACTCACAGCACTACAGACTTTTTTTGTATTTATGATAAACATTGTATTTTTTCCAGGAAAATTTCATACAGTTAGATTATCATAACAAGCCTTTGTTTGTTTTTCCTTTATTTGCTTGACAGATTCATGCCTTTGAACATCAAACACTGACTACTCTTTATTTAATTACATTGAGGAAGGTCATCATGCTTATCAAACATCTGCAAGGTCATGGTTATGAAATGAAAGTCTGAGGTTACAGCATATCAGATAGTCTTTGGTAACGGGGTGATGTAGTAGCGTACTAGAACCAATAGGTGGCACCCAATGCCAGTCTACAATAGAGCCACTATAGAATGTGTACATACTGCTCTGTTATACAATAACTTCAGGGAAATCTTTTGAATAATCTTTTATTAGACTGCAGCTGCTTTTACAATGTCTGTATTGTGTTGTGTGTCAGAGTTAGATCAGTAAATCTCACATCCATCTTAGTTACTAGCAGACTGGAGGGCAGATTTATGTTTTCCCCAAAATATCCCATTGAGAACAGCAATGCCCTAGTAGTCCAATGACCTGACACTGTCCAAACTGTTACTAACCCTAACCTTTCTCCACACTCCTGTCACTACTCTCAATTCAAACCACTGAATTACTCAGTCTGTCTCCCAAATGGCACCCTATTCCCAATATAGTGCACTGTGTGTGTGCACAAAAGTAGAAAACTACATAGGGAATAGGGCGCCATTTGAAACGCAGCTTTAGTTCTGGGAGGCTGTAGACCATGTTACATAGCAGTTACTGGTACACCAATGTAGCAATGTAAAGCACAAAGTCTCTTGTTAGGACACTCAAACATCCTCAATGGCTCAGTTGTGCGACTGAGCTTAACAATTAGACAGGACCCAATGGGAGGGCTTTAAGTGTGTGTATGTGTGGTGTGTGTGTGGCCCCAGGGGTGAGGCTGGAGTCAACAGAGGAGGTCCCATTCCTAAACTGACAAATGGTCCTGGGATAAACAGCAGCACACACACTGGGGTCTAGTCTAAAGGCCAGCACACACACTGAGGTCTAGTCTAAAGGCCAGCACACACACTGAGGTCTAGTCTAAAGGCCAGCACACACACTGGGGTCTAGTCTAAAGGCCAGCACACACACTGGGGTCTAGTCTAAAGGCCAGCACACACACTGAGGTCTAGTCTAAAGGCCAGCACACACACTGAGGTCTAGTCTAAAGGCCAGCACACACACTGGCTAGTGGCTACCCCCTAAAGAGGAATAAAAAGACAGAAAGAGATGCTTGCATGTAGCAACTAGCCTACGCTAAGCCCATCTACCGGCGAGCTGAAGAGTCCCATCAGCCACTCCTGGGCTACAACACCTATCCAGACTTTCCACTGCCGCTGCAGGGCCTTCACGACTGGACTACAGACGTTATCCGCCCGAGGGGGGTATTCAACCGGCCCTCCGTCGCGACGTCACCTGAACGCCCATCTGCTAACTGCGGCCTGCTAACGTTTGCTGTCTAGAGCATATCGGCTGCTAGCTAAACAGGTCCATCGGACAATTTCTTGGGCCACTATTACCTATTTTGCCAATTGGACTGGTCCCCTTCACCACACGGAACCCCACTAACCCATCACGACTGGTCTACCGATGGAAACGCATGAGGAGGCTATAAACAGACTTCCTCCGTCTTTGTTAGCCGGTCTGCTAGCCTTTGCTAGCTTGCTGTCCCCGGCTAGCTGTCTGAATCGCCGTGTCCCCAACCAGCCTCACTACTCACTGGACCTTAATGATCACTCGGCTAAGCATGCCTCTCCTGGACACCATATGTGAACTGATTGCCCCCCATCTATCTTCAGAGTTCGTGCTGCTAGGTGACCTAAACTGGGACATGCTTAACACCCCGGCCATCCTACAATCTAAGCTTGATGCCCTCAACCTCACACAAATCATCAATGAACCTACTAGGTATAACCCCAAAGCCGTAAACACGGGCACCCTCATAGATGTCATCCTAACTAACTTGCCCTCCAAATACACCTCTGCTGTTTTCAACCAAGATCTCAGTGATCACTGCCTCATTGCCTGCATCCGTAATGGGTTTGCTGTCAAACGACCTCCCCTAATTACTGTCAAATGTTCCCTAAAACACTTCAGCGAGCAGGCCTTTCTAATCGACCTGGCCCGGGTATCCTGGAAAGATATTGATCTCATACTGTCAGTAGAGGATGCCTGGTTATTCTTTAAAAGTGCCTTCCTCACCATCTTAAATAAGCATGCCCCATTCAAGAAATGTAGAACCAGGAACAGATATAGCCCTTGGTTCTCTCCAGACCTGACTGTCCTTGACCAGCACAAAAACATCCTGTGGCGTTCTGCATTAGCATCGAACAGCCCCAGGGATATGCAACTTTTCAGGGAAGTCAGAAACCAATATACACTGGCAGTTAGGAAAGCCAAGGCTAGTTTTTTCAAGCAGAAATTTGCCTCCTGTAATACAAACTCAAAAAAGTTCTGGGACACTGTAAAGTCCATGGAGAATAAGAGCACCTCCTCCCAGCTGCCCACTGCACTGAGGATAGGAAACACTGTCACCACCGATAAATCCACAATAATTGAGAATTTCAATAAGCATTTTTCTACGGCTGGCCATGCTTTCCACCTGGCTACCCCTACCCCGGTCAACAGCCCTGCACCCCCCTCAGCAACTCGCCCAAGCCTCCCCCATTTCTCCTTCTCCCAAATACAGTTAGCTGATGTTCTGAAAGAGCTACAAAATCTGGACCCCTACAAATCAGCCGGGCTAGACAATCTGGACCCTTTCTTTCTAAAATGATCTGCCGAAATCGTTGCAACCCCTATTACTAGCCCGTTCAACCTCTCTTTCGTATCGTCTGAGATTCCCAAAGACTGGAAAGCAGCTGCGGTCATCCCCCTCTTCAAAGGAGGAGACACTCTTGACCCAAACTGCTACAGACCAATATCTATCCTACCCTGCCTTTCTAAGGTCTTTGAAAGCCAAGTTAGCAAACAGATTACCGACCATTTAGAATCCCACCGTAAATCGGAGGGCCTGTTGTCCGGTCCTCTGGCAGTCTCTATGGGGGTGCCACAGGGTTAAATTCTTGGGCCGACTCTCTTCTCTGTATACATAAATGACAGCGCTCTTGCTGCTGGTGAGTCACCATTCTGTATACTTCTGGCCCTTCTTTGGACACTGTGTTAACTACCCTCCAGACGAGCTTCAAGGCCATACAACTCTCCTTCCGTGGCCTCCAACTGCTCTTAAACGCAAGTAAAACTAAATGCATGCTCCTCAACCGATCGCTGCCTGCACCCGCCCGCCCGTCCAGCATCACTACTCTGGACGGTTCTGTCTTAGATTATGTGGACAACTACAAATACCTAGGTGTCTGGTTAGACTGTAAACTCTCCTTCCAGACTCACATCAAACATCTCCAATCCAAAATTAAATCTAGAATTGGCTTCCTATTTCGAAAAAGCATCCTTCACTCATGCTGCCAAACATACCCGCGTAAAACTGACCATCCTACCGATCCTTGACTTCGGTGATGTCATTTACAAAATAGCCTCCAATACTATACTCAACAAATTGGATGCAGTCTATCACAGTGCCATCCGTTTTGTCACCAAGGCTCCATATACCACCCACCACTGCGACCTGTACGCTTTCGTTACATTCGTCGCCATACCCACTGGCTCCAGGTCATCTACAAGTCCCTGCTAGGTAAAGCCCCGCCTTATCTCAGCTCGCTGGTCACCATAGCAGCACGCACCCGTAGCACGCGCTCCAGCAGGTATATCTCACTGGTCACCCCCAAAGCCAATTCCTCCTTTGGACAACTTTCCTTCCAGTTCTCTGCTGCCAATGACTGGAATGAACTACAAAAATCTCTGAAACTGGAGACACTTATCTCCCTCACCAGCTTAAAGCACCAGCTGTCAGAGCAGCTCACAGACCCCTGCACCTGTATACAGCCCATCTGTAAATAGCCCATCCCCTACCATATTTATTTATCTATCTTGTTCCCTTGAACCCCAGTTTTTCTACATTGCACATTCATCTACTGCACATCTACCATTCCAGTGTTTAAATGCTATATTGTAATTACTTTGCCACCATGGCCTATTTATTGCCTCACCTTCCTTATCTTACCTCATTTGCACTCTTTGTATATAGATTTGTTTCTTCTACTGTATTATTGACTAAATGTTTGTTTTACTCCATGTGTAACTCTGTGTTGTTGTATGTGTCAAACTGCTTTGCTTTATCTTGGCCCGGTTGCAGTTGTAAATGAGAACTTGTTCTCAACTTGCCTGTCTGGTTAAATAAAGGTGAAATAAAAATAAATAAAATAAAAAAACTCAGGTCCAAGCATGTCTGAATAATAAAACCTATTTAGCCAGACTACCAGTAGGCCAGCACTGCCGTGAGACACAACATTTATGTCCTATCTCCTGCTGCAGGCATGTGTGTGTATATATAGAGGCCCTAATCCCATGCTGCTCTTAGTCAATAAGGTGTGTGTGACTCTTTCCCCAGGGAGAGAGAAGCCCCAGGTAAACACCCCGGTCTCTCATACATACACACTCACACTAAACTTCAACCTGTCTTATCGTTCCTCCAGGTCACACATCTCCTCTGGGACACTCAAAACAGGAACTGTGGAGGTCAAATAAAAGCCTTATAAAATGCTCTGATAAGAGACCTCATGGCCAGGATTCTGTTTACATGGTTATCTATCACCTTGTAGCTTTCTCTGTGACGTCTTGTATGAGTGCTGTATGGTCTCTCAACGCTCATCCTTGGCACTCACTGTGTAGGCTGGTTCTCACTTCAGCTGAACATCAAGACAGACACGTACTAACTGTATGTATTAAGAATAACTGCTTGGTTAATTAGAACAAACATTTTTGAATCACCTATTTCAGAAATACTGTTAGATATTCAGACCCCATTTTGGTTACTTATCTGTGATTCTTAAAATAGTAGAATTTGACCATTGGTTGAAATAAAAGGTCTGCATACATAATGATTCCTGATGACCCTGGGACAATAGACTTAGCAGACTCATTGGAGATTCTACTATGTGTGTTTATGTCTGCTTGTATGGTCATGGCTTCCTTTATGATGTTTGAGGAGCGTCGTTAGTGAGAGGTATCTTCAGTAGAGACACTGATTGTAGTTTCCTCCCTGTCCTTGGGAAGGGAGGGGGTAATCAGAGCCATGTATATAATGACTGACTGTAATCATTGATAGAAGTGGGTGAGGAGGCACTCACTTAATAACCCCTTACACAAGCTCTACACTACAAAACCTTTATCCCCTACTATGACCCAGCGAAGCAGTCAGGCCATAATCAGGAGATGGTAGCCTCAAATCGCCACTGAGAGAGACAGGGGGACATCACTTGGCCCAAGCTCAGGCACGTGGCTCTTTTTGTGGGGTATGATTAGGACCAGAGACCATAGCCTAGCTATGGCTGGGTCCTGTCAGTTAACCAAATTAAATCCAACCATGAAATGGGATGAACCCCAAAACCGTGCCTGACAGTGAGCCCCCTGGCTGGGGTTGAAGCTACTGTAATCCTCTCTCCCCTGTATCAGACAGAGAGATAAGACAGCCCTGGACCATTAGAATGATTCAGCATTAGCAGCTATCCCCTGCTAAGCCAGGATCAGGCTGGGCAGATAGCTGCTGGTAGCCTATTAACAGTGCCACAGACAGAGACACATTGTGGATATACACAGGGCCAGGGGGATGAGACTGCTGGCAGGGGACCCAGTCTGTGACAGCATGGATGGGAAAGTGGGCACGGTGAGGTTAGCCTTGCTCTTACACTATGTGCTGCTGTGTCGTGTTCAGTAGGGTACGACGTAGCAAAACGTTTGAAACGGAAAGCAAAAATCAGCAGTAGAACCATAGTTTCAACGCGCTTTCTCTCGTTTTGTGTATACTGAAGAGATTGGGGGTAAAGGAGAAAGGGTGAAAACATTTTGTGTTTGCGTGTGTTTCCTTTACTGAACAGATTGGGGGTAAAGGAGAAAGGGTAAAAACAGCGTATGTTTGCGTGTGTTTCCTTAACCACAGTAAAGAATGGCAGATAAGGGAAAGATAGATCAAAGACGGCCAATATTGTTAAGGAAGACCCAAGGTGGCACACAGCACTGGCAGAGCGACAATGGTGGAGGATAAAAACAAAAGTGGCCTAGATACTCAATTTCTAGGAATAACAGATAAGTGACTAGGGTGTTGATAAGCATTTAGATGAAACTTCATCCTACTAAGATTTGTGGAGTCATGGCCAAGATGGCAGAAAAAGATAAGGCAGCAGAAAAACAAAAATGTCAGCCAGGTGGGAATGGAATAGTCAGTCCATCTGTAGAGCATTGCCCTCTCTCTGAGCCCCGAGGGGTTAACGCCCCTCAAACCAAACCTGTTTCCCTGGTTACAGGTGATGGCATGAAATCTGAGGACAAAAAAAGGCTTCCAGAGTGAATCTTGGTAGCCTGAGCAGCCTGTTCTGCAGGTGATGAAATGAAGACAGTACACACACACACACACTACTTACCATCTAGAAGGCGGAGACAGTACAGGGATCGAGAGACTGATAAACAGCTTCTATCTCCAAGCCATCAGATTGTTAATCAGTCATCACTAGCCGGCCACCGCCCAGTACCCTGCCCTGAACTTTAGACACTGTTATAGCCGGCTATGACCCGGTAACTCAACCCTGCACCTTAGAGACCGCTGGCCTATGTACAGTTGAAGTCGGAAGTTTACATACACTTAGGTTGGAGTCATTAAAACTTGTTTTTCAACCACTCCACACAATTCTTGTTAACAAACTATAGTTTTGGCAAGTCGGTTAGGACATCTACTTTGTGCATGACAAGTAATTTTTCCAACAATTGTTTACAAACAGATTATTTCATTTATAATTCACTGTATCACAATTCCAGTGGGTCAGAAGTTTACATACACAAGGTTGACTGTGCCATTAAAAAGCTTGGAAAATTCCAGAAATGGCTTTAGAAGCTTCTGATAGGCTAATTGGCATTATTTGAGTCAATTGGAGGTGTACCTGTGTATGTATTTCAAGACTACCTTCAAACTCAGCACCTCTTTGCTTGACATCATAGGAAAATCAAAAGAAATCAGCCAAGCAATTTCCAAACGCCTGAAGGTACCACGTTCATCTGTACAAACAATAGTACGCAAGTATAAACACCATGGGACCACGCAGCCGTTATACTGCTCAGGAAGGAGACAAGTTCTGTCTCCTAGAGATAAACGTACTTTGGTGCGAAAAGTGCAAATCAATCCCAGAACAACAGCAAAGGACCTTGTGAAGATGCTGGAGGAAACAGGTACAAAAGTATCTATATCCACAGTAAAACGAGTCCTATATCGATATAACCTGAAAGGCCGCTCAGCAAGGAAGAAGCCACTGCTCCAAAACCGTCATAAAAAAGCCAGAGTACGGTTTGCAACTGCACATGGGGACAAAGATCATACTTTTTGGAGAAATGTCCTCTGGTCTGATGAAACAAAAATAGAACTGTTTGGCCATAATGACCATCGTTATGTTTGGAGGAAAAAGGGAGGTTTGCAAGCCGAAGAACACCATCCCAACCGTGAAGCACGGGGGTGGCAGCATCATGTTGTGGGGGTGCTTTGCTGCAGAAGGGACTGGTGCACTTCACAAAATAGATGGCATCATGAGGCAGGAAAATTATATGGATATATTGAAGCAACATCTCAAGACATCAGTCAGGAAGTTAAAGCTTGGTCACAAATGGGTCTTCCAAATGGACAATGACCCCAAGCATACTTCCACAGTTGTGGCAAAATGGCTTAAGGACAACAAAGTCAAGGTATTGGAGTGGCCATCATAAAGCCCTGACCTCAATCCCATAGAATATTTGTGGGCAGAACTGAAAAAGCATGTGCTAGCAAGGAGGCCTACAAACCTGACTCAGTTACACCAGCTCTGTCAGAAGGAATGGGCCAGAATTCACCCAACTTATTGCAGAAGTAGATACAGTGATGACCTTTCTAAGGCGGATCAGGGTTAATGCCAAGGTCAACGAACGACCATAGATTTAGAAAAAACCAAAACATTGTGTGTACGCTGTGCATCCACGGTTAGTAATGGTAAACTACAAAAAAAGTTGTGTTTTCATCATGAAATATGTTTCGAAAGGTTGCTGTGACAATCATACTCAAGTCACTAGTCCTCACTAGTGGTTGCCAGGTGATAGGTGTCAAAGTGTTTTGGTGACTCACCTCACCTAACTTTCTCCTAGAAGTTCATTAGTATAGAAGCTACTTCAAAAACGATGTACATACACTACTCAGTGACCACTTGACTGTATATGTACACTACAGACTCCTGTTAGTGTAACAATACATTTATCCTATGAATGTGTGCTTTACATTTTGAGCAAATTAAAATGTTTCCATAACTACCCAGCATACATTTAAATGGTGTGTTTTCCGAACAACTGCAACTGAGCTAAATATAGGAATTCCCATATATATGTTGGAATTTGGGATTGTCTTTTGAGTACATCCTCTCCTCCCAAGACTGCACACACTCCATAGTTGCTGGAAAACCATAGACATAAATGCTTTGGAATTCACAGGTATCCTTCTGGCTGGCAGCCAAGTCTCTCTCCAGTTCGCTCTCTAAATAAAATAAAATGTTATTGGTCACATACACGTGTTTAGCAGATGTTATTGCAGGTGTAGCAAAATGCTTGTGTTTCTAACTCTGACAGTGCAGTAATATCTAACAAGTAATATCTAACAATTTCACAACATATACCCAATACATACAAATCTAAGTAAAGGAATGGAATAAGGAATGTATAAATATATGGACAAGCAATGTCAGAGCGGCATAGACTAAGATACAGTAGAATAGTATAGAATACAGTACATACATATGAGATGAGTAATGCAAGCTATTTAAACATTATTAAAGTGACTAGTGTTACATTTATTAAAGAGTCCAGTGATTTCAAGTCCATGTATATAGGCAGCAGCCTCTATGTGCTAGTGATGGCTATTTAACAGTCTGATGGCCTTGAGACTGAAGGACAGCTCCTCTCGGTCCCAGCTTTGATGCACCTGTACTGACCTCGCCTTCTGGATGATAGCGGGGTGAACAGGCAGTAGCTCAGGTGGTTGTTGTCCTTAATGATATTTTTGGCCTTCCTATGACATCGGGTGCTGTAGGTGTCCTGGAGGGCAGGTAGTTTGCCCCCAGTGATGCGTTGGGCAGACCGCACCACCCTCTGGAGAGCCCAGCTTCCTCCTATAGCGTCACCTTGACTACAGTATGAAGTCAGTAAAGACCAACTCCCTCATTCTGTTCTCCCTGAGCCTAGCTCTCCGGTTTCTGAACGCAATGGATTCCTTGAAGAACCGCATTCCTGGTTGCCATGCCAACGTCTCACAACAGTCACTCTGTTGAAGCACATCTGGATTTCCTGCCCAACCTCTTAGCAACAGAATAATGTTTATGACAATGTGGGTTCTTCCTGACAATGTGGACACTTCATAGCAATGTAGGGACTCATGACTTCGCAGAGACTTTTTCTCTAGGGGACGTTGTTGGCATTCTTATTGTCAGGCCCTAGGCACAATAATTATATTCTGTCCAATACCAGTGTACAACAAAATGTTAAAAAGTTTACTGTTGAGGTATTTATTTATTTATTTAACTAGGCAAGTCAGTTAAGAGCAAATTCTTATTTTCAATGACGGCCTAGGAACAGTGGGTTAACTGCCTTGTTCAGGGGGCAGAACGGCAGATTTTTACCTTGTCAGCTCGGGGGATTCGATCTTGCAACCTTTCGGTTACTAGTACAACGCTCTAACCACTAGGCTACCTGCCAAGAAGATTTACTAGCACTTTTAAGAATTTTACTCATCTGCCCTGCATGTATTATGGTTGACTGGTTTCTAGTTAAGAGGCTGGTTCAATCTATGTGTGGAGATTGGATGAGAGGAGTCTTAAGATAGGCTGGTATCATTGGGTGAGTAGTTTACTGTATGGAACGACACTGAGGAATGGAAACAAGAAACGTTCTACAAAATAAGGGAACACTGGAGCTAGATGAAAACATGCACATGCATATAACTAACTACAGATCCCCATCGGCCTGTTGCAATGAGAAGGGGCGGAGGCTGTCTTGAGTGAGTGGATTTGGGGTGGATGGGGTGCTGTTTTGACTGTGTGGGTGTAGGGGATATGGGGGAGGAGATCTGGGCTGAGCGTGTGTGATGAGGGGGTTCATGTGGAGACCAGATTTCTTCTGTCTGGAAACACATACCGAGGAGAGAGAGGCAGAGGGGTTTCCCTCCTCCAAAGAGATGTGGCCGCAAAACACACCACAACTCTCCCGCCAAGATTCTATAGACACATTCTCTGCCTCACCCCACTTTCCCTTTCCTCTCCTTCACACTCAATCTCTCGCTCAATCGCATTATCCTTCTCTATTGTACTTCACAGTAGGTGGGTGTAAGCTTGGGAGAATGGCAGCCCAACTCAAAACTGATGTTCTCACTTTGGTAATTGTAAGTTCTAATAACGTTCATGCAGTGACAGGGCTAAAACACATGCGGTTATAGCTCTTAGCTCTAGGTTTAGGAAACATGTTGAAAGAGCTGAAACTTGCGCAAAAATAAATAGCAAGCGATACTCCTTCTGCCTTCTCAACCCACAGAGTAGAACCCTAGCCAAAAGAGGAATGTCTGTGGAGCACATGACAATCTCTGGAATATTTATTTGGCAAATACATTCAGCAGCCTGCTATACAAATTACATTGCTCCTGCTGGCATTACTTCAAGTCCAGAGACATTTTAGTGGTTTGTGAAAAGCAAACCACAATTTCACAAACCACATATTACAAAAAAAGATGTTCGTGAATTTACTTCCAAAGCAAATTCGAAATTAAAACTCAACATGCTTTTTTTGCTTTTAGAGTACACTTAAGAGAGAGTAGGGATGAGAATGTTCAATAACTTTTGAATGAAGAAGCAGAACGCATGGCATGGCATGTACTACAGCTTTGGCGGCTGCTGTACTGCGGCTATATTAGGTGGCAAGTCAGTGGAATCTGACAGAACGAGGGGACATGGAGAAAGACTGGTCTGCAGGAGCGGGAATATCAGGGTCTTTAGAGAAGAAGCCAGGGGGAGAGAAAGCGAGAGGACAGGAGATAAAAGGAGGAGAGGAGGAGAAGAGAAGCTGGCAGGCAGTAGACAGGGTATACAGTGTATTTGGAAAGTATTCAGACCCCTTACCTTTTTCCACTTTGTTACATTCCAGCCTAAAATCCATTAAATAAAACAAATTCTCATCAATCTACACACAATACCCCATAATGGCAAAGCGAAAAAAGGTTTTTAGAATTTTTTGTAAATGTATTAAACATAAAACCCAGAAAAATCTGATTTACATACATATTCAGACCCTTTGCTATGAGACTCAAAATTGAGCTCAGGTGCATCCTGTTTCCATTGATCATCCTTGTTGATTGATCATTCAAATTGATTGGATATGATTTGGAAAGGCACACACCTGTCTATATAAGGTCCCACAGTTGACAGTGCAAGTCAGAGCAAAAACCAAACCATGAGGTCAAATGAATTGTCCGTAGAGCTCCAAGACAATATTGTGTCAAGGCACCAAAGTACCAAAGAATTTCTGCAGCAATGAAGGTCCCCATGAATACAGTGGCCTCCATCATTCTTAAATGGAATAAGTTTAGAACCACCAAGACCCTTCCCAGAGTTGGCCGCCCGGCCAAACTGAGCAATCGGGGGAGAAGGGCCTTGGTCAGGGATGTGACCAAGAACCCGATGCTCTGACATAGCTCCAGAGTTCCTCTGTGGAGATGGGAGAATCTTCCAGAAGGACAACCATCTCTGCAGCACTCCACCAATTAGGCATTTATGGTAGAGTGGCCAGACGGAAGCCATTCCTCAGTAAAAGGAGCATTACAGCCCACTTGGAGTTTGCCAAAAGGGGGAAACAAGATTCTCTGGTCAGATGAAACCAATATTGAAGTATTTGGCGTCACATCTGGAGGAAACCAGGCACCATCCCTCTGGTGAAGCATGGTGGTGGCAGCATCATACCGTGGGGATGTTTTTCAGCAGCATGAACTGCGAGACTAGTCAGGATCGAGGGATAGATGAACGGAGCAGAGGGATCCTTGATGAAAACCTACTCTAGAGTGCTCAGGACCTCAGATCCTAAGCACACAGCCAAGACAACGCAGGAGTGGCTTCGGGACAAGTCTCTGTATGTCCTTGAGTGGCCCAGCCAGAGCCTGGACTTGATCGATCATCTCTGGAGAGACCTGAAAATAGCTGTGCAACGACGCTCCCCCTCCAACCTGACAGAGCATGAGAAGATCTGCAGAGAAGAATGGGAGAAACTCCCCAAATACATACCCAAGAAAACTCGAGGCTGTAAACGCTGCCAAAGGTGCTTCAACAAAGTACTGAGTAAAGGGTCTGAATACTTATGTAAATGTAATATTTCATTTTTAATACATTTTCAAACATTTCTGAAAACCAGTTTTTGCTTTGTCATTGTGGGGTACTGTGTGTAGATTTGATCAATTTTAGAATAAGACAGTAACATAAAAAAATGTGGAAAAAGTGGTCTAAATACTTTCCAAATGCCTTGTAGATACAGATGTAGTACGTAGGGGAATCGATGATAGTATATCTCAAAGATGGAACAGAGGGTAGCGCATGACACTCGCTTCCCTACCAGCACTAAACATTACTAATAAGCAAACTCAATAATACGTAACGAGACAGGGATGAAAGCAATTTGTGTTGGAGGGAAACAGCAAACACTCTTGAAACCTTCAAAAACATCTCAGTCAGAGAGCAGTTGAACTAAGAGCGCAGCTATAGCGACTGCAATTAGAAAAGCAACTAGAGTCAAATTACATCTCCCCTGCTGACCTAAACATCTTAAAATGAACTGCATTAGGCCCAATGCCATTTTCTAAAATCTTTTTTCATTAACTTCTGCAGCAGTGCTGTAGTATCTACTCACCCTCGTTCATAGCAACCTCAATATTTCCAACTGTCATGGCCAACTGGGGCAGCCTACACACAAGGAGGAGAGGGGAGCTTTTTACGGAAAATGTTTCTTTGTTTTCCATGAACCCAGTCAAGGGCAGTGGCATCTCCAAAAATATTACTGAAACTACAGCAGAAAACCCCTTGAAACAAAAAGCGCCCCTGACAACTTCTGCAAATGCAAATATGGTGTTTGTCAGAATGTCTGTTTCCAGACCCTTATATCTTCTGTTATGAATGCTCTTTCATACATATGACATTACCTCCTCAGTCAGATCTGAGTGGGCAGTTTTGTGTTCATACGGACAGCAGGACTTCCTGTTTCCCAAAGGAAGAGAGGGGTCAGGGGTGGTTTGGGGGCTATACGAGGGGTCTCCGTGCTGCTCTGTGTCAAACTGCCAGTTTGTCTAACGTTTCTATGGAACATTTGACTGCATATCCCCCCACAGTTACAAAGATTGGGCCATGTTCACTAGACATGAAATGGAAGAAAATGGGCTGAAACTGTGAGGTAGCCTTCTAGCTGAACTTATCCAATAAGAAACCCTAGTTTATGTTTTACGTTGTCCAACCATTTTGCTATAATACTGTATGCCCTGATGAATACGAGCCTGGTCGACTACTACTGGAAATACTACCAAAGCTTTGCCTTATGCTAACTCTTTAGCGTCAGTCCTTAGCTTGAGTCTTTGGTGTTGTTAAGTCTGCATTTCAGAGAAACCCATCTACAGCATTACAAAGTGAGTGACTAACCAAAATTACTTTCAGAGGATGAAGGGGTACGCCAAATAAAGGCTGTTTTTCCACAGACCGTAGAAATTGTCAACAAGGCATTACTCAAGACCAACGAAATGCTCCATTGAGATCTCAGATTCAGAAAAATAGTTTCTCTCACCAAAAACACAAAACAATGTTCTTATTTATCATTACTGCCAGGCCCTGACCCCATCGGAGGGGGGGTGAGAGGACAGGATGAGAGCGGGAGACAGAAAGGGATCACAACACAGACAAAAAGGATGATGTGAGAGAAGGAGAGGAAAAGTGGAAGTCTCAGTTCCTCCCAGGCCACAGTCATGGACTGTGTATCTGTCAGCACTCATCCAGACCTCCTCCTCCTCCTGTCCTGAATGGAGCTTCCAGGAAAGAAGGGAGCGAAGAACAACAACAACAACAAAACCTCAGAATGGGGGACTGACTGGCTGGCTGCTGGCCCAGGAAGAGAAGAGGATGAGAACCATAGGGTGACGTCAGGGGAGAATGAAGTCCATGGAGGGACTGAGACAGAATACACTGGGTCACTATCCTTCCAGGGCCAGAGGCATTTGGAGCTGCCTAACAAGCTGAGCTGAATCCAGTCAGCCAGTCATTTAGTTTAGATATGGAGCTGCCTGGCAGACTGAGGCCAGTCAGTCAGTCTGTCCGTTTAGATATGCAGGGCTTTCCCTGGACAGTGTTGATACATTGACGAGGAACAGCCAGCTGTGAGTCCTGCATACACGAGAGGCTGATGTGAATACTGTACTACTCACCAGCATATGTGCGAGAGATACAGAAAAACACACACTAGAGGCTCACACATATAAATAGGCATGTGCCCACATACACTGGCTCAACTTCAGACACTTATACACAAATATTAGTTATAAGTATAAGAAATCTATTAGACAAGCAGACAGACAGACTTGACAACATTCTACAAATTCAAATCTACACAAATCCTCTTCTAACCACCCATCTCAAAATGTACATCAACATCACAAACTGGTCCTAAAAACAAAAAGGTCTTCAAAAGCTCATGAATTGCCATGAAAATGGGTCAGGCAGAAGAGCCTTGGCGTATGCCATGGTCAGTTTAGCATTTTACCCCCCAATGGTTAAAGTTGGGATGGGGAGGGCAAACTGATCCTAGATCTGTTGCCAACAGGCAAGTTCATACCCTGATGCAAAGCCTCAAGCAGCATTCTACAAAGACGAGAAACCCATTCTCAAGGGAAAGAGAACAACACTATAAGGTCTTTCTCAAGAACACTGGTGAACAATTAACATTTGGGGTTAAAACCCAGACTTTCTAAGGGACAGTAGGGCACATTAGCACGCTAAGCTGAAGTCTAGGCATTCACTTAGGGAGCCAATGCAACTAATCAGGTCTCTGGCAAATGTACTCATTGGGCAAGCATGGTTACCCAAAGACCTCTGTTACACTAGCTTTCCTGGAGGTTAACTTCCTCAAGGGGATGTTAGGCAGGTTAGGAGCCTGATGAGGAAGGCTGGCTGGATAAGGTTAATTAACAGTAATGTCTTCATTTTCTTGTTCTTTATTTATTTTTTGGGGGGATTAGGTGTGTATTGTTATTGTATTGCTAGATCTTACTGCATTGTTATAGTTAGAGACATCGCAGGTGCAGCAAAATGCTAATAACATTTGCAAAACTGTGCAAGCGAACAATAACATATGATTTGAGCTCTGCTGTATACTAACAGGGCCAATGACTGGGGGTTTGGTGTGCAAAATGTGTGTGCACTGTGTGATGCTTTCACTGCTTCAATATTCTCTGGTGGGTGTTTTAGCTAGATAATGGAGGTTGAGACAGAGATTCTAGGCTATGTTTCACCTAACTGCTGATACAGGGTCAGATATTTATCAAGGTTATGGTGAGTGAGGTCAGGTAAGCTGATCCTAGATCTGTGGTTGTACATAATGTGTACCTCAAACCTTGTAGATGCTACCAGGACCACTTACCACTGTGTGATGGAATAGGAGCTCCCATGACAGGATAATCTTCTGGTTGAGTACCATATCAAGGAAGTCATAGATGAAGTAGCCTGTTGAACAAAACATGGAAAAGGCATATTCTAGCTTAGAACCAAAACAAAGCAATGGAGATTGATAGAACAAAGGCTTTTTCAGTGGAGGAGCGTTTGGCATATCAAGTATATTTAGTGGGGACCCCTCTTGCCAGTCGCTTCCATGACGACACCAAGGATGGTAACCAAGATGTCAGTTAAAGAGCGCTATTTATATCAGTCCCCTGCTATGGGCGTAACCATGGAGACAGCTTTTCAGAATGGTGGAAAAATAATGAAGCGTTAAAGATAGTCGGTGTGTGTGTATGTAGCGGATGGGGTCCTCCTCTAGGGCAGACTAGAATTAACCCCAGTCTGTGTTCCTACTACATTTTCAGTTTGACATTCAACAATAAATGTTGTGATGAGACGTGTACCTTTAGAGCATCCTCAGCTGCTATATGACAAACACATGTTGAAGAAACAACCAATGTTTACTTAACCAAATTGTCCAAATTGAATCCCCAAAATATTTCTCACTGTGCATTGGGAATTGATTTTGACTGAATAGGATCCATATTAGGTTTTAAGCTAATACGGATCCATTCATCTCTTATCATTCCTAGACGTGTATAAAGAAAATCCATTTTACAACCAGAGAAGACCGTCAATCTAGGTAAAGCTTTCACGTTATTGAACCATGGTGGCATGTGACCAACTATCCGCCCGTTGGCCTTCCAACAGTCTCTCATCATTATGACACTGACTTCATACGGAATCATTGGTTCGGTCTCTCTCGGTCCGTCTCTCCCTCTCTGTGTGTCTCTCTGTCCCCGTCTCGCCCCTGCCCCCTGTCCATCTGCCCCAGTCCCTCTCACACCTTTCTGTACTACCACTCGTGGCTGAAAATGTATAACTTTTTGTAGTGTTTAAATAAAACAGCAGCATTGCTCTACATGTTATCTCAAACAGCTGGTGACTGGAGCCAATCTCTCCAGTTCTGTGGGTTTTGGGCAGTGACTGTCCAACGACGTGGTGATCAAGCACAACTTGTCTATACACTGGCTGACAGCCAAACCCTGGATGTTTGGTTGAGAAGAGTCTACATCAGAAAATCTTTGTGACAGATCAGAACTTAACGGAACACCCAATAGGAGAGTGGCACTTCATGATAGTGTCATGTTTGGTGTGTAACACTGCATTTACCTTTGGTCAGCCTGGGAGGGTACCTACTGCAACTGTTATGCATTCCAAAATGTCAACACCTTTGCCTTGGCCTGACATAATCAAGTCAGCCCACAGACAGAGGCCCAGGCTAGTGTTTGTTTGGTCAATCAACCTCCGAACATACAGTAGGTTTCTACTATGTGGCCAAGCTGCCATGTCAAAATTGCCTATAGTGGAAATACTTTGTCTTTCTAGCTTTGCATTGTGGCCTGATAGTGACGACCATACTATAGGCTCAGTGTCACGCCACATTGTTGTAGGCAAGGCTCAGAGGAAGCGCCATCCACCATCCCTCCTCACCCAGACTCCCTTTTCTGTTACTTCTCTGTTATAGATGGCATTTGACCCGGGCAGGCTGCTGTGGCAAACAGGCTCTACGGCCCATTCTAGGGTCACGCAACCTACAGGGGTAAGTCCGGAGCAGTGCCTGGGACGAAGCATCATAATGCTCCCCATTGATTCTAGAACTCTGGCAACACTAACAACACTGACAGGCAGCATTCAAGGGTGGGTGGGATTCCCTGGGAGAATGCTAACAATCCTTGGAATTCTAAAGGGAGCCCTTGTTAGCCAGGCACAGATCCAATAAACGAACAGCTTATAGAGTGTGACATGCAGTCTTTTAAATAAGCTCATGCCATTGGGGGAAACAATACATGAGCCAATTAGAGAGCATGAAGTCAAAATAGAGGAATTTTTATTTAAAGGGGATTTACTGCTGGGGTTTACTTTAAGCTTGGTGGGGCGGCAGGTAGCCTAGTGGTTAGACTTGGACTAGTAACCGAAAAGTTGCAAGATTGAATCCCCAAGCTGACAAGGTAAAAATCTGTTGTTCTGCCCCTGAACAAAGCAGTTAACCCACTGTTCCTAGGCCGTCATTGAAAATAAGAATTTGTTCTTAACTGACTTGCCTAGTTGAATAAAAATAAAGATTTTGTCCATCTAACCGAGACTCCTAACCAAGTGAAAGCTATGGTCTGCTGTTTGACTTGTGCTCCAGGCTTAATACTCCTTCTACAGACCAATTTTAGCTGTCAGACACATATAGCGTGTTGGGGAGAGGTCAGTGGAGGTGTATAGGCTGACACACACAGTATTGCTCTAAGTCACATGAGAGATAGTCATGGTTAGGCGGCATATGCTACCAGCGGGACATTAAATACTGTAATATCTTATGTTTCACCGAGTCGTGGCTGAACGACGACACGGCTAATATACAGCTGGCGGGATTTTCCATGCACCGGCAGAACAGAGAAGCTACGTCTCGTAAGACGAGGTGTGGGTGTGTGTCTTTTTGTCAATAACAGCTGGTGCGCAATGTCTAATATAAAAAAATTCTCAAGGTATTGCTCGTCTGAGGTAGAGTACCTTATGATAAGCTGATAAACTGTAGACCACACTATCTACCAAGAGAGTTCTAATCTATATTATTCGTAGCCGTCTATTTACCGCCACAGATCTATGCTTGCACTAAGCAAACAAGAAAATGCTCATCCAGAAGCGGCACTCCTAGTGGCCGGGGACTTTAATGCATGCAAATGTAAATCAGTCTTACCATTTTTACCAGCATGTCACATGACTGTGTGATAACATTCTCAGTAGCCAATGTGAGCAAGACCTTTAAACAGGTCAACATTCACAAAGCCGTGGGGCCAGACGGTTTACCAGGACGTGTACTCAAAGTATGCACGGATCAACTGGCAAGTGTCTTCACTGACATTTTCAAGTAGACCACCATAGTCCCTTTGCCGAAGGAAACCTGTCTAAATGATTACCGCCCCGTAGCACTCACATATGTAGCCATGAAGTGCTTTGAAAGGCTGGTCATGGCTCACATCAACAGCATCCTACCGGATACCCTAGACCCACGCCAATTCGCATACCCAACAGATCCACAGATGTTGCAATCTCAAACACACTCCACATTGCCCTTTCCCACCTGGACAAAAGGAACACCTATGTGAGAATGCTGTTCATTGACTACAGCTCAGCGTTCAACACCATAGTGCTCACAAAGCTCATCACTAAGCTAAGGACCCTGGGACTAAACACCTACCTCTGAAACTAGATCCTAGACTTCCTGACGGGCTGCCCCCAGGTGGTAAGGCAACAACACATCTGCCACGCTGATCATCAACACTGGGGCTCCTCAGGGGTGTGTACTTAGTCCCCTCCTGTACTCCAAGTTCATCCACAACTGCATGGCCAAACACGACTCCAACATCATCATTAAGTTTGCTGACGACACAACAGTGGTAGGCCTGATCACCGACAATGATGAGACAGTCTATAGGGAGGAAGTCAGAGAACTGGCAGTGTGGTGCCAGGACAACAAACTCTCCCTCAATGTGAGCAAGACAAATGAGCTGATCGTGGACTACAGGAAAAGGCCATTAACACCCTATTAACATCGACAGGGCTGTAGTGGAGCGGGTCGAGAGTTTCAAGTTCCTTGGTGTCCACATCACCAACAAACTATCATGGTCCAAACACACCAAGGCAGAGGGCACGACAAAACCTTTTCCCCCCTCAGGAGACTGAAAGGATTTGGCATGGGTCTCCAGACCCTCAAAAAGTTCTACAACTGCACCATGGAGAGCATCCTGACCGGTTGCATCACCGCCTAGTATGGCAACTGCTTGGCATCTGACCGTAAGGCGCTACAGAGGGTAGTGAGTACGGCCCAGTGCATCACTGGGGCCAAGCTTCCTGCCATCCAGGACCTACAGTGAGGGAAAAAAGTATTTGATCCCCTGCTGATTTTGTATGTTTGCCCACTGACAAAAAAAATGATCAGTCTATAATTTTAATGGTAGGTTTATTTGAACAGTGAGACAGAATAACAACAAAAAAATCCTGAAAAACGCATGTGAAAAATGTTATATTTTGATTTGCATTTTAATGAGGGAAATAAGTATTTGAACCCCTCTCAATCAGAAAGATTTCTGGCTCCCAGGTGTCTTTTATACAGGTAACGAGCTGAGATTAGGAGCACACTCTTAAAGGGAGTGCTCCTAATCTCAGCTTGTTACCTGTATAAAAGACACCTGTCCACAGAAGCAATCAATCAGATTCCAAACTCTCCACCATGGCCAAGGATGTCAGGGACAAGATTGTAGACCTACACAAGGCTGGAATGGGCTACAAGACCATCGCCAAGCAGCTTGGTGAGAAGGTGACAACAGTTGGTGCGATTATTCGCAAATGGAAGAAATACAAAAGAACTGTCAATCTCCCTCGGCCTGGGGCTCCATGCAAGATCTCACCTCGAGGAGTTGCAATGATCATGAGAACGAAGAGGAATCAGCTCAGAACTACACGGGAGGATCTTGTCAATGATCTCAAGGCAGCTGGGACCATATTCACCAAGAAAACAATTGGTAACACACTACGCCGTGAAGGACTGAAATCCTGCAGCGCCCGCAAGGTCCCCCTGTTAAAGAAAGCACATATACATGCCCATCTGAAGTTTGCCAATGGACATCTGAATGATTCAGAGAACAACTGGGTGAAAGTGTTGTGGTCAGATGAGACAACAATGGAGCTCTTTGGCATCAACTCAACTCGCCATGTTTGGAGGAGGAGGAATGCTGCCTATGACCCCAAGAACACCATCCCCACCGTCAAACATGGAGGTGGAAACATTATGCTTTGGGGGTGTTTTTCTGCTAAGGGGACAGGACAACTTCACCGCATCAAAGGGACGATGGACGGGGCCATGTACTGTCAAATCTTGGGTGAGAACCTCCTTCCCTCAGCCAGGGCATTGAAAATGGGTCGTGGATGGGTATTCCAGCATGACAATGACCCAAAACACACGGCCAAGGCAACAAAGGAGTGGCTCAAGAAGAAGCACATTAAGGTCCTGGAGTGGCCTAGCCAGTCTCCAGACCTTAATCCCATAGAAAATCTGTGGAGGGAGCTGAAGGTTTGAGTTGCCAAACGTCAGCCTCGAAACCTTAATGACTTGGAGAAGATCTGCAAAGAGGAGTGGGACAAAATCCCTCCTGAGATGTGTGCAAACCTGGTGGCCAACTATAAGAAACGTCTGACCTCTGTGATTGCCAACAAGGGTTTTGCCACCAAGTACTAAGTCATGTTTTGCAGAGGGGTCAAATACTTATTTCCCTCATTAAAATGAAAATCAATTTATAACATTTTTCACATGCGTTTTTCTGTTTTTTTTTGTTGTTATTCTGTCTCTCACTGTTCAAATAAACCTACCATTAAAATTATACTGATCATTTCTTTGTCAGTGGGCAAACGTACAAAATCAGCAGGGGATCAAATACTTTTTTCCCTCACTGTATATAATGGGCGGTGTCAGAGGAAAGCCCATAAAATTGTCAGAGACTCCAGTCACCCAAGGCATAGACTGTTTTCTCTGCTACCACACGGCAAGCAGTACCGGAGCACCAAGTCTAGGTCCAAAAGGCTTCTAAACAGTTTCTACCCCAAAGCCATAAGACTCACAGTTTCAACTGTTCTACCTGCGGCTATGGAACCCTGACCTGTTCACCGGACGTGCTAACTGTCCCAGACCTGCTGTTTTCAACTCTCTAGAGACAGCAGGAGCGGTAGAGAAACTCTGAATGATCGGCTATGAAAAGCCAGCTGACATTTACTCCTGAGGTGCTGACCTGTTGCACCCTCGACAACCACTGTGATTATTATTATTATTTGACCCTGCTGGTCATCTATGAACATTTGAACATCTTGGCCATGTTTTGTTATAATCTCCACCCGGCACAGCCAGAAGAGGACTGGCCACCCCTCATAGCCTGGTTCCTCTCTAGGTTTCTTCCTATGTTCTGGCCTTCCTAGGGAGTTTTTCCACCGTGCTTCTACACCGGCATTGCTAGCTGTTTGGGGTTTTAGGCTGGGTTTGGGGGTGGGGAATGGAATTATGTTATTTATCGAATGGTTTAATGGCAGCTCTCGGGGAACTGTGAGGGGGATCTTGGAGGGCTGGAGGGCTGGTGGCCTGGCGGTTGGGAGTTTGGGCCGGTGGCCGACAGGTCGCTGGTTTGGGTCCTCGTTTTTGACCTTGTGGGAGATCTGTCAACGTACCCTTTTTGGTATTTTATTAGGATCCCCATTAGCTGTTGCAAAAGCAGCAGCTACTCTTCCTGGAGTCCACACAAAACATGAAACATAATACAGAATTACATAATACAGAACATCAATAGACAAGAACAGCTCAAAGAACTACATAAAAAAAATTAAAGGCACACGTAGCCTACATATCAATGCATACACACAACCTACCTAGGTCAAATAGGGGAGAGGCATTGTGCCGCGAGGTGTTGCTTTATCTGTTTTTTGAAACCAGGTTTGCTGTTTATTTTAGCAATATGAGTTGGAAGGAAGTTCCATGCAATTAGGGCTCTATATAATACTGTTTGCTTTCTTGATTTTGTTCTGGATTTGTGGACTGTGAAAAGACCCCTGGTGGGATAAGTGTGTGTGTCAGAGCTGTGTTGACTATGCAAACAATTTGGGATTTTCAACACAATAATGTTTCTTGTAAAAAGAAGAAGTGATGCAGTCACTCTCTCCTCAACTCTTATCCAAGAGAGACTAGCATGCATAGTATTTATATTAGCCCTCTGATTACAATTAAGAGCAAAACGTGCCGCTCTGTTTTGGGCCAGCTGCAGCTTAACTAGGTCTGTCCTTGCAGCATTGGACCATACGGTGCAATGTGAAACTGCAGATGTGCGTTCTTTGACAGCTAAGCTAGATATAACATTGACGATGAAGATGGATGAATTCCGCTTACCACTACCAGCACCATTTCTCTCGCCGTGCCTGGCGAACCTCCAGTCACGTGGAATAACTGTCTTGAAAGTTTTAACACTTATCAGCTCCTACATTCACCGCTGCAGTCAGCCTCCTACGGAACCACTTCGCCGGGAAAGAGCGAGTGCTCCTCTGACGCTACCGGTTGCGGAAAAGACACAAACGCCCGGGTGAGTCCATTCAAAGCTACATGGCTAATCTGAGGGATTTGGCTAGCTCTTGTAACTACGGGACACTTCAGGACGAGATCATCAGGGATCAGCTGATAGAGGGGACGTTATGTGAAAAGACAAAGGATGGAGCTATTAAAATATCACTCCAAGTTGAAGCGGCTTTGGAATGCTCTACTATGCTAACAGACAGCTCTGCAGCATACACTCGGCCCCCCAGCCATTCTCACACAGCAGCTTCAGCCCAAGCAGGCGCACTACAACGATCACTTACTGCGCACGCCCTCCCATGTCGATAGCTGCATGGACACAGACACCGGCATGCCCGTGCAGCAGGCACACAGACAAACAAACAGAAGTAGCTGGGGCTAGCTCTCACAATTCAAGGGCTTCAAACTGCCCAGCCCGTGGGAAAATATGCATGAACTGTGAACAAAATACAATCACTTTGCTAAAGTGTGTCGTTCTGCTCCAGCTACTAGCTCCCCCCAGAACAGGCCCTTATTTCCATCTCGCTCTCAACATGAACACATTGAAATCCGAAACGTCTCCACTAACCATGTGTCATTCAAGCCATGCACCGTGCAGCTGGGCGAGGTAGATTTGTCTTTGCTACTGGATACTGGCGCTGCGGTGTTGTTGCACAACCTTGCAACTTACTACAAGTTTTTCAGTCACCTACCACTCCAACAGCCCTCCACTGCCCTGTGTGGGTATGGTAGATCCAAGATAGACATTGCAGGCACCCTCCAGGTCCCAGTGCACTATGGCGCCAAGCACCTGCCATCATTCACACTTCACGTTGCAAAGCAGGGTGCCAACCTCGACCTCGTCACAGGCTTGGGGTTCACACAGAGATGACGGTGGATAGCTGACCCACTAAGTTACCCGCACATGGCAACAGAACTGGTCAACTCTGTTTGATGGACTGGGCTGCCTCACAGCTTTTACTCACAGGCCCCTAGTGAACCCGGACGTGACCGCAGTCATGCAGCCTCTGCGGCGCATTCCCTTTGCACTGCGTGATGACGTCACAAAAGATCTCCAGTCACAGTTGGAGGCGGGCATCATTGAGCCAGTCAACGCTGCCCCCTGGATTTCAAACTTGGTAATCGCAACCAAAAAGTCCGGTGGAATCCAGACCTGTGTGGTTCTCCGCGCTGTGAACAAGGGTGTTGTCTCGGATAAGTACCCTTTGCCTACAGCTGAGGAGCTGACCGCACAATTTAATGGCTCCATGGTCTTCACGAAGCTCCACCTGCGTCAGGGTTATCTTCAGGTGCCCCTCCACCCAGCTAGCAGAGACCTCACAACCTTTGTCACACATGCTGGTGTGTTCAGCTATACACGCATACCTTTTGGACATAGCTCCGCCCCCAGCTGCTTCCAGAAGGTGATGAGCACCATCCTCGCTGGAATACCCGGGGTGGCAGTCTGTCTATCTGGATGACATCTTGGTCCACAGCCCTGACCTCCACATCCATCGACTCCACAGAGTATTCAGTGCTCTACTGCGGAACAACCTGACCCTGAACGGTGGAAAGTGCACCTTTGCAGCTCCAGCCGTGGAGTTTGTGGGTTTTCGCCTATCGGCCAAAGGCATTGCCCCTCTCACGTCAAACATTGAAGCCGTCCTCCGCATCCCAGAAACGACATCAGCCTCTCAGGTGGCCTCATTCTTGTGCATGACAGCCTACTACCTCCGGTTTCTGCCCCACCACTCTCAGACCACAGTGCCCTTGCGCCAGCTCCTCTAGAAGGACAAGCTATGAGCCTGGACAGCAGCCTGCTCAGACACGGTCCACTAACTGAAGAGCCAGCTCACCACAGCCCCAGTTTTGGCTCATTTTGATGTGGTCTGCCCCACCATTGTCACTAGTGACGCCTCAGCTGGAGCACTAGGAGCTGTCCTCTCACAGCTGCAGAAAGGCATTGAGGCCCGTCGCTTTCGCCTCAAGAGCCCTGAGCCCCACTGAACAACGGTACTCTGTGGGCAAACGAGAAGCACTGGCCTGTGTATGGGCATGCGAAAGGTGGCACCTCTACGAGCCCGACAACCTCAGCGGTGCAGCAAAATGGCCTCATTCTGGTCGGACCCCTTGCAGGTCAGTCAACAACTGGGGCCCGCCACCTTCATGCTGAGCAATGGATCACGCTGGCGCGCCAGCCCCCTCATAAAAAGTCCCTGCCCCTCAAGGAACACAAATGCCCACAAAACTGACTTACAGGCCAGAGACGCCACCTGATGGACCTCCTCCACTACTACCATCTGAGCTCCAGCCTCTAGAACGGCCTATGAGGACAAGAACTCGCCCTGTTCATCTGGGGGACTAATTAACCTCCTTTCATTCTTAGGCTCTGTTAGGCATCTTAGTCAACTTCCAGGTTAATGGACTGAACTGGCTAGTTGGGAGAGTCGTTATTTACCTCTTCCGTTTAAGGGTTAATGTTTCTTTCTTACAGGTATCACTCTAGGTTCTTGCCCTATGGACATTTTTATACTTTTGAAGTCGGAAGTTTACATACACCTTGGCCAAATACATTTAAACTCAGTTTTTAACAATTCCTGACATTTAATCCTAGTAGCAATTCCCTGTCTTAGGTCCGTTAGGATCACCACTTTATTTTAAGAATGTGAAACGTCAGAATAATAGTAGAGATAATTATTTATTTCAGCTTTGATTTGTTTCAGCTTTTATTTATTTCCTCACAGCACCAGTGGGTCAGAAGTTTACATACACTCAATTAGTATTTGGTAGAATTGCCTTTAAATTGTTTAACTTGCGCCTTCCACAAGCTTCCCACAATAAGTTGGGTGAATTTTGGACCATTCCTCCTGACAGAGCTGGGGTAACTGAGTCAGGTTTGTAGGCCTCCTTGCTCGCATACGTTTTTTCAGTTCTGCCCACAAATTTTCTATAGGATTGAGGTCAGGGCTTTGTGATGGCCACTACAATACCTTGACTTTGTTGTCCTTAAACCATTTTGCCACAACTTTGGAAGTATGCTTGGGGTCATTGTCCATTTGGAAAACCCATTTGCGATCAAGCTTTAACTTCCTGACTGATGTCTTGAGATGTTGCTTCAATATATCCACATCATTTTCTTTCCTCATGATGCCATCTATTTTGTGAAGTGCACCAGTCCCTCCTGCAGCAAAGCACCCCCACAACATGATGCTGCCACCCCCGTGCTTCCTGGTTGGGATGGTGTTCTTCAGCTTGCAAGCCTCCCCCTTTTCCTCCAAACATAACGATGGTCATTATGGCCAAACAGTTCTATTTTTGTTTCATCAGACCAGAGGACATTTCTCCAAAAAGTATGATCTTTGTCCCCATGTGCAGTTGCAAACCATACTCTGGCTTTTTTATGACGGTTTTGGAGCAGTGGCTTCTTCCTTGCAGAGCGGCCTTATGTCGATATAGGACTCGTTTTACTGTGGATATAGATACTTTTGTACCCAGTTCCTCCAGCATCTTCACAAGGTCCTTTGCTGTTGTTCTGGGATTGACTTGCACTTTTTGCACCAAAGTACATTAATCTCTAGGAGACAGAACTTGTCTCTTTCCTGAGCAGTATGACGGCTGCGTGGTCCCACGGTGTTTGTACTTGCGTACTATTGTTTGTACAGATGAACGTGGTACCTTCAGGCATTTGGAAATTGCTCCCAAGGATGAACCAGACTTGTGGAGGTCTACAATGTCTTGGCTGATTTCCCCATGATGTCAAGCAAAGAGGCACTGAGTATGAAGGTAGGCCTTGAAATACATCCACAGGTACACCTCCAATTGACTCAAATTATGTCAATTAGCCTATCAGAAGCTTCTAACGCTATGACATCATTTTCTGGAATTTTCCAAGCTGTTTAAAGGCACAGTCAACTTAGTACTCAAACTTCTGACCAACTGGAATTGTGATACAGTGAACTATAAGTGAAATAATCTGTCTGTAAACAATTGTTGGAAAAATAACTTGTGTCATGCACAAAGTAGATGTCCTAACCGACTTGCCAAAACTATAGTTTGTTTGTGGAATGGTTGATAAACGAGTTAATGACTCCAACCTATGTTAACTTCCAACTACAACTGTAGATAGCTTTGAATCCACGATATAGCAGAGGTTGAAAAGCCATAACACATACGTTTTTTCAACAACAGGTTATGGTCAATAATATCAAAGGCTGCACTGAAATGTAACAGTACAACTCCCACAATCTTCTTATTATCAATTTCTTCAACCAATCATCAGTCATTTGTGTCAGTGCAGTACATGTTGAGTGGCCTTCTCTATAAGCATGATGAAAGTCTGTTGTTAATTTGTTTACAGAGAAATAGCATTGTATTTGGTAAAACACCATTTCTTCTAACAGTTTGCTAAGAGCTGGCAGCAAGCTTATAGGTCTGCTGTTATAACCAGTAAAGGCCGCTTTACCACTCTTGGGTAACGGAATTACTTTGGCTTCCCTCCAGGCCTGAGGACAAAGACTTTCCTCTAGGCTCAGATTAAAAATGACAGACAGGAGTGGCTATAGAGTCAGCTACCATCCAAGTTGTCTATGCCAGGAGGTTTGTCATTATTGATTGATAACAATTTTTCCACCTCTCCCACACTAACTTTACAAAATCCTAACTTGCAATGCTTTTCTTCCATTATTAGTTTTTTTTATGCATGAATACAATTGCTCACTGTTTGTTGTGGTTGCAGGTTCACTTGGCACATCTAAAGCCTTTTCTTTTGGGGTGTTGCTATAGGCCACCAGGTGCTAACAGTCAGTATCTAAATAATATGTGTGAAATGCTTGATAGTGTATGTGATGTAAACAGAGAGGTCTACTTTCTTGGGGACCTGAATATTGACTGGTTTTCATCATGCTGTCCGCTCAAGAGGAAGCTTCTTACTGTAGCCAGTGCCTGTAATCTGTAATCTCACTGCATTTCCTGCCTAAATTTGCCCACATTGCCAATGAAAATAATTGGCAACATCAAAATAATTGGCAACATCAAATCGTTTCGTGAGTAAAGATGGAGTTGAATTTGTCTTTCTGCCCATAATTTCATTTAAAGTATTCCAAAGTATATCATTGATCTTGGCTTCATAATACAGTTTCTTCTCTTCTTGTTGAGTTTAGTCACATAATTAAATACTGAGACTGTTAGCACCTGGTGGCCTATAGCAACACCCCAAAAGAAAAGGCTTTAGATGTGCCAAGTGAACCTGCAACCACAACACTATAATAACTACTACAATAACACTTGACAAAAGTTATTCTCTAAGCATTACAGGGATATGGCTCTGAATATATACAGCAACATCTCCCCCCATAAGCATTTCTGTCTCTTCTATAGATGTTATATCCTTGTATTGCTACTGCTGTATCATCAAATGAATTATCTAAGTGAGTCTCCGAAATGGCTAATACACTGCTCAAAAAAAATAAAGGGAACACTTAAACAACACAATGTAACTCCAAGTCAATCACACTTCAGTGAAATCAAACTGTCCACTTAGGAAGCAACACTGATTGACAATAAATTTCACATGCTGTTGTGCAAATGGAATAGACAACAGGTGGAAATTATAGGTAATTAGCAAGACACCCCCAATAAAGGAGTGGTTCTGAAGGTGGTGACCACAGACCACTTCTCAGTTCCTATGCTTCCTGGCTGATGTTTTGGTCACTTCTGAATGCTGGCGGTGCTTTCACTCTAGTGGTAGCATGAGACAGAGTCTACAACCCACACAAGTGGCTCAGGTAGTGCAGCTCATCCAGGATGGCACATCAATGCGAGCTGTGGCAAGAAGGTTTGCTGTGTCTGTCAGCGGTCAGAAACAGACTCCATGAGGGTGGTATGAGGGCCCAACGTCCACAGGTGGGGGTTGTGCTTACAGCCCAACACCGTGCAGGACGTTTGGCATTTGCCAGAGAACACCAAGATTGGCAAATTCGCCACTGGCGCCCTGTGCTCTTCACAGATGAAAGCAGGTTCACACTGAGCACGTGACAGACGTGACAGAGTCTGGAGACGCCGTGGAGAACGTTCTGCTGCCTGCAACATCCTCCAGCATGACCGGTTTGGCGGTGGGTCAGTCATGGTGTGGGGTGGCATTTCTTTGGGGGGCCGCACAGGCCTCCATGTGCTCGCCAGAGGTAGCCTGACTGCCATTAGGTACCGAGATGAGATCCTCAGACCCCTTGTGAGACCATATGCTGGTGCGGTTAGCCCTGGGTTCCTCCTAATGCAAGACAATGCTAGACCTCATGTGGCTGGAGTGTGTCAGCAGTTCCTGCAAGAGGAAGGCATTGATGCTAAGGACTGGCCCGCCTGTTCCCAGACCTGAATCCAATTGAGCACATCTGGGACATCATGTCTCGCTCCATCCACCAACGCCACGTTGCACCACAGACTGTCCAGGAGTTGGCGGATGCTTTAGTCCAGGTCTGGGAGGAGATCCCTCAGGAGACCATCCACCACCTCATCAGGAGCATGCCCAGGCGTTGTAGGGAGGTCATTCAGGCACGTGGAAGCCACACACACTACTGAGCCTCATTTTGACTTGTTTTAAGGACATTACATCAAAGTTGGATCAGCCTGTAGTGTGGTTTTCCACTTTAATTTTGAGTGTGACTCCAAATCCAGACCTCCATGGGTTGATAAATTTGATTTCCATTGATAATTTTTGTGTGATTTTGTTGTCAGCACATTCAACTATGTAAAGAAAAAAGTATTTAATAAGATTTCATTCATTCAGATCTATGATGTGTTATTTTAGTGTTCCCTTTATTTTTTTGAGCAGTGTATATGAATGTTGTTATCTGATGTTAGCAAGTTATTGATTTCATGAACCTTATTTCTAAGGCTACAATAGTGACCATTTCCCCCGAGCATCCCGCAAAGGCGAAGGTGTTGCTAACATTCACGATAGCAAATTTAAATTTACAAAAATATTATTTTAGTCTTTTGAGCTTCTAGTCATGAAATCTATGCAGCCTACTCAATCACTTTTTATAGCTACGGTTTACAGGCCTCCTAGGCCATATACAGCGTTCCTCACCGAGTTTCCTGAATTCATATCGGACCTTGTAGTCATGGCAGATAATATTCAAATCTTTGGTGACTTTAATATTCACATGGAAAAGTCCACACACCCACTCCAAAGAGCTTTCAGAGCAATCATCGACTCAGTGAGTTTTGTCCAACATGTCTCTGGACCTACTCACTGCCACAGTCATACTCTGGACCTAGTTTTGTCCCATGGAATAAATGTTGTGGATCTTAATCTTTTTCCCCATAATCCTGGATTATCGGACCACCATTTTATTACGTTTGCAATCGCAACAAATAATCTGCTCAGGTTTGAAGCTTCAATCATGAAAATCAAGGGAGTAAGACCACTTGTTCCGGAGTTCACGTCAAGTGTACTGTTTTGGATTTTGCGCGTAACAGGGAATTCATGCTCAGTTCTTTTTCTCTTCTATTCAGCAGGTTATATTCCGTCTGAAATATTATAGTTTATATTCATTTTAGGGTATCTGAGTATTGATTACAAATGCTGTTTGACTTTTTTCGATGAACTTTACGGGTACTTTTGGGATACGTTTTTCTGCATGGATGAAAGACTTTGGGCAGGTGGGTTACTGAACAGAACACGCCAACCAAACGGAGCTATATGGATATAAAGAGGAACTTTATCGAACAAAATGACCTTTTATTGTGTAACCTGGATGCTTGGGTATGCAATCAGAGGAAGATCAAAGGTAAGCGATTTATTTTATGCTATTTTTTAGCTTTGTGACACCTCTGCTGGTTATGTTATTATGCTAATTGAGTTTGAGTGGGGTGCTGTCATCAGACAATCAAATGTTCTGCTTTCGCCGTAAAGCCTTTTTGAAATCTGACAATGCTGTTAGATTAACAAGAGTCTAAGCTTTTGAAGGGTGTGCAGCATTTGTATTTTCATGAATGTTTGAAATGAGTATTCTTGTAATTTGAATGTGTCACTCTGCATTTCACCGGATGTTGTCAAAATCGATCCCGTTCACGGGATTGGATCCGTAACAGGTTAACCACCTAACTGAGGAACTCCATTTAATCTTGCGCAATACCCTAAATGCTAACTAACTAAAAAGCAGCATTCCCCAAGAGAGGATGGCTTTCACTTCAGCAGTGATAAATTCATGAACTTCTTTGAGGAAAAGATCATGATCATTAGAAAGCAAATTACAGAGGTTTCTTTTTTGGCCGAGTTACATTTGAGATGAGTAATGTAGGATAATGTAAATATTATTAAAGTGGCGTAATTTAAAGTGACTAGGGATACCTTTATTAAGTAAATTTCTTAAAATGGCCAGAGATTTGTTGGCACCAGCCTCTCTATGTTAGTGATAGCTGTTTAACAGTCTGATGACCTTGAGACAGAATCAGTTTTTCAATCTCTCGGTCCCAGCTTTGATGCACCTGTACTGACCTCGCCTTCTGGATGATAGCGGGGTGAACAGGCAGTGGCTCAGGTGGTTGTTGTCCTTGATGATCTTTTTGGCCTTCCTGTGACATCGGGTGCTGCAGGTGTCCTGGAGGGCAGGTAGTTTGCCCCCGGTGATGTGTTGTGCAGACCGCACTACCCTCTGGAGAGCCTTGCGGTTGAGGGCGGTCAGTTGCTGTACCAGGCGGTGATACAGCCCGACAGGATGCTCTCGATTGTGCATCTGTAAAAGTTTGAGAGTGTTTTAGGTGACAAGACACATTTCTTCAGCCTCCTGAGGTTGAAGAGGCGCTGTTGCTCCTTCTTCACCACGATGTCTGTGTGGGTGGACCATTTCAGTTTGTCCGTGATGTGTACGCCGAGGAAATAAAAACTATCCACCTTCTCCACTACTGTCCCGTCGATGTGGATGGGGAAGTGCTCCCTCTGCTGTTTCCTGAAGTCCACGATCATCTCCTTTGTTTTGTTGACGTTGAGTGAGAGGTTATTTTCCTGACACCACACTCCGAGGGCCCTCACCTCCTACCTGTAGGCCGTCTCGTCATTGTTGGTAATCAAGCCTACCATTGTAGCGTCGTCTGCAAACTTGATGATCGAGATGGAAGCATGCATGGCCACGCAGTCAGGGGTAAACATGGAGTACAGGGGAGGGCTGAGAACGCACCCTTGTGGGGCCCCAGTGTTGAGGATCAGCGGGGTGGAGATGTTATTTTCTACCTTCACCACCTGGGGGCCGCCCGTCAGAAAGTCCAGGACACAGTTGCACAGGGTGGGGTCGAGACCCAGGGTCTCGAGCTTAATGACGAGTTTGGAGGGTACTATGTGTTAAATGCTGAGCTGTAGTCAGTGAACAGCATTCTTAAATAGGTATTCCTCTTGTCCAGGTGGGATAGGGCAGTGTGCAGGCGATTGCATTGTCAGTGGACCTGTTGGTTGCCAACCACCATATAAAGTCCACAGATTAAGAAGAAAAATTAAGGAGAGATTTAGATTTCCCCTTTTATCTGAGGATTAATTGTTGGAGTAGAGAACACACGATTTTGGGTGACTCAAAATGGGTCAAAATTCTACAAAGATCCAGAAAAAAAGGACTGTGCATTTCTAGTAAAATAACAACCCAATGTTTACATTCCAGGACAAATTAGCTAGCAACAGCAAGCTAGCTAGCTAAATCTCCATACATTTTTCATGTTTTTCGACCTGTCCCAAAATTAATATAGTTGGTTCAGAGTAGGAATTTGGCAGTCATGAAATGTGATTGTCTAGCAAATAATTGCCGGTCTCATGGTAATTGACCGTTAATTAACAAACACATTTAGTATCCCCTGGCTTCCATGCATAGCCTACAAGCCACTGATGCAGACCTTTGGAACATCTACATTTTAACAAGTCTAATAACTCTATGTAATATAGCCTACGCCATCACAATAAATCCATTATTTATTTTAGACAGGTCTAAAGAACATGACATGAAGAAAATGTAGTCTATTTCAAAATAACAGAATATCATACTCTGAGTTGTCCTTATGTTAGGCCCTGATCCGGCTATGTGCTATACTATTTAATTTAGCAGACAAGGTTTGCTTAGAATTCCATTGCATTATTTTATAGTATGAAGAATACAATAGGTTAACAAAAACAGGTACTCCTATATGCAAAAATGATTTATGTAACTTTAGTTGTGGTACAAAATGTTGGGCTATTTAATTTTTTTATGCATTCTTAGGCTGCATGATGTGACTAATGATGATTTGAAAAAAGACGCATGAAAGGCATGAGCTGGGCTTTGTTTTTTGTGCAGGCTGAACACACTACATCGGTCTCTCATTCACAATTTGACAAGCACTTGATAAATGCCTAGAATTTCCCGGCTGCATCCCGTTGTACTCTTGGGCTGAATATGCAGTACCAGTCAAAAGTTTGGACACACCTACTTATTCAAGGTTTTTTTTTTTTTTTTTTTTTTACATTGTAGAATAATAGTGAACATACATCAAAACTATGATAACACATATGGAATCCTTTAGTAACTAAAAAAAGTGTTAAACAATCAAAATATATTTTAGATTCTTCAAAGTAGCCACCCTTTGCCTTGATGACAGCTTTGCACACTATTGGCATTCTCTCAACCAGCTTCATGAGGAACAGCTCAAATAAGTAAAGAGAAACGACAGTACATCATTACTTTAAGACATGAGGTTAGTCAATTTGGAAAATTTCAAGAACTGTTTCTTCAAGTGCAGTCACAAAAACCATCAAGCACTATGATGAAACTGGCTCCCATGAGGACCGCCACAGGAAAGACCCAGAGTTACCTCTGCTGCAGAGGATAAGTTCTTAGAGTTAGCTGCACCTCAGATTGCAGCCAAAATAAATGCTTCACAGTTCAAGTAACAGACACATCAACTGTTCAGAGGAGAATGCGTGAATCAGGCCTTCATGGTCGAATTGCTGCAAAGAAACCACAACTAAAAGGACACCAATAATAAGAAGAGACTTGCTTGGGCCAAGAAACACAAGCAATGGAAATTAGACCGGTGGAAATCTGTCCTTTGGTCTAATAAGCCCAAATTTTAGATTTTTGGTTCCAACCGCCGTGGCTTCTCCTTTGCCAATATAATCCATCCATTGTGATGAGTTGACCCACAGAGTGAAGGAAAAACAGCCAACAAGTGCTCAGTACATGTAGGAACTCCTGCAAGACTGTTGGAAAAGCATTCCAGGTGAAGCTGGTTGAGAGAATGCCAAGAGTGTGCAAAGCTATCAAGGCAAAGGGTGGCTATGAAGAATCTAAAATATAAGATATATTTTGATTTATTTTACACTTTTTTGGTTACTACATGATTCCAATGTGTGTTATTTCATTGTTCTGATATCTTCACTATTTTTCTACAATGTAGAAAATAGTAAAAATAAAGAAAAACCCTTGAATGAGTACGTGTGTCCAAACCTTTGACTGGTACTGTAATAATTATATTTTGTTTCTCCCGGCTGCGTGCCGAAGCATCTCTCACTCACATGGCTCTCCATCACGTGATCGAGTAGCCTGTGTGATGTGTCTCACGGAAACAAGTGAAGACAAACACATCCGGGACGCAACTGCGCGTGTCCTTATCCAAGTCCAAGGCGCATATTAAAGATATTGGTAGAACTGTACATATTTACTTTTCGTCAGCCAACGAGTAAGCCTACCGAACAGAAAAAGCACTAGCCTATGTCAATCTACTGTCCCCCATAGTACAAAAGTTGACCTATTCTATTCTGTTCAAGTAACAAATATTCCAAACATAGTCTGGGACAGTTGTGGGATGCGATAGATCCCAAATTAATACAACCACTATCATCAAAACACCTGTTTAAAACAATGAGCCTGACGCAACAGATGACAACATTTAGTTTTTTAAAAATTGTTTAAAATGTTTAGTTTAAAACTTGAAACTCACGCGCTGCGTATGTATGCCAGTTAGGCTCTACACCCATGTAAAGCGGATTAATGGACTTTATTTTAAGAAGTTATTTGGCCACTTTAGTTGTGATACAAACCTTATCAAAACATACACTGTAGGCCAGGCTACATGAGGTGTGCGACTATGATCTGAGAAAGTCAACAAAAATCAAGCTCAGTTTGCCTTAATCTGGGCATCATAGGCTAATATTGTCACCCATCACACTATTCTTGATTTAATCATGTCTTTACATATACTAAAGAATATATATTTGTGAAATTTGTTTTGATTTAGAATGGACCATTATCATGCACCTGTCTCTGCACTTAAAAATAGAATGGAGGAATATTTTCATGTGGTTAATTTTCATGCCAGCCAGGTAGGCTATACTCCGGTTGTGAAGAGAAGCAATGTGCTTAATATTATGACAATAAATATAGTAGGCCTAGCCTATAGAAAGCTGATGGGATCCTCCTCTTTTTAATAGAGTTTAATTAAAACTCTGTTTTCTCACACAGTTGCATAGCCTATAGAAATGTTGGCAACATGAGCTCATGGGCTTTCAAGAAGTGTTTGATAACATTTGCATTGATGTTAGAGTGATTAGAGGGACAATAGAGTGCTGAGTATCAGGCAGTTAGCAAGTTTGGTAGGCTCCTAATGACCATCAGCAGCATTAGAGCTTGGAAAAGCCGAATTACCGTGACTAAATGGTCACATGGAATTTTACTGCTGTCATGACTCGTGACCGCCGGTGTGGCGGTAATAAGGTCACCATTACAGCCCTAATTTAGAGTTTTATATTTAAACCTGCGTGTCCTGATCGTGTCTGGTGTGGATGGACAAAATCAAAATAAGCGCGTTGGCGGACGCAGGCGCGTGCCCAGTCTAGTCAGCATGTAAGCTTCTCTTCATTTATATTTTTTTTTAAATATTAATATCATAGTGAACGCCTAAGCCTACAGGCCTATGCATGCCTTTCCCTGATGCATTTAGTGGTCAAATCTCTGACAGCTGAACCGTGAGCAGGATAATTGTTGTTTTATGAAAGTAAAAACCAATAGGCTATAAAGTTTTGCATATGCTACACATCAAAACACAAGGAATTGTGTTTTTCAAAATTTGTTATAGTCTTTTTTTAAGAACATGTAAATGTGTCTCATTAGGCCAATATCTCTCATTTAATGAGGACGCTGGCTGCGTGGGTAGACAATGTCCAATACATTAAAATCTTCCCAGTCACTTGTCCGCCGCCTAATTTTCCTAATGGAAACCCTGAGATATATTTTTATACACACACACACACACACACACACACACACACACACAAACATGCAACAATTTCAAAGATTTTACTGAGTTACAATTCATATAAAGGAAATCAGTCAATTGAAAAAATTATTAGGCCCTAATCTATAGATTTCACATGACTGGGCAGGGGTGAAGCCATGGATGAGCCTGGAAGGGCATAGGCCTACCCACTTAGCAGCCAGGCTGGTTACACGTGGTCTGTGGTTGAGAGGCCAGTTGGACGTACTGCCAAATTCCTTAAAACAACGTTGGAGGCAGCTTATGGTAGAAATGAACATTCAATTCTCTGGCAACAGCTCTGGTCGACATTCCTGCAGTCAGCATGCCATTGGCATGCTCCCTCAAAACTTGAGACATCTGTGGCATTGTGTTGTCTGTCAAAACTACACATTTTTATGTGACCTTATAATTGTCCCCAGCACAAAGTGCACCTGTGTAATGATGCTGTTTAATCAGCATTTTGATATGCCACACCTGTCAGGTGAATGGATTATATTGGCAAATGAGAAATGCTCACTAATAGGGATGTAAACAAACTTGTGCACAAAATTTGAGAAATAAGCTTTTTGTGCATATGGAAAAAATTAATTCAGCTCAATAAACATAGGACCAACACTTTACATGTGATGTTTATATTTTTCTTCAGTTGAGTATAGCTACAAAATAAATTTTACAGTAACACTGACTCAATGATGAAGATATAGCATAGGCTACTCACCTGTGATGGCCGATGTGCTCATGTCAATATCTCAAGATAAGATACTTTGAAAAGCAGTGAACATTTTTTGTTAGCGTCTACAGACAGATTAGTCTTCTCTTTTCAGCAGTAGGCATTTGCTTTCCAAACGGTAGACCTACGTTTTTCTCGTGATTGTATTTAGAAATTTGTGAAAGGCAAAATGACAGCCGCAACCAACCACAGAAATATAATCCATAGATGGTAGTTCCCATTCAAGTCTGGACTGTCAGCCATTGATAGTGTACCCATGAGTTTAACAGTCAACGTGCCAGAGTTAGAGGTTCCAAAATCCTTCTATGGATTATATCTATTTGTATTTATTATGGTTCCCCATTAGCTGTTGCCTTACTCTTCCTGGGGTCCAGACACATCACACAACTAAACGTTTTTTTTTGTTACCATATAACATCATTACAACACAAAATGTATAATACCACCATATAACAATATTGAAATGTACGCGTGTATAGTGTGTGCGCTAGCGTATGTGTAAGTGCTTGTGATAAAACCTAATCCACTGCTATTTTTTAGAAGCCATTGATCCTCTGGTGTAGTATTTTGAATAATTGTACTTATGTCTGTTTAGACAGGTGTAATATAATTTGGGGGGAAATAATTTTTATATCCTAATTTCTGCAAAATTATTTTGATTGATCAGGGGGCGCTGCAGTACCTCCAGCACCGTTACTTCCTGCTGCTATGTGTGGACAGCTCACACACTGCTTCCCTTTCCCTCTGCCCATCCACACACTCACTCACCAATTGATACAGAAACCAACGTGTGCGAGAACACAGAATGGGTTCCTATCAAATCTTCGGCCATCTGTGGGTGTACGAAAAAGCTGTAGGGGGAAAACAGAGAGAATAACCAGAACGCAATTAAAATTGATATATTATTCAAAGCAATGAAATCGTTTTTTGTATTATTGTAAGAGAAAGTTGGCGAGAATTAGCATAGTGAAAAAGGTGTAGGCGGATTCTGAAGCATTCTATGACCATAGGTTCATTGATTTAACATTTCACAATTCAGTCCAGAACAAAACATTGTCCACATTCTGCTACCTTACCCTACAAAAATCAACATTTTTACCTTTAAATTGTAAAAATGTATTATAAAACCTAATATCAGTTACTACCCTATAATGTATAAGCTTTCAGTAGGCTAATTGAAAACAATTGATCTTTGCATGTCAAGCATCATGGCAGTGGGAAACTCACCATAGTACAGCCCATATCCCAGTTATCAGACTGTGGGTGAAAGATGTGCATATATTTCTCCATTTCCAGGCGTTTCTGCAAGCAGTCTCAGGTATAGGGAGTTTACTGACACCACAGTTGACAAGTTTAAAAAATCCAATAGAGCCACCAGCAGTCAAAAGCACTGAATTCAACTCCATGGCGACGACAAACTCCTTTCTGTGTCCTACTCCACTTGAAGAATTTAACGTTAGAAAATTCGCGCGCTGTAGTTGTTCAAGATCGACGCGCTCGCTCTCTCTGCTCGCGATTGATATTTACACTGTCAAAGCAATCATACTGACTTTACTTTGGAGTTCCGTGTTATTCAGCCAGCCAAAAGCGATGAATGTTCTTCCGACTCCTGATGTCTGTCGACTCAAATGTAGGCAATTTGATCGTTTTGTCTCATAAATGGAAGGTGAGGCGTGGACGTCAATGATGATGTATTCTATGATTTCAGATTGACCATTTTTATTGTAGTACCAGCAAAAGGAGAAGACAGAATTTCTTTCTCGAACGCATGTGCTGAGCGTGCGAATTGATGTAAAAGTTGTGAAATGCTCCTATTATAAAATGATCCTTGCTTGTGTAACTTGTGCTGTGGAGTTACCAAACACAGACAATCCCCCGCCCTACTATAAGGGGGCGCAGCTAGAATAATTTAAAGGATACGTCACGAATGTATCACCCCGCCTCCGTTCATTCAAAAAGGGTTATGGGAATAGTAGTTTCATTAAATGTACCAGACAAAATAGACGGTTTGGTTTGTTGTTGGCCAGGACACGTCAAGCTTATTTGACACGTCAAATAGTGTTATTTGACACGTCAAATAGTGTTATTTGACAGGTATCTTATTTGACACGCAAAGACCCAAACGGCGTTCCATTTGATGCTGGTAAAGTTGTCTCGCACACCTACAGTGCTGGTCATTAAAGAAAGCTAGCTAGCTCGCTCATGGATGCAAACAATGTTCTTCCCCAAAAACACAGCAAAACGACATAATCTGTTTCAGTAGCTATAGTTAGCTAGCTAACTATATAGCTAGGTGTCATCATCTAAAATAACACTCATTTATAAAACAGTTCTTATTTGATTAATGGTGGTCGGACCCATCTATGTGAAGCTAGCCACAATAGTGGACTTTGCGGTTAGCCTTCAAAATAAAAGTATATAATTGACAGTGATGCAAATAAATACAAATATAATGTCATAATTGAATAGATCATGCCAAACGAGGTTGAAATGTTGTTATAAAAAATCAACAAAAGACAATAATTTGTTCATTTGACCAAAAGCTGTTGAAATCACACTAGATGTAATCAGACTTTAGATTTGCATTGGGGGCATACTTATTTCACTCTACAGCCTTACCTATGGATTGTGGATCAATGACAGGGTATCAGTCTACTCAGTGACACCCAGAGAAACAATAGCGTCATAGCTCTTAATGCGGGACTCTGAAACAACTGTGAATTGAACCACATTTATTATCAACCCATGTGTATTGAACACCATTCCAGAGGAAAAACAATACTGCGTGGATGTTATGGAGTCTGATAACTCTGAGGAGGACGTTGGGAAAAAATATATTGGGTATTGAGTAGACTGTTACCCCATTTCATTGATCCCTAATCCTTAGGTAAAGCTGTACAGTGCAATATGAATGTCAATACTCACAATAGGCTGACTGGGGAGGTGATTTCACAGTCACAGTCCCGCGATAAGAGCTACAGCACTAATATTTGCCTAAACTCTAAACAGTTGTGTTCTGTGGGTGTCACTGAGTAGAATGGTAACCCATTTCATTGCTTCACATTCCAACCTTGTTTAACAATATCTAGTCTAAACATGGAATAATTCCACCAATTGTAACCTTCTGCATCACTTTCAAAGTGGTACTTTTATTTTGAAGGCAAACCGCAAATTCCATTATTGTGCCTAACCCTTATTGTGGCTAGCTTCACAACACATAACCCGGTCCGGCCGAGCCTCAATCAGTGTTGTCAGTATTCAGACCCCTCCAGCGACACATTTTTAAAAAAGCGACTAGTGACAAATCTAGCGACTTTTTCTGGTGTTATTGGAGACTTTTGGAGACTCTGATGTGAAAGCATGTATCTGCAAATGAATCGTGCATGCAGGAAGCTGCTGCTGGCTGATCCCGCCCTGGCTTACATTCAGGGCGGGATGTAAATGTAAAATGTTCTTTGTCTAAAATAAATTACTGCACAAAAATAAATCACTGCATTTGACTCACACAGCCTCAGTCACTTACTCACCTTGTCCACTGTGTGTGCGCCTCTCTGTGACATAAGCTAAACATCTAGCTGGCTAGCTCATCATGTCTCAGTCTAAACTGTACACTCGAAAATACAGAAAGGAGTGGGAATCAAACCATGAATTCAAAGGCTGGTTGAAGCCGTTTATTGGAGATGATAACGGGCATTGTAAGGCTGATTTCTACGCCAAACTTAGTGATGTAAAAAAACACATGACAACTCAAAAACATACTCAAAAGGCAAAGCCTTATAACAGTTCCACCCAAAACAAGCTGCCATTTATGGTTAAAAAAATTGACTCTGCAAAAAAGGCTGAGGCCACCATGGCATTAGCTATCGCTGAACACTGTTCCATGCTGGCATGTGATCTAGGAGAGAGGAATAACATTGTGAGAGAGACAAAAAGTGAGTAAAAAACACCCCTAAATATGTTTAGAACTACAAATTAACTTTCTTCCTCTCTCCTACAGCGTCCATTACAATTACATGGCCAATTATGCAAATTAGGTGATGACATCATTTAGCGACTTCTAGCGACTTTTAAGACAGCCAATAGCTACTTTCCTTACTGAGGAGTTGGCAACACTGGCCTCAATCGCCAGATGAAGCTATCTGGCTGCTTATAACGGTAGCTTTGGGCAACAGGGTTAAGTAGCTGGCTAGCTATTTATTTTCATGAACTGAAGTTCAATTTCAATAGGCGAAAAAGAAGTGGCTACGTTTGAGTTTATTTTTACAGGGACAGTGCACATTAATCAACGTTTCAGTAAAAGTGCCGGTTTTAGCCAGCCGGCTAATTTTCAACCGCAGTCCCTGGGCAGGTTATTACAGGTTATTACAAGTGGCTAATACTTACTCACAAGGATTCCTAAATCATTGTTAAGGATAATGAAAATGACTGCAGTTTCTACTGGTCATTGTTTTCAGGCTGGTTGTATTGGTGCTAGCTAGGTACCAAGCTAAAGCTAGCTAGCTACCCCATCAGTTGCGGTCGAACAAATAATGCCTTATTACCATCGCGGTACTGTAAACACATCGTTCGTGGCCAGTGTGTGCTTGTTTGCAGACTTTTTTGTACAGCTTTGACAGTGCTACTGCTAGTGGTGGTGCTTGGTTTACACGTGCAAATTCATCACACACAACATTCTAATAGAATTGTGTAAAAACTACGTAAAAGAATGATTAACTCGTTAAATTATTATGTGGCGTGCAGTCATATTCAGGTTCTGATTGGTCAACAAGCTTATTTGACGTGTATCTTTTTTGATACGCAGACCCAAATGGCGTTCCAAACGGGCACGATACATTTCAATGGATGGGAAGCGGAGATGGCGTGGGAGGCGGTGAAAAATGTAATAGTTTCCCAACTTTATGCAAATCACTTTATGCAAATCACCAGCGGTGACCGCTGGGCGATGATCATTCATATTGAGTGGTTCCTCATGACGAATTTGACGCTAGGCGACACAAGGCTGGAGGCTTTCTTCAGCAAAGAAGGCTGACAAAAGTACTAGGATGGAAGCAAATGTAAGTGATTATAACGAATCATGCAAACAAATGTACAGTTGACAGGAATGTGTTAATGTAGAGACAAACGATTATGCATATGTTTTTTATCATAAAGTTAATTTAGCTAGCTGACTAGTTAACATACATTAGCCAGCTAAATTAGCTGGCTAGCTTTATGGGTGTTGTGACATGAGTATGAAATTATGGTTGTTTGTTTTAGGGACTCCTGAAACAACCAGCAAACCAGGCTGAGTGTCGTCTTGTGAAACAATGGATGTAACGAATCTAGCTAGCTAAAGCATTTACTACAAATTGAATGTAAAATGTTGTAAGCTTGCTTACTACACAAATGTCTTGTTAATAAACTATAGTTTTGGCAAGTTGGTTAGGACATCTGCTTTGTGCATGACACAAGTAATTTTCCCAATTTTCCCAACAATTGTTACAGACAGATTAATTCACTTATAATTCACTGTATCACAATTCCAGTGGGTCAGAAGTTTGAGTACTAAGTTGACTGTGCCTTTAAAAAGCTTGGAAAATTCAAGAAAATTATGTAATGGACTTAGAAGCTTCTAATAGGCTAATTGACACAATTAGAGTCAATTGGAGGTGTACTGGTATTTCAAGGCCTACCTTACAACTCAGTGCCTCTTTGCTTGACATCATGGGAAAATCAAAAGAATTCAGCCAAGACCTCAGAAAAATAATTGTAGACCTCCACAAGTCTGGTTCATCCTTGGGAGCAAAACGCCTGAAGGTACCACGTTCATCTGTAGAAACAATAGTAACGCAAGCCGCCGTCATACCGCTCAGGAAGGAGACGCGTTCTGTCTTCTAGAGGAGAACGTACTTTGGTGCGAAAAGTGCAAATCAATCCCAGAACAACAGCAAAGGACCTTGTGAAGGTGCTGGGGGAAAACAGGTACAAAATTATCTATATCCACAGTAAAACGAGTCCTATATCAACATAACCTGAAAGGCCGCTCTGCAAGGAAGAAGCCACTGCTCCAAAACCGCCATAAAAAAGCCGGACTACGGTTTGCAAAGATCATACTTTTTGGAGAAATGTCCTCTGGTCTGATGAAACAAAAATAGAACTGTTTGGCCATAATGACCATCGTTATGTTAGGAGGAAAAAGGGGGAGGCTTGCAAGCCGAAGAACACCATTCCAACCGTGAAGCACTGGGGTGGCAGCATCATGTTGTGGGGGTGCTTTGCTGCAGGAGGGACTGGTGCACTTCACAAAATATATGGCATCATTATGAAGGAAAATTCTGTGGATATATTGAAGCAACATCTCAAGACATCAGTCAGGAAGTTAAAGCTTGGTCGCAAATGGGTCATGCAAATGGACAATGACCCCAAGCATACTTCACAGGTTATGGCAAAATGGCTTAAGGACAACAAAGTCAAGGTATTGGAGTGGCCATCACAAAGCCCTGACCTCAATCCCATAGAAAATCTGTGGGCAGAACTGAAAAAGCGTGTGCGAGCAAGGAGGCCTACAAACCTGACTCCGTTACACCAGCTCTGTCAGGAGGAATGGGCCAAAATTCACCCAACTTATTGTGGGAAGCTTGTGGAAGGCTACCTGAAACGTTTGACCCAAGTTAAACAATTTAAAGGCAATGCTACCAAATACTAATTGAGTGTATGTAAACTTCTGACCCACTGGGAATGTGATGAAAGAAATAAAAGCTGAAATAAATAATTCTCTCTCCTGTTATTCTGACTTTTCACATTCTTAAAATAAAGTGATCCTAACTGACCTAAGACAGGGTATTGTTACTAGGATTAAATGTCAGGAATTGTGAAAAACTGAGTATGTCACGCCCTGGCCATAGATAGCCCTCTGGGCTCTTTATGGTGGTTTTGGTCAGGACGTGACTAGGGGGTTTATTGTTTCTATATGTTATATTTCTATGTTGGGTTTGTGTATGGTTCCCAATTAGAGGTAGCTGATTTTCGTTACCTCTAATTGGGGATCATACTTAGTGTGCTCCTTTTCCCACCTGCGTTGTGGGTTATTGTTTTTGTATGTGCCGTTGTGCGCTACGCTATTGTGCGATCAGTGATTTTCTTTATTGTTTTGTATGTTTCACTGCTTTTAAAATGTGGAACTCTACGCAAGCTGCGCCTTGGTCTGTTCATTATGACGATCGTGACAGAATAACCCACCACCAAAGGACCAAGCAGCGTGCCCAGGTTTGGAAAGAGAGTTGGATCTGGGAAGAAGTCATGGGTGGAATGCTAGACCCTTCCTTGGCGGGAGTCACCGAGGAGTAATGAGGGACAGCGACGACGCCGGGGTCCGCGACCACACGCATTCCAGGGGCAACCCCAATATTTCTTTTTTTGGGGGGGGGGACATGGGGCTGTCGGCCGAGCAGAGGAGAGCGCCAGAGCCTGAATGGGAGACGTATGGGGAGTTTAAGGAAGGTTATCGGAGAGAGATGTTGGCGAGGAATGAGCTGCAGAGCAGGCGCCTAGAGGAGCGTCTGTCCAGCCTGGTACGTCCTGCACCAGCTCTCCTCACTCTCCCTGAAGAGCGTGTCATCAGTCCAGGGAAACCTGTACCGGCTCCACGCACCAGACTTCCAGTGCGCCCTCCCAGCCAGGTACGTCCTGTGCCAGCTCTCTGCACTCGCTATGAAGAGCATGTCATCAGTCCGTTGAAACCTGTGCCGGCTCCACGCACCAGGCCTCCAGTGCGCCTTCCCAGCCCGGTGCCAGGGCCGGAGCCCTCATCTGCGCCGGGGCCCAGTCCAGGCATGGTGTTCAATCCAGCCACTAGGCCGAAGCTTTCCTCTGCGCCGGGGACCAATCCGGGCAAGGCGTTCAGCCCGGTTCCGCGGTCTGAGCGGGTGATACGTCCCGCACCGGAGCCGCCACCGACACCTAATGCCCACCCGAACCCTCCCCATTTAGTGCTGGTTTTGCAGCCGGAGTCTGCACCTTCGGGGGTACTGTCACATCCTGGCCATAGATAGCCCTCTGGGCTCTTTATGGTGTTTTGTTCAGGATGTGACTAGGGGGTTTATTGTTTCTATATGTTATATTTCTATGTTGGGTTTGTGTATGGTTCCCAATTAGAGGCAGCTGATTTTCGTTACCTCTAATTTGGGATCATACTTAGTGTGTTTGTATGCGCACAATAGCGTTTTCTTTATTGTTTTGTATGTTTCACTGCTATTAAAATGTAGAACTCTACGCACGCTGCGCCTTGGTCCGTTCATTATGACGATTGTGACAGTTTAACTGTATTTGGCTAAGGTGTATGTAAACTTCTGACTTCAACTGTACTTACTTGAATAGTTTGTTCCAGCCATGTGGACAGTTGGAAACTGTCAGCAAAGTTTGAGGATATTGCTATTGAACTATGTACCCATTTAATAACCAGACCTTCATACAAACTTGCTATGCTGAATTCTTGACGCACAATTGAACATGCTGCCATTTGCTGCCAGCACGCCCACAAGCGAGTCACAATGGGCGGCCTAAGTGGCAAGCGGGAATTTACCGCTATCTAGTGTACATTCACCTTTGGGTTATATAATAAGGCATATGAGTGGGGCTAAGCCATGTCCTTTTTCAGTATTTGCCCTAGCACTACACAGCTGATTCAAATAATCAAAGTTTGATGATGAGTTGGTTATTTGAATCATCTGGGTAGAGCTAGGGCAAAAACCAAAACGTGCACCCAGGTGGGGTCCCAGGACAGAGTTTGGGAAATCCTGCCCTAGTAGGCTACCACGCACACCTAATTTTCATTCATGTTCAAGTAATGCTGACCGGCAGGCCCAACACAGGCATCAGTTAGCATGTGTTATAAACTCTACAAATCTTCATTGTAAAGGGTTTAAACACTGTTTCCCATACTTGTTTAATGAACCATAAACAATTAATGAACATGCACCTGTGGAACGGTCGTTACGACACCAACAGCTTACAGATGGTAGGCAATTAAGGTCACAGTTATGAAAACTTAGGACACTAAATAGGCCTTTCTACGGACTCTGAAAAACACCAAAAGAAAGATGCCCATGGTCCCTGCTCATCTGCGTGAACGTGCCTTAGGCATGCTGCAAGGAGGCATGAGCACTGCAGATGTGGCCAGGGCAATAAATTGCAATGTCCGTACTGTGAGACGCTTAAGACAGGGAGACAGGACGGACAGCTGATCGTCCTCGCAGTGGCAGACCACGTGTAACAACACCTGCACAGGATCGGTACATCCGAACATCACACCTGCAGGACAGGTACAGGATGACAACAACAACTGCCCAAGTTACACCAGGAACGCACAATCCCTCCATCAGTGCTCAGACTGTCCGCAATAGGCTGAGAGAGGCTGGACTGAGGGCTTGTAGGCCTGTTGTAAGGCAGGTCTTCACCAGCAACAATGGGCACAAACCCACCGTCGCTGGACTAGACAGGACTGGCAAAAAGTGCTCTTCACTGACGAGTCACGGTTTTGTCTCACCAGGGGTGATTGTCGAATTTGCGTTTTTCGTCGAAGGAATGAGCGTTATACTGAGGCCTGTACTCTGGAGCGGGATAGATTTGGAGGTGGAGGGTTCGTCATGGTCTGGGGCGGTGTGTCACAGCATCATCGGACTGAGCTTGTTGTCATTGCAGGCAGTCTCAACGCTGTGCGTTACAGGAAATACATCCTCCTCCCTCATGTGGCTCATCCTGACATGACCCTCCAGCATGACAATGTCACCAGCCACACTGCTCATTCTGTGCGTGATTTCTGCTTGTTCTGTGCGTGATGTCCTACAAGACAGGAATGTCAGTGTTCTGCCATTGCCAGCGAAGAGCTTTGATCTCAGTCCCATTGAGCACGTCTGGAACCTGTTGGATCGGAGGGTGAGGGCTAGGGCCATTCCCCCCCAAAATGTCCAGGAACTTGTAGGTGCCTTGGTGGAAGAGTGGGGTAACATCTCACAGCAAGAACTGGCAAATCTGGTGCAGTCCATGAGGAGGAGATGCACTGCAGTACTTAATGCAGCTGATGGTCACAACAGATACTGACTGTTACTTTTGATTTTGATGGTAATGGTAATTTTTGTAGTAGGGAAAGGAAAGGAGTAAACCAACAGCAGACCAATGTAACGTTTTTAGGCCTCAAACCGAATGGGCATGGGCTATATCGGGAGTCTCTTAGAGCGGCGCACAATTGGCCAAGGGTCGTCCAGGTTAGGGGAGGGTTTGGCCGGGGTAGGCCGTCATTGTAAGTAAGAATTTGTTCTTAACTGACTTGCCTAGTTAAATAAAGGTTCAATAATAATATGGAGTTGGTCCCCCTTTTGCTGCTATAACAGCCTCCACTCTTCTGGGAAATTAATGCTTCCGATCTACCAGTACATTACTGGGGCCATGCCTCCTGCCATCCAGGGCCTCTATACCAGGCGGTGTCAGAGGAAGGCCCTAAAAATTGTCAGACTCCAGCCAACCTAGTCATAGACTGTTCTCTCTGCTACTGCACGGCAAGCGGTACCAGAGCGCCAAGTCTAGGTCCAAGAGGCTTCTAAACAGCTTCTACCCCCAAGCCAAAAGACTCCTGAACACCTAATCAAATGGCTACCCAGACTATTTGCATTGTCCCCCTTTTACACCACTGCTACTCTCTGTTGTTATTATCTATGCATTGTCACTTTAATAACTCTACCTACATGTACATATTACATCAACTAACCCCCGCACATTGACTGTACCGGTACCCCCCTGTATATAGTCTCGAAATTGTTATTTTACTGCTGCTCTTTAATTACTAGTTACTTTTATTTCTTATTCTTATCCATATTTTTTTTAACTGCATTGTTGTTTAGGGGCTCGTAAGTAAGCATTTCACTGTTAGGTCTACACCTGTTGTATTCGGCGCATGTGACTAATAACATTTGATTTGATTTGGTCCACTAGATGTTGGAACATTGCTGCTGGGACTTGCTTCCATTTAGCCACGAGCATTAGAGGTCGTGCACTGATGTTGGGCGATTAGGCCTTGCTCGCAGTCGACGTTCCAATTAAGTGTTTGATGGGGTTGAGGTCAGGGCTCTGTGCAGGCCAGTCAAGTTCTTCTACACCGATCTCGACAAACCATTTCTTTATGGATCTCGCTTTGTACACGGGGGCATTGTCATGCTGAAACAGGAAAGGTCCTTCCCCAAACTGTTGCCACAAAGTTGGAAGCACAGAATCGTCTAGAATGTCATTCAATGCTGTAGCATAAGATTTCCCTTTACTGGAACTAAGGGGCCTAGCCTGAACCATGAAAAAAATCCCACAGACCATTATTCCTCCTCCACCAAACTTTAAAGTTGGCACTATGCATTGGGGCAGGTAGCATTCTCCTTGCATCAGCCAAACCCAGATTTGTCCACTGGACTACCAGATGGCGAAGCATGATTCATCACTCCAGAGAACGCATTTCCACTGCTCCAGAGTCCAATGGTAGCGAGCTTTACACCACTCCAGCTGACGCTTGGCATTGTGTGTGGTGATCTTAGGCTTGTGTGTGGATGGAAACCCATTTCATGAAGCACCCAACAAACAGTTATTGCGATGACAATGCTTTCAGAGGCAATTTGGAACTCGGTATTGAGTGTTGCAACCGAGGACAGACGATTTTTACACATTACGCGCTTTAGCATTCAGCGGTCCCGTTCTGTGAACTTGTGTGGCCTACCACTTCGGGCTGAGCCTTTGTTGTCCCTAGATGTTTCCACTTCACAATAACAGCACTTACAGATTACGGGGCCAGCTCTAGCAGGGCTGAAATTTGACTGAAAAAGTCCAACAACTGTTGGAAAAGTGGTATCCTATGATGGTGCAGCATTGAAAGTCACTGAGCTCTTCAGTAAGGCCATTCTACTGCCAATGCATATCTGTGAATATTGCATGGCTGTGTGCTCGATGTTATACACCAGTCAGCAACGGGTGTGTCTGAAATAGCCGAATCCACTAATTTGAAAAGGTGTCCACATATACTATATAAACAAAAGTATCTGTGACCGTAAACACTGAGGGGATTCTATTAATGTTTCCGATTAACCGGTTTAGCATTGATTGCATTCATTTTGGAACAGGGCTGCCTCCCGGGCATGAACCGTTTGCCCCGTTTTAATGTCGGTTCAAAACAAAAGTGATGTAGGTTAAGCACTTGGAGTAATGACTAGGTGTATGTGTTTGTGCACATGCAAAAGCTATTGCTTTTGATAAAAACGCTTTATCTGCCTTCCCAATGAAAACTAGTTTAAACATTCGAACATATGTTATTTGGAAAATAGATGTTGTAGGCTATGTTTATGAATTATGCATTACGCTGCCTTGTTGACAACATTCATGACCAGAGGCGCAGATTAGGCTCCCTCACTGTTTTTGCCCGTACGTACCACGGGCCATGTCCCAGTGCACCTAATCGAACTCCCTCACCGTGGGCATGGAAATGCGCCGCCACTATCACATTTCTGCTTAGTCACTCTCACTGAATGTTTTGTTTGCCCAAGTGATGACTGTATGGGTTATTTATTTGATCGCAAACAGCCTACACCTTTGGATAAGATAAGTCGAGTTCATCTTGGTTTGGTTCTTTTGGTGCTGCTGTCGGTATAAAAGGTCGCCGAAGTCTTCGGGCCATCTGCACAGTGACAGACTGCAGCATCATCGTGATACTGCGTGACAGTGGCTTTGGATGCATGCGCGAACGACTCTTTGGTTGAAAAATAAGGCGAGCGGCCGGTTTTGTACAGAGATACGGTTCACGTTTCCTTTTCTCGGGACCAGTGCATTGTCTGGCAGGAAAACAGGTGAGCAAAGTTGGTTATTTAGCAAATTAATGGTCTGTTCTATGAAACTGTTCATAATTTTGACAGCAACCGTGAAGCCATCGGAGAGAATAGTTCCCCATTTGACAGCATTTGCTTAAAAACCTCTTAAGGATCGGAGGATCACCTAAAATGACATACACAAATCTAACTGCCTGTAGCTCAGGACCTGAAGCAAGGATATGCATATTCTTTATACCATTTGAAAGGAAACACTTTGAAGTTTGAGGAAATGTGAAATTAATGTAGGAGAATATAAAACATTAGATCTGGTAAAAGAAAATACAAAGAGAAAAACATGCGTTTTCTATTCTTGAAATGCAAGAGAAAGGCCATTATATTAGGAGTCTAGAGAATTTAGATTTTGGCCACTAGAAGCAGCATTGCATGCACACAGTTTTAGACTGATCCAATGAACCATTGTATTAACTGTTAAACATGTATCAAGTCTGCCCAAGTGTGCCTAATTGGTTTATTGATACATTTTCAAGTACATGTGCACTCTCCTCAAACAATAGCATGGTATTCTTTCAATGTAAATAGCTACTGTAAATTGGACAGTGCAGGTAGATTAACAAGAATTTAAGCTTTCTGCCCATATCAGATATGTCTATGTCCTGGGAAATGTTCTTGTTACTTACAACATCATGCTAATCACATTAGCGCACGTTAGCTCGGACACCGATCCTGTAGAGTAAAAAAAAAACACCCCCTTTGCATTATCTTCTTTGTGGCAAAAAACTACAGAGATAAACTTCCTTTTACATTTTCCCTGTGCAATATGATTTTCTTCCTTGCAGATATGAGTCACGGCCAGGGTCAAGCTCCTACAGGTCAGGACCAAGATCAGGTCACTGGGATGGTGTGTCTGGAGTCTGACCTGCAAGATGGACAGTAAGATCTTATCACACAATCAGATAGCTTATTTATATTATAGTACTTCTGCTGCACATGTAAGATACTAAGTATATTATTCCATAGTAGGCCTAAAGGTAGAGTATTTCACACCGACATGCAAGTATTCAAATAACATTATTACATTCATGTCATTACTCATGACTGGACATTAGAGGCAGTATGTAAAATACAGTAACACAACTTTATTTGATCCTTTCCATGTTCTTCTTATATTTGTCAGCTATCTAAATGTGACTGTCTGTTCTTGTCTATAGGATGAAGGAGGTGGAGGTGGATGAGCAGAAGATTCTATTGGTCCGTACCCAGGGCCTGTACAGTGCTGTAGGGAGCAAATGTTCCCACTATGGCGCTCCTCTCATCAAAGGTGTTATCTACACACACACACATGTATGCACACACACCCGCCCACATGCATGCACACTCGCAGGAGGGTAAGCAAGTCATGACATGTTCATGGCTGGGCCACGAGTTAGCAGTTATTATTTATTCTAAACCATTGTGTTGAAAATTGGGTCAACCCATACAGGCTTGTGTGTTTTGGTAGTCTGTTCATTCATTTAGAGTGTATTTACATAGAGAACACTGTATTCAAAACTCTGTCATGAAAAATGTAATCTGGCAGGCTTGTTGACAGTTCCAATGATGCAAATGTACAATAATGGCATTTGTCAAGGTGTGTCATTCACCATGCTCTGTGGATGTTGTCTATGCCCTTTTCATACATCTCACATTACAATCTGATTGGGTGCAAAAAACGTTGGTGCCGCTATCATTAGTCATAATCAGGGGTCAAAGTAGGCGGTACGGTCTGGTGTCCTGGTAAGTAAATCGTGGGGGTAATAAACAGTTATTAGTCACATTGGAGAGTGGAGAGAATATTGTGATTACTGTAGTGTTTTGAACAATGAAAATGTCACGTCACAGGAGCCTTAGTCGGGGACAGAGTGAGATGTCCCTTTCATGGTGCCTGCTTCAACATCAAGACTGGAGATATTGAGGAGTATCCTGGCCTGGACTGTTTGCCTAGTTATAAGGTATTAACTTGCTTTATATTAATAATGCAGTTCAATAACTGAGGAACAATAACTGTGAATCGATGGATACTTTGTCTTTGAATGTGTTGACTCTGTCACCTACACTAACATCTTTATTTTCAAAGGTCAAAGTTGAAGATGGTAAAGTTTATGTGTCAGTAAACAAAAAGGTAAGCAAGAATGCATGATTTTCTCAACATAGTCTCTCTTTCCTAAATGTAGCTTACTGAGTACATTTGGTGCATAGATTGACCTTATGACTAAAGTATCCATGATCTCTTCAGTCTCTGAAGCTGTACAAGCGGGTGAAGGATATGAGCTGCAGAGTGTCAGGGGTCAGGCACACCGTCCTGCTGATAGGAGGAGGTGAGGACTGGGCCTGAAATGTCAGGAAAAAGGGGAGGCTTCTTCAGGGAGTGGAGACCTCAAAACTAAATGATGTGTGTGTGTGTGTGTACAGGACCTGCCTCTTTGCTGTGTGCCGAGACTCTGCGACAGAACTGCTATGAAGGTCGAATCGTCATGGTGACCAAGGACACCCTGCCACCCATTGACAAGCCCAAGCTCAGTAAGGTAAGAGTGAAAGGTCATGGGTCAGTTGAAAGCTGGCATGACCACCTCTGTTCTAGAACACTTCCGAAAATAGCAACTTTTGAGCAAACAGGGGTGTGAAGTTATTTTAGTATCCACAAAGTTTGTAATGCCCCTTCCCTTTCTCTCTTGCTACTCCTCTTCAGGCAATGCATTTGGAGAGTGCTAGCCTCCTCCTTCGGCCAACTGACTTCTTCCAGCAGCATGACATAGAGCTGTGGACGCAAAAGGAGGTGAGACCAGGGGGAGGAATAATGTGGCAATAATAAACCTGTTGACATAGCCTACTGAAATATATTTTTATGAGTTGTCAGCCCACACAATGTATTGAAGCCATATAGATAATGGAGCATACTGTCTTTGGTCAGTAGCACCATGTGATCTAACTTGTGATCAAAGCCCTGGCGTAATCTAAATGTGTGTGTGTGTGTTTGCCTGGGTTGTTTGTAGGCAGTATCTGTGAACCCAGTGGAGAAGACAGTGAAGCTGAATGATGGCTCCTTGCATTACTATGACCAGCTGCTCATATCAACAGGCTGCAGGTCAGTGGCCTGTTACTGTTACCCCTCCCTTATCGAATGCCGTTTGGGTCCTTGTGTGTCAAAAAGATCCACGTTAAATTACACTATTTGACGTGTCGATTAACAAAATTATATTATAGAATATTGTGTGCGCTGACTTTGCTTGTGCAGGCCAAGCACCACCACTACAGTCAGTAGCACTGTCAAAGCTGTAAAAAACAAAAGTCTGCTAACAAGCACACACACCGGCCCCTATTGATGTGTTTACAATACCGCGTTGGTAATAAGCCATCATTTGTTCGACTGAATGGGAAAGCAGTGTGAACAGCCTTCTATTCTCAGCTTCCATTGTTTTGATCACGCGTAGTGGGATATTTTCAGAGTATCTTCAGAAAGTAATATCGACACATATACAGATACGGTGAATGAGTTTATCTGGAAGTGCATAGGAGATGTTGTACCCACTGTGACTATTTGAAAGCGAGAACAACCGCATTTAACCAGGCCAAGAAGACTGGGAATATGGAAGAATACAAACAGTGTAGTTATTCCCTCCGCAAAGCAATCAAGCAAGCTAAACGTCGGTATAGGGACAAAGTTGATTCCCAGTTCAACGGCTCAGACACGAGACGTACAGTGTCTTATGAAAGTATTCACCCCCTTCGGCATTTTTCCTATTTTGTTGCGTTACAACCTAGAATTAAAATAGATTTTTTGGGGGTTTGTATAATTTGATTTACACAACATGCCTACCACTTTGAAGATGCAAAATATTTTTTTTGTGTGAAACAAACAAGAAATTAGACAAAAAAACTGAACTTGAGCGTGTATAACTATTCAACCCCCCAAAAGTCAATACTTTGTAGAGCCACCTTTTGCAGCAATTACAGATGCAAGTCTCTTGGGGTATATCTCTATAAACTTGGCACATCTAGCCACTGGGATTTTTGCCCATTCTTCAAGCCAAAACTGCTCCAGCTCCTTCAAGTTGGATGGGTTCCTGCTGGTGTACAGCAATCTGTAACTCATACCACAGATTCTCAATTGGATTGAGGTCTGGGCTTTGACTAGTCCATTCCAAGACTTTTAAATGTTTCTCCTTAAACCATTAGAGTGTTGCTTTAGCAGTATGCTTAGGATCATTGTCCTGCTGGAAGGTGAACCTCCGTCCCAGTCTCAAATCTCTGGAGGACTGAAACAGATTTCCCTCAAGAATTTCCCTGTATTTAGCGCCATCCATCATTCCTTCAATTCTGACCAGTTTCCCAGTCCCTGCCGATGAAAAACATCCCCACAGCATGATGCTGCCACCACCATGCTTCACTGTGGGGATGTTGTTCTCGTGGTGATGAGAGGTGTTGGGTAGGGGCCAGACATAGCGTTTTCCTTGATGGCCTGAAAGCTACATTTTAGTCTTATCTGACCAGAGTACCTTCTTCCATATGTTTGGGGAGTCTCCCACATGCCTTTTGGCGAACACCAAACGTGTTTGCAAATTGTTTTTCTTTAAGCAATGGAGTGTACGGCTTAAAGTGGTCCTATGAACAGATACTCCAATCTTCGCTGTGGAGCTTTGCAGCTCCTTCAGGGTTATCTTTGGTCTCTTTGTTGCCTCTCTGATTAATGCCCTCCTTGCCTGGTCTGTGAGTTTTGGTGGGCGACCCTCTCTTGGCAGGTTTGTTGTGGTGTCATATTCTTTCAACTTTTTAATAATGGTTTTAAAGGTGCTCTGTGGGACGTTCAAAGTTTCTGATATTTTTTTATAACCCAACCCACAACTTTGTCCCTGACCTGTTTGGAGAACTCCTTGGCCTTCATGGTGCCTCTTGCTTGGTGGTGCCCCTTGCTTAGTGGTTTTACACCTGCATTGCTTGCTGTTTGGGGTTTTAGGCTGGGTTTCTGTACAGCACTCTGTGACATCAGCTGATGTAAGGGGGGCTTTATAAATACATTTGATTTGATTTGAAGACTCTGGGGCCTTTCAGAACAGGTGTATATATACTGAGATCATGTGACACTTAAATTGCACACAGGTGGAATTTCTGAAGGTAATTGGTTGCACCATATCTTATTTAGGGGCTTCATAGCAAAGGCGGTGAATACAAATGCACACACCACTTTTCCGTTTTTAATTTTGTAGAATTCTTTGAAACAAGTAATTTTTTTCATTTCACTTCACCAATTTAGACTATTTTGTGAATGTCCATTACATGAAATCCAAATAAAAATCAATTTAAATTACAGGTTGTAATGCAACAAAATCTGAAAAACGCCAAGGGGGGTGAATACTTTTGCAAGGCACTGTATGTGGCAGGGTCCACAGACAATCACGGATTTTTACCGCCCCAATAGATCCACAGACGATGCAGTCGCCACTACACTGCACACTGCCCTGACCCATCTGTACAAGAGCATTACATATGTAAGAATGCTGTTCATTGACTATAGCTCAGCATTCAACACCATAGTGCCCTCCAAGCTCCTCAAGCTCGAGGCCCGGAGTCTGAACCCCGTCCTGTGCAACTGGGTCCTGGACTTCCTGACGGGTCGCCCCCAGGTGGTGAAGGTAGGAAACAACAGCTCTTCGCTGATCCTAGGAAACAACACCTCAACACTGAGCACGCACCACAAGGGTGTTCACCCATGACTGTGTGGCCAAGCTCGCCTCCAACTCAATCATCAAGTTTGCAGACGACACAACAGTAGTAGGCTTGATTACCAACAAAGATGAGACAGCCTACAGGGAGGAGCTGAGGGCTCTGGGAGTGTGGTGCCAGGAAAATAACCTCTCACTCAACATCAACAAAACTAAGGAGATGATCTTCTACTTCAGGAAACAGCAAAGGGAACACCCCCCCCTATCCACATCGATGGGACCGCAGTGGAGAAGGTGGAAATCTTTAAGTTCCTCGGAGTACACATCACTGACAAACTGAAATGGTCCACCCACACAACAGCACCTCTTCAATCTCAGGAGGCTGAAGAAATTTGACTTAACACCTAAAACTTTCACAAACTTTACAGATGCACAATTGAGAGCATCCTGTCGGGCTGTATTACCGTCTGGTACGGCAACTGCACCGCCCACAACCTCAAAGCTCTTCAGAGGGTGGTGCGGCCTGCCCAACGCATTACCGGGGGCAAACTTCCCACCCTCCTGGACACCTACAGCACCCAATGCCATAGGAAGTCCAAAAAGATCATCAAGGACATCAACCACCCGAGCCACTGCCTGTTCACGCCACTATCATCCAGAAGGCGAGGTCAGTACAGGTGCATCAAAGCTGGGACCGAGAGACTGAAAACAGCTTCTACATCAAGGCTATCAGACTGCTAAACAGCCATCACTAGCACATCAGAGGCGGCTGCCTATAGACATAGATTAGAAATGGATCACTATCCACTTTAATAATGTTCCGTATCTAGCATTACTCATCTCATACAGTTGAAGTCGGAAGTTTACATACACCTTAGCCATATACATTTAAACTCAGTTTTTCACAATTCCTGACATTTAATCCTAGTAAAAATTCCCTGTCTTAGGTAAGTTAGGATCACCACTTTATTTTAAGAATGTGAAATGTCAGTATAATAGTAGAGAGAGTGATTTATTTCAGCTTTTATTTCTTTCATCACATTCCCAGTGGGTCAGAAGTTTACATACACTCAATTAGCGTTTGGTAGCATTGCCTTTAAACTGTTTAAATTGGGTCAAACGTTTCAGGTAGCCTTCATCAAGCTTCCCACAGTAAGTTGGGTGCCCATTCCTCCATGACAGAGCTGGTCCTTAAGCCATTTTGCCACAACTTTGGATGTATGCTTGGGTTCATTGTCTATTTGGAAGACCCATTTGCGACCAAGCTTTAACTTCCTGAATGATGTCTTGAGATGTTGCTTCAATATATCCACATAATTTTCCTGCCTCATGATGCCATCTATTTTGTGAAGTGCACCAATCTCTCCTGCAGCAAAGCACCCCCACAACATGATGCTACCACCACCGGGCTTCACGTTTGGGATGGTGTTCTTCGGCTTGCAAGCATCCCCCTTTTTCCTCCAAACATAACAATGGTCATTATTGCCAAACAGTTCTATTTTTGTTTCATCAGACCAGAAGCCATTCCTCCAAAAATTATGATCTTTGTCCCCATGTGCAGTTGCAAATCGTAGTCTGGCTTTTTTTATGTCAGTTTTCTTCCTTGGCGAGCGGCCTTTCAGGTTATGTCGATATAGGACTCGTTTTACTGTGGATATAGATACTTTTGTACCTGTTTCCTCCAGCATCTTCACAAGGTCCTTTGCTGTTGTTCTGGGATTGATTTGCACTATTCTCACCAAAGTACGTTCATCTCTAGGAGACAGAACTTGTCTCCTTCCTGAGCGGTATGATGACTGCGTGGTCCCATGGTGTTTATACTTGCGTACTATTGTTTGTACAGATGAACGTGGTACCTTCAGGCATTTGGAAATTGCTCCCAAGGATGAACCAGACTGGTGGAGGTCTACAACTTTTTTTCTGAGGTCTTGGCTGATTTATTTTGATTTTCCCATGATGTCAAGCAAAGTGGCACTGAGTTTGAAGGTAGACCTTGAAATACATCCACAGATACACCTCCAATTGACTCAAATGATGTCAGTTAGTCTATCAGAAGCTTCTAAAGCCATGACATAATTTTCTGGAATTTCCCAAGCTGTTTAAAGGCACAGTCAACTTAGTGTATTTAAACTTCTGACCCACTGGAATCGTGATACAGTGAGTTATAAGTGAAATAATCTGTCTGTAAACAATTGTTGGAAAAATGTATTGTCATGCACAAAGTAGATGTCCTAACCGACTTGCCAAAACTAGTTTGTTAACAAGAAATTTGTGTAGTGGTTGAAAAACTAGTTTTAATGACTCCAACCTAAGTGTATGTAAACTTCCGACTTCAACTGTTGTGTAAACTGTACTCTATACTATTCTACGGTATCTTAGTCACTTTAATTGTTTGTAAATATTGCATCACCCATCTCATATGTATATACTGTACTCTATACTATGCCACTGTATCTTAGACCAGTGCCGCTCTGACATATATGTATATATATTCTTAATCCATTCCTTACTTAGATGTACGTGTATTTTGGGTATATGTTGTGAAACTGTTAGATATTACTTGTTAGATATAACTGCACTGTTGGAGCTAGAAGCACAAGCATTTCGCTACACCCGCAATAACATCTGCTAAACACGTGTATGTGACCAATACAATTTAATTTGGATTTGATTTATTGTCCCTAGATTGAATACAGTACTTGTCAGCACTAAGTAAGAGTAGGATATTTTTAGGTCCTTTTGTTGACTACAGTAATCAAATATGGGCACATTTTAAAGAAACAGACACACTGGTCCCCTGCCTGTCTTGGTATATGCTACCTAGACAATGTCAGAGCCATAGCTATAGACCTACAGCGTGTGTTACCACATTCTCCATGACAATCACATTCTCATTTGAATTGGTGACCATTTCAATTCTAGATGTCAAACTCTACTGAATCTGTATGCCTATCTATTGCTCTGTCCAATGTTAGCATACTAGCATGTTAGCTGTTGTTTTACCCACTTCTCCCTCTCTTTTTGCCTCCTTGTAGGGCGAGACCTCTGAGCTGTCCTGGCTCTGAGTTGGAGGGAGTGAGGATACTGCAGAGCTACGAGGACGCCAGGGAGATCCACCAATCCTGTGTGGGAAAGAAGGCTGTGGTCGTTGGAGCATCCTTCATAGGTTAACCCTAAAGAGATCACTTCATACTGTACACTGAGGAGAAGTGCTATTTTTTTATGTAATTTATAAATGAAATGTATAAGTAGTTTGTTATCTAGGTTTGTGACTTGGTTGCTTACAGTAAGGTAAGGTTGTTGTATTTGATAAGACTTTCATGTGATTTGTGTGCCTCAAAACCAAGTTTTCCCTCCATTTTTACATCATAGGTATGGAAGTGGCATCTTACATGGCAGACAAAGCTGCCAGTGTGGCGATGGTTGGCAACTGCTCATATCCCTTTGAGAGGTCCCTGGGCCCAGAGATTGGGAAGATGACAATGCAGGTCTGAGACAATGGTTATCATATGTAATGTACTCTACCTGATACAACACCCACCACTAGGCTACAAATGTTTATGAATATGTAACTCCCAAGTTTTGATAGTATAAATCAAACACAAGTGTGTGTTTCTCCTCTGTCGAAGATGTTGGAGGAGAGCAAAGTCAAGTTCTACATGAACGACGGAGTGGTTGAGATCAGAGGGGAGAATGGCAAGGTATAGTAAATCAATATTCACCAGCAGCAAACATCACCACAACTTATATCACTGTAATACACGTTATGGACATTCTCTCAAGACCCATAGAGATTATTAAGATGGAAAATTGTTGTTTGTATAGGTGAAAGAGGTTGTTCTGAAAAGCGGTGCGGTTGTGGAAACTGATGTGGTGATAGCAGGGATCGGTAGGTAGTCTGATACTTCTGCATATTTTTAAAGATCTATAAAGGATCCATTAGAGTTTCCATCAGCTCACACTTTCCCTGTTAAATCTCTCTACATGGTCATGGTGGAACTTTCCCATCCTATTTCCACCATTTGTTTGAATTAACCAGACCTAGGTTCAAATAGTATTCGGTGTCCGGCAAGCTCAATAAAGCAGAGCTGAAATATTTTAAAGAAAATAAATACTATTTGAACCCAGGTCTGATAGATGGGGTTTCACAATATTGGAGTTATTGAGGTAACCATCATGTTTCTCCTTAGGTGTGATCCCTAACTCGGACTTCCTGAAGGAAAGCCAGGTGGAGGTGGATTCTAGAAAAGCTGTCATCATTGATAAGGTAACCATGAAGATGGTTATCATTAACAAGCTATAGTTATGTTGAGGTAATAACTATGGTACTAATGGTTTTCTCTCCCCAACACATTGCTGCTTCCCTACAGTTCATGAGGACCAACATTCCAGATGTTTTTGGAGCAGGAGACGTGACGTCCTTCCCTCTCACCATAAGGAAAGACCAGAGGGTCAACATTGGACATTGGCAGCTGGCATCAGCTCACGGTAAAAGCTAATTTTATTTGTCACATGCTTCGTAAACAAAAGGTGTAGACTAACAGTGAAATTCTAACTTACGGGTCCTTTTCCAACAATGCAGAGTTAAAAATAAGATAACATGTAAATAGTGACATGAGGAAAAAATGCCCAGTGGATATTGAATAGAAATGATGAGTAAAAATAACATGGCTATATATAGGGAGGAGAAAATAACATGGCTATACAGTGGGGCAAAAAAGTATTTAGTCAGCCACCAATTGTGCAAGTTCTCCAAATCCAGAAAATCACATTGTAGGATTTTTTATGAATTTATTTGCAAATTATGGTGGAAAATAAGTATTTGGTCAATAACAAAAGTTTATCTCAATACTTTGTTATATACCCTTTGTTGGCAATGACAGAGGTCAAACGTTTTCTGTAAGTCTTCACAAGGTTTTCACACACTGTTGCTGGTATTTTGGCCCATTCCTCCATGCAGATCTCCTCTAGAGCAGTGATGTTTTGGGGCTGTCGCTGGGCAACACAGACTTTCAACTCCCTCCAAAGATTTTCTATGGGGTTGAGATCTGGAGACTGGCTAGGCCACTCCAGGACCTTGAAATGCTTCTTACGGCCACTCCTTAGTTGCCGGGCGGTGTGTTTGGGATCATTGTCATGCTGAAAGACCCAGCCACGTTTCATCTTCAATGCCCTTGCTGATGGAAGGAGGTTTTCACTCAAAATCTCACGATACATGGCCCCATTCATTCTTTCCTTTACACGGATCAGTCGTCCTGGTCCCTTTGCAGAAAAACAGCCCCAAAGCATGATGTTTCCACCCCCATGCTTCACAGTAGGTATGGTGTTCTTTGGATGCAACTCAGCATTCTTTGTCCTCCAAACACGACGAGTTGAGTTTTTACCAAAAAGTTATATTTTGGTTTCATCTGACCATATGACATTCTCCCAATCCTCATCTGGATCATCCAAATGCTCTCTAGCAAACTTCAGACGGGCCTGAACATGTACTGGCTTAAGCAGGGGGACACGTCTGGCACTGCAGGATTTGAGTCCCTGGCGGCGTAGTGTGTTACTGATGGTAGGCTTTGTTACTTTGGTCCCAGCTCTCTGCAGGTCATTCACTAGGTTACATTTTTTTTGTGTTTGCTTTCTCCTCAGGAAGGGTTGCAGCACTGAATATGTTACAGAAGCAGATTAAGATCGATTCTGTTCCTTTCTTCTGGACAGTGCTGCTAGGGAAGAGTGTCCGCTACACAGGTGATAATCCGAGATGAGATAGTGAGACCCCTACACTCTTAGAAAAAGGGTTCTATACGAGTTCCATGTAAAACCCTCAGTGGAAAATGTTCTACATGGAACCCAAAAGGGTTCTACCTGGAGCCAAAAAGGGTTCTTCAAAGGGTTCTCCTATAGGGACAGCCGAAGAACCCTTTCAGGTTCTAGATAGCACCTTTGTTTCTGTTTTGTTCTACACTCTTAGAAACAGTCACTGTTCAATTAACTTACAGTGCATTCAGGAAGTTTTCAGACCACTTGACTTTTTATACATTTTGTTACAGCCTTATTCTAAAATGGATTACATTGTTTTTTCCCCTCATAAATCTACACACAATACCCCATAATGACAAAGCAAAAACAGGTTTTTAGAAATGTTTGCCCATTTATTAAAAATAAAAAACTTATCAAGTATTCAGAACCTTTACTCAGTAATTTGTTGAAGCACCTTTGGCAGCGATTACAGCCTCAAGTCTTTTTCGATATGACGCTACAAGCTTGGCACACAAGTATTTGGGGGGTTTCTCCCATTCTTCTCTACAGATCCTCTCAAGCTCTGTCAGGTTGGATGGGGAGCGTCGCTGCATGGATATTTTCAGGTCTCTCCAAAGATGGTAGTTTGGGTTCAAGTCTGGGCTCTGCTGGGCCACTCAAGGGCATTCAGAGACTTTTCCACTCCTTCATTGTTTTGGCTATGTTCTTAGAGTCATTGTCCTGTTGGAAGGTGAACCTTCGCCCCATTCTGAGGTCCTGGAGCAAGTTTTCATCAAGAATCTCTCTGTACTGTGCTCTGTTCATCTTTCCCTTGATCCTGACTAGTCTCCCAATCCCTGTTTCTCAAAAACATCCCCACAGTATAATGCTCCTACCATCCTTATGCCTTTTGGCAAACTCCAAGCGGGCTGTCATGTGCCTTTTACTGAGGAGTGGCTTCTGTCCGGCCACTCTACCGTAAAGGCCTGATTGGTGGAGTGCTGCAGAGATGGTTGTCCTTCTGGAATGTTCTCCCATCTCCACAGAGGAACTCTGGAGCTCTGTCAGAGTGACCATTGGGCTCTTGGTCACCTTCCTGACCAAAGCCCTTCTCCCCAGATTGCTCAGTTTGGCTGGGCGGCCAGCTCTAGGAAAAGTCTTCTTGGTTCCAAACTTCTTCCATTTAAGAATGATGGAGGCCACTTTGTTCTTGGGGACCTTCATTGCAACAGACATTTTTTGGTACCCTTTCCCAGATCTGTGCCTCGACACAATCCTGTCTCGCAGCTCTACGGACAATTCCTTCGACCTCATGGTTTGGTTTTTGCTCTGACTTGCACTGTCAACTGTGGGACCTTGTATTGACAAGTGTGTGCCTTTCTAAATCATATCATATCCAATCAATTGAATTTACCACAGGTGGACTCCAATCAAGTTGTAGAAACATCTCAAGGAAGATCAATGGAAACAGGATGCATCTGAGCTTAATTTCGAGTCTCATACCAAAGAGTCTGAATACTTATGTAAATAAGGTAGCAAAAAATGTATGACAATTTTCACGTTGTCATTATGGGGTATTGTTTGTAGATTGATGAGGATTTTTTTATTTAATACCTTTTAGAATAAGGCTGTATCGTAACAAAATGTGGAAGAAGTCAAGGGGTCTGAATACTTTACGAATGCACTGTATGTTGTCTTATTTGTCTCTCATACCTATCGTTTCCAAGGCTACGGTGAAGGATACGCAGAGATCATATTCAAGGGCAAAGTTGAGGAGAGGAAGTTCCTAGCTTTCTATATCAAGTAAGTGACATTGCATTGCTTTACATTCCCTCTCTGTTTTGGTCGGTAGTTTTGTAAATGTCTTATCTATGCCTAATATGCATCGTGTGTAGTTGGGCACATTGTAGCAAAATGTTTTGCAACGGAAATTAAAATGAGCTTTCTTATTGGACAATTTTGTTATAATATGTTTCTGGGGTCTTCCGAGTGGCGCAGCGTTCTAAGGCATTGCGTCGCAGTGCAAGAGGCGTTATTACAGACCTGGGTTAATTCCCGGGTTATTCCACAACCGGCCGTGGCCGGGAGCACCATAGGAAGGTGCACAATCGGCCCAGCGTCGTCCAGGTTTGGGGAGGGTTTGGCCGGGGGGGGGGCTTTACTTGGCTCATCGCGACCTAGCGACTCCTTGTGGCGGGCCAAGTTCCTGCAGGCTGACCCCGGCCACCAGTTGAAAGGTGTTTGCTCCGACACATTGGTGCGGCTGGCTTCCGGGTTATGCTGGCGGGTGTTAAGGAGCGCGGTTAGTCGGGTCATGTTTTGGAGGACACAACTTCACCTTCGCCTCTCCCGAGCCCATTGGGGAGTTGCAGCGATGAGACAAGATTGAAATTGGGGAGAAAAAGAAAATTAAAATAAATACAATTTTCCTTGAACACAACTCTGAAAGCATACATATGTGATAACCAGGGATGATCAGGTGGTGGCAGCAGCCAGTCTGATGTTTGACCCTGCTGTCGCTCGACTGGCAGAGATGATGTCAAATGGATTAGTCATAACCAAGGCACAGGCACAGTGAGTAACCATTTTATATATACATAGGCGAGAGAAATCTATGAGAGAAAGAGGCAGTGTGTTCATGCCTTAGAATGGCGTTAAGTTAATAAAAATGTTGTATTTCCCACATAATCTTAGTTTACGTCTCTTTTGTAGATCTGATGACCTCAGTTGGTTGCAAATGTAAACCTCTTCCTGCAACACTCCATGGTCAATGCCTGGTCCAACGGTACCCCCTTTAACCCTCAAATCAATCATTTTTTTTGTTTGTTTTATCTTACTCTTCTCTCTGTTTCCTTATCACTCTTTATTCTTTCCCTTCTTGCCAAAGTGGATTTTTCCATTAAAACCAAACCAAAGGCAATTCAGATCTGTCCAAGGCACCATAACCATGGTTACAGAGTACTTTGATTCCATTGAGTTCCCTGGCCTGTGTGCCCTTTGATGATGACACATCAAATTAGCAAGAACAACTCTAATATACAGTGAGTGGGATCAGCATAATAAAATGTACTCAAATGGCAACAATTCAGACTTTATTGAAGGCTTTGAGATGTAGAGACTAGACCCCTGCTGTTACAACAGACAGAGAGAGATGGACAATGGATTAAATGATCTGAATAACTAAGACAGTAATCTGCTAGTTCGTTAAACAGGGTACTGTTACTGTACAATAAAAAGCCAAATGATCTGTTTGTCCATTTTTGTGTACACCTTCAAAGATACTGTATGTTATTTTACTGCTTGCAATGGTATTTAGTTTGATTCATACTGTTTGTTCTTAGCATTCTTACCCATAACTCATACATGTGTGCAAGAGGATCATTCAAGAAAAATATTATTTGAAATAATACCATCGTATTTGTCTTATACTTCTTTGTCTTTTCTGGTGCACAGTTAGATAGCTCTCTTTCCCGAAAAAACAGACAAAATGTTTTACTGTTATTCAAATTATTTTTTTTAACTTCTTTCTCCACACTCCTAGAATTAAAAATATTCAAGGTATTGAATAGCCTTTTTCTGCACTTATATTACTGAATGGAAAGACATCCATAGGCCAATACTATACTTGAGCTTTGATGCACAAGGCTTAGTTGAATACAGATATTGGGATGCAAAGTTTGTTTTTAATGTTGCACTTATCATTCTTTTTTATCAGCAAATAATTGTGAAAATATTTATACATTTCATTCCTCTAAGCAGCTGATGCCTTGTTCTCTGAATGATGTTACTGAGGTAGTCCTGATTGGTATTCCTCTTACTTGGGTATAGATTCATTTGCCATTTACCTTGTTAACAGTAGTAAATCACAGTACTTTGTAAATGGTTGGTCTCAGGCATATGTTTGCTGATCGAAAACTACTGGGTGTTCTGTGTGATCTGTAGTTTTTTTTTATCTCCTTAAGAATAAAAGGACTATTCTATGACATGTTTCATTGCCTTTGAAAGTCTTTACAGTTATGGTATTTGGATAATGGTAGTCTATCACACCTTTTTTCAATACACAATAGACCAATGCTCTATATGCTGTGGTTCAGGTGGTGAGAAATAAGAGTAGCTGCCTAGGGGTATCAAGGTCCTCCAGTATCCCAGAAGCCCCGGCCCGCCCTATCAGGAAGTGACCTGCAAAAGAAAAGAAAATATTGAATGTGATGCATTGCCTGTCAGGAATGGAGTGGGGAGCAGATAGAATGGCGTTGAAAAAGCACTGTTAAGGTAATCACTGGATTATGGAAGTGTAACAGCATATGGAACAGCAGCTCAGACATCTTTTAAAAAAGCTAGATGTAATCCAGGCCCAAGCCCTAAGAATATGTTGTGGAGCAGTCAGGACCGGTGGCAGCGATGCACCGGTGGCAGCGATGCATATGTTGTGGAGCAGTCAGGACCGGTGGCAGCGATGCAGGTAGAGGTTGGAGAGATGTTGTTCAAGTTAAGAAGACAACAGCTAACCATGACATTGGGTAAATCTACAAGGACATAAGGTTACACATCCTACAAAAAAGGTACTTCTAGAGTGCTGGGAACATGAACAAAATCTGAATATAAGTGTGGATAGGCAATAGCATGGCAAGAGATGGGGTTGTTTGGGAGGGAGTTTAGCCCCTCTTGGTTCTTCCTGCTATCCCACCTTGGTTGCTCCCCAGCCAGTGATAGATCTAGGGTTGCTTGAGAGATTAAGAGCTGTTTAGGAATAGATTCAGTTGTAAGTGAACATTTAAGAACACAATACTATGCTTTCTTGAATATATTCACAGATGGATCTGAGGACCCTAAAACAGGGAGGACAAATGCAGCTTTTAGTGTTCCTAAGTTTAAGGTGGCAGTGACAAAAAGAGCAACAACTCATTTATCTGTTTACACAATGGAGTTGATGGCCATACTCTTGGCTGCAGGAGACAGGGTTGTCATCTGCTCTGACTCTGGTGTAGCACTGATTACCTTAAATTAATTTGTGTCTCAGAGCAGACAGGATGTATTGTATGAGCTTTTGTAAAGGGTGGTTAAAAACAGTGGTTAGAAACAAAGGGAGGTCCTCAGGCCGAGAGAGAAGGGAGGAAAATGTAATCACAAGGCTCAATAATACATTGAAATTGGTGGGGAAACATCCAACGGGGAGGTTTGATCATTGATCAGGAGGAGATGGAGACAGTGGAACACGTTCTATTTCAGTGCCAGAAATATTGGCGGGAAAAGGAGCGATTGTTATTAGATTTGAGGAGTAATGGGGTTGAAGAGACAAGATTAAGTGCACTGCTGGGGAAATCTTCAGGGGGGTGTAGTATTTAATTATGTATTTCGTTTCCTTAAGGAGACGAGAATATTGGGTAGGATTTAGGCCTTCACTGTCTCTAGTCCACACTCCAGTCCAGTTGGTGGCGGTAATGCACCTTAAAGTTGGTTGCCAACCGCCATGTAAAATTCACAGAAGGAGGAGGAGGAGGAGACCTGGCTCTGCGGTAGCTAGCTAGTTGTTCATGATGATGGATGAGGAAGAAATGGAATTTGCGGAGGGTTTGGAAGCTATTTTGCACCTTACTCCAGAGGTGCAATTGGCCATCGAGCAGGTAATCGTGTGCTAAGTGGGATAGTTTCTTATCTACAATGAAAATGGCAAATCTGTATTCAGGCATGAGCAAGATAGCTAGCTTACCCAACGTTTGCTTGCTAATGTTAGCTGTGCTGTTATCCTAGTTAGCCAGCTAGCTACATTAGGCTTGTTAGCTGTTTTAGGGAACTTTGCGTATAGCTAGATAAGTTATTTTCAATACATGTAAACAGTCATTTATATTGTCTTTGTATTTCTAGCTAATGTATGTAACGTTAACTGACTAGCTTGCTTTGTCTAACAACATCACCCTCCCCTTTAGTATAAGCCAGACAGGTTGCCACCACCTTACTGGTACCTGTCATTGAAACTCTTGACACTTAGCTAGAAACATTGTAACGTTAGATAATTGTTCAATTTTCTGAAAATGTCATTATTGCAATGCATGAAATCAGTTTTCTTTACCAAATGCATGCTGTGATTGTTGTTGATTCTAATTAATTAGGAAAACTGTTTGCTAGCTAATTTACATAGATCGTAGCTAGCTATTAACCACTGTATAGGCTAGCTGTTAAGCAATGAAGAACGAAGGTTACGTATGTAACCACGGTTATGTGAGCTTTATGGATCACTCCAATATATTGATATCACTCCGCGGCAGAGGGATACATCTGAGGTGAGGATTTACAGATTTACTCCCGTGTACACCTGTGTCACGGCTGGGGTCCGTCCCTATATGTAGACCAGACCCCATGGCCGCGACACGTTCTCTACATCATTTTTGAGGCGCCTCTAGCACCGTAGGGGATTGGAGTGATCCATATAGCTCACATAACCGTGGTTACATAGGAAAACACAGCGAATGTTATATATGTTGGATCACTCCAATATATTGTTATACCCAGTCAGGTCCCTCTAGGGGGGCGTCAATGTGGAAGGGGGGGTCCTGGCACAGTCCTTGGAGATTAGGCAATGTCCCCCAGGGTCCACCCGGTAGCACTCAGAACTTACCGAAAGAGCATGGAGCTCACCCACCCTCTTCATGGAAGTAATCGCTACCACCTTCATAGAGAGGTGTTTCAGGGAGGCAGACTTCAACGGTTCAAAAAGGTGGCTTTGCCAAAGCTGCCAAGACCAGATCCCAGCTCGCCATTGAGCGGGTCCTAGCTGGACACAAGGGACGAACCCTTCATAAACCTGGAGACCAAGGGATGGCGCCTCACTGGCCTAACCATCCACCCTGCATGGAAAAGAAAAGCGGGCAAATACCCCCTCAGTGTAGAGGCTGCCAAGCCCTCATCCAAGCGAGACTGCAGGTATTGGAGGACATACTGCACCCCGCATGACTCAGGCACAACCTCAATACCAGTGCACCAAGAGCAGAGCAACCGCCAGCGCAACTGGTATGCCGCAGTTGTAACCAACGCCCTTGCGCTCTGCATGGTGTTCATTACACCCTCCTCTAGTCCTAGCATGGACCATTGGTGCCGTTCAGTGGACAAGCCCACAGACTGAGGCGGTGCGGCCTCGGATGCCACAGAGTTCCCCCGACCTGAGACAGCAAGTCCGGTCTCAGGGGAAGTTGCCAAGGTGTCCCAGACAACAGGGACAGGAGAAGGCTAATCCAGGGTCGTCTGGGCCAGTATGAGCCCAGCAGAAGCATACGATGCTCTGCCATCCTGGTCCTGTCCAGCTTAGTCTGGATCAGGGGAAAAGGGGGGAATGCATAATCTCCATCCCTGGCCAATCGTAAGCCAGAGCATCCAAGCTCAGAGGTCCTGGTGGCTCCGACAGTGTGCATTGTACAGGAAGGCAAACAGGTCCACCTGCACCCTCCCAAACTTGTCCCACAGGTGCTGCACCACCTGGGGATGTAGGCTCCAGTCCCAAGGTCGCGGGCCCTCCTTCGAGAGCATATCTACTGCCACATTTAAGATGCCAGGTTCGTGCACTGCGCGCAGAGACGCTAGACGTCCCTGAGCCCAGAGAAGGAGCTCCCGTGCCATAATATGGAGGCGGTGGGACCTCAGTCCACCCTGATGGTTGACGTAAGCCACCACTGTGACGTTGTCTGTTCTCACCAGGACTTGTCTTTCCTTCAGATGTGCAAGGAAAGACTACAGGGCAAGCAGTACAGCTCGGAGCTGTAGTGTATTGATGTGCCTGCCGCTCCAAGGGGGTAGCCAACACCCGCTGACCGACCTGCCCTTGGTCACACCCCCCCCAGCCGATCTGGGAGGCGTCTGTGCTGACCAGCTCCCGGCGGCACATCCTCAGTGTCTCTACCCCATCTGAGTGCTAGCGCCACCCACAGGTGGCGCTTTGGGTGCAGCTGGTGGGAGTTGAACCACCGTTGAAGAGGCCGGAGATGGAGCAGGCCCAGGGGAATCAACAACGAGGCTGCCGTCAGAAGCCCATCAGGCGTTGGCAGGTTAGGGCAGGTACCACCCGACCCTGCTCAAAGTGGTTGAGGCAAGATAAGATCGCCTGAACCCTTCTAGTGGGCAGGTGTGCTCTCATGAGAACTGAGTCTAGTTCCATGCCAGCATGCCTCTGTCTGACAGGACCTGGGTCCTGGTCGGGGCATAAATCAGCCAATCATCCAGGTAATTGAGGATCAACAATTCTCGGGATGTGAGAGGTGCCAGGACAGCGTCCATGCATTTTGTGAAAGTGCGGGATGCCAAGGAGAGGCCGAAGGGAAGAACCATGAATTCGTCAGCCCTCCCTTCGAAAAAACGAATTGGAGGTACTGCCAATGAGCTGGGTGAACAGGAACATGGAAATACGCATCCATCAGGTCCAGCGTCACAAACCACTGGTCCCTGGACACGGCCTGCAACACGCGGGCTGGAGACAGCATGTGGAACCTCAGTACCTTCAAGTACCCATTGAGGTTGCAGATGACACCCTTGTCCAGGAGTGAGGAAATCTCCAGCCGCAGGGTTTTCTTCAGGGGGTCGGCCACCGTGGTGACTCGAATGCCCCTGAAGGACGGAGGCCGGCACCGGAATTGGAGTCGGTACCCCTCGAGCATTGAGGACAACACCCATGGGGACTCCTCCCACTTTGCCCTTTGAGACCGGGAGAAGCGGCCGGGGAAGGGTGTGTCAGGGGACCTGCCGGGGCCCACCTCTCCTCTGGCGCCCCGAGCGCATGGGTCACCCAGGCACGTCCCTATGGCGGTGACGGTTGACACCATCACACCTGTCACAAAGGGAAGCCATAAGCTCAGCCAAGCCAACAAGGCCACGGTGCAGGTGTCCGACGCCCTGGGAGAGCTATGACGTGACCTGCTTGGAGGAATAGGAACCCGGTGAGGGATAAATTACCCAGTACCTCTGCAAATACAGGGGAAGACCCCTGTGGGGAAAAACAGGCAGACAAAAAAAACAGCAACCAGGTAATGGATTTGATTGATGTGTTTTTGTTTTACACCAACTGCGATTTTACCTACCTGTTTAATATCCAAGCAGTAAAAACAGCACCATATGGAGTAACGCCCGTTTTAGGAACTCCAAAGTTAATGTCTCAATGTAGTGGCAGTCCACCACCATACTCTTACATTCTGCAGGAGAAAGAACTAGAAAACCCTGTGGCAGAATTAACAGAGAACCCTAGTAGGGTAATTAGCAGGACAGCATGTTAAAGCAATTCACAACACACACAAAACAAGCCAGTCTGCAAGTTGTGTAAGGTAAATACAGTTTGTGGCAGCAAGAGCCACTAATATATTAATGGATGCACACAGAGTCGTAGTGTAATGCTAATGAAACACAAGCACGACAAACCACGGGCGGAAGATACAGATCAACCGATGCAGCAAGTGGAGCACCCAAGAGGAGGGGCTGGCCATGTGACCAGCTGCTCCAGGCTGCAAACAGCCAGTGAGTATACTTCCACACAAGATATTACACTTACCAGTGACTTACCAAGCGAACTTCAGAAAGTTTGTACCTCAAACGATATGGACGTCCACAGAGAAAATGAAAGAAAACGTGTCGCGGCCATGGGGTCTATATATAGGTGTGGACCCCAGCCGTGACACAGGTGTACACGGGAGTAAATCTGTAAATCCTCATCTCGGATGTATCCCCCGCGGAGTGATACCAATATATTGGAGTGATCCAATATAGTGAAACGTAACCGACAACATGTATTTAATGAGCCATATTTATATGCCTTAGGTTTTCCCCAGTCAAGACCCATTGGACAGAGCAGATTTTAATGCTGTGGAATACATCAATACATTGTTTCCTACTGAGCAGGTAAGACTGGAGTCCTTAAGATAACATGAGCTGGCGCACACCCAGTACGAAGTTTGTGTGGAGGTGCTGACTAACGGCGAATAAACTATATACACTATCAAAATAAAGAAAGTCGCACACTACATATATACTCTCCCAACAATTTAATGGGTATTTACCAACGTTTCAGCATCACTGTGCCTTCCTCAGGGTAATGCCATAAATATTTGAACCAGGTTATATAGACAAACAGTGTAATTAGTGTAATCAATAACAGTAGTGAGGGGTGTGTCGTATTGATAAAGTGAATTACAATTAATTAGTGACACTGTTAAAAAAGATTATATAGTATATGGCATATTAAATGTATTATTCTATTATCACATAAACAATGGAATATTGTACATCATATTGGCATTAACATATTCAATTTCACAATTTTGTATTCCATTTTTGTTACATATAATAATTGTTCAAACTTGATATATAACAACCATCATCAACAGGGGGAACATATTAGATATATATACTTAATAATCTGTAAAAATAATTATTTTAAATATATAAGACTTGTTCATGATGGAAACAAATGTTCATAAAAAGGGCCTGAGATCAAAATCAATATTCAGACCATTAGGGGTCAGTGTTTTTAGATAGAATATCCAGTAGGCCTCTCTTTGTAGTAGTAGGATCTCAATGTTACCTCCTCTTCTCGGTAGAGCAACATGCTCAATGCCTATGTATCTCAGGGAGGAGACAGGATGGTTAGCCTCAACAAAGTGAGCTGCTACTGGATAATCAATGTTCTTTCACCTGATTGAGCTGCGGTGTTCAGCTATGCGCTGCTTTAATTGTCTCTTTGTTTGTCCTACATAGGCTTTGCCACATGAACAGGTGATGAGATAGATTACTGCCTTGGTCTTACATGAGATGATACCCCTCACAGGGATCTTTCGACCTGTATGTGGGTGTGTAAAGGAGGATGTATTTTTGGTGACTGGAGTCCTTCACAGAAACTAGTCCCTTTTATATTACACCAAGGCTCTAGTCTTGGATACTTCTTCTGCGTTCCTAAGCTATATAATTTCATACATATGTTGTTTTTACATGATACAAAGTTATAGTCTAGCAGCTGGCTGACACCAAACTCAGTCTTCCTGACTTCAGTCTGTAAAGGGACTTTGATACAGCTACGACCGAAAGTTACTTTTTGTAGCAGGTTAGGAGAGCGTTTTCACTAACCATAAACTTTTTCCTAACATTAACCTAATTCTCCTAATCTGCTGCGTAAGTTATCCTAACCTGCTGCCTAAGTTCTCATAACCTGCTACAAAAAGTGGGGTGTTTACAGGGAATCTCGTCTGGAAAAGCTCCTTGATGTTGTAGGCACGATGCATCAATTTACTGATTGAGGGGGATTCATTTAAGCTGCCCTCTGTTGAACCGGGCTATGGCCCCCGAGCACCGACCCCTTCCAATACTGTTGAATTTTCTAATCCAAACAATGAGAGGTACTATTTTTTTGTCACATACACGGGATAGTTGCAGTGAAATGTTTTGTTTTCAACCTCCCAGGGAAAAACACTTTGAGAGAACAAATCAAAGCTCAAATAAATGTTTGTGTGAAATGGAACCGACAAATGGACTCCTGTGAACAGACCAGTATAATAGCTCTCCCTCGCTGTTTTCCATGTGAGTCTCGTCAGCCAGGCTAAAAAAGGCCATACAAATGTAAAAATCTGAATCTGCACGATCATAGTAAAAATTATGTCCTCAAGCTTCCAGTAAAGAGAGACACAACTTTCTCTTGAATTATGGCTGAACAGTCTCTTTTAGCCTCCTGAAGATGCTAAAGTCTCTCGAGTAGGTCGCTAGGTGTTGAAATAAAGATGCTTTAGTATTTTTAAAAGTGTCTACTTATTTAAAAAAAAATCATTAAACATGTAATAAAATGTGTATGCCTAGCAAAACAAAGGTCTGATTGACCTAGTAGAAGGTAATAATCATGTTGAAATGCCCACTAGATGGTGCTGCATGCGTAACATTAGAAAAGGATCCTTCATCATCCAAATCAGTCCATACAACTTGGTTTTATGTGGAGAATGGATTTTGGTCAATTCATAATCATGATACCCCTGTGTTTCCTCAGTCACTGGCTAATATAGATGATGTGGTCAACAAGATCCGGCTGAAGATTCGGTGAGTGACCTCAAATTGTTGTTATAATAATAATAATATGTTTTATGAGTTTGACAGAATATTATTTATTGTGTGTGTTCAGGTGTCTGGATGACAACATCAGGACTGTGGTGAGAGGCCAGACCAACGTGGGCCAGGATGGCAGACAGGTGAATGAGGGGACCGTCTGTTGTTCTTGGATCATTTTCCTGGAAAATGCCCCTGACCCTGTGTAAATACTTAGGTTGTTGGCTGTTATTGATGAGCTAATTTAAGGATTAAGGTGTGTGCATGTGTCAGCACATGTGTGCATGTTTGGAAGGGTGGTATATGTGTATATATATGTGTGTGTGTTTTGGTATGCTTGGTATGTAGCACTGGGCTCAGCGACAGAGTGCTTTGATAGATGAACAGCAGTAGCAGCTTACTGTGAGACCCAGTAGGGCCTTTTGGTGGCGAGAGAGACAGCCAGTCAGTCTACACTGGTGGGCCTCCACAGAGGGTTGATTTTGTGGCTACAAGACTGTAGTGTGTTGCTGCTGCCTCAGTCTCACACACTCTGTACACACCTGCTGTCTCTCACATGCCATTACACACGCACACACACACACTTCATCTGTCTAACAAACTGGTGAACTGAGATGTTTTCAACCTTTTCCCTAGTGTTACTCCTCCTAACCCAGACAAATGTGTTGGTGCTCCTCTTTTTATTTCTTTGTCCTCACTAATGCCATGGAAAAGGACAGGATGAGTCAGAACCATCCCGTGCCCTAATGTTAGAACTACTGCTGTCCTACAGGGAAAGATTCCCCTCCTTTATTCAGGGACTACATTTGGACCTGTGGTTTGGTGTCCCGCCGATTCTCATCTGAGAACGTCGGAAAAAACATTGATGTACTGTAATGCAGACCCTCGCTCTGACAGGGAACTGTGATTTTGAGGGGAGTGTGACACCTGATGGGGGAGCTGTTTCAGTGTGTGTTGCGTGTTTCTGGGATAATGGTCTGGTCCTGCTCTGTTACCACTGGATTATCGGAAATGTTCTGGACAGAATCCACTAACCCATGGGGTTGGTAAGCACGAAAGCATGGCACTGTACTGTACCGTTGGGTTTCTGGTCTGGTGGTCTCGTAGCCGAGGGCCTCTGAACCATCCACATCTCCCACAGAGCTGAGGGAAAATCCTTTCTGCAGACGGAAAGATGGAGAGGTGTTCATTGCAGCCAGAGATGGAGAGAGCGAGAACAGGAGAGGAGAAAAGGACAAAGTTGTTGGGTTGGGTGCACACGCCTGACACACTAGTTTGGCAGAGTGTGTCCCAAGGTGCCAAATCCACCTACTTAATTGAGCTCTCCTAATGACAAAGGGCAATACAGGGAACAGAAAGTTGACAAAAGATGGAGGAAAGAACGGAGGTGGAGAAGGGCTGGAAAGATTTCCCTTGTGTTTTAGTCTGTAGGGGCGGCAGACTGGCAGTGATCAGCAGAGCAGGGTGCGGATGGAGATGTCTGCTTTAGATGCCCAGTCCCCAGGGGAGGGGTAGATGAAATCAGAATGCCAGGGATATTTGGAGCAGATGGGGGAATTTGGGTGTATGTATGTGGGTGCATATGAGAGTCCTAGGACTAGGAGGGGGCTCTTTGATGTTGTTGATTATGATGGAATGAATTACACACACTGGAAAATCATTTCATTCAGTCTTCTCTAAGCAGTTCGGACTGGTTTGTTGTCGTTTGCCAGCTCTTTTACTAAGCAGCTGTCAAAAGCAGCTACAAGTGGTCTGGCCAGCACATTGTCATGGTAACATGACCAGAAGGCCAACATGTCTCACTGGTTCACTGCAGTTTAAACTGCCTGAATCCCATTTAAGTCAACTCTAGTTGAGTCCTCCCCATTCTCTTTAGTCTTTACAATCTCACAGTAAACAATTTATAAGTGATGAATAAGTCTCTCTCAGGCATGCTATTGTTCTCCTGATTATGAAACTTTGCAGACAAAATAAAAAAGGAAACAATTTCTTCCCTGAGGAAATTGATTCATTGTTCTCAACAAGCTTTTTGTGGCTGCATTGAGTCAGTATGGGACAGTGAGTGGCGGAGGCTCGGTGTTGGAGGGAGGGTGGAACGTTATAGGAGTGAGAGAGAGGCTCATTAACAAACCAAACACGTGTTATGAATTACATGTAGCCTAGCCATTCATGCCAGAAAATGTTAACTGCATTGGGCTTGCATAGCTCAGTCACCATAACCCTTATTCAGCTATACACTGTACATTTCACATGTGCAGCTGGATGTCCCCACATGGTCAGGTCAGCTGTGGGGCTTTATGGTCGTCAATGAGGCAGCGGATGGGGATCTGGCCGGCCGGTATGCGGATAGGTTATGTTATTGTGTGTGTGCATGCGGATGTCTTACGTGTGTTTGTGTGTGTTGTAGATGTCTTACTGTAGCTCCTGTCATCTGGATGTACTTATTAGAAACACTGAGATGGAATGGGAACCTCCTTGAGAAGCAAACATAACATAAATATTTAATCTAAATCCAGAAAGGGAAGTTTACGGCTTCAGGTTGGGTTGTCTGCTCTTTCATCTGCTGTAGAACCCTTCCTGTCTTTTTCTTTGTCTCTCGGTTTTTCATACCATGTACTTTATTGTCCATTTACATGGAATTTCATTTTGTGACCTCAGCATACAAATACACAAACACAACACACATCAACAATATATTACATGCGGTACGGAAAACTCTCGGTCACTCTTCCTCTGTCATTCATCTCTCTCTCTTTCTTTCCCTCTCTCATTCTCTGATGTTCATCTCTGTTGATGTGTTGCTGTTTCCTTTTCCCCAAAACAATATGAACATATCCTTTAACACTGGGTTAATGTGACGGTTACCATGTACTTTGGACACACTAGTGACCCACCCAACCACAGAAATAGAATGACTAGAATGGACATGCCCATACAAATCTATGTTTGTTCTATTTCTATGGACCAAGCATCCAGCTCTTTATACTGGATTCTCAATGCCTTTGCCCTCCCCTGTAATATACCAGAACATATTCTTGTCCCTGTTATTATGGAGTACTTTGTGCAGAGAATAGGCTACTTATTGTGGCCTCGCCTGTTTGCTTTATGAACAAATGTGTGTGTTCAGTATGAAAAGAGCTTGGTACATATGAAGAATGCCTTGTATACTGTTTATTGAATGTTGAAAAAGGTCTTAATTTACTATGTACGACCTAAGCCTACCTAATAAACTACAGGGTCTATGGATAGGAGGAATGCGTGACTTGTCATTGTGGGGGACATCCACATCTCTTCATATGTCAGTGAAGAAACTTCTCTCTAACCGCCCCCTGCCTTCCCCTCCTCCAAAAATCTCCAAATAGAGTCCACATGTGTGGCAGACAGTGCTCTATTTCTGCAGGGTTGAAATGTGGCCTCTCCCCCGTCTGGAACTGGGTTGGAACAGGGGATGGATGGGGATGTAGTAGAGATAGCGATCTCAGCCAGGCAGACGTGTGCTGGGCTGTGGTCTCCCCACTCCCTTCCAAATGCTCAGACACTTGGGCGATTAGGCTAAACACAGGAAATTAACAATAGGAGGAGAGAGGCCAGGCAAGCTGGCTTCTCAGGGTCTTTATCAGGGTCTTCAGACTGGGATCTACTCAGCGTGTGTGTGTTTTTTGGTATTGGTTGTTTGGGCCTCAGGCTGTTATGGAATTAGTATTCTGGTGGGTTCTTAAGGTGTTTAAATGTAGTTTGTCTTTAGGGGCCTCTAGGTCGACCGATTTATATGATTTTTTTTCAACGCCGATACCGATTTTATTGGAGGACCAAAAAAATCAATGTTGATTTGTGTGTATATATACACTGCTCAAAAAAATAAAGGGAACACTAAAATAACACATCATAGATCTGAATGAATGAAATCATCTTATTAAATACTTTTTTCTTTACATAGTTGAATGTGCTGACAACAAAATCACGCACAAATTATCAATGGAAATCAAATTTATCAACCCATGGAGGTCTGGATTTGGAGTCCCACTCCAAATTAAAGTGGAAAACCACACTACAGGCTGATCCAGCTTTGATGTAATGTCCTTAAAACAAGTCAAAATGAGGCTCCGTAGTGTGTGTGGCCTCCACGTGCCTGAATGACCTCCCTACAAAGCCTGGGCATGCTCCTGATGAGGTGGCGGATGGTCTCCTGAGGGATCTCCTCCCAGACCTGGACTAAAGCATCCGCCAACTCCTGGACAGTCTGTGGTGCAACGTGGCGTTGGTGGATGGAACGAAACATGATGTCCCAGATGTGCTCAATTGGATTCAGGTCTGGGGAACGGGCGGGCCAGTCCTTAGCATCAATGCCTTCCTCTTGCAGGAACTGCTGACACACTCCAGCCACATGAGGTCTAGCATTGTCTTGCATTAGGAGGAACCCAGGGCCAACCGCACCAGCATATGGTCTCACAAGGGGTCTGAGGATCTTATCTCGGTACCTAATGGCAGTCAGGCTACCTCTGGCGAGCACATGGAGGGCTGTGCGGCCCCCCAAAGAAATGCCACCCCACACCATGACTGACCCACCGCCAAACCGGTCATGCTGGAGGATGTTACAGGCAGCAGAACGTTCTCCACGGCGTCTCCAGACTCTGTCACGTGCTCAGTGTGAACCTGCTTTCATCTGTGAAGAGCACAGGGCGCCAGTGGCGAATTTGCCAATCTTGGTGTTCTCTGGCAAATGCCAAACGTCCTGCACGGTGTTGGGCTGTAAGCACAACCCCCACCTGTGGACGTTGGGCCCTCATACCACCCTCATGGAGTCTGTTTCTGACCGTTTGAGCAGACACATGCACATTTGTGGCCTGCTGGAGGTCATTTTGCAGGGCTCTGGCAGTGCTCCTCCTTGCACAAAGGCGGAGGTAGTGGTCCTGCTGCTGGGTTGTTGCCCTCCACGGCCTCCTCCACGCCTCCTGATGTACTGGCCTGTCTCCTGGTAGCGCCTCCATGCTCTGGACACTACGCTGACAGACACAGCAAACCTTCTTGCCACAGCTCGCATTGATGTGCCATCCTGGATGAGCTGCACTACCTGAGCCACTTGTGTGGGTTGTAGACTCCGTCTCATGCTACCACTAGAGTGAAAGCACCGCCAGCATTCAAAAGTGACCAAAACATCAGCCAGGAAGCATAGGAACTGAGAAGTGGTCTGTGGTCACCACCTTCAGAACCACTCCTTTATTGGGAAATGGTCTTCACACAGTTCAACGAGCCAGGCTGCCCAAACTGCTCCATATACCCTGACTCGGCTTGCACTGAACGCAAGAGAAGTGACACAATTTCCCTAGTTAATATTGCCTGCTAACATTAATTTCTTTAAAAAAAATATACTTGTGTATTGATTTTAAGAAAGGCATTAATGTTTATGGTTAGGTACATTGGTGGAACGACAGTGCTTTTTTCACGATTGTGCTTGTTAAATCATCACCCGTTTGGCGAAGTAGGCTGTGATTCGATGATAGATTAACAGGCAACGCATTGATTATTTGCAACACAGGACAAGCTAGTTAAACTAGTAATATCATCAACCATGTGTAGTTAACTAATGATTGTTAAGATGTATTAGTTTTTTATAAGTTTAATGCTAGCTAGCAACTTACCTTGGCTCCTTGCTTCACTCACGTAACAGGTGGTCAGCCTGCCACGCAGTCTCCTCGTGGATTGCAATGTAATCAGCCATAATCGGTGTCCAAAAATGCCGATTTTACCGATTTTTGTCATGAAAACTTGAAATCGGCCCTAATTAATCAGCCTTGCCGATTAATCGGTCGACCTCTAATGACATCCTCCCTTTGAGGTAATCACAGATCTGAGAGGGTTGGATTGGTGAAAGCAGTTACTGTAGAGACCTTGCTTTCACTTATTCAATCAGGTATAGATCAATGGTAAGCTCAAGGAAGTGAGGCAGAAAGGAGGCATTTTGTAAAGTATTCTAAGTACGTTGATGGTCCTGGCCAGTGGCAACCCTCAACAGGTCATGACCGACCAAGGTTCTCCGCTTCCTGCCCCTGACTTTCCTAGCTTTTTCCTGGTAACAGACTACATGGCTACTATTTATCAGAGCCTGCCCTGCATGCCCGCTGGTTTAACTGAGGGGTCTACCACTGTGTGTGTGTCCACATACAGGGAGTCTGCCTGTGACCTTGAGTCTGGCTCTGTGACCCTGTCATAATGCTAAGCCTCTAAACAGAATAGATGCTGCTTCCTGCAGAGACAAAAAGGAATCCACTGCTGTCAACAAGCAGATTGTGTGTGAGGAAGAGAGAGCGTGTGTGTTTGCCCCGTCCGTCCACTTTTGAAGAGCCTTTTAAAAGTGGTACATTCTTTAGGCAGCTGGTGCCGGCTGTTAGGATTCCATCTTTGTGTGAAGGAGTTGAGAGCCCCCCACCCACACAGACAGACAGACACACCCCACATTGGGCCAATGTTAGACCAGTTACCCCCAATTTACTAGCAGTGCCAAAGCCCAGCTGTGTGGCGTAAAATAGAAATATTGGCAATTAGTTTACTTCTCTGTGAAAGAAGCACCACTCTGCTCTCCACCCCAGTTGTTCCAATAATTTGTTGCCAAACACTAGTCACTAGGACTACATTTTTAGAGGGTTGGAGAGACTGTACATATTTTGACCAGAGTTGCACTTTATTTGACATTTTGCTTGACACCCCTCTGAGCTATATGATAACGCATGTCATGAGCAGGTCCTCTGGCTAGTCAGTCAGTCTATAACATGGGTTTTTGGGGTTCAGATACATGGCTATGGGGTTGGGAATGAGTAGTAGGATATCTCTCTCTGTGCAGCTGCTGGCAGGAGAGAGAGAGACTGCTCTTATTACCGACTGGAATGTGAGAGCAAACTGTGGATGAGGTTTCTCATCCCCACGCCGTTCCTTCTGGTTTCTAATCACGCCATTTTGTTTGGTTTTCCATTCCCCTGCTGGGGTGCCTAATAAATACGACCTGACATGGAAGAGAGGAGAATGACTCCAGAATGTCCCTGGTTCTTCCTACTAAACAAAGATATAGTGATGGGGTTGATTAGCCTGTAATCTTGAAACCTAGAGCCAAATTCTTACATGAACACTAGCCTCTGGCCTGCTGTAAGGAGAGACTAAATAGCCTGGTCCCAGGTATATTGTGCTGTCTTGCCAACTCCTATGGCCATTGTCACGCCAAACAGATCTGGTACCAGGCAAAGGGACGATAGAGAAGTTGAAAATAATCCCTCTTTGCCTTAGTGCTAGATGTCAGCTACATCCCACTGTGTCTAAAGAGATGTCTGCCAGAAAGTAAACTTGTTTAGAAAGTCCTGGTACCTAAATTACCTCTTTCAAACCTGTCTCTCTCTCATTTCTCTCCCTCCCAGGCACTGGAGGAGGCTCAGGTAGCCATTGGCCAGCTCTTTGGCAAAATCAAAGACATTAAGGACAAGGCTGAGAAATCTGAGCAAATGGTGAGTAAACAAACAAAACAGCCAGACTCCCCCACAGGAGCCATCTTGTCTACCCTGTCTAAAGCTTGAGGGTGTCCGTGTGTGTGTGTGACTGAGGGTGCCCCCTGGGAACTCTGACATACAGTGTAGTGTTATTATAAGTGGAGGTAAAGCTCCTGCTGTGTGTGGGTTGATTCTTCCTCTCCTTGTGGGGACCTAAATTCCCCACAAAGATAGTAAAACAAGGAAAATTCTCCTCCGTAAGGACATTTCACACGTCGCCATGAGGTTTACAATTAGGGTTAGAATTATGGTTAGGGTAAGGGGTTAGGCATTAGGTTTTGGATTAGGGCTACAGGTTAAGGTTGGGGAAAATATGATTTTGAATGGAAGTTAATTTTAGGCCCCACGAGAATAGAAGAACAAAGTGTGTGTGTGCATGGGGGGGTCACAGGAAGGCTGCTGGGCTGGGTGGGTAAAGAGGGAGAGGGAACAATGGAGAGGAACCCCTCCCTCAATGGGTATGTTGTAGCAATTATGTCTCAACTCAAACAGATGTCTTATTACTATTTCTCTTTCATCTCCTCTCCTCGCCCCCTCTCTCTCTGCTCCTCGCCCCCCCTCTCTCTGCTCCTCGCCCCCTCTCTCTCTGCTCCTCTACTTCTATCCCATCCTCTTCCTCCCTCTCTCGCTGCTCCTCGCCCCTCTCTCGCTGCTCCTCGCCCCCTCTCTCGCTGCTCCTCGCCTCTCTCTCGTCTCTCGCCCTCTCTCGCTGCTCCTCGCCCCTCTCGCTCTCGCCCCTCTCGCTGCTCTCGCTCTCTCGCTGCTCCTCGCCCCTCTCTCTGTTCGCCCTCTCTCGCTGTTCCTCGCCTCTCCGCTGCTCCTCTCTCGCTGTTCGCCTCCCTCCGCTGTCTCCTCTCGCTGTTCCTCGCTTCCTCTCGCTTCCTCGCTCTCTCGCTGCTCCTCTCGCCCCCTCTCGCTGTCCTCGCCTCTCTCGCTCGCCCCTCTCGCTGCTCCTCGCTCCCTCTCTCGCTGCTCGCCTCTCTCTCTCTCTCTCGCCTCTCTCTCTCTCTCTCTCTGCCCCCTCTCTCTCTCTGTCTGCCCCTCTCTCTCTCTCTGCTCCTCGCCCTCTCTCTCTCTCTGCTCCTCGCCCCTCTCTCTCTCTCTGCTCCTCGCCCCCTCTCTCTCTCTCTGTTCCTCGCCCTCTCTCTCTCTCTGCTCCTCTATCTGTCCCTCCTCTTCCTGCTCCTCCTCGCCCTCTTGCTGCTCCTCCTCGCCCCCTCTTGCTGCTCCTCCTCGCCCTCTTGCTGCTCCTCCTCACTTGCCCCCTCTCGCTGCTCCTCCTGCCCCCCTCTCGCTGCTCCACCTCGCCCCCTCTCGCTGCTCCTCCTCGCCCCCTCTGCTGCTCCTCCTCGCCCCCTCTCGCTGCTCCTCCTCGCCCTCTTGCTGCTCCTCCTCGCCCCCCCTCTTGCTGCTCCTCCTCGCCCCCTCTTGCTGCTCCTCCTCGCCCCCTCTTGCTGCTCCTCCTCGCCCCTCTTGCTGCTCCTCCTCGCCCCTCTCTCGCTGCTCCTCTACCTCTATCCCCTCCTCTTCCCCTCTCTCTGCTCCTCACCCTCTCTCGCTGCTCCTCTACCTCTATCCCTCCTCTTCCCCCTCTCTGCTCCTCACCCCCTCTCTCGCTGCTCCTCTACCTCTATCCCTCCTCGCCCCCTCTCTCTGCTCCTCTTCCCTCTCTCTGCTCCTCACCCCCTCTCTCGCTGCTCCTCTACCTCTATCCCCTCCTCTTCCCCCTCTCTGCTCCTCACCCCCTCTCTCTCGCTGCTCCTCTACCTCTATCCCTCCTCGGCCCCTCTCTCGCTGCTCCTCGCCACCCCCTCTCTCGCTGCTCCTCTCTCACCCCTTGTATCTCCTTTCCCTTTATGCTCTCTCCCCCTCCTCTCTGCTCCTCACTCTCTCTTCCACCCACCTCTCTCTCTCTCTCTCTCTCTTAGGTCAAGGAGATAACGCGGGACATCAAACAGCTGGACCATGCTAAGCGTCACCTGACCACCTCCATCACTACCCTCAACCACCTGCACATGCTGGCCGGGGGCGTGGACTCTCTAGAGTGGGTACTCACAGTGCCACCTATGGGCGTGGAGGGGAGGGCCAACGGTGGGCTGCGACCCATAGTTTGAAAAGCACAGATTTAGAAGTTACACAGGGATGAATCCTAAGTTAAATATTTGTGGGTGACTCAGACTTGCTTGTAATAGATGCATTGATGTCAATGGAATATTTGTGAAAGTGTAGCTCTGTATGTGCATCTCGAGTTAGAAGTTGGCACATAGAAAGGATTACTAAAGATCATTGGAAACCATTGTGCACTGTTACTGCCTCAAGGCAAGGTGCTGGGTCCGTCTTAGTTTGGCACATATACCATTGACTACATGTTGAACTGGCTGCTTATATGTGTAGCCACTAGCCAGAACTCCAAGCTAGAACTGTCAGTGATGTGTTCTGTGTGTGTCCCAGGGCCATGACGAGGAAGAGGCAGTATGGAGAGGTGGCTAACCTGCTACAGGGTGTAGTCAACGTCCTGGAGCACTTCCACAAATACATGGGCATCCCTCAAATCAGACAGCTCTCAGAAAGGTAACCATACACGCACACGCATGTACGCACACAACCCTGCACATGCCAACACGCATACACGCCATGCTCAAACACGGCCACACATTCCCTTTCTGAACTGACCATAACACTGTACCAGTAATACTGTACGGAAACACTCAGTGTTTCAAACAAACACAGCTCAAACTTGCAAACCAACCACCATACATGCATCATACTGTATTTCCCAGTCACCTCAATTTTCCTGTCATTATTGTATTCATAACTCCACAGTTTTTCTTGGTGCTCTCCTAAACTGTATATGCTGCAGCCAGCCCAGGCCAGGCCTGTTGAGCCCAGAGGAATTCTGTTGTGCTCATCAGAATCAGACCCTGTTTTATATTTACTGAGGAGAGGGGCTGCAGCCTGCTGAAATACACAGGAAGGAGATGCACTGAATAGGAACTCCTTTATGCAGACATTTTCCACTGAGGACTTGGGCTGTGCTTTCCTCTGGCTGGGTGTGTTTGAGAGAGTGTCCTTGTGTGTGCGTGCCAGAGAGGAAAAGTGTGTTTGAGAGAGCGGGAGTGTTTCTTTGTGTATGTGCTCTTGTGTGTGAGATTGAAAGAGTAGGCCTTTGTCCTCTCTCTTCTTTCCCCTCCACAGGAACAGTTCTGGGGTGTGTTAAGCACTAGTCCAGACCCCATACCATCACTACAGAGTAAGGTCTGTGTTCAGCCCTCAACCCAGCTAGTCCCTATGTCCCTCTGGCTGGGGGAGCTAGCTATGCTATCTGCTCTGTTTGCCTTGAAGTGGATGATAAAAACATGAATTTAGGAGAGTAAGGAAGTGTGTTTGTGTGTGCGAGCTATCGTTTTAATGTTTTTTTTCTTCCATAAACGTATGTTTTTCCGAAGTTGTGTGTCTGATGTCCATTAGCACCACCCACACACTCTTACCACCACTGTTTTGTTATCTGGAAAAGGGTAAATGGAAAATACTGAGTCTTCAGAAGAAATTGACAAACATGGTGGGATGACCAGACAGAGGGACAGCTGTAGCGTGGGTCTGACTGTCAGGGCATCTGCAGGGCACTGCCCACCATGTGGTACGCCATCCATCTTGTTTATTCTGTAAGGTTCTTCTTGTTGCTCTAAGATTGGACTCCGAATGCCCCACCAGATTCACTCTTCACATTAGGCCAGATGTTCTGGTTCCCACCATGGAACTATGTTCTGTACTGGTACTGTGTAACCCAGTAAACACTTCTGGAATTTCTCTGACCCAATGAGTAAATTAAACTTCTGGCCCAAGTCATACCAGTTTTGCCACTGCCTGAAACCAGTCAGTCACGACACACCCAACCTAGCTACCATTTGGTAAACCGTTTCTACAGTTATGCTACACCAGCTCTAAACTCCGCTCCAGCTTTTATGATGGCAATGTTTTCTCAATGTTTCTCCACTGTTTGTGTCATCCACAGGGTGAAAGTGGCCCAAAGCGAGCTGGGGACTCAGATCCTGGCAGACTTTGAAGAGGCCTTCCCCGCTCAGGGGTCAAAGGTGAATGCCTTGTGTGATATCATATGTGCTTCATTAAACAATTGTATGTGTGACTATACATGATCTATTTAATGTATATTATAATTGTATGTGTTAACCCAAGGTGTTGTGTGTACTCTATATCCCCAGAGAGCAGGAGGACCCAGTAACGTTCTGAGGGATGCCTGTCTGGTGGCCAACGTCTTGGACCCCCGTATCAAACAGGAGATCATCAAGAAGTTCATCAGACAGCACCTCTCTGAGTACATGGTGCTCTTCCAGGAGAACCAGGATGTGAGTTTCAGTTGATTGTACTGCTCAGCATTAAAGTGGGACTGACAGCGTTGTAGCAACATGATATATGATTCTGACAAGCAAGAATTTGAATATGGTTGTTTACATAAATTCATAGAATGTTTGGGAATTATGTATAGTAAGGCATTTGTGAAAATTCTATATCAATATAGAGTGGCAAAGCGGCTGTGTGTTTGGACAATTAATAGACACTGCAGTAAATAAAATCTAATAAAAACATCTTCCGGAGTTTATGCAGACCGGCCATAGCCAATCAGAGCTACAGTAGGCCTATGTGCAAATTAGCTATTTGCCACACGGGCCTGCCATCATACACATCGAACTGGACTGTGTTTACAAGCAGTAGCAACAGCGCGACTTTACATCATTAGAACGTATTCGCCAAAAGCTACAAAATACACCTGAATGGATTTCTGCGAATGTTTAAATACCACTTGGGTGTCCTCTTACATCTGGCAACTTCAGTCCTATTCATCAAACAACCATGAAAAGGTAGGCTATCGCTAGCTCAGTTGCCTATGCACATCAACAACAAGACCCCCAAAACGAATGCTAGACAGGGCGAGATGAGCTAAAATCTAACAAGGGAACGTTAGGTAAACCCTCTCAAACATTTTAGCTTGTTGGCCATCAAAATTGCACTGATAAACTATGGTGAATAATACCCTGCTCGTCGTTCTGCAGCTTGTGCGCCAATGCATGCTTGTCCCAACTGACTTTTGACAACTAAATGTGAACTTGCCTGCCTGCCCATTAGATCGATGTCAAATACATTTGATTGACAACTAACAGATATGCTAACTGTGGATAAGTCGTTTAAGTTCAGGATCGCTAGCTAGCAAAGTGATTCACATTTCTTGCTAGCTAACGTTAGGCTCTGTCTTTTTAGCTACATACATAGATATGCTAGCCCAGTATTCGCGTGCCAGACAGCCTGTTTGTTTACACAAACGTGCAACTGCAACCAAAAATGGCAATTATTTTATTTGAAATAAATAAGTCCCTTTATAATGTCCAGTTATGTACACAGGATGCTGTATACAGCATTTTAACATTTAAAACAAAATATAATATAAATATTTGTATATTTATTAATAATTAAAAGTATTTAATAACTCCAAATAACAAAAACGTAGCTATAGGTTGTAACATTTAAACTGAAAATGTATTTAAAAATGTTTTGCACTGCATGGATCACCGGTGCTGTTAGCCACGTTATGACTGACTTGTTATTATTGCCCTTGCTAGTTTGATTGTATTGACATTCCCAGCCTTAGTTCATGTTCTAAATATTGAGTTATTGAAACTGAAACGTTGCGTCCCAAATGGGTGGAGGCAGCAAACAATGTACCAGGCCAGCTGTGATTTACAGACTGATAGCAATATGTTTTGGACTAACAAGACATGTATTGGTGAATTATATGAATCATGCATTGAACTGCATCCATCTATTCTGCCAACAATGCCTTAGTGTACGTCATGGAATTAAAGTAAAATATAACCGATTTTAAAACCTCTTATGAAGTTTGTTTTGAAGCATAAACTGGGTATTTTATAATATTTTTTTTACTGATGTTATGATTGTCTGTTTCACATCTGCAAAGTAGTTAAAACGCTGTCAGTTCCACTTTAAACTAAGGCGGCCATTTTGGGTCCATTACACATGAGGGATTTTTGGTAGGTACAAATGGAGATAAGCGACCCAAAAAATTGTTTAGTTTGTGGTCCAAACATGTATTTTATATCCCAGTATTTCTTCCTTTGTAGATCATGTGAATCATAATTGAGATGTACATTGTGATCTTTAATAATGCTAGTGTTGTGACGGTGTGTCTGTGGACCCTCCACCTGAGAGTGTTTGTCCACTGACCTGACTCAGGTAGCTTGGCTGGATAAGATCGACCGGCGCTACGCCTGGATTAAGCGTCAGCTGGTGGACTATGAGGAGAAGTACGGACGCATGTTCCCTGAAGAGTGGTGTATGACTGAACGCATCGCTGTGGAGTTCTGCCACATCACCAGGTACACACACTCACACTGTGCTGGAAACTGTTGAAGCAGCCAGTGCCTCATTGTCAACACATTCTATCAACTGTTGTAATAGTTGTACTCCTCTATCATCCCAACACTATTCAGTATACAGTTGATTTAGTCTTCGTTAGCCTACATGAGAACTGACCTGCTATCACAATCATTCATGCTGCAATGTGACGTGTTGACAACCCTATATGTCTGTGTGTCATCCAGGACAGAGCTGGCCAAAGTGATGCGGACGCGGGCCAAAGAGATTGAGGTCAAGCTGCTTCTGTTTGCCATTCAGAGGACCACCAACTTCGAGGGGCTGCTCGCCAAACGCTTCTCTGGGTGCACCCTCACCGACGGGCCCGGGGTTAGACACACACACACACACACACACACACACACACCATCATCATCGGGCCATCATTGCTGACTGTAGTGTTGTTTTCAGGTGAAGAAGCCGGAGACACCATTGGAGTCTACCAACCCTTTCCTGGAGGACGAGGTTGGAGAGGATGGGTCAGAGATGGAGGAGGATCTGGATAGGGTAAGACACGTTTGAGATGACCCTGTCTGAACATCGACCTTGATAGGTATAGGCTGACCTTCTGAGGTCATTCCCTGTGTCATGGTGACTCATGATGGGAATATCTGTAGGAGGATCTCTATAGGACCTTTTAAGGGATGACTTTGGGACACAATACTCATCCCAAAGAGAGAAATCATGAGTAGTAATTACATCCTACATTGTTGACCATTTTCCGCTCCCCAGCCCAAGAAGCACAAGGCTCCTGACAACCCCTTCCATGGCATCATTTCCAAGTGCTTTGAACCTCACCTCTATGTCTACATCGAGTCTCAGGACAAGTGAGTTGTGTGATGTAGTGTGTGTGTGTGAGTGATGTAGTGTGAGTGATGTGGAGATCTGGCACAGATTTCTTTCTCCCTCATCAGCCACCCCCCTGTCGTTCCTTCTCTTGTTTCTGCCCCTCTCGGTCTCTCTCTGCTGGGGCTGAAATGGTTCCTATGAGCTGCGTGACCACAGATGCTGAGAAAGAGGGATTGAGAAGTGGTGCTTCTCCTTCTCTTCCTTCCTCCCTCTTTACTTTTTTCTCTCTCCCACTCTATTTCTCTCTCACTCTCTTTCCTCTCCCTCACCTCCTTCCACCCCCCCCCCTCAGACGTGGGGTCTCCCCAGAAACAAGGCGCTTATCTGGGGCTTGTCGGTCTCACGGCAAACCCTAGTATTGGATCTCTAGAGCATTTAGTGCTAGTCAGTCTGATTGGGACTTACATGATCTGGCTATGGCTTCCTTTCACAACAGACATGGCCAGACGATTCTACATTAGGTGTTTCCAAAGCAGCTTGTCTCAATGGAATCCAACAGGAGAGAGAATAGTGACCTGATTGTTCATACAAAGTGGATTTAGTGTTTTGTCCTTGGCTTCATTTTACAGTAACAGTGGGGAAAACTACTAGACAGTAACAGCCGTGTAGACATTGATATCAAAGTACAGTGAAGACAGCCGCAATAGAGGTAGAATCTCCTACTCTGTCTGTCTCTTCCATTTTATCATCACTGAACTGTGTGTGGCAGGTTGGTGTTTGTCATGATTCTTGCTCTGGAGGCAGCTCTGCAGAGTGGTCACTTGCTGGCACAGCCACAAAGCCCAAAAATCTGCTTTTATACCTGTCCCTAACCATAATGCTAAACCTTAAATTAAGACTAAAAAGCAAATTTTTGTTTTCATGAATATTTACGATAAAGCCAATTTTGAATTTCCAGCTGGCCCATCTAGTGTAAGTCGCTCAATTCTGCCTCCAGGGCAAGATTCATGGCAATAAACGTCAACCTGCGTGTGTGTGCTGGTATCTGGGACTCATCACTAAGCTGTGTGTGTTACTGTTCTCAGGAACCTGGGGGAGATGATTGATCGTTTCGTGTCAGACTTCCGGGCGCAGGGCCCCCCCAAGGCGGGCACGGAGGACGGTGGAGCGGTGCTGCCCAGCTGTGCTGACCTGTTTGTCTACTATAAGAAGTGCATGGTGCAGTGCTCCCAGCTCAGCACAGGGGAACCTATGATCGCCTTCACCACCATCTTCCAGAAGTACCTCAGAGAGTATGCCTGGAAGATACTGTCTGGAAACCTGCCCAAGTAATTTTACTACAGCCTAGCCTAATGATGATCAGATTTATTTGATGTAGGTCTAGTAATTATTTAGTAAGTGCTTTTTATTCATGCTGCTCACATACTGTGTTGGGCCATAGAACCAGGAGGGCAGGTTGCAGTACTTCCCAGTACGGGTTCTGGAAGACCACCGTGTACTCTGGTTTTCATTCAAACCATTTTTTTGATGGTTTCTGGCTTTGCTAAGGAAAAGATTCTAACACAAGTGGAACTATGACAACTAGTATAAACTGTGGCCTGCTAGGAACTGGACTGGGACAAATGCTTCTGTCAAAGCAATATAAAAAGTCTGAAGGATGATATATGGTGTCATTTGCTTCAATTCCCTTTTGATGAAGGAATATACCAAAGTTAGTTTGTTCATTCAGAAGAGTGATCCGTCATTCCCCGGGGTTTGTTTGATAGTTCATGTGTTTAGTCGTCTGGGTTTGCATGTCATGTGGTGCTGGAGATATTTACATCACGGTGAGGCCTAATACTTCATGAGCGAAAACATCTCTGGCTCGCTGGCCACATTATAAGACCTATTATTCACTGTGGTTGATAGACATGCACACACACAGACCTCTTGTGTTGTGGTGTGTATTGGTTTGTGGAGTTTTAAAGGGGGCCCTTTGGGGGTTGGAGCTGTGTTGTGGTTTTCCCAGAAATCTCGGCTGTGCCGTTTATTAATGAGAGGGAGGCGGTTTAACCACGTTGCCATGGTAACCATGCCCCTCTGTCTGTGTGTATGTCTCTGGCTGTCTTAATTATCCACAACTTGCTTTGAATTATAACCTATAACTAGAGACAGGAGTTTCTCCTTGTCAGTTCACACTAGGTCCCAGAGTTTCCTCTTTAGAGCTCATGTTAGCAGACTTCTGTCCCTAATTCACTAGAGAACTATTGACTATTTTTCTTAATCTCTCTCACACACTCTCTCTGTCTCTCAGGACTAGCAGTAACAGTGGAGGACTGACCATCAAGAGTCTACTGCAGGAGAAGGAGGGTTCGGAGGCTGCTAAGTTCACTGTAGAGGAGCTGTGTCTCATCTGTAGCATCCTCAGTACTGCAGAGTACTGTCTGGCCACAACACAGCAGGTTAGAACACACACACACACACACTCAAACGGGCCTAGACTTAATGTTAAACTATTCTGTGTCTGTGTCAGTTGGAGGATAAGCTGAAGGAGAAGGTAGATAAGACCCTTGTGGAGAGAATCAACCTGACTGGAGAGATGGACACCTTCAGCAAGTACGCACCAAATCCTAGGAGCAACTTCTGCCAACTCAATAGTTTAGGAGATAAAGTGGAATAATTGGATGTGAAGTCCATGACTGTAAACTCTCTCTGTGTCTATCAGTGTGATCTCCAACAGTATCCAGTTGCTTGTTCAGGACCTGGACGCTGCCTGTGACCCTGCTCTCACTGCTATGAGCAAGGTGGGCCACCCACTGCATTCCTCTCCTCCTTACACTGTCATATTCTATTTTCACTTTCAACCATTGGTCTCCCTCCCTCTAGATGCCATGGCAGAGTGTAGAGCATGTAGGTGACCAGAGTCCCTACGTGACGTCAGTCATCATGCACATCAAACAGATCGTCCCCATCATCAGAGATAACCTGGCCTCCACACGAAAATACTTCACCCAGTTCTGCATCAAGTTCACCAAGTGAGTTACTTCCCTCTTCACTGTTCGTCAATGTGTGTGAGGAAGACTTGTTACTCCCATTGACAGGACAATTGATTTTGAGATTTTAGAAGACATTTTCAGAAATGCTAAATTCTATATTGTTTTCAATAAATTTATATTCTATCTTGTATTTTTTCCCCCTCAGCTCTTTCATTCCTAAATTCATCAACCACTTGTTCAGGTGTAAGACTATTAGCATGGTGGGGGCTGAACAGGTAAACATACTTACACTTTTATTTCATTAGCCTTTACCTAAGTACAATTACGCTTACGGTCTCCGTAACGATAAACGCTTTGACAATTGTTTGTTTGCTGCCTGTAGCTGATAATTCAGCTAGTTTTATTGGTAACTTAGTTTTTTTTCTTCTGCGTTGTTCTTCAGCTCCTCCTGGACACCCACTCCCTGAAGACGGTGTTGTTGGATCTGCCCTCAATAGGGTCTCAGGTGGTCCGCAAGGCCCCAGCCAGCTACACCAAGATAGTCGTGAAGGGGATGACCCGCGCTGAGATGATCCTCAAGGTGAGCCCTGTGACATAATTCAGAGTCTACAGACGACGAGACGCGTTAGTCCCACGTCCCATTGTGACAGATACACGGCTCTAAGACCACCAGCTGCGCGAGACGCACAGCCCGAATGCGCACCTCCCCAAAATTCACAACCAACGAAGCTCCTCTATTCATTTGAATGGGTTGACCGTTGGAGACGTTGCATAAGCCACACTGAGAATTTGAAAAGTATGAAAGCCAATGGTCCAATGTTCTAGAACACTGCTGCGTGTATATGTACACGTTTTGGACTCTGATAGGTTCTTAACACTTCCATTCAACAATGTTTCTCTTCAACCACGCAACAAAGTTTCACTACAGCCACTTCTATCTAAGCCTACCACTTAATTGACCCTAAAGCCTAGTCTTAACCCACACCTCAAGGTTAATCCTAACCATTAACCTCTACCCTTTAAATACACTGGATTGGTTAAACATGACTATAGCCACTGTTCATTCCTGTGTTTTGGCATTAAATAATAAGACTAAATACAGGCTATTGTCTAAGTGTGTGCGGTTTGACCGCTGAGCCAAGTATGAACATTGTCTGACTTGACCAGATTATCGATTTTAAGTTTTATTTTCGTTGAATAACTGCTTGTCTACAGCCTAATACTTTCTTTTAACCCAACTAAGGAAAGGGTTTTATGCCGAAGTTCCCAGTAGAAGGCCACCTCACATTAGGTAGCTGAGGAATAGGAACTGAGCTGTACCCCTGGGTTTTAATGAGAGAGACAGGAGAGGAAGGCAGGCTTTAACACATATGCGGACGTGCACGCACACACACAGCGTGTCGACCAGCTGAAGCCAAGAGAGGTGTGAATGGTTAGGGAAGTCAGGCATCCGCGTATACTCACGCAAGCAAACACACACACACTTTTGGGAATGCTCACACGCATCAGACACATGTATCCATGGCTTGTCTCTTCTACAGAGTAAATACAGTCTGTGATTGGTTGACCTTGCCCCAGGGTTAGCCAATAGAATGCAGAAAGACAATGGAACACACCGGTCTTCTCAGACAAACCCCACCCTGCCCTAGAGCCTATCCCCTCACCCTGCCCTAGTCCAGTTACATCTGCCCCCAAGGCTTGTGACCCGATCCCAGAGGGAATTTCCCTCACCCCCTTGTCACACACACACACTTAACTGCCTGCCGTAAAGGAATGCAGCCTCTGTCTGTCTAATGGGCTGTTTTAATGGTCAGCCTTGGACCTGCTCTAATGGTCAGGCTGATCTGTTTTATTGGTTACCTGGGGACCTGCTCTAATGGTCAGGCTGATCTGTTTTATTGGTCACCTGTGGACCTGCTCTAATGGTCAGGCTGATCTGTTTTATTGGTCACCTGGGGACCTGCTCTAATGGTCAGGCTGATCTGTTTTATTGGTCACCTGGGGACCTGCTCTAATGGTCCGGCTGATCTGTTTTATTGGTCACCTGGGGACCTGCTCTAATGGTCAGGCTGATCTGCTTTATTGGTCACCTGGGGACCTGCTCTAATGGTCAGGCTGATCTGTTTTATTGGTCACCTGGGGACCTGCTCTAATGGTCAGGCTGATCTGTTTTATTGGTCACCTGGGGACCTGCTCTAATGGTCAGGCTGATCTGTTTTATTGGTCACCTGGGGACCTGCTCTAACGGTCAGGCTGATCTGTTTTATTGGACTTGCTCTAATCATGCTAATCAGCCACAGCCATTAGGACCTAATCTATTCTAATCTAGTCTGAGCACAACCAATAGGACTACTGAAGATACAAGCATAGCCTCGTCTCCCTTTCTGTGTTTCTTGTCAAGGTTATATATCAGATTATTTTATACAAATCAACTTCTAGTTACCAGATATTCAGTATATGTGGCCCTTCTTTTTGCTTGTACGATAAACATGACAATCCACAAAGCAATAACTTGCCCTGAATTACACCTTGCTTCACACATTTCATCTATCAGCCGTTACAGACAATGCCCATAGCGCTTTGCAACAACTTCAGACATTCACAACTGTTAAGTGGCCTCTCCTCAGTGTCGTCACCCTGGACGTGTATGGATGATTCCACATGTGAAACACACAAGGCTGTTAGTCCATATGTTTACATACAGTAATGGGCGGCAGACAAAGGGGAATGTGTGTGTGTGGAAGGCCTTGAACAGACCTACAAGGTGTGTAGAGTTGTTCTCTTCAACCTTTTTATTTTTATTTCACCTTTTTTTAACCCGGTAGGCCAGTTGAGAACAAGTTCTCATTTACAACTGCGACCCGGCCAAGATAAAGCAAAGCAGTGCGACAAAAAAACAACAACACAGAGTTACACATAAACAAACGTACAGTCAATAACACAAAAAAAAAAATCTATGTACAGTGTGTGCAAATGTAGGGAGGTAAGGCAATAAATACAGTGGGGGAAAAAAGTATTTAGTCAGCCACCAATTGTGCAAGTTCTCTCACTTAAAAAGATGAGAGGCCTGTAATTTTCATCATAGGTACACTTCAACTATGACAGACAAAATGAGGAAAGAAAATCCAGAAAATCACATTGTAGGATTTTTAATGAATTTATTTGCAAATTATGGTGGAAAATAAGTATTTGGTCACATACAAACAAGCAAGATTTCTGGCTCTCACAGACCTGTAACTTCTTCTTTAAGAGGCTCCTCTGTCCTCCACTCGTTACCTGTATTAATGGCACCTGTTTGAACTTGTTATCAGTATAAAAGACACCTGTCCACAACCTCAAACAGTCACACTCCAAACTCCACTATGGCCAAGACCAGCATGACAATGATCCCAAACACACCGCCCGGGCAACGAAGGAGTGGCTTCGTAAGAAGCATTTCAAGGTCCTGGAGTGGCCTAGCCAGTCTCCAGATCTCAACCCCATAGAAAATCTTTGGAGGGAGTTGAAAGTCTGTGTTGCCCAGCGACAGCCCCAAAACATCACTGCTCTAGAGGAGATCTGCATGGAGGAATGGGCCAAAATACCAGCAACAGTGTGTGAAAACCTTGTGAAGACTTACAGAAAACGTTTGACCTCTGTCATTGCCAACAAAGGGTATATAACAAAGTATTGAGATAAACTTTTGTTATTGACCAAATACTTATTTTCCACCATAATTTGCAAATAAATTCATAAAAAATCCTACAATGTGATTTTCTGGATTTTTTCCTCATTTTGTCTGTCATAGTTGAAGTGTACCTATGATGAAAATTACAGGCCTCTCTCATCTTTTTAAGTGAGAGAACTTGCACAATTGGTGGCTGACTAAATACTTTTGTTCCCCACTGTAGGCCATAGAGGCAAAATAATTACAATTTAGCATTAACCCTGGAGTGATAGATGTGCAGATGATAATGTGCAAGTAGAGATACTGGGGTGCAAAAGAGCAAGAAGATAAATAACAATATGGGGATGAGGTAGTTGGGTATGCTATTTACAGATGGGCTGTGTACAGGTACAAGCTGCTCTGACAGCTGATGCTTCAAGTTAGAGAGGGAGATATGTCTCCAGCTTCAGTGATTTTTGCAATTCGTTCCAGTCATTGGCAGCAGAGAATTTGAAGGAAAGGCGGACAAACTAGGTGTTGGCTTTAGGGATGACCAGTGAAATATACCTGTTGGAGCGCGTGCTACGGGTGGGTGTTGCTATGGTGACCAGTGATCTGAGATAAGGCGGGGCTTTACCTAGCAAAGACTTATAGATGACTTGGAGCCAGTGGGTTTGGCGACGAATATGTAGCGAGGGCCAGCCAACGAGAGCATACAGGTCGCAGTGGTGGGTAATATATGGGGCTTTGGTGACAAAACGGATGGCACTGATAGACTACATCCAATTTGCTGAGTAGAGTGTTGGAGGCTGTTTTGTAAATGGCATTGCCGAAGTCAAGGATCGGTAGGATAGTCAGTTTTACGAGGGTATGTTTGGCAGCATGAGTGAAGGAGTCTTTTATTTTATTTTTTTTACCTTTATTTAACTAGGCAAGTCAGTTAAGAACAAATTCTTATTTTCAATAACTGCCTTGTTCGGGCAGAACGACAGATTTTTACCTTGTCAGCTCTGGGATTTGATATTGCAACCTTTCGTTTACTAGTCCAACACTCTAACCACTAGGCTACCTACCGCTTTGTTGTGAAATAGGGAGCTGATTCTAGATTTAATTTTGGATTGGAGATGCTTAATGTGAGTCTGGAAGGAGAGATGAGCATTTCCTGATGAGCATTTCAGCCTGGTGAGCAAGTGCCTCAGGGAATTGCTTCCATGTTGGGCCAGGCAGTTCCTACAGATGCTGAAAGTCCAGAGAAATTATAGGCTGTCCCAAATGTTACCCCATTTCCTATGTAGTGCACTACTTTTGACTACTTTTTATCAATCCAAACACACAGGTCAGTGTAGGGCCTCAGGCCTTTACAGATTGACTGTTCCTGGTTGAATGTTTGTAGGATGTCCATGGATGATCAAGGTAGGGCTGACCCCATTTAGTCGATTGTTTGGTTGATAGGCTGTTGGTCGACCGAGATTTCTTTAGTCGAGCAGTGGCAAAAAAACATATATATATATATTAAGGATGCACCGATTATTACATTTTTGTCCGATACAGATATGCGATATTTTCCTTGCCCAAAAAAAACGAATACCGATATTTAACATTTTTGCAGCCTTTTAAGCATTCTAGTACAGTTAAATAGTTGAACCCTGACAAAAGTTATTTTGTTGGCATTTACGTATGTCCCCATTACCAGTAAAACATAATCAAAATCTATTTCTTTCACTTTCTTGCTGTTTTGTTTATTTGTTCAGTCTCAACCAAGATTTCATCATACATGTCAAGCAGTGAAGTTTCAGCTCTGTCTGTCCGTGGTCTCTTTTCCTCGGTGCGCACTGTGTCTGTTTCCATCTTGTCCAGCTGTGTCTAACATTTCACGTAAACCCTGTTTCTTGTCTGCATCGAAGTAGCAGTCCTTGTACCTAGCATCAAGCATGGTGGCGACACAGTAAAGAGGCTCAGAGAGAATGCCACCGAATTGCTTGTTCACAGCCTCTCGTAGAGTACTTTTGCAAGTTTTAACCCCACGGTCTGTGTCGGCAGTTTTGTTGAGCAGGCATTTCAATGCCATGACAGAGGGTGTCACCAGCAGACGCAGTTGATGAGCTTATTTCTCCAGTTAGTTGTTCGAATGGCGCTAGGAGTGTGTTCATGTTTCCAATTTTCAAACATGTTCTCAAATGCCATTGAAATTGGAGCAGCGGTATGAGAACCAGACAATTCTTGAGCATACAATATGGCTTTCCTCAGTACGAAATCCTCGTCGACCCGCTGTGCTGTCAGACTTGGCATGCTCATGGGGCTGACATCGCTGGTCCAAATGTTAGTCGTGAAGCTAATGGCAGTGACGCCCATAGCAAGTAGCTCATAGATGTGCGTTTCAACAATACTGTGTGACTCCGGTAGGGCAACATCTGAAAAATATTTCCTACCTGGAAGTGCGTAGCGGGGCTCGAGGTGCTCGATTAGGTGGCGAAAGGCAACATTATCTACAACAGAGAACTGTTGATTGTCAAGGGCAATGAATTCCATTATCTTGGTTAATGGATTTCGTCTTTGAGTTGTCTCGCTGAAATGTTCTTACTCTCTCAAATGACTGCTCAACTTGAACTTGTTTAGGTGTTGGAAGTGTGCGCTTAGTATTTTTCTGCTTTTGTTCTGTGTAGTGCTGTATTTTTCGTGGTGTCATTACGTCATCTGCATACGTTATATAGGTATGCACGTCAGCTTTGACATCGGTTTTGCACGTCGGCGTTACCCTAAACATCGGGCCGATGTTGTCATTTTTAACTAATATCTGCCGATTCCGATATGCTCACATAGATAGATATCTCATGGTGTACAAAGACACCTGTCTGATTCACCCGTCTGAGTGGACTGATCCATTGTGGAGGCCGTGGGGATGGCACAGTCCATCAGTCAATTTCAGACATGTGCTACTGAAATTGTATATGGTTATATTACATAAGAACAATGGTGCAACACGAATAAAAATATTATTTATTCCGCATTGGATAGTGGTCGCTGTCCTCAGTTCTGAAACACATCAGTGCGATGTTGAATTGGCACCTTTTCCTAGACCGTGTTGCTATGTGCATAATAATCAAATCAAAGTTTATTTGTAAACAGCAAAGTTAACCAGCATATTGGTGTTGAGAACAATGCGGCGAGGCAGCAGCAGGATGAGGAGATGAGAAAACAGCCCTTGCCTTATTATCTAAGAAAAGTGAGGAGAGAGGAAACCCAACTTAATTAGGTCTATAATCAGTACCCTAACTGTTAAATGTGCCTGGCTTTATAAATCATCAATATCTACAGAAATAAGACATCCTGCTTCTGTTGCCTGTTTTGAGTGTTTGTTTAATAGCCTACTGATTCTGTGAGCACCAAGCCTCACACAATGACATGTCAAGTAAACAATTTCACAAATCCAACTTTTTATTCTTTGCTTTTTATTCTTCACCAATGAATTTGACTGTTTTTAGTCTTTACTGTAATAAAGGCTTTTTTTCTCTGGTACACTTAATTTATTTAGTGTTGTTTACATTGTTCCAAACGGTCAGAAGAATTATATTGTAATCTAACAGCACCTATTTGGCACACATAATATGCATGCAGAGCTTGTTCCTTGCCTTCTTTTTGTTGATCTCCAGTATTTTCCATAACATTTATTCCACACATCTGACTTCCCATTTACCTCTTGGGCAAACCAGTAAACATTCCCTGTTTCAAGTTTATTTGTCACGTCCTCTGCAGCCATTTTGGTGTTACGGTGTTGTTTGTTACAACCAATTTATTGGTCAATGCTTTTGGTCAGGCCTTTTTGTGCCCTATTTGAGCAGGATTCGTTTCACTGAGGGAGGTTGGGTAATGTAGTTATGTGTACAACCACATCTGTCATTTTAGTCCCGTCCGAATCTGTCATGGCAGTAATTTTTACATGGCAGGAGAGTAACAATTCCAGCCAGAATAACCCACTGTTTTTTGGTGAACTCAAAGGTCCTCTTATAATACTAGTCCCGTGTGAATCGACATCCGTGTGTTTTGAGAGAAATGTCTGAGTTTGACAGGTGGTGTTTGCGGAATAAAACAACTGATTCGATAAATGAAATAAGTGCTGCGCATAAGCTATATGTGAATGGCCTACATGTAGCCTATCAACTTTCACAGTGAATGCTTTTGTTTATATGTTTTGTGCGTTTGAATTGAATATTGCCATATGCATCAGTAAAACATATTGAGCTTATTTAATGCAACCCTTACTGTTAATAGATCGCAAAGCAGAATACAGCTGACCTAAAAGTTTGGAAATTATGTTAACTTTCTCATCCATAGCCTTAAAACGCATCTCAAGTGTAATTGCACTGTTGAGCTCCCATCTGAAGGGGGGCATTTGGAACGTTCTGCGGATCGCTAAAATATCCTAATGATTATGATCACACGTCCTCAATTCAAATATTATGTCAACACTATACCAAAGATGGTTTGGTATGGTTTAGAAACTTGGGAACCAAGCTCGAGTCATCAGTGTGGGCCCATCACCTGAACATGTTGTAATACTGTATCTTCATGCCTAGAATGAAAACCTCCAGGCTGCCGTCATAACTGACAATTACATTTTTTTAAGTTAATCCTAAAAATTACAGATGGCAGTTTGGAAAAAACGAGTTCCGGCAGAATAGTCCTCTGTAATAGGACATTCTGGAGTTATAATTACATAACCAACGTTCTCTACTAATACTAGTCCAGTGTGAATAGGGCTTTGGTCACGTGCATGCGATGTGTTCATGTGTCACGTAAAGAGAGCAAGGGTGGAGGAAATAGGGAATGTTTTTCCTAATAAAATTAGGGATTTCGGTAAAATAACTTTTTAGTCAGAAATGGCTGTAATTATGTTGCAGCTTCAGCAACACGGGCAGCGAGATAAACACTGTTGATGTTGTGTGGTGGTCACTGCAAGCCTGGAGGAGAGAGACAACAGGTGCTTGTTACACAGTCACTCGCTATCTTTAAAAAATAATAATACACAACGCAGCAAGTCTGAGCCCGGCCCGGCACAATCAAATCAGTTGCTGGTTTGACTCCCTCTAGCAATTTGTGTGTCTTAATTAATTTAATCAAGCTCAGTGAATATAGTTGATTTGATTAAAACACATAGGATGTGTCATTTATATGGAAAAATACACGTCTTCAAATTTCTACCAATCGGTCCAAAGAACAGATGACTCTTAGTCAACCAAGAGGTTTTTTTTGTTGTCTGGGACAACCCTAGAACAAAGTAAATGTTATGGTGATGATGACTATGTAGTAAAGTAGGTTAGGCTGTCTGAGTATAATGTGTAGACCTGTTCTGGTTAGTCTGTCTGTAGGTTGTTTCTGTCTCTGGCTCAGGCAGCCCTCGTTGGCCTGTGAGACGTGGTTGTTTTCCACGCTCTCCAGCCCTCTATCCACCCACCCCAGCCCTCTTCCCCACCACCAGAGCTTTCTTCTGGGGAGGGAGTGGAAAGGCTTCAACACCCCTCCACCCACCTCCTTTTAGCCTGGATGTTTTTTTCCTCTCTCTCTCCCCTTCTCCCTCACTTTCTTTCTCTAGTTTTTACGAGCTAACTACAACACAGTCCCCCCAGGCTTTCCCTGGGCCTCCCTCCAGGACAGTTGCTAAATAAATCACTCAGACTAGAGGGGAAGGAACCTCAAGAATTCCAGACAATCCATAGCGTTCCATGTCCTGTCTCTCCTCTTTCTCTCTCTGGTTTCGCTTTCTTATATGTATTCTGGCCCACACCCCTTAGGCATAGAGAGAGGGCGGGAGGGCTTGGATATTGGTGTGTGGGTGAGGGAGAAATGTTTTGGGTGGAGAAAATGAGCTTTTGAGGGGCCATGATTATTATTATTTTTAATTCAGTGGGACCTGTCAACCATGTTTTTCTGCCCGCTCTGTAGCAAGCAACTTCAATCAGTCTCAATGCTAAGCCCGTTGGGCTCTTGTCAAAAGTAGTGCACTATATAGGGAATAGAATGCAATTTTGGATGCAATGAGTATAATGTTGGGGCTTAACTACTTGCACACTGTCTGGTCTGATAGTGGACTGACTCTGGGGCCTGTTTGTTCTTACGGGACACACACACACACACACACTTATCACGCACATGCATACACACAGAGTTTATGAATCTGTTTATTAGTCTGCTGGGAGTTGGTCGTCCCCTCGTGGCTCTTGGGAACGGGGGATCTAAAAAACCCACGCTGCGCTTCAGTATTGAGATGTGAATGTATGTCTCTATCCCCCTCTCTACAGGTGGTCATGGCCCCCATGAACCCTCTGTGGTGTTTGTGGATAACTACATCAAGCTCCTCGCTGACGGGAACCCAGAGACCTTCCAGAAAACTCTGGATATGAAGGTAAGGGCCACTTCGATTGGGTCCACTTGTTATGTCTCTCTCAATGTCACCTGTTTTCAACGATTATCTCATACTTCCTCTGTTGTCTTGTTGTTTCCTCTTGAAATAACTGATGTTCTCGTGTGTGTGTGTGTGTGTGTAGGGGTTGAAGCGCAGTGAGCAGAGCAGCATGTTGGAGCTCTTCAGACAGAGGTTACCCACTCCACCCTCAGGGACCGACGGAGGCCCCTCTCTCTCCTTCAGCACCCCCACCCCAGAGCAGGAGAACTCGCGCATACGCAAACTGGAGAAGCTCATCAAGAAGAGACTCTGAGTGTACACATACACTTGCACTCACACACATTACCATACCACACACAAATTATTCCAGTAATTCATCTTGAATACTTTTTCCTGCTCTGCTTAATCATAACAGAGAATTGCAGGCAGAGCAAAGACATGATTCTCATTTTTGTTAGGAGCATTAATATGAACCTCATGATTTCAGTCAACTGTCGGATTATGAAGACATGTCCTCAGCTGCAGAGCTGTTGGCACTTATGACTCATTTACTTCTGTATTTCTTTTCTGCTTTTATGACACTAAATAACCAAGCTTTGTAAATGTCGTTAAATGTAGACTATATCATACACACACTATGCATTTTAGCAAAATGTGTTTGCACTTAAGACAGAATCAAGAGCTACTAATTAAAAATGGCTTTAGGAGCAATTTGTTGCCGCTTTGGCACCTATCCTCCCAGACTGAGAACAAGGAACTTCAATACGTTTGAAGCTAACATTTTCAGAATGTTCTCCTAGTGTTTTCAGAATGTCATTGTTCTCCACCTCTCCAGTCTGGTGTCTTTTATTGTGTTTCTCTTGGTTCCCTGTACAAGTGGAGGATGCAGTTAGTTAGGGGTTTGTGTATGTTTCCAGTTTCCCTTCACAACGGGAACAGTCTCTGGGTGGATGGACCGCATCTCACCATGCATTGCTGTCTCCAGGTTCTTAAGTCCCCAGGTCTGGGACAGAGAGGATCTTGGGATTTCATTTGTCTCCTCAATTAGACAGGAGACCGTCTCTGTCAGTACTTTATAACAAAGGAATGTGTTCAATGTTGTAAATATATTGTACAAAATCATATTGTCTAAACCTTTTTTATGTTCTGTTCTGTTATTCCAAGCCCCTGTGTTTGACACTGACAGTCCTAGATTACCTGTCAATCATAATGAAAACCTGCCAGAAAATATAACCCTACCATTACGCTTGTTTACACTGTGCTGCACTGGGGTTGGAATGCAATCATGGTTACATCATGGTTACATGAAGACACCGTGGAGCTGGTGCAAGATATGGGTTGGAAAACATACCTCAATGCAGGGATGGGATATGCCATTGTACACCGCAGCCATTTTGGAATGGCAGTGCCAGCTCAAATGACTGCCAGCTCAAATGACTGTTGTTGTTCAAATGACTGCAGTGGCTACTGTTATCTAGCATGAGGACAAAAATTGCAATCTTTTCAATGGCGCAGTGTGACTAAAGGTACAATTTGGAGTACAGTGGCATATCCCATCCCTGCAATGAGGTATGTTTTCCCGACCAATATCTCGCGCCGGCTCCACGATTGTGTTCCGACCTCAGTGCAGCTCAGTGTAAACCCACACCTCTCTCTAGCCTAGTCCAGAGGTGTATTCATTAGTCCAAACAAACAATAGTTTTATTTTGGACAAATTCAGGTATATCCCTCCCGGTTACGTTCGTTTTGCAACAGAATCGGCCTGATGAATAGACCCAGTTGAGGTTAAACTTTTACTAGGGTATTTTTTTACAAGGGGGAGGCGAAGGAGAGTTCCCATGTTTAGTTTTGTTGCCTTTCATGTTTCCTCTCCAATCAGCTGTGAGGGGGTGTTTCTTTTCCTCTATTTCACTGCAAAAACAATTAAATCCTTTGAAGGTAGCAACATTTCAAGACAGGCTGGTGGGACAATCCTCAGTCCCTTCTATGTTCTTTTTAGGGTTGGTATCTTCTGGCAAGTTGACAGGTAATCTAGACCTGTCAGTGTCAAGCACAGGGGCCTGGAATAACATAACAGAAAATAAAAAATGTTTAGACAATACATCATAAATAGAAAACTGTATAATATATCCTTGTACAGTACAACAGTGAACATATGAGTTCCTCTGTTAGACAGGGAATTACACTGAGAAAGTAGCACAATGATGCTAGTGGAGAACAATATTATATCATAAGGAACACAGTTCCTTTAAATACTGTCATTGATCTAATTATTTCTACTGTTACCTGCTTCAGATAAAGTATTTATTGCATGTAACAGCAAATACTCTGGGTCAGTGATCCTTTGAATTGGTTCATACAAACAGGAAAATGTGTAATTTGGTGGTGTAACATGAGAATAAGGATAGGGTTTGAATAATGTGTGTATGGTCAAGTATCTATTGTAAATCATTGTGCCTGGGGCATGAATGATTGGTGTTGGATTTTGTCCTTGGAAAGCCTTGTTATCCCCTCTCGAGAGTCCTGCAAATTGATAAATGTATGTATAATATATTAATGCTATAATGCTTTTGATGTACACATTCCTGCCTTCAGTTCATAAGAAGAAAAACATGTTACTTTGTATTGTCAGAGTAATTGGCTACTGTAATGGTAACGGGTGAAAAATACTAATACGAGGGCTCCCAGGGGTGTAAGGCACTGCATCTCAGTACTAGAGGAGTCACTACAGACACCCTGGTTCGAAACCAAGCTGTATCACAACAGGCCGTGATTGGGAGTCCCTTGGGGTGGCGCACAATTAGCCCAGCGTCGTTCGTGTTTGGCCGGTGTAGGCAGTCATTGTAAATACGAATTTGTTCTTAACTGACTTGCCTGGTTAAATAAAGGTTATATAAAAAAAAAATACGTTTGCTATCACGTTTTCCTTGTTTCTCGGAATGTTGTATCACACACACCTACCTCTCTATCCTAGTCCAGGGGTGTAATCATTTGTCCAAAGAAAGAAACTATTTATTTGACCAATTCAGGTCGATCACTCCCCGTTATGTTCAGTTTGCTCCCGTTTAAGAAACGTTTTGCAACAGAATCGACCTAATGAATAGGCCCAGTTGAGGTTAAACCGTTTACCAGGGTATTTTTTTTCAAGGGGGAGGCCAGAACGAGAGTTCCCATGTTTTGTTGCCTTTCATTTTTCCTCTCCAATCAGCCGTGAGCGGGCGTTTTAAAAGGCGTTTCCTTCCCTCTAGTTCACTGCAAAAACAATGAAACCCTTTGAAGGGAGATAAATGTGAAGACAGATAGACAGGACAATGCGCAGTGCCTTCTCTTGTGTTTTTTTTCTTTTTAAACTTCAGTGCCTGTGACGCATAGATTGAGTTCATTATTTCGTCAACTTCAAAGCCACAACGATTTATGTTGAATCTCTTATTTCGAAGGGCAAAACAGAATGAATGAGAAATGTTCGTTGACAAATAAAGGATTTAAATAACATGCAGTAAGATATTTTGTTTAGACACGCTGTGGGTTACCGACAGTCGTAAACTATAGCCTATTGCCAAGCAATAGAAGTTGATGCAAACCAATTGCCGTCGGCGGAGTTGCTTGGTCATTGGGAAGTTACCCGACGTGGAGGATCAATTACATTCTAGGAAGGACACCTCTATCAGTTGGAAATCAAGTTTAGCTACAGTTCTGCAAACTCATCGCGCAGTGGGCTAAAACCTTTTTTGCAGCGGGTCGTTTATTTAGTTTTTAAGGACTTTTTTTTGTAACGCAATGGTGGGCAGACTAAACTTGCTGAATGAATGTGATGACGACCCATTGGACATGAGCTGCAAAGCCGAGCGGGGACTTGACAGCCCGGACTCCGGACTACCCCCCAGCCCGAGCCACTGGCTGTTACCTGACTGCAGGGATAAAGGTGCCATAAGCCCGGTGTCTGAAGACGAGATCAGAGGGCCATCCTTGGTACGTAGGCTGTCGCACGTGTTACAATTTCATTATAGCGGGATGTTCGCAGTTACTGTAAGGTACATTGTTTCCGAAGTATATAGCCTCTAAATGCGTTTCTCTGCATGCCCCATAGTGAATCTGGGTCATGTCAATAGTAAATTGGTTCAATAGTCACACCCAATCAGGTTCACGACACCTACCAATTATTTGCTTCTTATGTTAGTGCTGACTGTTGGATGACTATGCTTGCAGGTTCCCATTTTGTCGATTGGATCTGTTCCTCAGCTGCACACCTTGTCCTATGGAGAGGGCATAGAACTTGATCCACTACTGACCAAGGAAATACGGTATGCTGTTTTGAATTACTGCATGTAGGCTATGAGTATGTGATTTTGAAATTGTCTTAGCACTGTCCACTGTGTGCTGTCCACTATTTGTATAAATACCATTAAACAAATGTGGTGGACCACAGATCAAACGTTGCCATTTCTAAAACTATCTAGCTGAACATGCAGTGAATTGACACTTGCCCAAACGTTGTCATTCCTAGATACACATCATCTGTCCACTATGACTCAGAGCGTCACTTTATCCATGACATGGCCATGCAGCCCAGAGGCCTGGGTCTGGAGAACTGCAGCCAGATGGTCCTGGCTGTCCCTCACAGCACCTGGAGACACTACAAGACCCAGCTGGACTTCCAGCCTCTCCAACGGGCCCAGCTCTTCCAGAGCACCACCATTGTCTACCCCAAGCACGCTCGCACCATCTACACAACCGAGCTGAGCTACGACAGTCGCCGGCTTGCCAGGAGATTCATGTCGCGTGTGGAGCTGGAGGCTGCTGACCGGAGTAGGCTACCCAAGTAGGTTAGGGGTAGGCTGGGCACTGCCTGGGGGAGAATTCCCCTGGCCCTGTGGGGCCCAACCATCCACCAGGCTGACACCACCCATGGACCCAGGTTACAGACAGTCGTCTATTAGTTTAGATTGGAAAGCATCAGAGCCCACGTTTGAGTACCAGTCTCAGGAGGGAGGAATCTGATCTGGAGTATCAAACAAATAGCAGGGACATCTGCGTGAGGCTGCCATCTACCAAAGGGTTTATCCATTAGTAACTAGTAAAGAGTTTTCTCTGGTATGTCAAAGTTGGATTCATTTTAATACTGAGTGTTGAACTGTGGACTGAGACCGATGATAGTGTATACTATCACCGTGGAGGAACTTGTGAAGGATTGTTAAAGAAGTGTAGTCCGGACCATCACTGTCAAAACATTGTGTTTAGGCCTAACCATTGCAGTGGGGCTCAATGAACAATGACCCTACATTATAAGATTCTAAGGCAATAGTGGAGTGTCCATGTGGTTTTGTAAGTATTCACATTTGTAGACTCACAGGGAGTTGTCAAATTACTGTCTATGACTGGGATGAAAAATGTCTCCTCAAACCACAGGGTATTATGGGGTATTGGTTGCACAACGTTACTTACCACAAGCAGAATATCCTAACCTGGATAGTGTAACACCGAGCCATGTATAGAGATGTATGATCCTTGCGTTACACCAAACCCCGTCTTAGTCTTACCTAAAACACATTGTCATCTACTGTAAGTATGGTCATGGAGCAGAAAGCCACAGTTTTATTTTTCTAATTGTGTAAAAGGGTTGCAAATTACAGCAAGTTCTGTGTTGAATGTTGGGACATTTTTTCCCCCACAGAGATCATTGCAAATTGAGAAAGATGGTATTAGTTGGTAATGAGTAGCAAGAGATTATCCAATGTGTCATTATTGTTCTGTTATAAAGTTTTAGCATTTTCCTAACAGTGAAGTATTGTTTTTACTAACATCTTGTGAACTGTCCCTCAACGGATTCATTATCTTTGCCTATCACCTTCTTGTTGCTTCCATAGGTTTTGTTTTATGTATTTATTTGATGCTCATCAACTCCTTTTGGTAGCCTAATAGTAATACACGGGTATCTTCCCTCAAGGTCCCACAAGGATGCACATCTAGAGGACCAGAACTGTCTTGAGATACCCAAAGTGCCTTTACTGAAGTCAAATGGTATTGCTTTTAAGCTCTGAGTTTTTATATCACATTTGAGAAGTGTTACAATTATTTTATGTACTCAATGCAATACTGACAAGACTATTTTGAATTGTATCAGGATTTTGTTTTGGTTATCAATTAGGGATGTTCCTAGATGAGTAGGGCTACAACTTTAATGCAATTACACCAACTCTTATTGAGATGGCTATGCCATCTGCAAGTTAGCGAAAGTTCTGCACATAACCAGAATTATTAGTTTGGAAACAGCCCCACCTAGATGTCGTGGTGTGTAATGGCACCACTGCTCTCCAAGTGTCCCTTGAACAGTCCCAAGCAGTCCATTACCCCTTACTGTGAGGCCAGGTAGTGTTTCCTCCGGTTGGGCTTGGTGGGTACCAGCATCTGGCCATGTCAAGGGTGTTTCCTCCTTGTATTTCATTGCCTCTCGCTGAGATGTATTGGGGCAGAGGCTGGTCAGACTCCTGGTCTTGGTCTTTTTGCTGTTGTAACCCTTGAATATTGGTTTGGACCGTGTGGAGGAGCCTTTGACGACCTGTTGCTGCTCAGTGTTGGTGAGTTAATCTGCTGTGAGTGCAGGACGGCAAATTGGGTTAAGTTGTTTTGATTTCACAGCACTATCAATCAACACATCTGAAGCTTTAAGCTAATCATTGTTTTATTAAGGGTTTGACAGGTAGCATAGCGGTTAAGAGCGTTGGACCAGTAACCGAAAGTTTGCTGGTTCGTATCCTCGAGCCGACTAGGTGAAAAATCTGCCGGTGCCCTTGAGCAAGGCACTTAACGCTAATTGCTTTGGATGTCGCTCAGGATAAGATTGTCTGTTAAATTACTTAAATGTAAAAATGTGCAATACGCATAAGTCTCTCCGCAATTGTCTTGGTTGCTAAAATTCTAATAGTTCACCTAATTTCCATTTGACAAAACCAAGAAATGCATAGTGTTGAGAATCATTGTACCATCTAAACTGCTGTGAAATACAGTATATATGTAATAGAATGTGGACCCCTTCAAATGAGTGGATTCTGCTATTTCAGCCACACCTGTTGCTGACAGGTATATAAAATCAAACACACTGCCATGCAATCTCCATAGACAAACATTGGCAGTAGAATGGCCTTACTGAAGAGCTCAGTGACTTTCAACGTGGCACCCGCATAGGATTCCATCTTACCGGCAAGTCAGTTTGTGAAATTTCTGCCCTGCTAGTGCTGCCCTGATAAACTGTAAGTGCTGTTATTGTGAAGTGGAAACATTTAGGAGCAACAACGGCTCAGCCGCAAAGTGGTAGGCCACACAAGTTCACAGAACGGGACAGCTGAGTGCTGAAGCGTGGAAAAATTGCTTCTCCTCGGTTGCAACACTCACTACCGAGTTCCAAATTCCAAGCGTTGGCTTGAGTGGTGAGAAGCCGCCATTGGACTCTAGAGCAGTGGAAATGCGTTCTCTTGAATGATGAATCACGCTTCAGCACCTGGTAGTCCGACAGACTAATCTGGGTTTGGTGGATGCCAGGAGAACGCTTCCTGCCCAAATGTATAGTGCCAACTGTAAAGTTTGGTGGAGGAAAAATAATGGTCTGGGGCTGTTTTTCATGGTTCAGGCTAGCCCTCTTAGTTCCAGTGAAGGGAAATATTATGCTACAACATACAATTGCATTCTTTTACGATTCTGTGCTTCCAACTTTGTGGTAACAGTTTGGGGAAGGCCCTCTCCTGTTTCAGCATGACAATGCCCCTGTGCACAAAGCAAAGTAGATACAGAAATGTTTTTTTGAGATCTGTGTGAAAGAACTTCACTGGCCTGCACAGAGCCCTGACCTCAACCCCATCGAACACCTTTGGGATGAATTGGAACGCAGACTGTGAGCCAGGCCTAATCGCCCAACATCAGTGCCCAACCTCACTAATGCACTTGTTGCTGAATTGAAACAAGTCCCTGCAGAAATGTTCCAACCTCTAGTGGAAAGCCTTCCCAGAAGAGTGGAGGCTGTTATAGCAGCAAAGGGGGGACCAACTCTACATTAATGCACATGATTTTGTAATGAGATGTTCGACGAGTAGGTGTCCACATACTTTTGCTCATGTAGTGTATCTTTTCAATAACCAAAAATATTGTATTTTCAACTGTTTGAAGCTTATGTTCCAAACCGAAAGTTAAAAACACAAAAATAAAAATTAAGAACGGGAAACATCGAAATAGCCAGTGGCGACCCGTCATGTTTTGAACACCCCACCTGTTTTGCATGTTATTTTGGAATTAATGTGTCACATATCAGTTTGCAAACACTGTAAACATTTTTTAAAGAAATTAAGTTAATAAAGCTGCAGACAAACATGGTCTCATGTTTTTTTTACCTTTATTTAACTAGGCAAGTTAGTTAAGAAATAATTCTTATTTTTAATGATGGCCTAGGAACAGTGGGTTAACTGTCTTGTTCAGGGGCAGGAGTTACTCCAGACACCCGATAAGGCCCTCATTCCCGTCATGCGCAGGAGAAAGAGACAGAGATATCCAAGGACGTAGGTCTGGATGCCTTGTAAGGATCTGATGGCAAGTGGGTAATCTGCCTTTACCATCGGTCCTTTTAGCCAACGTGGATAATAAAATAGATTAACTACGAGCACGTATATCCTACCAATAGGACATTAACTGTAATATCTTATGTTTCACTGAATTGTGGCTGAACGACAACATAACATGCAGCTGGCGGTTTTGCGCTTTTTCAGCAGGATAGAACAGCCGGCTCTGGTAAGACAAGGGGTGGCGGACAATTTATATTTATAAACAACAGCTGATGCACAAAATCTAAGGAAGTCTCAAGGTTTTGCTTGCCTAAGGTAGAGTATCATCATGATGAGCAGTAGACTAAACTATTTACCAAGAGAGTTTTCATCTATATTCTTCATAGCTGTCTATTTAACACCACAAACCGATGCTGGCACTAAGACCTCACTCAATGTGCTGTATACGGCCATAAGCAAACAGGAAAACGCTCATCCAGAGGCGGCGCTCCTAATAGCCGGGGACTTTAATACAGTGAAACTTAAATTCGTTTTACCTCATTTCTACCAGCATGTTAAATGTGCAACCTAGAGGGGAAAAAACTCTAGACCACCTTTACTCCACACACACAGATGTATACAAAGCTCTCCCTTGCCCTCCGTTTGGAAAATCTGATCATAATTCTATCCTCCTGATTCCTGCTTACAAGCGAAAACTAAAGCAGGAAGCAACAGTGACTCGGTCAATAAAAAAGTGATCAGATGAAACATATGCTAAACTACAGGACTGTTTTGCTAGCACAGTGATAGAGGAATTTATATGTTAACAGTAATGACTAAAATATTCCACCCTGAAACCTGTGTGATTGTGTGACAAATAGAGAAACTATAATACTCTCATTGTGTGTATGTAAGACTAAGTTTAAGTAGGGCTTGCAACTAACAGACAGCAAATACTACAAGCAGAGTATAGTCTAGATTATTAAAGACAACTGCAACTGTGAAATCAATAACAGGAAAGGGGCCCCAGACAGGGGAACTGTTTGGGCTGGCTAGAAGATAGTCAGCACGTCAAAATGTGTGATAAACATGTGTGTTGTGTAGCCGGGCCTCAAGCGAAGAAGATACGTAGCCAAATAGAGATGTTTTGTACTTGTCAACATCTTATTGGTGTACTCCAGGGTGGGTCTGGGGTATAAAAAGCTCTGTACATTGTGTGATACTCAGAGCTCTCTGAATAAAGAACTGATTCTATTGTAGACTGGGACTTCGTCTAATTCTTTATTAACCAGAGCCTTACAACCTCTGGGAATTATACGAAGCTTGAGTGATAGTTGAGTTCAACCATTGAGATAGCAAAATTCTCGTGACAAACAGACTGGAATATGTTCCGGGATTCTTCCAATGGCATTGAGGAGATCAGTCACTGGCTGATGACGTCGTCCCCACAGTGACTGTATGTACATACCCCAACCAGAAGTCATCGATTACAGGAAACATCCGCAATCCCGCTATGCCCCCCGACAAACCATCAAACAGGCAAAGCGTCCATACAGGACTAAGTTTGAATCGTACTACTCCCTGTGGCAGGGCTTGAAAACTATTACAGACTACAAAGGGAAGCACAGCCGCGAGCTGCCCAGTGACACAAGCCTACCAGACATGCTAAATTACTTCTATGCTGGCTTCGAGGCAAGTAACACTGAAACAGGCATGAGCGCATCAGCTGTTCCGGACGACTGTGTGAGCACACTCTCCGTAGCCGATGTGAGTAAAACCTTTAAACCGGTCAACAGTCACAAGGCCGTAGGCAGAGTTGCAAAGAAAAAGACAGATCTCAGACTGGCCAATAAAAAGAAAAGATTAAGATGGGCAAAAGAACACAGACACTGGACAGAGGAACTCTGCCTAGAAGGCCAGCATCCCGGAGTTGCCTCTTCCCTGTTGACGTTAAGACTGGTGTTTTGCGGGTACTATTTAATGAAGCTGCCAGTTGAGCACTTGTGAGGTGTCTGTTTCTCAAACTAGACACTCTAATGTACTTGTCCTCTTGCTCAGTTGTGCTGTTCTGTGACGGGAGTAGTACACAGCGTTGTACGAGATCTTCAGTTTCTTGCCAATTTCTCTCAAGGAATAGCTTTCATTTCTCAGAACAAGAACAGACTGACGAGTTTCAGAAGAATGTTCTTTGTTTCTGGCCATTTTGAGCCTGTAATCAAACCCACAAAGGCTGATGTTCCAGATACTCAACTAGTCTAAAGAAGGCCAGTTGTATTGCTTCTTTAATCAGAACAACAGTTTTCAGTTGTGCTAACATAATTGCAAAAGGTTTTCTAATGATCAATTAGCCTTTTAAAATGATAAACTTGGATTAGCTAACACAACTTGCCATTGGAACACAGGAGTGATGGTTGCTGATAAAAGGGCCTCTGTATGCCTATGTAGATATTCCATAAAAAAATCTGCCGTTTCCAGCTACAATAGTCATTTACAACATTAACAATGTCTACACTGTATTTCTGATCAATTTTATGTTATTTTAATGGACTAAAATGTGCTTTTTTTTCAAAAACAAGGACATTTCTAAGTGACCCCAAACCTTTGAACGGTAGTGTACATATTACCTCAATTACCTTGACTAACCGGTGCCCCCGCACTTTGACTCTGTATTGGTACCCCCTGTATATAGCCTCACTATTGTTATTTTACTGCTGCTCTTTAAATATTTTTTACTTTTATTTTTTACTTATCTATTTTTCACTTCACTTATTTTTCTTAACTGCATTGTTGGTTAAGGGCTTATAAGTAAGCATTTCAATGTAAGATCTACACCTGTTGTATTCGGCACATGTGACAAATAACATTTGATTTGACTAGCCTGATCTTCAGTGGAGTGGATGTGTGGTCCAAGTCTGGGTTTAAGGGTCTCTTTTCCAAGCCTAAAAGGATAAAAATTCAACATTGGCCATGCTGTCAATCCAGCATGATTTCTGCAGTGTTCAAAACAACTGCAAACTCGGAATTGGGAAATCTCAGACTTCAGTGAGTTGAAGACAACTGGGAACTCAGAAAAAAACTAGCTCCGACTGGAAAAATAGGTTTTGAAAGGTCATCCAACTTTGAATTCCAAGTCGGGAACTCTTTCTAGAACTCCAACCTGAAGATCACTAATGTTATGATTCGACCTTGTTTTATTCTGAGTTCCCAGTTGTCTTGAAAGAACCATAAATCCAGAGAATGCTAGAATTTCATGACAAGGTTTGAAGACAACATTTGCCCACGAAGGAACCACCGAACCACCTTCCTGTTCAAGTGAGCACAGCACAACAAGGTGAGTCCAAAAATGTGTTGTACGCTTCTGCATAAATTATGTAATATGCAAGGGGGATTCAGTTGAAGTCGGAAGTTTACATACACTTAGGTTGGAGTCATTAAAACTCTTTTTTTCAACCACTACACACATTTCTTGTTAACAAACTATAGTTTTGGCAAGTCAGTTAGGACATCTACTTTGTGCATGACACAAGTAATTTTTACAACAATTGTTTACAGACAGATTATTTCACTTATTATTCACTGTATCACAATTCCAGTGTGTCAGAAGATTACATACACTAAGTTGACTGTGCCTTTAAACAGCTTGGAAAATTCCAGAAAGTGATGTCATGGCTTTAGAAGCTTCTGATAGGCTAATTGACATCATTTGAGTCAATTGGAGGTGTACCTGTGGATGTATTTCAAGGTCTACCTTGCCTCTTTGCTTGACATCATTCAAATTTGTTGCGTTACAACCTGAATTTAAATGGATTTTTATTTGGATTTCATGTAATGGACATACACAAAATAGTCCAAATTGGTGAAGGGAAATAAAAAATTACTTGTTTCAAAGAATTCTAAAAAATAAAAAACATAAAAGTTGTGCGTGCATATGTATTCACCCCCTTTGCTATGAAGCCCCTAAATAAGATCTGGTGCAACCAATTACCTTCAGAAGTCACATAATTAATTAAAGTCCTCCTGTGTGCACATGATCTGTCACATGATCTTAGTATATATACACCTGTTCTGAAAGGCCCCAGAATCTGCAACAGCACTAAGCAAGGGGCACCACCAAGCAAGCGGCACCATGAAGACCAAGGAGCTCTCCAAACAGGTGAGGGACAAAGTTGTGGAGAAGTACAGATCAGGGTTGGGTTTTAAAAAATATTAGAAACTTTGAACGTCCCATGGAGCACCATTAAATCCATTATTAAAAAATGTTATGTGGCACCACAACAAACCTGCCCAGAGAGGGCTGCCCACTAAAACTCACGGACCATGCAAGGGGGGAGTTAATCATAGAGAACAAAGAGACCAAAGATAACCCTGAAGGAGCTGCAACGCTCCACAGCGAAGATTGGAGTATCTGTCCATAGGACCACTTTAAGCCGTACACTCCACAGAGCTGGGCTTTTCAGGAGGGTCCAGAAAAAAAGCCATCGCTTAAAGAAAAAAATAAGCGAACACGTTTGGTGTTTGCCAAAAGGCATGTGGGAGACTCTCCAAACATATGGAAGAAGGTACGCTGGTTACATGAGAATAAAATTGAGCTTTTTGGCCATCAAGGAAAACTCTGTCTGGCACAAACCCAACACCTCCCATCACCCTGAGAACACCATCCCCAAAACATGGTGGTGGCAGCATCACACCAGCGGAACCCATCCAACTTGAAGGAGCTGGAGAAGTTTTGCCTTGAGAATGGGCAAAAATACCAGTGGCTAAATGTGCCAAGCTTATAGAGACATACCCCAAGAGACTTGCAGCTGTAATTTCTGCAAAAGGTGGCTCTACAAAGTATTGACTTTGGGGGAATAATTATGCACGCTCATGTTTTTAGTTTTTTTGTCTTATTTCTTGTTCATTTCACATAAAAAATGTGTTTGCATCTTCAAAGTGGTAGGCATGATGTGTAAATCAAATGATACAAACCCCCCAAAAATCTATTTTAATTCCAGGTTGTAAGGCAACAAAATAGGAAAAATGCCAAGGGGGTGAATACTTTCACAAGGCACTGTATGTAGGCCCTAATAGTTTGTGCACACCGTTTGTTAATGTTGTAGTCCAATAATGTTTTGTTTAGTGTTGTGTAGAGGCTTTGCTGGGTTTGCCCCACCGAGATGTACATGCCACTGGAAATAGCGCGCATAGTACAGATAGATCTACCGGTTCTTAGACTTGCTTTCAATGAGAATGACAGATCTATAACTGCAGTTCTATATTAATTTGGTCAGGTCGCCCAAAAAGTTACATATTGCAGCTTTAACAAAATCTATGACAAAAACATTTAACAGATCCGTTTTGGGGTTACAATGATAACGTTATGGTAAAACAGTTGTAGGTAGGCCTATAGGCCTACGCTGGGCATTTAAAACTAGATTTTGTGAGCATCAAACCAACCTGGTTCATCACCAGAGTTTAAAGGCGAGCTCTGACCTTTTCTCGTCAATCCACGCTTCTTTTTATATTTTTTCTTTCTCTTGCTGTCCTTTTTATTTGAAAGAAACAGTGGTTTAATTGACCATGGTCAGTCAGTCGACTGCTCTTTCCTCAGCTAAAGTCTGGCAGACAAATCAAATCAAATTTTATTGGTCACATACACATGGTTAGCAGATGTTAATGCGAGTGTAGCTAAATGCTTGTGCTTCTAGTTCCAACCGTGCAGTAATATCTAACAAGTAATCTAACAATTTCACAATAACTACCTTATACACACAAGTGTAAGGGAATGAATAAGAATATATAAATATATGGATGAGCGATGGCCGAAAGGCATAGGCAAGATGCAGTAGATGGTATAGAGTACAGTATGTACATATGAGATGAGTAATGTAGGGTATGTAAACATTATATAAAGTGGCATTGTTTAAATTGACTAGTGATACACTTCTTACATCCAATTTTGAATTATTAAAGTGGCTAGAGATTTGAGTCAGTATGTTGGCAGCAGCCACTCAATGTTAGTAATGGCTGTTTAACAGTCTGATGGCCTTGAGATAGAAGCTGTTTTTCAGTCTCTCGGTCCCAGCTTTGATGCACCTGTACTGACCTCGCCTTCTGGATGATAACAGGGTGAACAGGCAGTGGCTTGGGTGGTTGTTGTCCTTGGGGATCTTTTTGGCCTTCCTGTGGTGTAGGTGTCCTGGAGGGCAGGTAGTTTGCCCCTGGTGATGAGTTGTGCAGACCTCACTACCCTCTGGAGAGCCTTACGGTTGTGGGCGGAGCAGTTGCCGTACCAGGCGGTGATACAGTCCGACAGCATGCTCTCGATTGTGCATCTGTACTACTGTCCCGTCGATGTGGATAGGGGGGGTGCTCCCTCTGCTATTTCCTGAAGTCCACGATCATCTCCTTTGTTTTGTTGACGTTGAGTGACAGGTTATTTTCCTGACACCACACTCCGAGGGCCCTCACCTCCTCCCTGTAGGCCGTCTCGTCGTTGTTGGTAATCAAGCCTACCACTGTAGTGTCGTCTGCAAACTTGATGATTGAGTTGGAGGCGTGCATGGCCATGTAGTCATGGGTTAACAGGTAGTACAGGAGAGGGCTGAGAACGCACCCTTGTTGGTTAACCCGTCAACGTCTAGTGAATCTTTGTTTTCATTTCAACAATTTACTATCTGTGATGTGCTAGACGCCTTGCTTAAGATTCTGCTGCAGCTCTCTGCCCCCCTGATTGCTGAATCATTAACCCATATTTTTAACCTGATTATGTCTGGTACTATCCCCAAGGATAGTCAGGTTTTAGATCAGATCATAGCACACATAGCAGATCATATCTCTGCTGCATCCCTAGTTATAAATTATGTGGTTTACTGTATGGCTAAAAGGCAATGTTGTGCTGCCCTCTGCATTGACCAGTCAGACTTTCGATACTGTTGATCATTCACTGCTAATTCAGAGGCCTTCCTCAATTGGCCTAGACAGGCTGCATGTAACTGATGGTGTACTGATGGTGTTAAATCAGGTTTCCTGGATATTGGCCCTCTGTCACATAGGTTGATACATGGCCATGTTTTCATTTATAAAGCCCTTTTACAAAATGTCTTTGCTAAACTTTAGACATACGAGTTACCACGCCCGGTCTCAGGGATGGTTAACTCTGGAAATTCCTGTGGTCTCTACTGAGTTAGGTAAATCAGCTTTTAGTTTTCTTGCACCTTATTTGTGGAACAATCTTCAAAATGTTCTTAAATGTGATGTTTTGGTGCCTTTGGGGCAATTCAGAAGGCTGATTGAAGACCTTGTGACTGATGAATGTGTTTGTTTTTTATGACCATGTTCTTTCTCCTTGCATTTTGTATTTATATTGATGTGTGTATTTTCTGTAATTTACCCTGGTCTCAGAATGACTCGTAAAATAAAGGTTCAACAATTGTAACGCTCGCATTGGTAGACGTCAAAGCTTACCACCGTATCAACGTTTATGCTGTGTTTCATTCTCTACGGACGCTTGGGCTAAGTCGATACACCATCAAACTATTGATAGTTAAATAAAGATTTTTTTTTAAATGTTGATACATTGTTTATCAAATGCTTTATATCGAAGCATGGATAGCACTACACTTTTTTACAAAGTATAAAACAAGACACCATATTTTGTTACAGTAACCAATCGCTGCAACACTAGTTACTCGCATGTGATCATCCACAGAAACGAACCAATGAGACACGATCTAAACAATACTGACGTCAATGAGGGGTGTGACTTCACGCGTACAAGTCTGGGCAAAACGTCTGCGTAATACAATTGTTCATTATTGGACCTGACAATAATGGACATTATTGGACCACGCGTAATTATGAGTTAAAGAATCAGTCTTAGTCTAGTAATGCACTTTCACTTTTTACAATGAATTCAAAAACAACTCCAAGGGACGGGTGGGATATAAGCGATGCACAACTACTCAGGATACAGTCGGAGCATCTTGGTGAGTATGACTGCTTATTGACATGTTTGCTAACAGCATTTCTAGACGAGACGCATGCCCAACGGGATTATTGAATACTATGAACTGTTTTCATGAACTGTGTTATCCTGCTTGTCTCTTCTCTTCTCTGTATCCTATGCCTGAATGTACATTACAGCAATACAGTGCCATAGTTTATACAGTACATTTTAAAAAGTTGTTCATAGGTCAATAATCTATACAGTTAATAAAATACAGTATAACTATTACTTCTCTGAAGTTCCTTTATTACAGTATCTTATATTTCATCTACTCTAGCCCTGTCTGACCAACCTAGTTTGACTCCTGGTGCTGGTACCAGTTTGACTCCTGCTGGTACCAGTTTGACTCCTGCTGGTACCAGTTTAACTCCTGATGGTACCAGTCTGACTCCCACTGGTGATACTAGTTTGACTCCCGGTGATGGTACTAGTCTGACTCCTGCGTATGGTACCAATGTGACTCTTGCTAGTGGTACCAGTTTGAGCGCTGGTGCTGATCAACACAGTCCGACACTGGGTGTGTGTGTGGGCGATGATGGCCAGTCCCTTGCCAAGAAGGAGGAGAGAATCAATTGCCAAATTAAGAAACGGTAAACCCACTCAAGTATATTATGCAACCTTTGATAACAGTTCTCAACACTGCAGTGCCATACACAGATATTTGACTCTGGTTCCCTTTATATGATGTGTGATGACCTAGAAAATGCTAAAACCAAGTTTATTCAATTACTGGGTCATACAGCTGCATAGACAAAGCATGATTACACAAGCACATATATTTATAACCTCCTAATATGCGGGGTCAACTCCTTACACATCTAGACAGCCAATACATAACTGTAGCTCGGCAGGAACTTAATTGGTTCCTCTCACTGGTGAAGTCATGGCTCTGCCTGATGCTAGAACCTACGTGGAAGTGTATGTGTGTGAGATAGGACTGTAGTAGGAGGGTTGTTTTGGTGGGCCCCTCTGGTCCCCCTCCCAGAGGTTTCTTCTCACTTCATCTGTTGATTGATGAAGTCCTCGCTCCTCCCTAGTTCTGCAGCTGGCCTGCCTTATCATAGACTAACTATTAACCCTTCGCCTCCCTCCATAGAAACATGGAACAGAATATGAACTTTCTGTACTTCCCCTTGTCTCCCACTTTCCATACACCAAATTCCTATCCACCCTTCATTGACCCCAAGTTATACATTCCTTATACATGTAATCAGTAAGTTATATTATGGTAACAGGAATAAGAATATTTCAAGCTAGAATCCAACAGATGCTTTTGTGCAACCTAGAGGGACCTAGATGGGGGCACCATAGAGGGGATCAGCAACTTCTGTTCTGTGTGTGTGAGAGAGAGAGAGATGATTAACAGCTTCTGTCTGTGCGTGTCTGCATATGTGCATATACATTAGGGCTGGGAATTGCCAGGGACATCACAAAATGATATTATCACGATACTTAGGTGCCGATACGATATGTATTGCAATTCTCACAATTCTATATGTATTGCGATTATGTATTGCTCACTATACAGTATGTCTGCTGCAGAGAGAAGAGAGCCATGATAAAAACGAGTTTTGATCAGTCATGGAAATAAAAGTGCTGAAAAAATGTTGGCTCACTATTTAAAAAGGAGAACAAGCTACAGTATAGGATGAAAAATACCCACGTTTTGGCACAGGTACAGCCGTCTAGTGCTAGCTAACGCTACCTTGCAAAAAATATTTGGTTTACAAATCGATACATGGAGTCAAAGTATCAATATAATATCATCCAAAATAATATTGCGATATGTAACTGTCGTTTTTTTCATATTCCTCCCCCAACCCCACATCACTAATGTGTCCGTCCATCAGGGGTCACATGGTCGTGGCCCCGTTCGAGAGGCTGAGCAACAGTAGGAGCACTGTTACCTTGTCAGTCCCACACCAGAGTCCAATGGAGAGGTTCAGTAAGCATCACCTGAATGTTACTCAGCTGTGTGAGCAGTCATGGTGTGAAATTAAAGTGGTCTATGGGTTCCTCAAGCCTCATATGAAGAGGAGAGAGATGAGAAGGACTGCGGTGACAACAGGGGCCAGTATTCATCTTGCTAGAGGTAAGCAGCATGTTGTGCCCTAGAAAGTAATCATATATTTCCATAACCATAATGAACTACCTCATGAACCAATCCTGAATGGAAGAAGGTCATTGGCCCATAGACTGCTTTCATGTAACAGAAGTAATTTTGTAACTTCAACTTTCCCCATACCATAAATCCCCTTAACATAAATCCCTGTGAGTTCATGTGTATGCTTGATCTCTTTATGGATGATGTGGAGGTAGTTAGTGATGATAACCTATTTGTATATCTGTGTCTAGAACTGGAGGCAAACCCAGATGCTGTGACTGTGGTTGTTCATACCAGAGAGGACAGGGAAGCCTTGAAACTCATCAACCTGATACAGATGGTCCCAGCTCTGAAGGCAGGTATGGTGGTACTGATCAGGTTTGATAGAGTACACTAAATATCATACTGTAATGATGACAAAAGATGATAAACTGTTGCAAATAGCCGTCTCAGATTTTGTGTGTGTGTGTGTGTGTGTTTCCCAGGCCAGCTTGTGCGGGAGTTTCCAGTGTTAGGTGTGTTGGAGGGGGTGTTTTTCCTGGGTGTGGTTGATGAGCTGTATTGTAGTAAGTCTGGGGAACTGGTCCTGAGTGAACTGAAGACCCGCAGTCACAACTCCCTGCCTCACCCTGCCCAGGCCAAGGGACACTCTCTACAGGTAGGCTACACAATGTCCCGGCCCAGCCAATAAACTACATAAGTTGCCGCTAGTGGGCCTGTCATGCCAAATAATGTCCTCCGGCCAAAAAGTGTCCCCCTCTGCGTTGTTGCGGTTGGGGGTCGGACCTATCAGAGGGTGAGTCTATGCGTAGGACCTAGTTTTGTCCAGAGGGTTATACACTGGCGCGGGTATAGCCGAACCTACCCCGTGGGGATACTTCTATCTCCTAATTTCGTTCACGTTTCCTTGTCCTCTCGTATAGCTGGGTTTAGGGCACTTGACGTTCAATTAATGTTTGACAATAAGCTTTAACTGGTTCCACTTCCTTGTGTCTCTCGCTCTACAGTTACTAGTTTCACTTTCCCTGATCTAGATTCTGTTACTCACTGCGTCTCTAGTAGCCGACCGTGGATACAGCCCTCTCCTTGCTTTGCTGGAGCCTACTATACAGTACATTTGTAATACCTTTAACTCGTCCGCTATCTTATTACTACCCAATAAGTCTAGTCAGCTTTAAAGGATTTGGTTTGACTATCTTACCACTACTCGATAAGTCTAGTCATTGTTAAAGGCTTTGGTATTACTGTCTTACTACTACCCGATAAGTCTAGTCAACAACAAAGGCTTTGGTTTAAAGGGACTTACAATAAGTCTCCCTTAAGTTTTATTAAGCGCAATCAATTATTCCATGATTACACCTATTCAATCACTCAATGAATACAACAACTTTGAGCCCGCATATAGGCACACAAACGCATTAACACTTCAATACAGTAATCACAATATCAATTCCTATCTGGCTTTCCTATATCAGTTTACAGCGTGTCTACTTTTAAGTATTATTACCAAGCTCTTGTAGAGTTGAGTCGCTGAGTAGATAAGAAGTGCTCAGAGGATCGTGTTATTAGATCAATTTAGTTTCTCAGGCTATGTTCCTGGGTGGAACTCTAACGCTTATACTGTATGTGAGTTATTCTCCTTTATATCCTTATTCTAATTCCACTGAGGGATCTCAACTGGTTCTGAATACTGAGGGGTGTATTTATTTTTGTCCTGTTTGAAATACACTGAATTGGGTCGCCACCGTATTCACTGCACAAAACGGTTTACTGGGTCTGAGCTATGCGGGCGGGCCCTGTGTAACAGGGGACCGCAACAGGTTTCAGACTGTTCAGGTGTTTTTTTGGCAGAGATGGTTGGCTGGTTCAGTATAGATCAAACTAAGGTACACTCAGTAGGTTTCAGGCAGTAGTTATTTCCCAACAGTTGAATAGAAAAGCAGAGAGTCTCACTTACCGAAGCACAGCCGCGTCTAATTGAGTTCCAATTAGTAATCAGGAAGAGTTTGAATAGCTGTCCATATTCTTATCTTCCAGGGTTTGATCACGCCTTCCTCATGAGTCTTACCGTCTTATATACTCTATTAACTCCTACGTTTTATCTGCTTCTAAACATGTCAGTACATGACTTAAAGGATGTTGAGCATAAGCCACAAGGCCACAAGTCTTCAGCCGGATGTTCTACACCGGCCGCAGCTATTCTAGCTCTAGTTCCTTCTTTGTCTCCTCCCATGCGAGTGAGTCACCTATGTTCAACTTCCCCAGTTTCATAACCCAGTCTGTACAAGGCCCTCCTAATAAGGTTCTACCCGGTTCCGGTGGAAGAGATACCAGGGGAGTCACACAGGCCAATTTGGGTTTTGCTTCAGCGTCACAATGGGATTTGATCAACTATTAGTGTCCGTTGATATATCAACGGTGTGATGACCTAATGATTTGAATTTTGGAGATCATTACAGCCTAAATGACGTTCTTTTCATCATCGTATGCAAACACCCAACTAGAATTTCTCTGAATGTTGCGCCTCTTGTCGAGATCAGTACTTCGCCTGGTTGGAAAGATAAAAGAAAATCTCCTCAAGGGATACCATTGAAGTGCAAGCTACATACTCAAACTGGACAGAAAGCTACAATAATAGTTACAGTAGCTAGCTAGCTAAGGTTAGCTAAATAAAACTGGTTAGCTAGCCTGCTGTTGTAGCTGACTTATTTATTTAACCTTTATTTAACTAGGTAAGTCATTCTTAATTAAAATGACGGCCTACCAAAATGCCTCCGGCGGGGACGGGGGCTGGGATTAAAAATAATAAAATATAAATATAGGACAAAAGACACATCACGACAAGAGAGACAACACAACTACATAAAGAGAGACCTAAGACAACAACATAGCAAGGCCCGCAACACATGACATCACAGCATGGTACCAACACAACATGGTAGTAGCACAAAACATGGTACAAACATTATTGGCACAGACAACAGCACAAAGGGCAAGAAGGTAGAGACAACAATACATCACACAAAGCAGCCACAACTGTCAGTAAGAGTGTCCATGATTGAGTCTTTGAATGAAGAGATGGAGATACAACTGTCCAGTTTGAGTGTTTGTTGCAGCTCGTTCCAGTCACTAACTGCAGCGAACTGAAAAGAGGAGCAACCCAGGGATGTGTGTGCTTTGGGGACCTTTTACAGAATGTGACTGGCAGAACGGTGTTGTATGTGGAGGATGAGGGCTGCAGTATATATCTCAGATAGGGGGGAGTGAGGCCTAAGATGGTTTTATAAATAAGCATCAACCAGTGGGTCTTATAACTATACACAGATGACCAATTTACAGAGGAGTATAGAGTGCAGTGATGTGAACTATATGGAGCATTGGTGGCAAATCTGATGGCCAAATGGTAAAGAACATCTAGTCGCTCAAGAGCACCCTTACCTGCCGATCTATAAATTAAGTCTCCGTAATCTAGCATGGGAAGGATGGTAACAGGGTTAGTTTAGCAGCTGGGGTGAAAGAGGAGTGATTACGATACAAGAAACCAAGTCTAGATTTAACTTGCTTTAATATGTGCTGAGAGAAAGACAGTGTACCGTCTAGCCATACTCCCAAGTACTTGTATGGGGTGACTACCTCAAGCTCTATACGCTCAGAGGTAGTAATCACACCTGTGGGGAGAGGGGATTTCTTCTTACCAAACCACTTGACTTTTGTTTTGTAGGTGTTCAGCACAAGGTTAAGGGTAGAGAGCTTGTTGGACACTAAGAAAGGTTTATTGCATTTAACACACAATCCGGGGAGGGGCCAGCTGAGTATAAGACTGTATCTGCATATAAATGGATGAGAGAGCTTCCTACTGCCTGAGCTATGTTGTTGATGTAAATTGAGAAGATTGTGGGGCCTAAGATCGAGCTTTGGGGTACTCCCTTGGTGACAAGCAGTGGCTGAGAGCAGATTTTCTGACTTTATGCACTCTTTGAGGTAGTTAGCAATCCAGGCCAAAGACCCCTCAGAGACACCAATACTCCTTAGTCAATACCCACAATAATGGAATGGTCTACTGTATCAAAAGCTTTGGCCAAGTCAATAAAAATAGCAGCACAACATTGCTTAGAATCAAGGGAAATGGTGACATCATTGAGGACCTTTAAGGTTGCAGTGACCATAACTTGAGCGGAAACCAGATTGCATACCCGAGAGAATACTATAGACATAAAGACGTTTTTTTGGGGTCAAGTTTAAGGAGCTCCTTTAGCACCTCGGACTGAGTGACTGCCTGCAGGGAGAAACTTTGTAGCGGGGCAGAAGAAAAAGAGGGAGATTAGGAAATGTTGGACGGGCAAGGAAGCATGGCTGAGTCAAATAGGAATCCTGACTTAATGAAGTGGTGATTAAAGAGCTCAGCCATGTGCTTCTTGCCAGTAACAACCACATCATCAACATTAAGGGACATGGGCAGCTGTGAGGAGGGTTTATTCTCCAGGTTTTTAACCATTTTCCAGAACATGGGGTTAGACTCACAGAATAACTTTTCCTTAAAGTAACTAACTTTGGCCTTCCGGATAGCCTTAGTGCACTTATTTCTCATTTGCTTGAACAAGTTTTTTTAACAGTGTAGCTTAGGGCCCCCAAAAGGCCCTATGCTACACTACCACACCACACACTATGTCTCTCTGATGTTTCGCTGACCTCTTTGGTGTCACTCTCTCTTTGACCTTTCTCTCTCTTTATGGTCTCTGGTCTCTCATTTATATGTCCCTCTGGTCTCTGACTCCTCTCTGATCTCTCTCTCTCTCTCTCTCTCTCTCGCACTCTCTCTGATCTCTCTCTTAGGTGGGTGTGTATAAGCTGCTGTTTGACTCCATGGTTCAGGGTTCTATGAAGAGGGATCAGCTCCTCCACTACCTCAAGCTCCGGCCCCACCAGGCCTTTGGGTCAGAGCTCCAGAGCTATGCCCAGAAATTGGGCCTCCTGGCAGTCACCTTCGGGGAGCTTGTGGACCACCTGTTGGTTGTGCTAAATTTCTCCAACGTCCAGCCCATTGACAAGCTATGCCTGGAATACAGACATCAGAGCTCCGGAGTCCTCATAGGAAACAGGGAGGTAGAGTTTGAGGAGACCCTGCTAATGGCTGAGCTCAGGGACTACCTGGCCTTCTGGAGGGGGGAGAGGGAGCCCCATGGAGTGGATATTGAGGATATAGAAGAGGCTTGGAAGTGTAGGATGTGCCCCTATGAGGAGAGCTGTGAATGGAGGAGTAGTAGGTTGCAAGAGGTGATGGTTGATGGCAGTAAGAAAGCCAAATTGGATGGTTCTAAATCAGAGACATCCAATTCAAGTCTGAGGGTCTCAAATTGAAGTTTGTCAGGTCTAAGAATCCAAAGTGGGAGAGTCCAAGATTGGATAGTCCAACAGTGGATAGCCTGACATCGGCATTTCTTCCGTCATGATTTTATGGCTTTACAATAGGGTTGAATAGTGGGGAGGGGCCTCCCGAGTGGTGCAGTGGTCTAAGGCACTGCATCGCAGTGCTAGCTGTGCCACTAAAGATTCTGGGTTCGAGTCCAAGCTCTGTCGCAGCCGGCCGCGACCGGGAGACCCATGGGGCGGCGCACAATTGGCCCAGCGCTGTCCGGGTTAGGGGAGGGTTTGGCCGGCAGGGATATTTTTGTCCCATCGCACACTAGCGACTCCTGTGGCGGGGCGGGCGCAGTGCACGCTGACACAGTTGCCACTGTTTCCTCTGACACATTGGTGCGGCTGGCTTCCGGGTTAAGTGGGCATTGGGTCCCTATATCTTGACAACAAAATAGGTAAAGCGGTTGGCCAGATGCTTTTCAACTTCATCTGGAAAAATCGTACACATTATATTAGGAAATCTGTCGTTATGAACTCATATGAATATGGTGGTCTCAATTTTTTTGATTTTCCTACTTTGAATAATACTTTTAAGATAAATTGGGCTACATTTTTTTTTTAAGAATCCAACTTCAATTTAGAATTTCATCCCTTCATCCCCCTGGAATTTCTTTTCCCGTTTTGGTGGCCTCAATTTTACGTTACTTTGTAACTATAACATTGATAAGATTCCTGCAAAATTCATAGCGTGGTCGTTAATATATAAACATAATTTTTCCCCGCATAGGTATTTCATTTGGAACAATAGGGACATTTTGTATATTAACAAGTCTTTATTTTTTAAGAACTGGATCAATAACCATATCCTGCTGGTGAGTCAACTGAGTCAACGTGCTTTATTTCAAAGGGATATTGTATCCATCCCTTATGTCACAAGTTACTGGAATACATTGGTCACTAATATCTGTTGGGAAAAAATCGGGTTATTACCACACAAATACTTTCCGAGACTAAGACCATTCTACATTCTTCTAATAAGAAAGCTGTTAAAACAATCAAAATATGTGTTTCTTTTAAGGTCTTTGTATAATCTGTAATTTGTTGTACCCCCTAGCATATGTTATCATTGTCCAGTTACAGTGGGGAAAAAAAGTATTTAGTCAGCCACCAATTGTGCAAGTTCTCTCACTTAAAAAGATGAGAGAGGCCTGTAATTTTCATCATAGGTACACTTCAACTATGACAGACAAAATGAGGAAAGAAAATCCAGAAAATCACATTGTAGGATTTTTAATGAATTTATTTGCAAATTATGGTGGAAAATAAGTATTTGGTCACATACAAACAAGCAAGATTTCTGGCTCTCACAGACCTGTAACTTCTTCTTTAAGAGGCTCCTCTGTCCTCCACTCGTTACCTGTATTAATGGCACCTGTTTGAACTTGTTATCAGTATAAAAGACACCTGTCCACAACCTCAAACAGTCACACTCCAAACTCCACTATGGCCAAGACCAAAGATCTGTCAAAGGACACCAGAAACAAAATTGTAGACCTGCACCAGGTTGGGAAGACTGAATCTGCAATAGGTAAGCAGCTTGGTTTGAAGAAATCAACTGTGGGAGCAATTATTAGGAAATGGAAGACATACAAGACCACTGATAATCTTCCTCGATCTGGGGCTCCACGCAAGATCTCACCCCGTGGGGTCAAAATGATCACAAGAACGGTGAGCAAAAATCCCAGAACCACACGGGGACCTAGTGAATGACCTGCAGAGAGCTGGGACCAAAGTAACAAAGCCTACCATCAGTAACACACTACGCCGCCAGGGACTCAAATCCTGCAGTGCCAGACGTGTCCCCCTGCTTAAGCCAGTACATGTTCAGGCCCGTCTAAAGTTTGCTAGAGAGCATTTGGATGATCCAGATGAGGATTGGGAGAATGTCAGATGAAACCAAAATAGAACTTTTTGGTAAAAACTCAACTCATCGTGTTTGGAGGACAAAGAATGCTGAGTTGCATCCAAAGAACACCATACCTACTGTGAAGCATGGGGGTGGAAACATCATGCTTTGGGGCTGTTTTTCTGCAAAGGGACCAGGACGACTGATCCGTGTAAAGGAAAGAATGAATGGGGCCATGTATCGTGAGATTTTGAGTGAAAACCTCCTTCCATCAGCAAGAGCATTGAAGATGAAACGTGGCTGGGTCTTTCAGCATGACAATGATCCCAAACACACCGCCGGGCAACGAAGGAGTGGCTTCAGAAGAAGCATTTCAAGGTCCTGGAGTGGCCTAGCCAGTCTCCAGATCTCAACCCCATAGAAAATCTTTGGAGGGAGTTGAAAGTCCGTGTTGCCCAGCGACAGCCCCAAAACATCACTGCTCTAGAGGAGATCTGCATGGAGGAATGGGCCAAAATACCAGCAACAGTGTGTGAAAACCTTGTGAAGACTTACAGAAAACGTTTGACCTCTGTCATTGCCAACAAAGGGTATATAACAAAGTATTGAGATAAACTTTTGTTATTGACCAAATACTTATTTTCCACCATAATTTGCAAATAAATTCATAAAAAATCCTAAAAATGTGATTTTCTGGATTTTTTTTCCTCATTTTGTCTGTCATAGTTGAAGTGTACCTATGATGAAAATTACAGGCCTCTCTCATCTTTTTAAGTGAGAGAACTTGCACAATTGGTGGCTGACTAAATACTTTTTTTCCCCACTGTATGTACTTATTGTATATATACAGACATTTCTACATTGGTAATAAAAATAAAAAGTGGGCATTGTGCGGCTTCGTTGGGCTGTGTTTCGGAGGACGCACAGCTCTCGACCTTCGCCTCTCCCGAGTCCATACGGGAGTTGCAGCGACGAGACAAGACTGTAACTACCAACTGGATACCACGAAATTGGGGAGAAAAAGGGATAAAAAATAAATACATTTTGAATAGCGGGAACTGGGTTACCGAGATCTACTGAGATTTCCCGCCCAAACCCACTCCCTTTTCCCGGGATAAATAACTGAGAAACTGGTAAATTATAATACATTATTTCAGCATGACATAAAATGGAACTGTTAAATTATATGTGATGTCTAAATCTGGCTTCTCTACGGGCCACGGCCTACTCTACTATCTGCATGATAAATCATCAACGTTCAAGGTGGGGACAGGCAGCACATCTCAGTACGGAGCGCAGTCTTCAAAGTTGCCATCCTTTGCCTTGATGACAGCTTTACACACTCTTTGCATTCTGTCAACCAGCTTCATGAGGTAGTCACCTGGAATGCATTTCAATTAACAGGTGTGCCTTTTTAAAAGTACATTTGTGGACTTTCTTTCCTTAATGGAAGTTTGAAAGAAGAGCGAATGCGCGATGGCGGTAGGATATAACAGTTATTTATTCAGACCCATAACGATTCAATCTTCGTGAAGAGAAATGATAGCCGTCTGCATCTTATTCTAGTCCTATGTTATTCAAGCATGACATTACAATGATGAAGGTATGGACAACACAACTTATTTCATTCAGGGGCGCAACTTTCACTGTGGACAGGGGAAGGGGGTCGTCATGACCCCCACACATTTTTGGATTTTGGACTATGTGGACACCATAGAGTAGTCTGTCAGGCTGTGTGAAGGCCAAACTTCTGGAAGGCTGGCTTTTTAGTTGTTTGTCATTCTTTTGTTTTTTTATCTTATGTTTGTATATTTTCATTGTTTTTAAACTGTAAAGCACATTGTGTTGCATTCCATGTCTGAAATGTGCTGTATAAATAAAGCTTGATTTGATTTGACCAGTTTGTCATTAGTTGTTCAATTTTGTTATCCTTTTGTTTTTTATCTTATTTGTGTAGTAAATATTTCAGCTTTTATTTTCATTGTTTTTTTCCTGTAAAGCACATTGTGTTGCATTCCATGTCTGAAATGTGCTGTATAAATAAAGCTTGTGTAATGAAGCACCCTGAGAGTGAGGATCCATTTGCAGCTTTATTACAATCTTGGTCGTACAAACAGGGTCAATCGCCAGCAAACACAACAGCAGGGATAAGGCTAATCGTAATCCAGGTACAGGCATGAGGTCAGGGCAGGCAGCAAGCACAAAAATCAGTCCAATAAAGAATATAGTCCAGGGCAGGCAGCAAGAATCAAAAAGGAAAAACAGTCCAGAGTAATACCACGAAATGACAGACACGGGAGAAAAGCGCTCAGAATTGATCACCAGGGGAAAACAAGACTTCGCAAGGAGAGACAGGGAGAAAGAGCCTAAATAGTCTATTAATGGGAGACAGGTGCAACGGTGATTGGAACCAGGTATGTGGGAGTTGTAGTCCAGGGCTTAATATTCAGGAGAGGGTTCCCTCTGGTGGTGAGCAGGAGGAACCGCGGGAGTCTCGTTACAGAGCCCCCCTGTGGCGGCTCCTGGCGAAGAAGCGCGACGCTTGAGTCTTCCTCGAGGTCGGGGCCGGTTTCTCCGGTGCGTCCTATGGAACTCAGTCATGAGTGCGGGTTGAGTATGTCCTCTGCATTAACCCAGGATCGCTCCTCCGGTCCGTACCCCTCCCAATCTACCAGATATTGGAGGAGCTCTGCCCGGCGTCTGGAATCGAGTAGATCTCGAAGCCGATATACCTCTCCTCGCCGTCCACCAGGATGGGTGGGGGCCCTGCTCACTGGTCTGCTCCTCCTCCTCCGCTCTCGGACCACCAGCGGGTTTGAGAAGAGATACATGGAAAGTAGGAGAGATCACGGTAATTAGCGGGTAATGCCAAAAGCGGAAGGAAACTGGTGTGATTTGTTTGACTATTTGGAAAGGACCCACATACCTGGGACTGAGTTTCTTGCAGGGAGTTTGGCGTGAGGTCTCGAAAGTGGATAGCCAAACCCATTGACCTGGAGTATATTGGGGTTGGGGCGGCGGTGGCGATTGGCCTGCACCCTCTGTCTCCTGACTGCATGTAGTAAGTGGGTATGGGCCTGACTCCAGATGTCCTCGCTTCTCTGGAGCCAGTCATTGACAGAGGGTACCTCGGTGGGTTCCCCTGACCAGGAAACAGGGGAGGTTGAAGCCCATTACACACTGGAATGGGGTTAAACCGGTGGAGGTTTCTGGAGTGAGTTCTGTGCATACTCCGCCCCATGAGGAATCGACTCCAGTCTGCTTGGTTCTGATGACAGTAGGATCTGAGAAACCGGGTGATTTCTTGATTGAGGCGTTCTGTTTGACCGTTAGATTGTGGGTGATACCCAGAAGTGAGGCTAATGTTGATGTTGAGTTGTTGGAAGAATGCTGACCATACTCTGGATGTGAATTGGGGCCCTCGGTCCGACCGATGTCCTCTGGCAGACCATAGGCGGAACACCAGGTTGCACATGAGTTAAACAGTTTCAATGCTGTAGGCAGTTTGGGAGTGGAATCAACCGGCAAGCCTTGGAGAAGCGATCTATGACAGTGAGTATTGTGGTATTCCCATTGGACTTGGGAGATCGTAATGAAGTCTATGGCGAGATGGGACCATGGTCGGTGGGGAACTGGTAGTGGTTGCAGTAGGCCCGATGGTAGTTGTCTGAGATGTTTATTTGTGTTACAGATGGTGCAGTCGTTAATGAACTTTATTGCGTCTGCCGCAAGGTTGGCCACCAGAAGCTGTTCTGAAGCAGGTGAACCGTGGGCGATTCCCCGGATGACGGAGCTGAGTGCGGAGTGAACTTGCTTTAGCACTTTCTGACAGAGGTCCTGAGGTACAAAGCGTTTTGTTAGGAGGGCATTGAGCGGAGGGGTCCTTTGTGAGTTGGCTTGGGTGAGCTCTGTCATGATGTCCCACTGAATCGGAGGCCCACGATTCGCGATTCAGGAAGCAGGGTTTCCTTTGGGTTCAGTGGGCGCTATACCGTCGTGGTTGGCGTGATAATCGTCTGCCTTGGTGTTCTTGGAACCGGACGATAGGTAACAGTGAAGTCAAATCGTGTGAAGAAGAGTGCCCACCTCGCTTGTCTGGGGTTCAGTCTCTTGGCAGACCTCAAGTATTCCAGGTTCTTGTGGTCCGTTAGAATCACGAAGGGATGTTTAGCTCCCTCCAGCCAATGACGCCACTCCTCCATAGCTGCTTTCATGGCCAGCAGTTCCCGGTTTCCGACGTCGTAGTTCTGCTCGGCTGGACTAAGTTTGCTTGGGAATAATAGGCGCACGGATAGAGCTTGAGTGGGGATCCGTGTCGCTGTGAAAGAATAGCTCAATGCCCGTGTTAGATGCGTCTACCTCAACTGTAAACGGGAGTTCAGGATTAGGGTGGTGGAGGATGGGGGCGATGTGAAAGCGTGCCTTGAGTTCTCGAAAGCCTCTTGTGCTGTAGTTGACCAGGTGAGGTGTGATGAGTTCCTCTTAGTCATAGAGGTTAAGGGGCGCTGCGAGCTGAAATTCCTGATGAAGGCGTCGGTAGAAGTTAGCGAATCCCAAGAATCGTTGTAACTCCTTTAAGGTTACTGGCAGTGGCCAGTCTAGAAACGCCTTGACCTTCTTCTCGTCCATGGCGACTCCTCCTGGTTGATGATGTAGCCCAAAAAGGCTGTGGAAGTCTGGTGAAATTCGCACTTCTCTGCTTTGGCGTATGGCTGGTGGTCTATGAGTCGTTGCAATACTGTTCTCACATGTTGCACGTGTTCCTCATAGGTGTTGGAATAGATGAGAATGTCATCAATGTACACAGTACCCAGCGATTCAGCATGTCCCGAAAGAGCGTCATTGATAAATGATTGAAACACGGAGGGACTATTAGACAGCCCGAAAGGCATAACCAGATACTCATAGTGCCCAGTGCTGGTAGAAAGGCTGTCATCCATTCATCACCGTCCCGGATGCGAATGAGGTTGTAGGCGCTGCGGAGGTCCAGTTTGGAGAAGTACTTGGCTTGGCGGAGTTGTTCTAGGGCAGCTGTAACCAGCGGTAAAGGATATCGAAATTTGACTGTGATGTCGTTGAGACCCGGTAGTCGATACATAGGGGCGTAAACCACCGTCTTTCTTTTTAACAAAAGAAGCCCGCGGCTGCAGGTGATGTCGATGCTCTAATGAACCCCTTTGACAGTTCTTCCTCGATGTAGTCTTTCATGGCTTCTGATTCGGGTTGAGATAGGGAAGATTCGGCCCTTGGGTGGCTTTGTACCTGGTAGTAGCTCAATGGCACAGTCGCTTGATCGGTGAGGGTAGTTCCATCGCCTTGGTCTTGCTAAGTCGATGAGGTCAGAGTATTCAATGGGTAGAGTGGGGAAAAGAGCTGGCTCGTCCTTTAGCGTAACGGCCTGAATGGGGAGTGAAGGGCTGCCAGTTAAGCAGTTGGAGTGGCATGGCGGTCCCATTTGATGATCGACCCTCCCTCCATGAGATGAGCGGGTTATGTTGCCGTAGCCAGGGAAGCCCAAGGATTACCGGGTTATGGGGTGATGTGATGGCGTAGAAAGCGAATTACCTCCGTGTGGAGGGTCCCGGTCTGTAGTCGAAGGTCCACGGTAGTGTGCAGGACCCTCCCCATCGCCGAGAGGTCGTCCATCTAGCGCCTCCACTGCCAATTGAGAGTCACAGGTGATTAATGGAAATTGCTGTTGTTGGGCAAACTCATGAGACATAAAGTTGCCGGCTGCTCCGAGTCTAATAGTGCTGATGTGGTTATATGATTGTCCTCTAGAGATAATACTATCGGCACTTTGATGCAAGAGCTGGAGTGATGTGCTTGAACACAAGGACTCACCGAAGAGGATTACGAGGAGGTGGTCTTGTGGGGCAAAAGCGCCCCTTAGATGGCCCGGTTGACCACAATAGAGGCAGAGATGTTGGCGTATCGGCGTTCACGTTCCTCGAGTCAGGTGAGTATATCCGAGCTGCATGGGTTCGGTTGGAGGCAGAGTCACTGGGCATTGTGTGCTGGTGGGTCCCGTTCGAGTCGGCGCCCGTGGCCGAATCAGATTGTCAATCTGTATGGTGAGTTCGATGAATTGATGCAGCGATCTCCCTTCATCTCGGCAGGCCAGTTCAGACTGTAATTCCAAGCTGAGTCCCCTTGCGAAAGAGCAGTTTAAGCGTGCTCTCAACCCAGTCGGTTTGAGCTGCCAGTGCGAAATGTCAAGGCATATTCTGCTGCAGTATTCCTGCCCTGGTTCAACGCGAGTAGTCGGTCATCAGCTCTCATGCCTCCTCCGGGTGTTCAAACACTTCCGGAAGCGTTGAAGAAAGGCACAAGCGATGGAAAGCGCCGATGCCATCCTCTCCAAACCGCCGTTACCCACTCTAGCAGCTCTGCCAGTGAGGAGAGAACATACCAAGGAAATCTTGCTGGCGTCAGTGACATACATCGCTGGTTGTTGATCAATGAATAATGAACATTGCAGTAGAAATCCCTTACTCTTAGTGGGGTTACCGTCGAACTTATCAGGGAGAGCCAGGCGTGGGTTAACTGTGGGTGCCCGGTGGTGGAGAGGTGCCCATACTATGCGTTCGGCTGAGAAGGGGCTGGGTTCGGAAGCGACATCTGCACCCTCTGTAGCATCCCGGACGAGTTCCCCGTTACCGTAGTTAGATGGGTTAGCTGCTGTTGATGAGCAGAGCTGGTTTGCTTGAGTGGAGATCTCCGTGGACATTTGGACCAGAGCTGCTGGATCGCGAAGTGGCGAAGTCTTCTGTAATGAAGCACCCTGAGAGTGAGGGATCCATTTGCAGCTTTATTACAATCTTGGTCGCATTACAAACAGGGTCAATCGCCAGCAAACACAACAGCAGGGATAAGGCTAATCGTAATCCAGGTACAGGCATGAGAGTCAGGGCAGGCAGCAAGCTTACAAAAATCAGTCCAATAAAGAATATAGTCCAGGGCAGGCAGCAAGAATCAAAAAGGGAAAAACAGTCCAGAGTAATACCACGAAATGACAGACACGGAGAAAAGCGCTCAGAATTGATCACCAGGGAAAACAAGACTTACTTGAGAGACAGGGAGAGAGAGCCTAAATAGTCTATTAATGGGAGACAGGTGCAACGGTGATTGGAACCAGGTATGTGGGAGTTGTAGTCCAGGGCTTAATATTCAGGAGAGGGTTCCCTCTGGTGGTGAGCAGGAGGAACCGCGGGAGTCTCGTTTGTTACAGCTTGATTTGATTTGACCAGTTTGTCATTAGTTGTTCAATTTTGTTATCCTTTTGTTTTTTATCTTATTTGTGTAGTAAATATTTCAGCTTTTATTTTCATTGTTTTTTCCTGTAAAGCACATTGTGTTGCATTCCATGTCTGAAATGTGCTGTATAAACAAAGCCTGATTTGACCAGCATAGTTCAGTGTGTATGTGTTGCCCTCTTTCACTGAGTTGTAAAAGTAAGCAGAGCAGAAACTTGGCTACTCTTTTAATTGTCTGATGTAGCTGGCAAGGTAACTGCTGTTTAAAACGGAACTTGTGTTTATTCCCAGTGCTGAGCTAGTATTGTAACTGACATGTAAAGTTAGCTAATGTTTCATCCCCTCACAAAGCTAGTAGCTACCACAGCCAGGTCAGCTATAGCCAGCTATCTGTCAGATAGCAATATGAGGTGGCTATTTTTATGATCTAACAGCGGTTGTTTTTATGGAAATGTTTTGTAGCCTTTTTTTTCTCTGGTTTCAACAGAAGTAAATTAACTTGGCTAGCTTTTGCCAGTTGATTTACCATTAGAGAGAGAGAACTTTTGGCCAGCTCTCTAACATTACTGTAGCTATTATTTTTGCTTCAATCACAGTAGACCTGAGTCAAACGATGAAACCATCGGCCAAAGGATTGAAAGCCGATATTCTGACGTTTTTTCAATGCATTGTGGGTTTATATTAGTCAGTATGGCATGTAACATTATTGATCTGTCAGTTTCCCCAGCCAATCCCCTACTTTTCACACTGACACAGTAATAAACACCTCTATGTTAAAGGCTTCACTGTCATGATGCACAGTACAGATCTGCGCTGTACCAATTTCTTCATACCCCTCCCGCTCGCAGTTTTTCACACCGCACCCATTGAATCTTGGCAAAGGATAAACGCTCACTAACAGGGATTGAAACACATTTGTGCACAATATTTGAAAGAAATAAGCTTTTTGTGTGTATGTGTTACGATCGCTGGAAGGATTGGACCAAGGTGCAGCTCCACATGTTTAATAGAAGACGAAGTGAAACATACAAATATGCAATGAACAAAAGAAACAATAACGATCGGTACTAACTGTGTGTCGAAACATAAAACAAACATTCAGTACTAACATTCAATAACCCACCCCGCAGGTGGGGAAAAGAACAAACATATATGGTCCCCAATTAGAGGTAACGACAATCAGCTGCCTCTAATTGGGAACCATCAAAAACCAAACATAGAAATACAAAACCTAGAACAAAACCCCTCCTTATCACGTCCTGACCAAAACACACATGATTAGCCAGCAGGCTATCCCAGGCCAGGACGTAACAGTATGGACAATTTCTGGTATGTTTTATTTCGCTCATGAAACATGGAATGAACACTACATGTTGGGCTTATATTTTTGTTCAAAGCAATCAGCTAAATCAAGTTGCCCCCTAATTATTTCTCCCGCCCCCCAGAAAAACCATCACGTAAAAGCACGGGCATCCTTCTGTGTAATCATCCTATCCTGCGACACTGATCCCAGATCTGCTCTCTTCTTTGTAGACATAAAGGTTAGGGAGTGGCGGCAGTGTTCGGAGGGTTGGAGAGTCTGGCGTGCCCAAAGTAAAATGCCTGTTACTCAGGCCCAGAAACTAGGATATGCACATAATTAGTAGCATTGGATAGAAAACAAGTTTCTAAAACTGTTAAAATAATGTCTGTGAGTATAACAGAACTGATTTGGCAGGCGAAAACCTGAGAAAAATCTATCCGGAAAATGTGATTCTGTGAAGTGACACTTTTCCCATTGACATGCTATAGAAAGGAGGGGATCAAGCTCCCAGATTGCAGTACCTGTGGCTTCCACTAGATGTCAACAGTCTTTAGACAAGGTTTCATGCGTTTATCTTGAAAAACGAAGGAGTAAGAGATGTTTTGGTAAGTGGACTAAGGAAGTGGTAAGTGGATTCATCTCTTTGGCGCACGGGACCAAGAGAGCGCGCTTCAGTTTTTTCCTTTTCTATCGCCCAGGATATTATCTGTGTGAAATATTATCGTTTATATAGATATTACTGTACCTAAGGATCGATTAGAAACGTTGTTTGAGTTGTTTGGACAAAGTTTATAGGCATGTTTTTTACGCTTTCTATGTATATTGGACGAGTGGACGGTGGATTTCTGAACAAAACGCGCCAACCAAATGGAGCTTTTAGGATATAAAGAGGGACTTTTTCCAACAAAAGCAACATTTATTGTGTTGCTGGGACCCTTCGGATTGCCATCAGATGAAGATCTTCAAAGGTAAGCAAATTATTTTATAGCTTTTTCAGAGTTTTGTGACACCCGTGCTGGTTATGTTATTATGCTAATGGAGGGAAGTATGCGGGGCACTGTCCTAAGACAATCAAATGTTATGCTTTCGCCGTAAAGCCTTTTTTAAATCTGACAACGCTGTGAGATTACCAAGATTCTAAGCTTTTGAAGAGTGTGCAACACTTGTATTTTCATGAATGTTTAATATTAGTACTTTTGTATTTTGAATTTGGCGCTCTGCATTTTTCCGGATGTTGTCGTAGGTGGGGCAACAGCGCCACACTGCTCCCTAAAATTATGGGGAGGGCCGGAGAGGAAAGTAACTGATCTTGGCACAGGTATTTTCTTGGTAGTGGTGGTCTGCTAGTGAAGGTCCCGACCCAAATCACGGATTGTAGCTAGGCTAGTCGTTTAACTACTGATTTTGAAACATGGAAAAGCCAAATAAAAAATGGACGAGAAAAGGCAATCGAGTTTAATGACGTTTTTTTTTCAAGTCCACAAATCCAGAGAAAGATGGTGATTTGAACCCTAAACAACAAAGAAAACTGCCAGTGGTGGAGAAGAGGTGTGAGGGGAAAACTGCTCCTGATTGCGCAGCTAATCCAGCCAGTTCAGCATCACTACCGGCACCTCCACTAGCTAGTAGCGAGTCATACTCGGCGGGAGGCAGGGCCAGTTCAAGAACAAGCAAATTTATAACCCTGGCTTGTCGTGCAAAATTCAAAACTGGGCTGTACAACAACAGGCCCGCTAATGGCTTTGAGCAAGAAATTGACTTTGAGCATACATTTACTTTCAGGAGTTAAATTAACTTGACACGGGGAGAGTCATTGTGGGAGGTATTGAAAACTAATGTAGGAACATATTTTTACTTTCCTAACTTATTCTGTACTGTGAAGTTAATAGGGATATATGTGCTTCATATTTTTATTGGCAGGAGGCCTATATTCTCGTATTCTGCTGTAGCCCACATTGATTTATTTTATTTGAAATTATATTCCGATATTTGTTAGGTTTATAAGAAATTCGGACTTGTGTAAGCCCCACAGCTATACTCGAGGATGTGGGCATACTACAGGCTCTATAGCCTACGTATGGCAGGTGTTCTGCAGTGATGTCTAAATTGCTTTGAATTAATCAGCAAATTGTAGAGGGCTGTCCGTTTCACCACCATAGATAGTAGCCTACTTGGCTGTTTACTGTCTGCTGCGCTGCTAAATTGTGTTTGACACTTTTTTTTCTCATGAGGCCCCGGATAACCCCACCTCGCGCCCTCTTTATGTGTTCCGGCACCCGATTTACAAATTAAGCACTGGATATGGCCTACCCTAGGTTGACGATTTCCAGGCAGATACAAATACATGGGTAATCAATACTTATTTAATTTTAAAAGGCGCAGAGCTCGCTCACCATAGTAGCCTAACAGCAGATAATTCCCTCCTGGATTAATATTTGTTTTGTGCGTGCAGCAAACTGTGAGTAGCATTTTTTAGTTACTTGTATACTTGTATAGTTTAGGTCAGAAATTGTACAAAATATTCACAATGCGCTTGTTAGCATTTAGTTAGTATTCTCAATTGGATTTCACATGTACTTGTTAGTATTTTCTAACCTTTGGGTTACAGTGTATAAGTGGGGTTTGAAAATAGCCTCCCTTGTGTTCAGTGCGGGTATTACCAAATATCCAGTTATGGCACAAGGTCCGTATTAAGGTATGACAGTTTGGGTACCGCCCTAGCCTGATAGAGAGAGAAAGAGAGTATAGGCTTATTCACATGTTGCACAACATTAGGGAAACAATTATGAAAGGGAGCCTATGTATGCGTCAGCCTACTAATTATAAAAATGTTAACTATTTTGGGCTTGGGACATGAAATGTCTTTAATATAGGCCTCATAAAATGTATGGCTCATCAGGCTCAGGTAGAATCAGGCTTGAATTTTCATGCTGATCAAAGCTCTAATCAAATCCATCCATTTATATGCTTTGCTTTAGAATGACACTTCTGATTTTGGAGGGAAATACCAGGTTACCTGGGAAAAAAGGGATTTATTCTAGGGATTGAACATTTGTAAAACACCGGAAAAATATTCAACACTAGTGTACAGGTGTCTTATCTTTATTTGTTCATTCAGTTGTCACTGAGAATGTTCCTGTTCCACAGGAAATTCAAATGAGCCTTGTGATTTACATAAATTCATTGAAAACCTGCAGTTCTCTTTCCCTCTCGCTCGCTCAAAGACATAACACAAGATAGATATTGGTCTCCACCACGACATACAGTACAACTGTATCTGAAATGCAGCCGTAATCTGCACCTAAACTATAGCCTACCTTTAACCTATCAAATCAGATTTTCTATTAGATATAACTTTTCTTTTTATATAATCAAATCCTCCTGCCTCAAGATTATTTTACTCCTGCGATGAAACTGGTCAAATTAAGATGCAACATCTCTAGTGTGAAGTGTGGTTCAGGAATCTTCAACCGTAGCCTTAAGCCAGTAAACCTATTAAGCAATCAGATGTGCAATAACCACTAAGAAGGGTACATTCCTTTTTATAACAATATATTTCTATATAAATATCTGTTCTACAGGTACAGTGTTTTCAAAAAGTATTCCCACCCCTTGACTTTTTCACCATTTTTTCCACACTTGCCTGCACAGAGCCCTGACTTCAACCCCATCGAACACCTTTGGGATGAATTGGAACGCCGACTGCGAGCCAGGCCTAATCGCCAAACACCAGTACCCGACCTCACCAACGCTCTTGTGGCTGAATGGAAGCAAGTACTCTCAGCAATGTTCCAACATCTAGTGGAAAGCCTTCCCAGAAGAGTGGAGGCTGTTATAGCAGCAAAGGGGGGGACCAACTCCATATTAATGCACATGATTTTGTAATGAGATGTTCGTTTTCAAGCGTGGTGGCTGCATCACACAGGCAAAAAAAAAAACTTGCTTCAGTCTGCTTTACAACAAACACTGGGAGACAAATTCACCTTTCAGCAGGACAATTACCTTATACACAATGCCAAATATATACTGGAGTTGCTTACCGAGATGACATTGAATGTTCCTGAGTGGCCTAGTTACAGTTGTGACTTATATCGGCTTGAAAATCTATGGCGGACTTGAAAATTGCTATTTAGCAATGATCAACAACCAATTTCACAGAGCTTGAATAATTTTTTAAAGAATAATGGGCAAATATTTTACAATCCAAGTGTGCAAAGCTCTTAGAGACTTAGCCAGAAAGATTCACAGCTGTAATCACTGCCAAAGGTGATTGATTCTAACATGTATTGACTCAGGGGGTTGAATACTTATCTAATCAAGATATATTAGTATTTTGTGTAGATCGTTGACAAAAAAGACAAATACATTTTAATCCCACTTTGTAACACAACAAAATTTGGACAAAGTCAAGGGGTGTGAATCATTTCTGACTATACAAAACATTAAGAAAACCCGCTCTTTCCATGACATAGACTGACCAGGTGAATCCAGGTGAAAGCCATGATCCCCTATTGAATAAGGTCTTGCATGTGAAGTATCAACAAACCCCCTGTTATTTCTTCCACCAGGTGGTGCTAGTGTATAAGACATAACTGTTTTTAACTGATCCTTATGATTATGAATTATTATTTTACCTTTATTTAACTAGGCAAGTCAGTTAAGAACAAATTCTTATTTACAATGATGGCCTACCCCGGCCAAAACCGGACGACACAGGGCCAATTGTGTGCCGCCCTATGGGACTCCCAATCATGGCCGGATGTGATTCAGCCTGGATTCAAACCAGGGACTGTAGTGTCGCCTCTTGCACTGAGATGCAGTGCCTTAGACCGCTACGCCACTCGGGAGCCCAAATGTCCCCAAGCAGTAATTTTGTATGCCAGTTTTCATTATTCATAATCTATCAATCAAATGTATTTATAAAGCCCTTTTTTACATCAGCTGATGTCACAAAGTGCTGTACAGAAATCCAGCCTAAAACCCCAAACAGTAAGCAATGCAGATGTAGAAGCACGGTGGCTAGGAAAAACTCCCTAGAAAGGCAGGAACCTAGGAAGAAACCTAGATAGGAACCAGGCTCTGAGGGGTGGCCAGTCCTCTTCTGGCTGTGCCGGGTTGAGATTATAACAGTACATGGCCAAGATGTTCAAACGTTCATAGAAGGCACCTAGGATTTGGTTGCCATATTACCTGGCTCTGTACTATGCAATTCACTTCTCTTTAAAATCCTGGATATGAGTTTCCTAAAATGAATCTTAATTTGAATATAAATGTATAATTACTAAATGAATAAGGCCTGTTTATCTCTCTCTTATTGGCAGTCAGAACACAGCATACTATGCAGAGTTCAATCCAGGTAAATTTGAGCCTGGTCCCAGATCTGTTTTTGTACATGACGGTGGCCATAGGAGTTCACAGATCTGTGACCAGGCTAGATTAGTTTATCAGTGTATTGTTATTGAGTCAGGATTGGGCACTGGGGTTGGTTGATTTTTTATTTGGCTGTCAGAGACGCGGAATGCGACTCAAATGGAACCCTATACACTATATAGTGCACTACTTTTGACCAGAGCCTATAGTAGTACACCTGTAACGCCCAGGCCCGAGATGACAGGCTGGAGCGTTTTGGTTTCGTTTTGGTGTAGGGTTTGTCTGTTCTATGGTGTCTATTTCTATGTTGGGATAATGTTTCCCAATTAGAGGCAGCTGAGTCTCGTTACCTCTAATTGGGAACCATATATATGTTTGGGGGTTGCACTTTAGTTTCGTGGGTTATTGATTATCGTGTTCAGTCAGGTTCTTGTCTTTCGTGTTTAGTTAGGTTTCGCCATTCGTGTTTCGTTAGGTTTTGCCATTCGTGTTTCGTTAGGTTTCGCCATTTGTGTTTAGTTAGGTTTCGCCATTCGTGTTTAGTTAGGTTTCGCCATTCGTGTTTCGTTAGGTTTTGCCATTCGTGCTTAGTTAGGTTTCGCCAGTCGTGTTTAGGTTTAGATCTCTGTGTTCAGTTTAGGATTTAGCGTTAGGGTTCACGTCTTGTTCTTAGTTTATTGTTTTGTTCCGTCTCGTCCCGTCTTTCAATAAATATGTATTCCGGTTACTTCGCTGCGCATTGGTCATTCCCGAGAGAGGATAATCGTGACAGAATAACCCACCAAAAGAAGACCAAGCAGCGAGAGACCCGGGAGTTCAGGCCTTGGGAGGAGGAGTTGTTCAATGGGGGAGATTGGGACCAGCCCGGAGAGTATTGCCCTCCAAGAGAGGAACTGGAAGCAGCGGCGGCTGAGCGGCGCAGGTGTGAGGACCTGAATGGAGCATGGGACCCTGTAAGAGGCAGGTTTGTCAGACCTCGCCGGGCTAGGAAGCCCGAAGGGCAGCCCCAAAAAGCTTTTGGGGGGGGGCACACGAGGAGGTTGGCCGGTTCAGGAGGGACTCCTGAGCCAACTCCTCGTGCTTTGTGGAGAGAGCGTTGGGGAGAGCGTCGCACGGAAAGGACACCGTGTTATGCAGTTTTGCGCATGGTTTCTCCTGTGCGCATTCACAGCCCGGTGCCGGAGATTCCAGTGCCACTCGTCTGTCAGGCTACGATGAGTGTGCAGCCTGGTAGAGTGGTGCCGGCTCAGCGCTCCTGGTCTCCGTTACGCCTCCTTGGACCAGGATATCCTGCACCGGTTCTGCGTGCAGTGTCTCCGGTACGTGTCCACAGCCCAGTGCGAGAGATCCCAGCGCCACTCGTCTGTCAGGCCAAGGTCAGTGTGCAGCCTGGTAGAGTGGTGCCAGCTCTGCGCGCCAGGTCTCCAGTGCGCCTTTTGGGACCAAGATATCCTGCGGTCCTACGGGCAGAATCTCCGGTGCGAATCCACAGCCCAGTCCCTGTTCCACGCTCCAAGATCCCAGTTCGTGTTGTGGAGTCAACACGTCCAGTCCCTGTTCCGAGTTCCAAGATCCCAGTTCGTGTTGTGGAGTCAACACGTCCAGTCCCTGTTCCGAGTTCCAAGATCCCAGTTCGTGTTGTGGAGTCAACAACACGTCCTGTCCCTGCTCCACGCATCAGGGCCCCTGTGCGCCTTCAGAGCCCGGAGTGTCCTGTCCCTGCTCCACGCATCAGGCCCCCTGTGCGCCTTCAGAGCCCGGCATGTCCTGTCCCTGCTCCACGCATCAGGCCCCCAGTGCGCCTTCAGAGCCCGCCACGTCCTGTTCCGGCTCCGCGCACCAGGCTCCCCGTGCGCTTAGAGAGTCCAGCACGTCCTGTTCCGGCTCCGCGCACCAGGCTCCCCGTGCGCTTAGAGAGTCCAGCACGTCCTGTTCCGGCTCCGCGCACCAGGCTCCCCGTGAGCTTAGCGAGCCCAGTACGGCCGGTTCCCGCTCCCCGCACTAGAGTGCACGTCACGAGCCCAGTACGGCCGGTTCCCGCTCCCCGCACCAGAGTGCGCGTCACGAGCCCAGTACGGCCGGTTCCGCTCCCCCGCACCAGAGTGCGCGTCACGAGCCCAGTTCGGCCTGTTCCCGCTCCCCGCACCAGAGTGCGCGTCACGAGCCCAGTTCGGCCTGTTCCCGCTCCACGCACCAGAGTGCGCGTCACGAGTCCAGTACGGCCTGTTCCCGCTCCCCGCACCAGAGTGAGCATCACGAGTCCGGTACTGCCAGTTCCTGCTCCGCGCACCAGAGTTCCAGTGAGCATCACGAGTCCAGTACGACCAGTTCCTGCTCCACGCACCAGAGTTCCAGTGAGCATCACGAGTCCAGTACGACCAGTTCCTGCTCCACGCACCAGAGTTCCAGTGAGCATCACGAGTCCGGTACTGCCAGTTCCTGCTCCACGCACCAGAGTTCCAGTGAGCATCACGAGTCCAGTACGACCAGTTCCAGCTCCACGCACCAGAATTCCCGTGAGCATCGTGGGTCCGGTGCGGCCTGGTCCTGCTCCCCGCACCAGAGCGCCAGTGAGGGTCCCCACCCCGGGTCCGCCAGTGAGGGTCCCCAGCCCGGGCCCGCCAGAGAGGGTCCTCAGTCCAGCAAATGGTCCAGGGCCTCCGGTGCGTGACTTCAGACCAGCACGGCCAGCACCGGAGCCCCCACCTGGGACAAAGGGACCCACCCGAAGACCCCCCCACGGACTTTTGGGCGCGTCCAGAGTCCGCGCCTTTGGGGGGGGGGTACTGTAATGCCCAGGCCCGAGATGACAGGCTGGAGCGTTTTGGTTTCGTTTTGGTGTAGGGTTTGTCTGTTCATGGTGTCTATTTCTATGTTGGGATAATGGTTCCCAATTAGAGGCAGCTGAGTCTCGTTACCTCTAATTGGGAACCATATATATGTTTGGGGGTTGCACTTTAGTTTCGTGGGTTATTGATTATGTTATGATTATCGTGTTCAGTCAGGTTCTTGTCTTTCGTGTTTAGTTAGGTTCTGCCATTTATGTTTAGTTAGGTTTCGCCATTCGTGTTTCGTTAGGTTTTGCCATTCGTGCTTAGTTAGGTTTCGCCAGTCGAGTTTAGGTTTAGATCTCTGTGTTCAGTTTAGGATTTAGGGTTCACGTTTTGCTCTTCGTTTATTGTTTTGTTCCGTCTCGTCCCGTCTTTCAATAAATATGTATTCCGGTTACGTCGCTGCGCATTGGTCATTCCCGAGAGAGGATAATCGTGACAACACCATATAGTCAATAGGGTGCCATTTGGGACACAGGCAAGGGCACCTGGTGTCTGGACTGCATCCTCGTTATCGGCTATGACACATTAGCAAGCTAACGCATCACACGTCTGGCATCATGAACAGCCATATTAGAGACTTCACAACTCATCTGAGGCACAAAAACATGTAGAAGCTGATGTGTTTAGGAAATGTCCCTGGTATTTAGGACTATGTGATCAAATGGTATTAGAGCCTGAGTTTTACTATGACTTGTATAAGATACTAATATCCCCCCAGGGATGAATAAAGTTATTCTATTCTGTAAAATAACTCTCCTCTCTTGCTGCTGGATAAGCTAGTTGTTGTAAGCTTTTTTTTTGTTCTAGGCTACAGACATGTCTCTGAAATGTGGGCTTGAATCTGTGACCAGATGGCTTGTTTACAAAAATACATTTCTCTGTATTGTTACTTAATGAGTGATTTTTACAGACACGGCTGGCATAGGCCTCAGGGGTTTAGGTGCAGGCTTTTAGTGAAGTGTATGATCAGTAGTGATGCAGTACAAATAGAGTACCTAGGCCTACTGTATGCTTATGTGTTTCCTTCTGAAGTATTTCCTTCATTTTTTTCTACATCGAATCTGTCCATTCTGATTATCTATTAGATGAGAAAGGGAAAGCTCTGGTATGGAGGCTGCCTATCTGCCATTTGTTAGATATTGTATTTTTACCAAAGCAATCACTGCAGGATTTTAGTATAGCATCGTAACACTTCCATACAAAATAGAGTACTCCTTTATGTTCATGTTTTTACCTCCAGATAATTACTTTTCCTATCAATCAAAAGACCCTCTTAAATAAGATTAAATCTGTCTGCCATCTGTAAGGTCTTTTTACCAAACCAATTGCTTCCTGTGGAAAATAAATGATCTCTGATGGACTCCATCAGAATACATGGCCTCTAGTTTCTATGACGGACTCCATCATAATCAAATCAAATTTTATTGGTCACATACACATGGTTAGCAGATGTTAATGCGAGTGTAGCGAAATGCTTGTGCTTCTAGTTCTGACTGTGCAGTAATATCTAACAAGTAATCTAACTACCTCATATACACAAGTGTAAAGGAATGATTAAGAATATGTACGTATAAATATATGGATGAGCGATGGCCGAACGGCATAGGCAAGATGCAGTAGATGGTATAGAGTACAGTATATACATATGAGATGTAGCGTCAGTATACATTACCATATACAGTGGGGGAAAAAAGTATTTAGTCAGCCACCAATTGTGCAAGTTCTCCAACTTAAAAAGATGAGAGGCCTGTAATTTTCATCATAGGAACACTTCAACTATGACAGACGAAATGAGAAAAATAAATCCAGAAAATCACATTGTAGGATTTTTTATGAATTTATTTGCAAATTATGGTGGAAAATAAGTATTTGGTCAATAACAAAAGTTTATCTCAATACTTTGTTATATACCCTTTGTTGGCAATGACAGAGGTCAAACGTTTTCTGTAAGTCTTCACAAGGTTTTCACACACTGTTGCTGGTATTTTGGCCCATTCCTCCATGCAGATCTCCTCTAGAGCAGTGATGTTTTGGGGCTGTCGCTGGGCAACACGGACTTTCAACTCCCTCCAAAGATTTTCTATGGGGTTGAGATCTGGAGACTGGCTAGGCCACTCCAGGACCTTGAAATGCTTCTTCTGAAGCCACTCCTTCGCGTTGCCGGGCGGTGTGTTTGGGATCATTGTCATGCTGAAAGACCCAGCCACGTTTCATCTTCAATGCTCTTGCTGATGGAAGGAGGTTTTCACTCAAAATCTCACGATACATGGCCCCATTCATTCTTTCCTTTACACGGATCAGTCGTCCTGGTCCCTTTGCAGAAAAACAGCCCCAAAGCATGATGTTTCCACCCCCATGCTTCACAGTAGGTATGGTGTTCTTTGGATGCAACTCAGCATTCTTTGTCCTCCAAACACGACGAGTTGAGTTTTTACCAAAAAGTTATATTTTGGTTTCATCTGACCATATGACATTCTCCCAATCCTCATCTGGATCATCCAAATGCTCTCTAGCAAACTTCAGACGGGCCTGAACATGTACTGGCTTAAGCAGGGGGACACGTCTGGCACTGCAGGATTTGAGTCCCTGGCGGCGTAGTGTGTTACTGATGGTAGGCTTTGTTACTTTGGTCCCAGCTCTCTGGAGGTCATTCACTAGGTCCCCCCGTGTGGTTCTGGAATTTTGCTCACCGTTCTTGTGATCATTTTGACCCCACGGGGTGAGATCTTGCGTGGAGCCCCAGATCGAGGAAGATTATCAGTGGTCTTGTATGTCTTCCATTTCCTAATAATTGCTCCCACAGTTGATTTCTTCAAACCAAGCTGCTTACCTATTGCAGATTCAGTCTTCCCAACCTGGTGCAGGTCTACAATTTTGTTTCTGGTGTCCTTTGACAGCTCTTTGGTCTTGGCCATAGTGGAGTTTGGAGTGTGACTGTTTGAGGTTGTGGACAGGTGTCTTTTATACTGATAACAAGTTCAAACAGGTGCCATTAATACAGGTAACGATTGGAGGACAGAGGAGCCTCTTAAAGAAGAAGTTACAGGTCTGTGAGAGCCAGAAATCTTGCTTGTTTGTATGTGACCAAATACTTATTTTCCACCATAATTTGCAAATCAATTCATTACAAATCCTACAATGTGATTTTCTGGATTTTTTTTCCTCATTTTGTCTGTCATAGTTGAAGTGTACCTATGATGAAAATTACAGGCCTCTCTCATCTTTTTAAGTGAGAGAACTTGCACAATTGGTGGCTGACTAAATACTTTTTTGCCCCACTGTACATTACCTCTAGTTTCTCTGATGGACTCCATCAGAATACATGGCCTCTGGTTTATCCGACGGACTCCATCAGAATACATGGCCTCTGGTTTATCCGACGGACTCCATCAGAATACATGGCCTCTAGTTTCTCTGATGGACTCCATCAGAATACATGGCCTCTGGTTTATCCGACGGACTCCATCAGAATACATGGCCTCTAGTTTCTCTGATGGACTCCATCAGAATACATGGCCTCTGGTTTATCCGACGGACTCCATCAGAATACATGGCCTCTAGTTTCTCTGATGGACTCTATTAGAATACATGGCCTCTAGTTTCTCTGATTGACTCCACTTCAGCACTCTGTCTGTAGATCAATGGAGGCATCGTTTACATCCATATTGACTGTTTGGAGCTGAAGAGTCAACAGTTTAATGTGTCTGTCTAGCACCGGTCCTTTACTATGCTGACAATGAGGCCACAGTATGTGTGTATGTGTCTGTCACACACACACACGTACACACACGTACACACACACGTACACACACACACACACACACACACACACACACACACACACACACACACACACACACACACACACACACACACACACACACACACACACACACACACACACACACACACACACACACATCCCCCCAAATGGAATGGGTAATGCATCCATCCAGCTGTAAGTCAGAAAGCCTGATCAGGCAGTAGTCAAGTGAAGGTCTGCTCGACTCTATGGTCCTATATAATCACCAGAGCAGGCCAGTGGATAATGGCCATCTCTGTGAAGTGTTTGCTCTGCTCTGATGTAAACAGGGTGGTTTTACCTCCCCCTCTCTTCCCCCCACTTCCTTTCTCTCTGCCCTCTCCCCCACCCCCCACCTGCCACTTGTCTGCTCTGCAGTAAATGGGTGCTTTAAAAATATATACAGTACCAGTCAAAAGTTTGGACGCACCTACTCCTTCCAGGGTTTTTCTTTATTTTTGTTTATTTTCTACATTGTAGAATAATAGTGAAGACATCAAAACTATGAAATAACACATATGGAATCATGTAGTAACCAAAAAAGTGTTAAACAAATAAAAATATATTTTATATTTGAGATTCTTCAAAGCAGCCACCCCTTGCCTTGATGACAGCTTTGCACACTCGTGGCATTCTCTCAACCAGCTTCATGAGGTAGTCACCTGGAATGTATTTCAATTTAAAAGGTGTGCCTTGTTAAAAGTACATCTGTGGAATTCCGTTCCTTCTTAATGCATCAGTTGTGTTGTGACAAGGTAGGGGTGGTATACAGAAGATAGCCCTATTTGGTAAAAGACCAAGTCCATATTATGGCAAGAGCAGCTCAAATAAGCAAAGAGAAACGACAGTTCATCATTACTTAAGACATGAAGGTCAGTCAATCCCGAAAATGTCAAGAATTTAGAAGTTTCTTCAAGTGCAGTCGCAAACACCATCAAGCGCTATGATGAAACTGGCTCTCATGAGGACCACCACAGAAAAGGAAGACCCAGAGTTACCTCTGCTGCAGAGGATACGTTTATTAGAGTTAACTGCACCTCAGATTGCATCCCAAATAAATGCTTCACAGAGTTCAAGTAACAGCAGCATCTCAACATCAATTATTCAGAGGAGACTGCGTAAATCAGGCCTTCATGGTCGGATTGATGCAAGGAAACCACTACTAAAGGACACCAATAATAATAAGAGACTTGCTTGGGCCAAGAAACACGAGCAATGGACATTAGACCGGTGGAAATCTCTCCTTTGGTCTGAGTCCAAATTTGAGATTTTTGGTTCTAACCAGTAGGTGAATGGATGATATCCACATGTGTGGTTCCCACCGTGAAGCATGGAGGATGTGGTGTGAATGTGCTTTGCTGGTGATACTGTCTGATTTATTTAGAATTCAAGGCACATTTGACCGGCATGGCTACCACAGCATTCTGCAGCGATACGCCATCCCATCTGGTTTGCGCTTAGTGGGACTATAATTTGTTTTTCAACAGGACAATGACCCAAAACACACCTCCAGGCTGTGTAAGGGCTATTTGACCAAGAAGGAGAGTGGTGGAGTGCTGCATCAGATGACCTGGCCTCCACAATCACTTGACCTCAACCCAATTGAGATGGTTTGGGTTGAGTTGGACCACAGAGTGAAGGAAAAGCAGCCAACAAGTGCTCAGCATATGTGGGAAGTCCTTCAAGACTGTTTAAAAAGCATTCCTCATTAAGCTGGTTGAGAAAATGCCACGAGTGTGCAAAGCTGTCATCAAGGCAAAGGGTGGCTATTTTTAAGAATCTAAAATCTATTTTGATTTGTTTAACGCTTTTTTGGTTACTACATGATTCCATGTTATTTCATAGTTTTGATATCTTCACTATTATTCTACAGTGTAGAAAATATTTTTTTTTTAAGAAAAACCCTGGAAGGAGTAGGTGTGTCCAAACTTTTGACTGGTACTGTATATATATATGTTTTACTGTAACATATACCGGATAGGTGCAGTGAAATGTTTATTTTACCTCCCCCTCTCCCCCCACCAGGGGTAGGGGGCACTAATCTAGTTACTCCGGCCCTAACGACGCTCAAGGGGCCACTAATGAAGTTACTCCAGCCCTAACAATGCTCATTGAGGCCCTTAAAAGCCCTGCCACAGCCTGAGATGATGGTGCTAGCCATTGAAAAGTGCTCCCTGCCGCTCGCCCTCGCCCTCATTCACCTCAGCAAACACCCCTTCGCATGGAATTAGACTGCACTCGCTGCTAATGTGCCAATTCTGTCTGGGGCTTCTGGTCTTTCTCGTTTTCGCTTTTCTCTCTCCCTCCTCTCTCTCTGTGCTATCTGTCTCAGCAGATAGCACAGCTCAGTCCCTGGTCGGTCTGATTAAAAACCTATTGAAGAGACATAATGGGACATCTGCTTACACAGCAAATGACAAACAAGCCCATTAACAGAAAGATAAAATATGTCTTAAACACATTATTTTTGAAATATGTCTATAAAAAGGTAAAAGGACAAGGTTTGTGTTCACTGTGGATCTATGGAGAGTGGAGTAAAGAGTCAACATTAATGGTAGCTTCCTTAATGAAAACCAGAGCGTTTCATTCTGAGGGTATTCCAAAATAATTTGGATTAGGGTACATATTATACCCACTTGACATTTAGGGGCCATAGCGTGCCTGTGTGCGTCCTGTGCACCAGCCACACCTGTCCCCACGATCCCACCCTACCTTGAAACGGATCCAAGTACTGTAAATACAGTAAGCTTTTCCACACTTCCCTTCTCATCTGTGTCCCTTTAGCAATAATTACATTTAACAAGGATAAACTGCTTGACTGGCAACCGAGGAGTAATACAGCATAACTGAACTAACAACGTAAGCTCTGTGTTGCTAGTGGGGACCAATAGGAATTTACAGCTGCCAGCTGGAACTGGGCCCAGATTCACAAAACACTTCTTACGCAAAAATGTAGGAACCTTCTTAAGACACAAAAAAAGCTCTTAAGATAGTTCATAAGTGCAATTCCTCAAACATTGCTACAGAATTCAAGATTTTCTTATGAACTTCTCAAATATCTTCTTATGAACTTCGTAACAATCTTCTTAAGATTATTATCCCTAGGCAACCGAGCTAGCTAGCTATCTAGCTAGCAGGGGCAATCGTGTTTGCATATTTCTTACATTAGCTGTGTCTAGACTTGACAGTTCATGCAGCTTTTGTATTCTGATAATGGAGTTCTGATCATGGAACTCCGAACACATAATGCGTCCACATTAACATGTAAATGTGTCCACCATGTCCACACTGTGTCCGTTCTCAAGCTATAGTCAAATGCCAGTATGCATTCTACAACCGGTGGAATAGGCTAAATATGATAACAACAGATGATGTTGTCGCTAACTACTGTAGAAAGTAACCAGCTAATCTCTGTTAGCTAAATTAGCCATGTTCTACTTTGAAAATTGACGAGATGACGCTAACTATTTAACACTTCTAGAATATTGTAATATATTGTTAATTACTAGCTAGGTAGGTAATGCACGTTTAATTTGTTTTCTTGCTGTAGTAAATATCTGGTAGCCAACTGTGCAAGAAAACGTTCATGTTTACAAAAGTATCCATTTGTCTCAAGACATGGGTTTAGCTGTCCTAAAGTTAATCCTAAAGAATTATTTTCAAGAATCCCATTTCTTCTTAACTTTTTTCTTATGAAGAAACTTAGGAAAAACTTTAAGAACAATTCCAAATAACTTTATTGAGGAATAGCAACTTTGCTCAACTTTCTTCTTAAGTCTATAGTTAAGGAAAAAATGGCAGTTAAGAAGACATTTCTTCTTAAGAAGGTTTTGTGAGTGTGCCAGTGGAGTCAGCTAGATAGTAAAAACACATTTACCCTGCTGCTTGCCTCGGTCTTCTGTCCCTCCCTGGCCTCAGCAATCCCTAAAAGCTGGGACCCAATCTTGGGAACAAATGTGCAACTGTCTATACCAACTAGGAAACCCTTGGGAAATCCCAGGTCCAATCTCATCCAATCTTGTCAAATCTTGTCTTTAGAGCCCTGGCTGAAATGAGGTGGCCTATCTCTTTAAGCCTCATGCTTAGTTTGCACTCACAGTCAGCATAAGAAGAGAACCTCCGTAAACTACCTGTTTATCTTGCTAATGAGGATGCACTTATGGTGTATTTCTCGGAACATAGTCAGGATGTCTGGGCCATTGCCTCTGGCTAATAGGCCTTTTACAGTAGTCCATTTGCTAGACACCACAATCAGTTACAGTCCATTTAGTCACTTTCGCTACAGGCATCTTTTCAGTGCTCATTCACTCATCCATGTGCTGTGGTTGTAGATCTAACATGAAGAGTTGGAGAGAGTATAGGTCAAATATGTTTAGGACAACAATCAGTGGAGTAAAGTACTTAAGTAGTTTGAGATTCTGCACTTTACTATTTATATTTTTGACAACTTTTACTTCACTACATTCTTGAAGAAAATGTACTTATTACTCCATGAATTTTCCCTGAAACCCAAAAGTTCTCATTACATTTTGAATGCTTAGCAGGACAGGAAAATTGTCAAATTCACTCACGTATCAAGAGAACATCCCTGGTCTTCCCTATTGCCTCTGATCTGGCGGATTCACTAAACACAAATGCTTCGTTTGTAAATTATTCTGTGTTTGAGTGTGCCCCTGGGTAGCAATGTGGTTTGCTTAATATATTGAATTTAACATTATTTATACTTTTACATTTGATACTTAAGAATATTTAAAAACAAACTTTTAGACTTTACTCAAGTAGTATTTTACTGGGTGTGTGACATGGTGAGGTTGGACCCAGGTGCAGAGAAGAGACCAGACAAGGAATCAGCGGTTAAGGATAAACATAATACTTGACTTCCGTTACCTTTTCTCAGTAACAAGCTTCAGCAAAGGACAGGTGGAACCATGACAGTACCCCCCCTTCTAGGAGCGTCTCCAGCCACAGGGCGAGGGTGACCACCCTGTAGTTGGTTGAAGCCCCCTTCGAGTCTCGGATCCAGGATGTCCCGGGCTGGCATCCACGCCCGCTCCTCTGGGCCGTAGCCCTCCCAGTCCACCAGGTACTGCAGGGTGCCTCGGACCCGACGAGCCAAACAGACCCGCCGAACAGACAGTGCAGGCTGAGCGACCATCGACAAGTCGAGGGGGCGGAGGGGCATGTGTGGGGGGAGAGAAGGGACTGGTCCTTACCAACTTGAGACGGGAGACATGGAAGGATGGACAGACCCTTATAGACCTGGGAAGCTGGAGACAATAGGTGACCGGGTTGATGCGACTCAGGATCTTGAATGGTCCTGTGTAGCGGGCAGCATAAGTCCACCTTTAAGGGAAGACCACGGGTGGACAGCCACACTCATTGACCCGGTCGGAGGAGCCGAAAAGGCCTTAGGTGCCGGTTTGCCTGGTGTTGGTGTCGGGCAGATGGGCGGCGCAAGGAGGATTGCGCTCTGATCAAGGTGTGGTGACATCATCGAATGAACGCCTCGGCTGATGGCACCCCCACTTCGGCCTCTTGTTCAGGAAACGGGGGTTGAACTGACACTAGAACGGTGGCCGTGCAGTGGATGAGTTTGGTAGTGTGTTGTGAGCATACTCTTCCCAGACGAGGAACCGGCTCCAGTTGCTGGCCTGGGTGGAGACGAAACAGCGTAGGAACTTCTCCAGCTCATGGTTGGCCCGCTCCGTTTGCCCATTAGACTGTGGGTGGAACCCCGAGGAGAGACTCACCGACGCCCCCAACATTGAGCAGATGGGTTTACAATACTGTGTGATGAACTGGGGCCCATGATCCGAGACAATGTCCTGGGGAAGTCTGTGTAGTTGAAAGACATGGGTAATCATGACATCAGCGGTCTCCTTTGCTGAGGGCAACTTGGGGAAGTCAATTAAATGGGCTGCCTTGCAAAACAAATCAACGACCACCAAGATAGTGGTAAGCCCTTGGGATGGAGATAACCCTGTGAGAAAGTCTATGGACAGGTGGGACCAGGGCCTGCTGGGGATGGGCAGAGGTTGGAGCAACCTAGCCGGTCGCTTTCGTGAGGACTTGCTTTGGGCACAGGTGGAACAAACCGCAACAAAGGATTTCACATCCTCAATCATGTTGGGCCACCAGAATTTCTGCCTCAGCAACTCCAGTGTCCGATTAACCACTGGATGCCCAGTTAATTTAGAGGAGTGTCCCGATTGTAGCACTCGAAAACGGGCTGATCGCAGAACATAAAGTCTGTTAGTGGGACCCCTGCCCGAAAAGGAAGTACAGTTAATTGGGTCGTTGATTCAGTATGTTGGCCAATTAATATGATTTAATGTCAGCAGTGTGTCTGGAACTCTGACAACAAGAAAGTTTTAATCTGGCGCCCATCACCAACACTCACCTATAATCCTCTGGGAGTGTGGTTTGACTTCATGCTCTGAATATTATCACCTGCCTAAGTAGTTTTTACACCACTCTGGGTGTCATTTTCCACACGCAAAACAGCAGTGAAGTCGATTATCTTGTGATGGTTATGTAGATATTCTACAATCATCATGTATCAAGTGAGTTATTTTCAGCTGTGGTGTCAACAGGGTGTGTGTGATATGTTATGGTGGGCCAATTGGGACAGATTCTCTGGCAATCAATAGATGACAGGTTTTGTGGCTAGGATGATCTCTGTCTGGACTTCACTTCAGCTCTCAACAAATCAATAAAGCCTCATTTACCAAACATTTGTTGCAGCATCAATGACGATGAGTCATATAATCATTATAGGATTTCTATCCTTGTCTATTCTGTATCTATGATATCTCCCCATCTCTCTCTCCACCCCCGCCCCCTCTCTTTCTCTCTCTGTCTCACACACACAGCCTCTTCGTACAGTTTTACTGATTCCCTCAGAGGCTAGAGGGCTGAATTAATTAGCTATTTTTGGTAAGTTGAGCTTGCCAGCTAGCCAGCCATCTCTCCAAGACATTAGAGAGAACATCAGGCCATTTAGAACCGTTTGCGTGGCATTGGGTGATGGATTGAACAGGATATATATTCAGAGTGAATATGGTTGGAACAGAACAGATCTACCTCTGCGATGACAGTCTCTTCTTCCGTTCATTTTCCATTTTATTTGTGCTAACTCTGGAGTTCATCACCAAAACACGTCATTTAATTAAGGTCATTCTGTTTTCCTTTTTTCAATTTATTTTCCCTGACCATCACCTTTTCCTTGCGTATTCACTGGCAGATAGAAACCTAATGAAAAAGCTCTATCATGTTTGGCATTAAACTGGGATTTGTCTTGTGTGAATCAATGCTTTCCCCCTGTATGCTATGTGTACACAAATGAATTAGAAAAAATATTAGTGACACTATTCCCTTTAGTTCGGCAAATCTTATCCATCTTATTTCAGCATCCAGTTTATCTTAATTTCACGCCAGGTTAGGCTGCTACTAGACTCCAAGAATACAGCTGGTGCTTTGACCACAAAAACAAGACCCAGAGAGTGTCTGTTTCCTGGACAACACAGTGTTTTTAAATCATTCATTAATGGTAGTGTGGATCAAGTGACATGCAGTATTTGTACTATTTATTAGGACTTCAGTGTCGGGACCAACAGACCTGAGATCAAATACTATTTGTATTTGCTTTAGCCTGTGGCAAATGGGTGGAGTGGCAAATGGGTGGAGTTTTCACTTCTGTGACCACTCTATTGGTTCCGTTGCTCCAGGCAAGCTCAATCAAGCCCAGCTGAAGTATTTGAAATTATTTCAAATAATATTTGAACCCTGGAACCCAGTATATTTGAATAAAACAGAGTAATAAAATGTGGCCTGGACCTTGTCATTATTCATAACATTTGTCAAATATCCTGACTGTTCTCACTGCTTATAAACAAGAGAGGATACATGGGACATTTTTGGGCTCGCTATCCTGACCTCAATCGAGGACTCGCCAGTCCAAATAAGGCTTTATTTCTTTCTATCCTCTTTTCACTTTCTCTGTGTGTCCTTTTCTCCTATATCTGTTTCCTTCTATCTCTTCATCTCTTCCTTTTCTGTCTCTATTTCTCTTAATCTCTCTCTTTTTTTCACTGTCTTACTTTCTCTTTCTCTCCCTTTCTCCAGCCCTCGCCTTCCTTCCCTCCACACTGCCAGTTCTTGCCCTTGGGTGAGTCACATGAACATTGAGAGCAGCTCAATTCCAATTCCATTACCCGGTGTGTGTCTGCTAGCGTTCAGGGTGCTCTGTGCTCGATGTCACAATGGCCTCTGCTGATAATCTTGAATGTTCCAATCATAGCGATCCTATGAAATTACTTATCTATTAAATTAGTATTCAAATTCCTATTCTATGGTTCCAATCACATACTGACTCCTCTCCACATCATCACAGTCACAGAGATCCTGGAAAATAGACTAACAGGAACAAAACAACCAGAGATGCTTTCTGGTCTCATCATCACCATTATTCCTGATGACGCCATTGCCTGGCTGGTTGGCTGGCTCACGTCATTCTCATTATCCCCAATGTTTTCTTTCCTCCAATGTTGCAATTAAAAAACAAACCATAACATCATCAATTTGGTGCATTCTGAAAAATCAGAATTTCTGGGCCTTGCCTCCGATTTCTCAGTATACATTCAGTAGCTGGGTCTCAGTCTCAGTTGTTTACGTAGCTAGGAACATTGTGAACCAGATAACCTGATCTTGATGAGCCTCATATGCCCATGCCAACCTAACATATTTACCAGTGAAATGGAGTCTGACACAGCAGGGGTTGGTGGTGGGTGGCAGGCTGGCATTTACAGGTAGACAAAGGCAGATGGATCGGCAGAGGTGTTGTGCTGATGGTGTACTATGGGGGGCAGCAGCGTTGTTCACATGTGGAGGTGTGTGACCGTGAGATTATTGAGGATAACTATTGGCTTATTGTGTGTGTGAGTGTGCTCGCATGTTCATGTGTGCGCCGGTCTTTCTGTGTGCATGTCTGTGTATGAATTTGATTAACCATAAAGTATAAACAAGTACGTAAATGGTGTTGGAGTCACGTTGTCAGGGTTTCTGTGTGCCCACTGCTTCAGGAGTGACAGCAGAACTAACAAACAAACAAACACACACAAACACACACACACACCTGGGGGGCTCTTCTACAGACCTTTATTTATAGACCTCCTTCTCTGTAGTCAGTCTTTACAATGACAGGAGAGCAGAGCGGTGGCAGAAAGGCAGAGAGATGGATAGATTTGGTATCCGACTGGAAGCCCTGTGCCATTGGAGAAGTTCAGTTGCCTCTGTGCAGAAACACTGTTGTTGTTGTTGTCCTGTCTGGTCTCGGGACTTATAGGAACTGTCTATATGGACTTAAATTGAGATCGGCTGAAACTACACTAGATTATGTGTGTTGTGTTTGTGTGTGTGTCTACATCTTTCCATGGAGGCCACCCTTTATTGTTAAGTTAAACAAACCCCCGAATGAGAGAAGCTGTCTGAATGCATATAGTTCTGTATAGTTCTGTATATTTATGTACCAGGTTCAACTGGGAGTCATATGGTGCACCCTCATACTGTAGCAGTATTTCCTAGAGGGGAGAATCTGTGTGTGCGTGTGCGTGCGTGTCTGTTTGCGATATCCCAGGAAGTGGTGAGCACTGAGGCAAGTAGCGAAGAAGCAGCACGAACCTCCAGTGCGTCTCACACACCGTGTGTAACCACCGTCAGACACTCCCCATTCAGACCTTGGATGTTCTGTAAAACCATGTGTGAAAATGCTTTAGACAGGAGACATGATTCCTTTCCCATTTTCATGAACCTTTATTTTTCTAGGTTCTACTCACTGAGATCAAATGTTTTTTACACCCTGGGTTGACTCCTGCTCAGCATCGTTCTGTTTCTCCAAACATCACATTTTGAAGTTAAGGTCTTGGATAGGGTTAAACCTTGAAGGGCTCTATTCAATCAGGTCTGCTTTATCTGACATCAGCATAGCGGGTGTTTTAGCGGTGTCGTAGGTGGAACTGCGTTGGAGTCGCTATGCGGGGACTGCTATCCACGGTTAACGCTTGATCTGATTGAGTCTAGGCTTACGTTTAGGCATTCATTCCGAATGGTTAAGTTAAGGGTTAAGGTTTGGGATAGGGTTAAAATAAAAAATAGAGTCTACCACTGGGATTTCTCTAGTGAAGCATGGCATAGTGGCGGATAAAATGAGAGTGCTTTGACAGAAAAGTGCATTTAGGAGAGAGGAGCTATGTCTTTCCTATTTAGCCTCAAGGTTCCGAGGCTCATTCTCTCCATCCAGTTCAAACCAGGTTAAACAGGTTCAACGAAATAAAGTACTGAGGAAACCTAATTATATATAAAAAATTCAAAATTCAATTCAAATTTCAATGTTCAATTATTTTTGCTGTAAAAACGGTGGCCATGGTCTTTTGTTGTTCTTTATAATGGGATGGATGTTATCTATGACGTTGTGTGTCTGTAGAATGGGCTTGTGTGGGTCTATTCTTTCCAGAGGAGAGACTGTTAAGAGCCTTTTTTCTCTAACTTCCTTCCTGCCATTCACTGTTGTGATTCACTTTATTTTGAGAACTCACTAAAGCTCTTGGGGATAGATTTGTCTGTCCCCTGGCTGGCGAAAGCAAGACAGGAACAATGACAGCACGAAATGCAAGGTTCACATATTGTAGTTCACGGTCAGAAATATGCCACTGAACTAGCATAGAGTACATGCTAGAGAGTGTCTATAATGTTATACAGGTTTTGTGCATACCCTCTACATACATAGCATGACAAAGTCAAAAGTCACCATTATTAGTCAGTTGTACAACCAAATGCCTTCAACTGAAATGTGTCTTCTGCATTTAACCCAACCCCTCTGAATCCAAGAGGTGGGCTGCCTTAATTGATATCCACGTCTTCGGCGCCCGGGGAACAGTGGGTTAATTGCCTTGTTCAGAGGCAGAACGACAGATTTTTACCTTGTCAGCTCGGGGATTTGAACTTGCAACCCCCCGGTTACAAGTCCAACGCTCTAACCACTAGGCTATCTGCCGCCCCCCCCTGACACTTCTTACAACACGTCAGGATCAGCACGTAAGGATCATATGTTCTGTCACCAGCCTCCATGGAAGAACCAGAGAACCTAGATGATAGGTAATTCCAATGATACGGGTAATACTCATATCATTTTAGCATTTAAATCTTGGTGGGGCAAAAAAAATAAGAAGTGGGATGCATGCCAGCAAAGCCACTACACAACACTACACTAAACAATACATTAATTGCACTATAACGGTGACAAACGGTGCCCACAAACTGTTAGGGCCTACATAAAGCTGTCCCAACATCTTACCACTGCTACACCTGGCTATCAGTGGAGCCTTGTCTGGCAGCGAAACAGTTAATTCAGCCTCATTTACTGCGTTTTAAAAATACATAGCTGATATGGCTGACTTGCTTAAACAAATGTGGTTTCTAATGACAATTGAGATGTACAAACTATGGCATAAGGGGAACGACAAGCGGATAAGAGGCAATCCGTAATTTAGATGAAGACATTAATGAGCGAGCTAGGACGGACGTAGTCAATATAACTATTTGTTTAATACTTTTGAAATGTACAGCGACAGAATTCAGAACATGGGCCGTTCTTACAGTGTTCTCACTGTACACCAAGTCAGGACCGTAGTATAAATATAGGGGGCATACTGTATAAGCAGACAATGAAAGCTCTTACAATATTCAATGATTACATTTCCCTTAAACAAGTTACAGGCTACATGTGCAACAACAAGTTAGAACAGTAGGCGAAATTAAGAGGGATAAATAGACCAAATTATTAGGGTGAGGCACATGGGCTAATAACATCTTACCACACAACTTACACTTAGTATTACTTTCTTAGCAACAGTATACATATCTCCCTGGCATATTACATAATTTATGCAGCAGCATACAATACATTTTTGGACTCACCTTGTTGTGCTGTGCTCACTTGAACAGGAAGGTGGCGCTGCGGTCCTTCATGGGCAAATTTTGTCATCAAAGTCTGGCATTCTCTGGATTTATGGTACTTTCAAAACAACTGGGAACTCTGAAAAAAACAAGTTTGAATCATGATGACGTCATTGACCTTCAGGTTGTAGGTCTAGAAAGAGGCCGGATTTATAATTGCGAGTTGGATGACCGTTCAAAAATTATTTTCCCAGTCGGAGCTCGTTTATTCCCGACTTCCCAGTTGTCTTGAACTCACTGAAGTCAAGTTTTCGCAGTTCAGAGTTAACAGTTGTTTTGAGCACAAATCATGATTCATTGACAGCATGGCTAGGCTGAAACACCTGCATTTTGGAGCTGCTTTACTCAAGAAAACAAAAAAGAGACCATGTTTGTATGAGGCTTTATTAACAATGATATATATTTTTTACATTGTTTTCAAACTGATATGTGACACATATTAATGCCAAAATAACATGCAAAACAGGCAAAGCCCCCCAATATTTTTTTTTTTTTTTTTTTTTTGTTGCTAAAATGTGGGGCTCAAAGAGCCCCACCTGCCCTGAATGACGGGTCGCCACTGCTCATATCTCATATCCTTCCCTGCTCTGCTGTCATCTACTGTATACTGTATGTGTGGTGGAGAGGGAAAGGGAGAAATACTGTAAGAATCAAATGCTTTATTGATTTAAAATCTGGTTTTAGATAGAAACAACATAACACAATTTGAAGTCATGTGGGACAGTCTTACAAGCATTATACTAGCATTAGAAGCAACATTGGGTGTGGATATAGTGGGAACATGTGGGTCTGAGCAAGTGTGATGTGATTAATGTTTGTTGAAATGTATGTATGTACATGTTAAGTTGTCTTTTGTTTTTGTCTATGTATGTTTTTGTTTATTGCCCCCCAACCAAAAGTTAAATAAAATACTACAAAAAAGAGAGGGAGTGAGAAAGGAAGAGTGGGAGAGAGGGATAGTAAACTGAAAGACAAGCCATCAGGAACGGAGGTAAACAATGATGTCTGTGTGGGTTGAGGGAGTGGAGAGAAACAATGATAGAAGAGTTGGTTACAGCATAAGCACGTACAGTATAGGCTAATACAATGCTGTGTGTTGGTTGAGTTAGAGGGGAGTAGAAACCATCATGACTGAGTGTAATATCTGTATTTCACATTCCTCAGTTTCACAACAGAGGATTCCTCTAAAATATTCAAGAGGAGAGTGGATACAGTGTAGAGCACAGAATGTTCTGGCCAGTGGAGCTTAGTAGGTCGTTAATAGGGGTATCTCGAATGTCTGTCAGTGTTAAGTAAGGTGTTCAAAAGAACACATCACCTAAAACATTTCCAAGGAGGCAGTTTTTCTTCAAATACAGTGCAGCCTTATTCTAAAATATATTCAATTGTTTATTTTCTCATCAATCTACACACAATACCCCATAATGACAAAGCAAAAACAGTTTTTTCACAAAAATAAAATTAAAATAACATTAAGTATTCAGACCATTTACCCAGTACTTTGTTGAAGCACATTTGGCAGTGATTACAGCCTTGAGTCTTCTTGGGTATGACGCTACAAGCTTGGCACACCTGTATTTGGGGAGTTTCTATTCCTCTTTGCAGAGGAAGCTCTGTCAAGTTGGATGGGGAGCGTTTTAATCAAGGATCTCTCTGTACTTTGCTCCATTCATCTTTGCCTCAATCCTGACTAGTCTCCCAGTCCCTACCACTGAAAAACATCCCCACAGCATGATGCTGCCATCACCATGCTTCACCGTAGTGATGGTGCCAGGTTTCCTCCAGACGTGACACTTGGCATTCAGGCCAAAGAGTTCATTCTTGCTTTCATCAGACCAGAGAATCTTGTTTCTCATGGTCTGAGAGTCTTTAGGTGCCTTCTGGCAAACTCCAAGCAGGCTGTCATGTGCTTTTTACTGAGGAGTGGCTTCCGTCTGGCCACTCTATCATAAAGGCCTGATTGGTGGAGTTCTGCAGAGATTGTTGTCCTTCTGGAAGGTTCTCCCATCTCCACAGAGGAACTCTGGAGCTCTATCAGATTGACTATTGGGTTCTTTTTCACCTCCCTGATCAAGGCCCTTCTCCCCTGATTGCTCAGTTTGGCCTGGCGGCCAGCTCTAGGAAGTGACTTGGTGGTTACAAACTTCCATTTAAGAATGATGAAGGCCACTGTGTTCTTGGGGACCTTCAAAGTTTATAATATGTTTTTAGACTTATTATCTTATCTTGAAAAGTCTTTATTTTTACTCCAATCTATTGATGATAGTGTAAATGAAGAGAAAGGGAACAGTCGCAGGGTGTTTGAGCAGAGTGCAGTGCACAGGGACCTATCCAAATTAGCTCTAACTCTTTTTATTCTCAGAAGAACTGAAGAACATCTCTAATCAACAGACTAGTCCACATCTCCCACAAATAAATTCCAACTGTAAGTTCCTCTATGCTTGATTAGTAGGTAAAATATTATTGAAATGTTTTATTTTGCACACATGTACAACAGTGTATTTTTAATTTGTGTGTATGTGTCGGAGAGAGAGAGTGAGTACGTGTGTGTCAGAGGGTGTGTGTGTGGTTCATTCCTGCTATTACTCATCTCTCTAACTTGCTTGTTAATACACTGTTTCACACAGACGCTAGGCAATTACTCACCGCACAAAGACCTGCCCCATCCCACCCCAAAGCCCCAACCACAACCTTTTCTACAGCCAGTGTGCCTGGAAAGCAAGCTATTGGGCCTTTCACGTTGACTTTTTCATGTGCTATCTGTCTCTCTGCAGTGTACATACTCTATGTACAGGTAACTGTCAAAATAAAGGAAACACCAACATAAAGTGTCTTAATAGGGCGTTGGGCCACCACGATCCAGAACAGCCTTAATGCACCTTGCCATACAGTGGGGCAAAAAAGTATTTAGTCAGCCACCAATTGTGCAAGTTCTCTCACTTAAAAAGATGAGAGAGGCCTGTAATTTTCATCATAGGTACACTTCAACTATGACAGACAAAATGAGGGAAAAAAATCCAGAAAATCACATTGTAGGATTTTTAATGAATTTATTTGCAAATGATGGTGGAAATAAGTATTTGGTCACATACAAACAAGCAAGATTTCTGGCTCTCACAGACCTGTAACTTCTTCTTTAAGAGGCTCCTCTGTCCTCCACTCGTTACCTGTATTAATGGCACCTGTTTGAACTTGTTATCAGTATAAAAGACACCTGTCCACAACCTCAAACAGTCACACTCCAAACTCCACTATGGCCAAGACCAAAGAGCTGTCAAAGGACACCAGAAACAAAATTGTAGACCTGCACCAGGTCGGGAAGACTGAATCTGCAATAGGTAAGCAGCTTGGTTTGAAGAAATCAACTGTGGGAGCAATTATTAGGAAATGGAAGACATACAAGACCACTGATAATCTTCCTCGATCTGGGGCTCCACGCAAGATCTCACCCGTGGGGTCAAAATGATCACAAGAACGGTGAGCAAAAATCCCAGAACCACACGGGGACCTAGTGAATGACCTGCAGAGAGCTGGGACCAAAGTAACAAAGCCTACCATCAGTAACACACTACGCCGCCAGGGACTCAAATCCTGCAGTGCCAGGCGTGTCCCCCTGCTTAAGCCAGTACATGTTCAGGCCCGTCTGAAGTTTGCTAGAGAGCATTTGGATGATCCAGATGAGGATTGGGAGAATGTCATATGGTCAGATGAAACCAAAATATAACTTTTGGTAAAAACTCAACTCGTCGTGTTTGGAGGACAAAGAATGCTGAGTTGCATCCAAAGAACACCATACCTACTGTGAAGCATGGGGTGGAAACATCATGCTTTGGGGCTGTTTTTCTGCAAAGGGACCAGGATGACTGATCCGTGTAAAGGAAAGAATGAATGGGGCCATGTATCGTGAGATTTTGAGTGAAAACCTCCTTCCATCAGCAAGGGCATTGAAGATGAAACGTGGCTGGGTCTTTCAGCATGACAATGATCCCAAACACACCGCCCGGGCAACGAAGGAGTGGCTTCTTAAGAAGCATTTCAAGGTCCTGGAGTGGCCTAGCCAGTCTCCAGATCTCAACCCCATAGAAAATCTTTGGAGGGAGTTGAAAGTCCTTGTTGCCCAGCGACAGCCCCAAAACATCACTGCTCTAGAGGAGATCTGCATGGAGGAATGGGCCAAAATACCAGCAACAGTGTATGAAAACCTTGTGAAGACTTACAGAAAACGTTTGACCTCTGTCATTGCCAACAAAGGGTATATAACAAAGTATTGAGATAATCTTTTGTTATTGACCAAATACTTATTTTCCACCATAATTTGCAAATAAATAAATAAAAAATCCTACAATGTGATTTTCTGGATTTCTTTTTCTCATTTCGTCTGTCATAGTTGAAGTGTACCTATGATGAAAATTACAGGCCTCTCTCATCTTTTTAAGTTGGAGAACTTGCACAATTGGTGGCTGACTAAATACTTTTTTGCCCCACTGTATATTCTACAAGTCTACTGTTGGCCAACTAATAGCCTAACCACCGATCAGGCAACATTGTGGACTACATGTTCAAATATTATTGCCAAATTATTTTGCTGTGACAACATAGGTCAAATTAATATCCTACATACAGTGCATTCGGAAAGTATTCAGACCCCTTGACTGTTTAAAAAAACCAGAAATACCTTATTTACATAATTATTCAGATCCTTTCCTATGAGACTCGAAATTGAGCTCAGGTGCACCTGTTTCCATTGATCATCCTTGAGATGTTTCTTCAACTTGATTGGAGTCCACCTGTGGTAAATTCAATTGATTGGACATGATTTGGAAAGGCACACACATGTCTATATAAGGTCTCACAGTTGACAGTGCATACCAAAGCAAAAACCAAGCCATGAGGTCGAAGGAATTGTCCGTAGAGCTCCGAGACAGGTTTGTGTCGAGGCACAGATCTGGGGAAGGGTACTAAAAAATGTCTGCAGCATTGAAGGTCCCCAAGAACACAGTGGCCTGCATCATTCTTAAATGGAATAAGTTTGGAACCACCAAGACTCTTCCTAGAGCTGTCTGCCCGGCCAAACTGAGCAATCGGGGGAGAAGGGCCTTGGTCAGAGAGGTGAAAAAGAACCCGATGGTCTCTCTGACATCGGGTTCTTGCTCACCTCCCTCTGTGGAGATGGGAGAACCTTCCAGAAGAACAACCGTCTCTGCAGCACTCCACCAATCAGGCCTTTATGATAGAGTGGCCAGACGGAAGCCACCCCTCAGTAAAAGGCAGTTTACCAAAAGGCACCTAAGGGACCTAGACGATGAGAAACAAGATTCTCTAGTCTGATGAAACCAAGATTTTACTTTTTGGCCTAAATGCCAAGCGTCACGTCTGGAGGAAACCTGGCACCATCCCCACTGTGAAGCATGGTGGTGGCAGCATCATGCTGTGGGGATGTTTTTCAGCGGCAGGGACTGGGAGACTAGACCGGATCAAGGGAAAGATGAACAGAGCCAAGTACCGAGAGATCCTTGCTCCAGAGCGCTCAGGACCTCAGACTGGGGCGAAGGTTCACCTTCCAACAGGACAATGGCCCTAAGCACACAGCCAAGACAGCGCAGGAGTGGCTTCGGGACAAGTCTCTAGTTGTCCTTGAGTGGCCCAGCCAGAGCCCGGACTTGAACCCGATCGAACATCTCTGGAGAGACCTGAAAATACCAGTGTAGCGACGCTCCTCATCCAACTTGACAGAGCTTTAGAGGATCTGCAGAGAAGAATTTAAGAAACTCCCCAAATACAGGTGTGGCAAACTTGTAGCGTCATACCCATAAAGACTCGAGGCTCTAATCGCTGCCAAAGGTGCTTCAACAAAGTACTGAGTAAATGGTCTGAATACTTATGTAAATGTGTTATCTAATCCATTTTAGAATAAGGCTGTAACGTAACAAAATGTGGAAAAAGTCAAGGGGTCGGAATACTTTCTGAATACACTGTATGTATAGTCTAAAGTGTATGTGTGTCTATGTTGGAGAGAGAGAGAGCTTTAACAGAAGCTGGGTGCATGAGAAACAAAGTGTATCGTGGGAACATAGATTTTTGAGCATTGCCAGCTCTGGAACCTTCCATCTCCCATGGCAACCCTTCCCTTGAGTCCTCAGCACTGAGAGAACCTGCTTCCCAAAGGTCATCATAGAAATGTATAATATAAATAGAATAACCAGAACCAACAACAACAACAGGTTCTCAACTCAAGTCACTTTGGATAGACCAAATGTATTTTGCTAAACAGTGCTTCACTGCTGTTCTCATGCTCATGTATATTTCCCACAGATTCATGATCTGACTGGCTAATCTGATTCTAGTTTGATTCTAGTTCTAGCTTTCAGCCCCCACCCCCCCTTATCTCCTCCCCACCACACACAAACACGCACGCACACTCCTCTCTCTCTCTCTCTCTCTCTCTCTCTCTCTCTCTCTCTCTCTCTCTCTCTCTCTCTCTTGCCAGGGTTGCTCCATCACTGTCACCTCACAGCATCATAGTTTGATCCCCGTGGCCTTGCAGATAGTCAGTGTTCTGTTTACCGTACATTCAACACACACACTAAGCACCCCGACAAGGCCAGAACACACACACATTCTCAGAACATTATGCCCTCAATGGTGACCCGCTTAGCTACATTGTCTGTAAGTGAGTGGTCAACCGAGAAGAACATACACAAAGAGGGTCTGTGTGTGTGCGTGTGTAAACAAAGCAGATCGACTAGCTTCATGTGTCTGTATGGATTTGGCAGGAGTCCAGCATCTAAACATATGGGTGGGTGCTGTAAATGCTCCTCTGACAACAGTTGTCCATGATTAAGCCACCATTGTTATGGCTGCCTACACTGTTATTATCCACAGGCTGTTGTGCATCATGGTACAGATATACAGTGGGGCAAAAAAGTATTTAGTCAGCCACCAATTGTGCAAGTTCTCCAACTTAAAAAGATGAGAGAGGCCTGTAATTTTCATCATAGGTACACTTCAACTATGACAGACGAAATGAGAAAAATAAATCCAGAAAATCACATTGTAGGATTTTTAATTTATTTATTTGCAAATTATGGTGGAAAATAAGTATTTGGTCAATAACAAAAGTTTATCTCAATACTTTGTTATATACCCTTTGTTAGCAATGACAGAGGTCAAACGTTTTCTGTAAGTCTTCACAAGGTTTTCACACACTGTTGCTGGTATTTTGGCCCATTCCTCCATGCAGATCTCCTCTAGAGCAGTGATGTTTTGGGGCTGTCGCTGGGCAACACAGACTTTCAACTCCCTCCAAAGATTTTCTATGGGGTTGAGATCTGGAGACTGGCTAGGCCACTCCAGGACCTTGAAATGCTTCTACGGCCACTCCTTCGTTGCCCAGGCGGTGTGTTTGGGATCATTGTCATGCTGAAAGACCCAGCCACGTTTCATCTTCAATGCCCTTGCTGATGGAAGGAGGTTTTCACTCAAAATCTCACGATACATGGCCCCATTCATTCTTTCCTTTACACGGATCAGTCGTCCTGGTCCCTTTGCAGAAAAACAGCCCCAAAGCATGATGTTTCCACCCCCATGCTTCACAGTAGGTATGGTGTTCTTTGGATGCAACTCAGCATTCTTTGTCCTCCAAACACGACGAGTTGAGTTTTTACCAAAAAGTTCTATTTTGGTTTCATCTGACCATATGACATTCTCCCAATCCTCATCTGGATCATCCAAATGCTCTCTAGCAAACTTCAGACGGGCCTGAACATGTACTGGCTTAAGCAGGGGGACACGTCTGGCACTGCAGGATTTGAGTCCTGGCGGCGTAGTGTGTTACTGATGGTAGGCTTTGTTACTTTGGTCCCAGCTCTCTGCAGGTCATTCACTAGGTCCCCGTGTGGTTCTGGGATTTTTGCTCACCGTTCTTGTGATCATTTTGACCCCACGGGTGAGATCTTGCGTGGAGCCCCAGATCGAGGAAGATTATCAGTGGTCTTGTATGTCTTCCATTTCCTAATAATTGCTCCCACAGTTGATTTCTTCAAACCAAGCTGCTTACCTATTGCAGATTCAGTCTTCCCAACCTGGTGCAGGTCTACAATTTTGTTTCTGGTGTCCTTTGACAGCTCTTTGGTCTTGGCCATAGTGGAGTTTGGAGTGTGATTGTTTGAGGTTGTGGACAGGTGTCTTTTATACTGATAACAAGTTCAAACAGGTGCCATTAATACAGGTAACGAGTGGAGGACAGAGGAGCCTCTTAAAGAAGAAGTTACAGGTCTGTGAGAGCCAGAAATCTTGCTTGTTTGTATGTGACCAAATACTTATTTTCCACCATAATTTGCAAATCAATTCATTACAAATCCTACAATGTGATTTTCTGGATTTTTTTCCTCATTTTGTCTGTCATAGTTGAAGTGTACCTATGATGAAAATTACAGGCCTCTCTCATCTTTTTAAGTGAGAGAACTTGCACAATTGGTGGCTGACTAAATACTTTTTTGCCCCACTGTAAGCTGTCACAGAGCACTGATATAGGGAAAGGCTTGTCGTTTAATGATATAGTTCAGTATTGGGGTAGGGAAAGCTAAACATTAGAGTGGTGGAATGGAGAGCTAACTTTTGCTAATGTATTTACAGTGTTTTCAATTAGCTTTCAATTTGCCCTGAAGTGGACGTTCACTAATGTGCTCTAAAAGTTTTACAGGTGCGATTCAAAATAGAACACTGCTCTACCACTCCTCAGACTCATCCATCACTCTGGTGAAGATTATCTCTCTCTTGGGACCAAGAGGGTACACCGAGTACATGGAGTTAGAGTTATCATTAGCTAATGAAGACTGCTACACACACACACACACACACACACACACACATATACACACACACACACACAACCCCCAAGGGAGTGTTTAGCCTAACAAAGTATAGTCATAATATTCTTCCATTTGACCTTTAGGTAGACAATGCAACATGTCATGAACAGGACTGTATGTTCAACTAGCTGGTTCACCTTATATAGTAGTCTATGGTGCTTCAATGGGATTTTTCAATCACTTGACTGATCTCTTTGTTTGCAGGTGTTCTAACATGCTGTGGGTTTTGCATTGTGAACAATTGGCAGGCACGCTGTGTTTGTGATAGAAATGTTAACAAACAAACACATACTTGCATCCTAGCCAACTCATCCCCAGGTTGTTGAGGGTTCGAGTCTGCCCCCACTTCTGTCACTTTGTCTTTGTTCTGTCTTCAGTCCACCACTTTGCCTAGCAAGTGAGATGAATTAAAGTGTCAAAATAAAACTTATCAGAAACGGTTACTCTACTCAAGATGTCCGACATTACCCTTGATCACATTACATCCATTATGATAATGTAATGGTTTGGTTTGTCTTTACCAGTCATGATCAGTTATGCCATTCATATAACAGTGTTATGACAAGACACTCCAGAGATCCTATAGAATACACCCTGTGGTAATATAGCCATAGTGGTCTCTCTCTCTAGATATACTGTTTGAACAGTTAAGATCTACCCTCTCTCTGGTTGAAGATCGACTCTACTTCTAACACACCTCATTGATCTCCATTCAGATCATCCAGGAGCAGGGCGGGAGGTCCAACAACATCCGCATTACTCTCCCTCTCTTTTTTCCTGACTCTTTAACTCTGTCACTCTCGTTCTCTTCTTTCTCTAACTCCCTCCCCCTCTCTATCATTATCTTCTTACCTCTCTCGTCTCTCTTCCCTTCTCCCTTCCTCTGACTCACAAACAGAATATTTCTCTTTCATTCCCGCCATTCTATCCCTCTCGCTATCTCTCTCCCTCCTTTTCTCTCCTGCTTTGTTGTCATACCCCAACTTTGTTGTCATACCCCAGTCAGGATGTAGAAATGTTGAGCTCTCAGATTAGCTTCTGCTCTCCTGGCTGCATTGAGGATTCAGGACAGGCAGGGCTGCAGGCTTTGCCATAGTACAGCTACAGTATGTGGTAACTAGTTTATTCCCATTGGTGACACTGGGAATATACTGTGGTACTTAATGTTACAAGACAAACAGCCTCATTGTTTGTCAACTATTTGTATCAGATGAAAAATAATGGCACAGCATCCCTGCTGTTGTCCTTTTGTATGCTTCTAAATTAGTTTTAATACTTAGAAAGATGTGCAATTCCGGGATACTGGTCTCTTTCAAAATATTTGTCTCTTTTATAAACATTCACTGACTGACTGACTGACTGACTGACTGTACTGTACAGCTTATCGTCAACCTGCCTGTAATGAATAACCGAATAACATGTGTCAATCAATAGTACTGTACTTTAGCATTTCAGCTGAGGTCAGGGCCATCACGGACTTTGCTATCGAGGCTGTCAGTCAGTGGAGTAAATAACTCCTGATTATAGTGCTGTGGTACAGTATACAGTCTGGAAGGAGATGCGAGAGATTGTCTGATATAATTGGTAAAGGTAGTATACTGTTAATGCTTTTGTCTGTTAGTGTTATGTCTCCTGGTTGGGGATTGTTTTCAGCGTTACTCCTTAAACAGGAAGTGTAAGCCTCAGAGGATGTGGTCGCACGATTTGACGCATCACCCCACACCTCTGAGTCATTGGTGTGTCGTACCACCAGTGTGCACTGAACCAAGCCAGCGTATCACCTCTGTGCATCAAGCAGGTTTCCAGCAAACCACTACTTACTGCTTACCCAACAACAATCAACCAAAAAAACGGTCTATGACATTTCAGAGTACTGTCTGTGCAGATATGGCTAGACATACTGCACAGTGTGTGTGCATTTGTGTGTGTGTGTGTATTTGTGACAAATGGAGTGCCACTATCATTGGGCTAGATTAATTTATTCTGGGAATTCATCAAAGTAGAAAAGTGTTAAGATGATTGGAGCTGTTTATGGCTTTTCATTCATTAGAGCAGTGGTTCACAAACGTTTTATAGTCCCGTACCCCTTCGAACATTCAACCTGTTGTTTTTTTTTACCACCATTGTAAGCCTACCACACACACACTATACTAAACATTTATCAAACATAAGAATGAGTGTGAATTTTTGTCACAACCCGGCTCATGGGAAGTGACAAAGAGCTCTTATAGGACCAGCGCACAAATAATAATATAATAATAATCAATAATAATAATCCATAATAATAATAATTTTGCTCTTTATTTAGCCATCTTACATATAAAACCTTATTTGTTCATCAAAAATTGTGAATAACTCACCACAGGTTAATGAGAAGGGTATGCTTGAAAGAATGGGTTGTATTGGAGAGAGTCTCAGTCTTAAATTATTTTCCACACACAGTCTGTGCCTATGTTTAGTTTTCATGCTAGTGAGGGCCGAGAATCCACTCTCACATAGGTACGTGGTTGCAAAGGGCATGAGTGTCTTAACAGCGCGATTTGCCAAGGCAAGAAACTCTGAGTGCAGACCTATCCAGAAATCGGGCAGTGGCTTCTGATTAAATTACATTTTCACAGAACTGCTTGTTGCAATTTCTATGAGGCTCCCTTATTCAGATATCGGTAAGTGGACTGGAGGCAGGGCATGAAAGGGATAATGAATCCAGCTGTTTGTGTCGTCCTTTTCGGGAAAGTACCTGTGTAATTGCACACCCAGCTCACTCAGGTGCTTCGCTATATCACATTTGACATTGTCCGTAAGCTTGAGTTCATTTGCACACAAAAAATCATACAATGATGGAAAGACCTGTGTGTTGTCCTATATAATGGAGACAGAAAAGAGCTCCAACTTCAACATTGAGTATAGTTGCGTAGAGTCCCTGTAATCCTAGATTCAGATCATTCAGGCGAGAAAAAACATCACCCAGATAGGCCAGTCGTGTGTGAGAAACTCGTCATCATGCAAGCAGTCAGACAAATGAAAATTATGGTCAGTAAAGAAAACTTTAAGCTCGTCTCTCAATAAAAGAAAAAGTGTCAATACTTTGCCCCTTGATAACCAGCGCACTTCTGTATGTTGTAAAAGCGTTACATGGTCGCTGCCTATATCATTGCATAATGCAGAAAATACACGAGAGTTCAGGGACCTTGCTTTAACAAAGTTAACCATTTTCACTGTAGCGTCCAAAACGTATTTTCAAGCTGTCAGGTATTCCCTTAGCAGCAAGAGACTCTCGGTGGATGCTGCAGTGTATCGAAGTGGCGTCAGGAGCCACTGCTTGCACGCGCGCGTTACCACTCCACCATGTCTCCCTGTCATGGCTTTTGCGCCATCAGTACAGATACCAACACATCTTGACCACTAAAGTCCATTTGAATGTCACAAAGCTGTCCAGTACTTTAAAAACATCCTCTCATGTCCTGGTTTCCAGTGGTTTGCAGAAGAGGTTGTGTTCCTTAATTGACCCCCCATAAACGTAACAGACATATACCAGGAGCTGTGCCAGGCCCGCCACGTCTGTTGACTCATCCAGCTGTAGCGCATATAATTCACTGGCTTGTATGCGAAGCAGCTATTGTTTGAGGGGAGGGTGGGAGGGATGAGGGGAGGGGAGGGTGAGAGGGATGAGGACAGCATGGGAGGGATGAGGGGAGGGTGGGAGGGATTAGGAGAGGGTGGGAGGGAGGGATGAGGAGAGGATGGGAGGGCTTGAGGGTGGGAAGCGTACACAGGGGCAGGCAGTGTTGAGATAGTTCCCAGATGCAGGAGGCAGAGCACACAGTCCTGTTGGACAGCCTCTGACAGTACTATAACTTTAGTCTTCCACACTACAGCTGGTTTCCTTCCCCATCAGGAAGGCAATGAGATTTAGAGAGTGGGGGACATTTGTTTAACCAAAGCCCCACAATTGGTTCTCTACACATAAACCATTACTATGACTGAGACATGAGGCCTCCCACAGTTGTTTCTCTCCTCACTCCACCTCTCTCCCTCTTTATCCAGCTCACCCTCCCCTTGGTGACGTCAAACTGTATCAATGGCTGGAGATTAAGCTTTTTCCAATTAAAACAATTAAAAGATCAATATCAATTGATCATGTAGAGTAGACTATAGAGATCAGCTGTCAAAGTCTGTCTTTAGTGCACCATCATCAAGCACTAAATACTTCATCATAAATCTATTAGTAGTGTTTGATTTCTCATTCCCAGTTTAAATACACCGTATATAAATGAGTATGACCTCTGCTGAACAATCAACGCTCTCTGATAGATTCTGCTCGTCAGGGCTCTTCTTACAGTGAGGGAAAAAAGTATTTGATCCCCTGCTGATTTTGTACGTTTGCCCACTGACAAAGAAATGATCAGTCTATAATTTTAATGGTAGGTTTATTTGAACAGTGAGAGACAGAATAACAACAACAAAAATCCAGAAAAACGCATGTGAAAATTTTTATAAATTGATTTGCATTTTAATGAGGGAAATAAGTACTTGACCCCTCTGCAAAACATGACTTAGTACTTGGTGGCAAAACCCTTGTTGGCAATCACAGAAGTCAGACATTTCTTGTAGTTGGCCACCAGGTTTGCACACATCTCAGGAGGGATTTTGTCCCACTCCTCTTTGCAGATCTTCTCCAAGTCATTAAGGTTTCGAGGCTGACGTTTGGCAACTCGAACCTTCAGCTCCCTCCACAGATTTTCTATGGGATTAAGGTCTGGAGACTGGCTAGGCCACTCCAGGACATTAATGTGCTTCTTCTTGAGCCACTCCTTTGTTGCCTTGGTCGTGTGTTTTGGGTCATTGTCATGCTGGAATACCCATCCACGACCCATTTTCAATGCCCTGGCTGAGGGAAGGAGGTTCTCACCCAAGATTTGACGGTACATGGCCCCGTCCATCGTCCCTTTGATGCGGTGAAGTTGTCCTATCCCCTTAGCAGAAAAACACCCCCAAAGCATAATGTTTCCACCTCCATGTTTGATTGTGGGGATGGTGTTCTTGGGGTCATAGGCAGCATTCCTCCTCCTCCAAACACGGCGAGTTGAGTTGATGCAAAAGAGCTCCATTTTGACCACAACACTTTCACCCAGTTGTCCTCTGAATTCAGATGTTCATTGGCAAACTTCAGACGGGCATGTATATGTGCTTTCCTGAGCAGGGGGACCTTGTGGGCACTGCAGGATTTCAGTCCTTTACCGCGTAGTGTGTTACCAATTGTTTTTTTGGTGACTATGGTCCCAGCTGCCTTTGGTGACTATGGTCCCAAGATCCTCCCGTGTAGTTCTGGGCTGATTCCTCACCGTTCTCATGATCATTGCAACTCCACGAGGTGAGATCTTGCTCCTAATCTCAGCTCGTTACCTGTATAAAAGACACCTGGGAGCCAGAAATCTTTCTGATTGAGAGGGGGTCAAATACTTATTTCCCTCATTAAAATGCAAATCAATTTATAACATTTTTCACATGCGTTTTTCTGGATTTTTATGTTGTTATTCTGTCTCTCACTGTTCAAATAAACCTACCATTAAAATTATAGACTGATCATTTCTTTCTCAGTGGGCAAACGTACAAAATCAGCAGGGGATCAAATACTTTTTTACCTCACTGTATGTCAATTAGAGTGAATCGTGTCATTATCTCTATTGCACCGTTTCTCTTATCTGTATCCTTTGGTGTGTGCTTATGTTCCCAGACCTCTCAAGGACCACTGCCCCTGTCAAGGACCATTCCCCACCAGTTCCTTTGTTCGAGTGGCACACTTCAGTGTGTGTGCGTGTGCGTGTGTGTGTGTGTGTGTGTGTGTGTGTGTGTGTGTGTGTGTGTGTGTGTGTGTGTGTGTGTGTGTGAGACTGCGCGTGTTTCCAAAACCTTGGGTCATGCGGAACAATATGTCGTCCCTAAACAAAACAATAAAGGGTGTGTGCTTGTTTTTAGATATCCTGTGACATTCCTAGAGGGAGTGTGTGTTTGATGGGCAATAACGTGTGTGTGATGGGCCATAACGTGTGTGTGATGGGCCATAACGTGTCCTGAGAAGCAGGTGTGTTGAACTGTATATAATTGATAACCTCCAGGCTTTATAACCCCTATTCTTACTGTACATCAACTCTCTCTCTCTAGATGAACTATCCTCCCTCTCACTTTCTCCCCTTTCTTTTTTATGCGCATCCCTCGCTCCACAGACTTAGAATATAATATATTTTCATGACTATTAAAAAGATGAGTGAGGCTGTCACGACTTCCGCCGATCCACTTTTCATTTTCCATTGGTTTTTCCTTGTTTTACACACCTGGTTTCAATCCCACAATTACTTGTTCATTATTTAACCCTTTGTTCCCCCATGTTTGTTTGTGAGTGTTTGTTTATTGTATTGCGGTCCGTTATGTTGGGCTTGGCTATATGTTGACATGTATTGTGATTCATTTTTGAGTAAAATTGCTAAATTTACTCATATCTGCTGTCCTGCGCCTGACTCCTCTACACCAGCTACACACAGACGCATTACAGAAACACTCACCTAACAAATGGAGTCAGCAGGAGCAGACGCCCTCCCTGTGGCGGTAGAGGAGCGCGTCCAGCAGCACGCGACCATGTTGCAACTTCTGGGCACCGCCATGGATCACGTGCTGCAGACGATGGATAGATGGGAGAGAGAAGGAGGTCTGCCAGCGCCTCCACCAGCCACACTACAGCAGGCCCCACTGTCCACCCCTCCTTCACCCGGTCCCAGCGGGCCATTCCCTGCACCATCTGTGGCCGCAGAGGGCACACTGCTTGTTGGTGCTGGGGGGGTTCCTCAGGGAGTCGAGGCAGCAGGCAGGGCACTATCGTGTCACCCCAGGTGAGTCGGCACCAGGCTCACCCAGAGCCCCCTGTTGCTCAAATATATGTGTTTATTAAATTTCCTGAGTTTTTCCCGCATTCCCAACATAAGGTGCTAGTAGATTCAGGCGCAGTTGGGAATTTTATTGACCGTTCATTTGCCCATAGTTTAGGGATCCCCATTGTTCCTGTAGATATACCCTTCCCTGTGCACGCCCTAGATAGTCGACCATTAGGGTCAGGGCTGATTAGGAAGGCCACCGCTCCACTAAGCATGGTTACGCAGGGCGGTCACAGGGAGAGAATCAGTCTTATCCTTATTGATTCTCCTGCGTTTCCGTGGTGCTGGGCCTACCCTGGTTGGCCTGTCATGACCCCACTATTTCGTGGCAACAAAGGGCTCTCATGGGGTGGTCACGAAATTGTTCAGGGAGGTCTGTAGGTGTTTCCATCGGTGCGACTACGGTGGAAAGTCCAGACCAGGTCTCCACCGTGCGCATCCCCTCAGAATATGCAGATTTGGCTCTCGCCTTCTGTAAGAAGAGGGTGACTAAATTACCACCCCATCGACGGGGGGGTTGTGCGATAAATCTCCTGGTAGACGCAGCACTTCCCAGGAGTCACGTGTATCCTCTGTCCCAGGAGGAGACGGCGGCAATGGAAACATATGTCTCCGAATCCCTGGGGCAGGGATACATTCGGCCCTCCACTTCACCTGCCTCCTCGAGTTTCTTTTTTGTGAAGAAGAAGGATGGAGGTCTGCGCCCGTGTATTGACTATCGGGGTATCAATCAGATCACTGTGAGGTACAGCTACCCGCTGCCTCTCATAGCCAGTGCGATCGAGTCAATGCACGGGGCGCGCTTCTTCACAAAATTGGATCTCAGGAGCGCTTACAATCTGGTGCGTATCCGGGAGGGGACGAGTGGAAGACGGCATTTAGTACCACCTCAGGGCACTATAAGTACCTCGTCATGCCGTACGGGTTGATGAATGCTCCATAAGTCTTCCAGGCCTTTGTTGATAATATTTTCCGGTACCTGCACGGGCAGGGTGAAGTGGTGTATATCGACAACATTCTGATATACTCCGCTACACGCGCCGAGCATGTGTCCCTGGTGCGCAGGGTGCTTGGTCGACTGTTGGGGAATGACCTGTACGTCAATGCTGAGAAATCTCTGTTCTTCCAACAGTCCGTCTCCTTCCTAGAGTACCGCATTTCCATGTTAGGGGTGGAGATGGAGAGTGACCACATTTCAGACGTGTGTAATTGGCCAACTCCCACCACGGTAAAGGAAGTGCAGCGGTTCCTAGGGTTTGCCAACTACTACCTGAGGTTTATCCGGGGCTTTGGTCAGGTAGCGGCTCCCATTACCTCACTGCTAAAGGGGGGACCGGTGCAACTGCAGTGGTCGGCTGAGGCGGACAGGGCTTTTGGTCACCTGAAGGCTCTGTTTACCTCGGCTCCCGTGCTGGCTCATCCAGATCCCTCTTTGGCGTTCATAGTGGAGGTGGACGCGTCCGAGGCTGGGATAGGAGCCGTGCTCTCTCAGCGCTCGGGAAGCCACCGAAGCTCCGCCCATGTGCCTTCTTTTCAAAGAAGCTCAGCCCGGCGGAGCGAAACTATGATGTGAGGGACTAGGAGCTGTTGGCTGTCGTCAAGGCTCTGAAGACGTGGAGACATTGGCTTGAGGGGGCGAAACACCCTTTTCTCATCTGGACTGACCACCCCAATCTGGAGTACATCCGGGCGGCGAGGAGACTGAACCCTCGCCAGGCAAGTGGGCCATGTTCTTTACCCGTTTTGTTTTCACCCTGTCCTACCGACCAGGTTCCCAGAATGCTCGGATGTATGACACAGAGGAGCGGTCCATGGATCACACTCCCATAATCCCGGACTCTTGCCTGGTGGCACCGGTAGTGTGGGAGCTGGACGCTGACATCGAGCGGGCGTTACGTACAGAGCCCACTCCCTCTCAGTGTCCAGCTGGGCGTCTGTACGTTCCGTCTGCTGTCTGCGACCGGTTGATCTATTGGGCCCACACGTCACCCTCCACTGGTCATCCTGGCATCGGTCGGACAGTGCGCTGTCTTAATGGGAAGTACTGGTGGTCCACCTTGGCCAAGGACGTGAGGGTTTATGTTTCCTCCTGCTCGGTGTGCGCCCAGTGCAAGGCTCCTAGGCACCTGCCCAGAGGGAAGTTACAACCCCTACCCGTTCCACAACGACCGTGGTCGCACCTGTAGGTGAACTTCCTGACTGATCTTCCTCCCTCACAGGGCAACACCACGATCCTTGTCGTTGTGGATCGGTTTTCTAAGTCCTGCCGTCTCCTTCCTTTGTCCGGTCTCCCTACAGCCCTACAGACTGCGGAGTCCCTGTTCACACATGTATTCCGGCACTACGGGGTGCCTGAGGATATAGTCTCTGATCGGGGTCCCCAGTTCACGTCCAGGGTCTGGAGGGCGTTTATGGAACATCTGGGGGTCTCGGTCAGCCTCACCTCAGGTTTTCACCCCGAGAGTAACGGGCAGGTGGAGAGAGTAAACCAGGATGTGGGTAGGTTTCTGCGGTCATATCGCCAGGACCGACCGGCCGTTTATCCCATGGGCAGAGATGGCCCAAAACGCACTCCCCCACTCCTCCACTAACCTCTATCCTTTCCAGTGCGTACTGGGGTATCAGCCGGTTCTGGCACCTTGTCATCAGAGCCAGATCGAGGATCCTGCGGTGGACGAATGGTTTAAGTGCTCGGAGGAGACCTGGGACGCCACTCATGTGCACCTTCAATGGCCCGAGAGGCGGCAGAAGGCGAGCGCCGACCGCCACCGCAGTGAGGCCCCGGTGGACCTGGACTGGCTCTCGACCCGAAACCTGCCCCTCCGCCTGCCCTGCCAAAAGCTGGGTCCGCGGTTTGTGGGGCCATTCAAAGTCTTGAGGAGACTGAACGAGGTTTTCTACAGGTTACAGCTTCCCCCAGATTACCGTATTAATCCCTCGTTCCATGTGTCTCTCCTCAGGCCGGTGGTGGCTGGTCCACTCCAGGAGTCTGAGGTGCGGGAGGTTCCTCCGCCCCCCTCTGACATCGAGGGGGCCCCGGCGTATGCTGTTCGAGCCATCCTGGACTCGAGGCGTCGGAGGAGGGGCCTTCAGTACCTCTTGGAGTGGGAGGGGTACAGTCCGGAGGAGAGATGCTAGGTGCCAGTGGAGGACGTTCTGGACCCTTCGCTGCTGCCGGAGTTCCACTGTCTCCATCCGGATCGCCCTGCACCTCGTCCTCCGGGTCGTCCCCGAGGCCGGTGTCGGCGCGCTGCTTTAGCCGCGCGTCAAGGAGGGGGTACTGTCACGACTTCCGCCGAAGTCGGTCCCTCTCCTTGTTTGGGCGGCGTTCGGCGGTCGACGTCACCGGTTTTCTAGCCATCGCCGATCCACTTTTCATTTTCCATTTGTTTTTCCTTGTTTTACACACCTGGTTTCAATCCCACAATTACTTGTTCATTATTGAACCCTTTGTTCCCCCCATGTTTGTTTGTGAGTGTTTGTTTATTGTATTGCGGTCCGTTATGTTGGGCTTGGCTATATGTTGACGTGTATTGTGATACATTCTTTTGTAAAATTGCTAAATTTACTCATATCTGCTGTCCTGCGCCTGACTCCTCTACACCAGCTACACACAGACGCATTACAGAGGCCAAAGTTCTGTTCTGTTAATTTCTTATTTCTCTTCTTTGGTTCAGCCTTCTGAATATCATTAGCTGTTGGCTTCTTGTATCTCACCAAATTAAATAGTCTCATCATAGGTTCAAAGATAAACAGTTGAACCACATGCACCAACAACAGACTGGAGTTTGGTTAATGTCTAAGCACACACACACACACACCACAATACAACACACACACCACAATACAACACACACACCACAATACAACACAACACACACACACACAACAGAACACAATCCAACACACACAACACACGTGGATTCAAGCCATGTATATGCTATGTTTATTAACTTACAACAGTGCCATTTATTCAACACATTCTCTAGGAATCCCAAAAGATGATGGGTTGGAAACCTTTTATGAAAGTTGATGACTAAACTCCTCTAGAGAAAGAAGCAACAATCACAGACAGTTACCAAACACAAGAGGCACAGGTTTCTCTTTGTGGACTTTACAAAGACCTAACTAGGTGTTGAATAAAGCAAAATAAATTGCCTCTTGTCTTCTCCAAGTAATGGTAGGTGACATCAGAGATACCCTAGTGCCCGGTGATTGGCAGGAGTTTATAGCCAATCCTTAATCATAATTGCCATCTCATTGCAATGGCATCTGCCATTCTGCCATTTGATTGGTCTTCCACTCCCAAATCACAGGGCAGGAAGGGTGTTACTGTGAACGGTGTGTGTGTTTGTGGGTGTGAGCGTGCGTGTGTGTGTTTGTGTGTGTGTGAAACAAGGTGACAAACACAATGTTCTTATGTCTTGTCTATTGCCATCTGACTAGTTAATTACACTGACACATCCACCACAGGTCCTCATCAGGAGTCCTCCCTGACAGGCTACAGCTCTCTGTCAGTCTGGTCCTCACCATCAGTCCTTCCTGACAGGCTACAGCTCTCTGTCAGTCTGGTCCTCACCATCAGTCCTCCCTGACAGACTACAGCTCTCTGTCAGTCTAGTCCTCACCATCAGTCCTCCCTGACAGGCTACAGCTCTCTGTCAGTCTGGTCCTCACCATCAGTCCTTCCTGACAGGCTACAGCTCTCTGTCAGTCTGGTCCTCACCATCAGTCCTTCCTGACAGGCTACAGCTCTCTGTCAGTCTGGTCCTCACCATCAGTCCTCCCTGACAGACTACAGCTCTCTGTCAGTCTGGTCCTCACCATCAGTCCTCCCTGACAGGCTACAGCTCTCTGTCAGTCTGGTCCTCACCATCAGTCGTTCCTGACAGGCTACAGCTCTCTGTCAGTATGGTCCTCACCATCAGTCCTCCCTGACAGACTACAGCTCTTTGTCAGTCTGGTCCTCATCATCAGTCCTCCCTGACAGGCTACAGCTCTCTGTCAGTCTGGTCCTCATCATCAGTCCTCCCTGACAGGCTACAGCTCTCTGTCAGTATGGTCCTCACCATCAGTCCTTCCTGTCAGTCTGGTCCTCACCATCAGCTCTCTGTCAGTCTGGTCCTCACCATCAGTCCTCCCTGACAGACTACAGCTCTCTGTCAGTCTAGTCCTCACCATCAGTCCTCCCTGACAGGCTACAGCTCTCTGTCAGTCTGGTCCTCACCATCAGTCCTTCCTGACAGGCTACAGCTCTCTGTCAGTCTGGTCCTCACCATCAGTCCTTCCTGACAGGCTACAGCTCTCTGTCAGTCTGGTCCTCACCATCAGTCCTCCCTGACAGACTACAGCTCTCTGTCAGTCTGGTCCTCACCATCAGTCCTCCCTGACAGGCTACAGCTCTCTGTCAGTCTGGTCCTCACCATCAGTCGTTCCTGACAGGCTACAGCTCTCTGTCAGTATGGTCCTCACCATCAGTCCTCCCTGACAGACTACAGCTCTTTGTCAGTCTGGTCCTCATCATCAGTCCTCCCTGACAGGCTACAGCGCTCTGTCAGTCTGGTCCTCATCATCAGTCCTCCCTGACAGGCTACAGCTCTCTGTCAGTCTGGTCCTCACCATCAGTCGTTCCTGACAAGCTACAGCTCTCTGTCAGTATGGTCCTCACCATCAGTCCTCCCTGACAGACTACAGCTCTTTGTCAGTCTGGTCCTCATCATCAGTCCTTCCTGACAGGCTACAGCGCTCTGTCAGTCTGGTCCTCATCATCAGTCCTCCCTGACAGGCTACAGCTCTCTGTCAGTCTGGTCCTCACCATCAGTCCTCCCTGACAGGCTACAGCTCTCTGTCAGTCTGGTCCTCACCATCAGTCCTCCCTGACAGGCTACAGCTCTCTGTCAGTCTGGTCCTCATCATCAGTCCTCCCTGACAGGCTACAGCTCTCTGTCAGTCTGGTCCTCACCATCAGTCCTCCCTGACAGGCTACAGAGCTCTGTTAGTCTGGTCCTCACCATCAGTCCTCCCTGACAGGCTACAGCGCTCTGTTAGTCTGCCATCATTTTCAGATGGGTCCAAAACAACAACAACAACATCACTCATAAAAGCAGCAGTTTAGGAGCACAACCTAATATAGATTGCTTCCCAAATGGTCGCCCTATTCCCTACAGTTCACTACTTTTGATCAGAGCTCTATGGCCCCTGTTCAGATGTAGTGCACTATAGTGAATAGTGTGCCATTTCGGACGCAGACATAATATAAACATGTTATGTATCCACCTAATATGAGGAATAGCACTTAGACCCATATATCACAAATCAAGGGAGTCAGCGACAAGCTTACTGGAAATGTTATGAGTAAAATTCCAATTAAAGGTCATCCAATTCCCATTGGAGACTACGTACTAGGAAAAACCATTCAGATGGATACAATTATTATTGAACTCATCCACTGCCCTGTCTTCCCTTTCTGTTTTTGGACAACGCTCAGTATTTTACCATAAATCCGGCTGTATATCTTCTGCCTCCGGTTCTGTCTGCACTTCCTAGATTGTTAATGCATCATTGTATGGGCAACATTATGTTTTGACTGCCTCTTTAAGAGTTCTATTTGAGGGCCATTTAGTACATATGGAGCTTACATCCACTTAATTAAATGTATACATTGCAATTGCCACAATATGGCTCTAATACACTGCAGTCTCTTGTTACACATTAATTATGCTTTCAATCCTCTACAGGTGGGCTTTTAGTGGTACAGACAGTGTAGTTGCTATAGCTATCCTATCTATATTACCTTTGTGAAATACATTACTGGTGTTGCTTGGATTCAAGATATCTAAGATGTTCTATAATATAGAATCTATATGATCTTTGATGAAAGAACAATTGATTCTATAGTCTCAACTACCCTGGGTACAAATACAAATCTAGCCATAGTTTTTCACAAATAAAGTCTACCTTGAAAGAGAAAATGTAACTGTACATCCATAACAGAATTGTATAGGAGATGTTTTCGCCTGTGACAGTCTGACACCGAGGGTTTATGTATGGGAGCTGGGAGGCGCCTGCCTGCCTTGCAGATAAAGCATGAACAGTGCAGTCCATTCTGAAGTTTCTCGTGCTCACACAGCTGTTGAGATTGAGGAGCGAAGTTTACGCAGCTCTGCATTAAATTACTGACAATTCAAAGGCGCGCGCCGAGAACACCATGTATCCCGATTTGGAACGACTTGGAGGGGGGGTGTCCATGCCTTTCATGTGGTGAAGGAGAAAACACTTTGCTTAATTTACCCAAGAATATACGTAGAGGAAGGCAGCCCTTCTGGAGTGGAGTGCTTTGTTTTGAAACACAGTAGAGGCGACGGTGGGTATTATCCAGTTTACAGTTACGATCAGCCATCGAAACTTCTGCTTCAAGAATCTGTTTTCAATAAGGATTGCTTCTGAACTGAAAACTTAATTAACCATATGAGGCTGGAGATATCAAAGTTGACATGTTACTGTAGGAAAGAAAGTGGATACCCTGTTGTGCGCATTCTGGTTTCTCCCAAAGAAAGCAAGTAGCCTATATGGTTACGCGCACGTTGTGCTTTCTGAGAAGAGGACTTCAACCTTCGAAAATGGCCCGGATTATTCTTTGTGATTTAAAATTCGTTTTGGCTGACTTTAATTAAAACATAACTGTAGGCCTATTGAACGTCCGTGGAATTGACCCCACCATTCAAATGCTGGAATGGCTCGTTGCTTTGTGTATTGGGATTCTGGTGGCCGTCATTTGGCCAGCTTCGAAATATTTTGGTACCCAGGGCGAACCAGACTCACTCCTCCAGGGGCTCGGAATTTCACGGCGGCAGACAAAGGAGATGGTCTCGGAGAGGTGCGTCTCAGACCGGGGGATCCCGGTGGACGGTGCTAATGCCCAGACATCGGACGGGGCAGGTGAGAATAAAGTCCCCGATGTTGCGTTGATATGCAAACCCTCGGCGCTGGCCAACTATCTCTTCAAACACTGCAGGACTTTCAGCAATTTCACAGCGTGCACTGGATGGACCTGGCGGGCGAGTGCGTTTCTTCAGACAGTCTACGGCGCGTGCTGGCCGTACGAGAGCCCGGCGTATTTCGTGCGGGACTACCTGCAGTTGAGCGACGACGGTCTGGTGGCGCTGGACTGGGCAGTGTCGATGGCCGGTGCGTCGTACCAGAAACGGAGGAGAACCTCGAGTAATTCCACGAGCCCCATCCTCCTCATCATTCCCAACTCTTTTGGGAAAATCACTAGAAATGTGCTGAAGGTAGCCTAATGAATTAATGAATGATGAAATGTCATGCAATATTTGCTCATAACCAGGCTTGTTCTTGTTCATCAAGTGAAAACACCCTCAGCCACAATGTGCCCAGTGCCCACCTGGGCCCTATTAGTATTATGGTCTTAATGGGGACTACATTATGCTAGTTGTCTTGCTCCTTTTTACCTCTGCTCTGACATCATAGCTGTTACTTAGAACATAGCTTACAGTTATATGGATGTCTATTAGGGACTGTTGTGGACAGTCTCAGGGGCAGAAATAAGATTTACGTAACTCTAGACATCAGCTCTACACTGTAAAGGGGTACCTGTGAATTTGACAGCAGCTTACAGGCAGCTTGGTGGCAAGTAAAATGCTGTATTTCATATAACATTGCACCTGTGTAATAATATGGTATCAAAGCAAGTACTGTATAATGACATACGGTACAATACAGTAAATTGACTGTATTATACTGTAAAAAAGTAAAATGCTACCGTAATCTGAATGAATGGATGGATGAATGAAATTCATTGAGGGGAGGGGTTTGTATTTCACAGTATTTTACTGTAATTACAAGGCATTAGTGCAAGCAGGTAGGCTGCTAGGTAAAGTGTTTATACATTTTATTTATTCGTTTATTTGTCAGGGACAATGCAGCGCACATTATTACATACATAATTATCACAGTCAGCCATAATAATATGTGTAGATGTGTTGCATAAAAGGTTTCTAGCCAATAGGCTAATTTGCAACCCCAGTCCCTGGTCATTACAGATGTGTTGCATAAAAGGTTTCTAGCCAATAGGCTAATTTGCAACCCCAGTCCCTGGTCATTACAGCATAATAATGAATATTGTGTGTTTTATATCACTTGCACAGGCTTCCAAACTGGCAGCAACTACAGGGCAAAAGAGACCAAAAGGACACAGACAAATGCTCAATAATTTAAGGTTAAAGACTTGCTGCCATTCCAATCTGTCCCCTATACAAATTGATGGGGCACTATAACCAGAAAGGAGTTAAATTGTTACAGCATTCTCACTCACAGGTGCAGCAAATATGGCCTCTTACAGGGCACCCCTCAAAATATGTTAATACAACAACAATACCATCCAGTCCAGACAATGTTGCCACATTCTTTTGACACTTTCTACCCAAACCAGATCAAAAACACCTGCCCAATCCACTATAAAGTAGCCCAATTGAGTGTAAAACCGGCCAATTTTGGCTTGCATTATTCCTAGCCTGATTTATGTACTCTGTTACTTTTGAGAGCAACAATAAGTCACTACCTTGACTGCCAGCACCCCCTACTAGCCTAGTCTGTCAACAATGGGAGCATTCATAGGCGCTGATTCACTATAAACAGCCTGTCAGCAATCAGCAGAAAAAAGGGAATTAGACTAAGGTTTAAGTGAATGATTGTAGCCTAGGGAGATGAGGGAGGAAGAGATGGAAGAGGGAGAATGAGAGATGCGAGAGGGAGATTTGTAGAATGATCAATTCTGTCAGAGGTGTCAAATGTGACTTTACTATTTTCTGGGAGATGGAGAACTGAAGAAAAGGAATTTAAAATAAAAGTTAAAGTGAATGATTTTTATGTCTGTAGCCTATGGAGATGGGGAAAGAAAGAGAGAGTGGGATAGGTGGGAGACAGATTAGGATATGGGAAGAAAGATTTAACTAAAAGCGACTTCTGTCAGATTTGACTTTCCCTTTTCCTGTGAGGCCGAGTGAGCATCAGAGTGAGAGTGAGCATCAGAGTGAGAGTGAGCATCAGAGTGAGAAAGGGTGATGGGATGAAAGAGAGAGAGGTAGAAGAGAAAGAGAGAGGGAGTAAAGGGCCAATTTATTTTTTCTTTTGTCTTTCTGGGTCAACTCCAATTGTGTATGTGTGTGTGTGTGTGTGTGTGTGAATGTGTGTGTGTGTGTGTGAATGTGTGTGAATGTGTATGCATGAGTTAGGTAATGACAGCTTTTGTGGGTGATGCTTAGGAGGTTCTGCCACTGAGGCATTGTGAGGTGACACCAATTAAGACTGCTCCTGTCACAGCAGAGAAACGACCCACTGCACACAGCTGTGTGTGTGTGTTTGTGTGTGTGTGTGTGTGAGTGAAAGACGGAGTCGGAAAGAAAGAGAGAGAGAAGGAGAGGGAGAGCGAGGAGGGGGAGAGAGAAATCAGATAAGAAGAGACTGAGAGAGGAGAGCGGGAGAGAGAGAACGAGAGAGAGTGGGGATAAGAAGAGACAGAGAGAGGAAGAGAGAGATGTGGAAGAAAGGATGGTGTTACAGTTGGTGTCCCAAATGGCACCCTATTCCATATGTAGTGCACTATATAGGTAATAGGGTGTCATTTGGGACACATACATAGTCTTGCTGGTCTGGCTATACAGTATGAAAAGTAAGCAAAGTGTGCGTGGATTATTTGTTACAGGACAGTTATAGGTTTTAAGCCCTCTCCTTCCCTAACGGCACAGCTAGTCTGCAGTTCCTTCTGACTAGGTCTTACTTTCATTCCAAAAAAGGTTTACACTCCCATTAACTCCCCAATGCAGATCTGAGACTACTGGGTTGGTATAAGCATTGAGCTCCAAATAGTTTTCACCATATTGCTTTCGCCTATCCAGTACTGTAAAATCTGTGAAGGAGATTAGGAAGGGACACAGAGAAGGGAGGGAACAACATCATGGAGTGAAATGGGTCCCCTGACTCCTGAATGCTCTCTTTAAGGTCAGACGTAGAGCCAAAGGTGAGCTCACGTCTGAGTGTGGATTTTACAGCCTGGTGTCCAGACACAGGACACCATACTGTTTACTACACATTTATTAATTAGTCAAGCCAGTGAGTAAGACTGAACTATGGTAATTCGTAGCTAGACAAATGCCTGGATCATAAAACACATTCTGTGCTTTGTTCAAAGTGAACCCAGTCTTTCAACATGGCAAAAGCCCAAGTTCAGCGTGAGTAAGTTGCTATAAGCATTTAATTAAACTAAGAATGCTGATGATGAACTTGACTGTGATACCCTCCAGTTTGATGACTTGACTGTGATACCCTCCAGTATGATGACTTGACTGTGATACCCCTCCAGTATGATGACTTGACTGTGATACCCTCCAGTATGATGACTTGACTGTGATACCCCTCCAGTATGATGACTTGACTGTGATACCCCTCCAGTATGATGACTTGACTGTGATACCCCTTCAGTATGATGACTTGACTGTGATACCCCTCCAGTATGATGACTTGACTGTGATACCCCTCCAGTATGACGACTTGACTGTGATACCCTCCAGTATGATGACTTGACTGTGATACCCTCCAGTATGATGACTTGACTGTGATACCCCTCCAGTATGATGACTTGACTGTGATACCCCTCCAGTATGATGACTTGACTGTGATACCCCTCCAGTATGATGACTTGACTGTGATACCCTCCGGTATGATGACTTGACTGTGATACCCCTCCAGTATGATGACTTGACTGTGATACCCTCCGGTATGATGACTTGACTGTGATACCCCTCCAGTATGATGACTTGACTGTGATACCCCTCCAGTATGATGACTTGACTGTGATACCCCTCCAGTATGATGACTTGACTGTGATACCCCTCCAGTATGATGACTTGACTGTGATACCCCTCCATTATGATGACTTGACTGTGATACCCTCCAGTATGACAACTTGACTGTGATACCCCTTCAGTATGATGACTTGACTGTGATACCCTCCAGTATGATGACTTGACTGTGATACCCTCCAGTATGACGACTTGACTGTGATACCCTCCAGTATGATGACTTGACTGTGATACCCTCCAGTATGATGACTTGACTGTGATACTCATCCAGTATGATGACTTGACTGTGATACCCTCCAGTATGATGACTTGACTGTGATACCCCTCCAGTATGATGACTTGACGGTGATACCCCTCCAGTATGATGACTTGACTGTGATACCCCTCCAGTATGATGACTTGACTGTGATACCCCTCCAGTATGACGACTTGACTGTGATACCCTCCAGTATGATGACTTGACAGTGATACCCTCCAGTATGATGACTTGACTGTGATACCCCTCCAGTATGATGACTTGACTGTGATACCCCTCCAGTATGATGACTTGACTGTGATACCCCTCCAGTATGATGACTTGACTGTGATACCCCTTCAGTATGATGACTTGACTGTGATACCCTCCAGTATGATGACTTGACTGTGATACCCTCCAGTATGACCACTTGACTGTGATACCCTCCAGTATGATGACTTGACTGTGATACCCCTCCAGTATGATGACTTGACTGTGATACCCCTCCAGTATGATGACTTGGCTGTGATACCCCTCCAGTATGATGACTTGACTGTGATACCCTCCGGTATGATGACTTGACTGTGATACCCTCCGGTATGATGACTTGACTGTGATACTCTCCAGTATGATGACTTGACTGTGATACCCTCCAGTATGATGACTTTGCCTCTGCATTTAACAGTTGTGTTATGACAGTGATGATGTCATTTCTACTTTCTCCATTTCTGCGATTGGTCGAGTCAGAGACAAATCCATTTGGTCTTGTTCACAGAGCTGTTTTCAGGCTGAATGGTGGACCTTGAATATTTGAGGGAGTTTGTGAGAGTTTGACATAATTCATCTGAAGAATGTGGCAGTGTGTAAATGTGTTGTTTGTGCTGGCGTGTGCATGCTTCTGAGTGACAGTGTGTAGGTGTGTGTCTGCAACTGTACAGGCATGAGTTTGTGTGTGTGTGGGCGTGTGCATGCTTCCGTGTTTCTCGAGTCTCTGTGACAAGAATTCCTCATTGGATCGACACTGGCAGCATAGTCGAGAGGGAAAACAGATGAAGGACTGGAGCAAAGTTAACCTGCTTTATACCTCATCATCCTTATGTTGGAAAACAGCTGTACTTCAATGAAATAGTGTAGCCGCATTTATACTGATCTGATCCACTATAGTAGTAGGATGAGTTGATTCAGAGAGAGGGAGAGAGGTTGAGAGAGAGCGAGAGACAGAGCGAGAGAGAGATAGAAACAGAGAGAGATAGAGAGAGGGATAGAGGTTGAGAGAGAGAGAGAGAGAGAGAGAGAGAGAGAGAGAGGTTAAGAGAGAGAGAGAGATAGAAACACAGAGGGAGAGAGGTTAAGAGAGAGAGAGAGAGAGAGAGGGAGAGAGGTTAAGAGAGAGAGAGATAGAAACACAGAGGGAGAGAGGTTAAGAGAGAGAGAGAGAGGGAGAGAGGTTAAGAGAGAGAGAGAGAGGGAGAGAGGTTAAGAGAGAGAGAGAGAGAGGGAGAGAGGTTAAGAGAGAGAGAGAGAGAGGGAGAGAGGTTAAGAGAGAGAAAGAGAGAGGGAGAGAGGTTAAGAGAGAGAAAGAGAGAGAGAGAGAAACAGAGAGGGAGAGAGGTTAAGAGAGAGAAAGAGAGAGAGAAACAGAGAGGGAGAGAGGTTGAGAGAGAGAAAGAGAGATATAGAGAGAGAGAAAGAGAGAGAGAGAGAGAGAGAGAGAGAGAGAGAGAGAGAGAGAGAGAGAGAGAGAGAGAGATAGATAGAAACACAGAGGGAGAGAGGTTGAGAGAGATAGAAAGAGAGCTATATATATATAGAGAGAGAGAGAGGTTGAGAGAGAGAGATAGATAGAAACACAGAGGGAGAGAGAGAGAGAGAGAGAAAGAGAGATATAGAGAGAGAGAGAGAGGTTGAGAGAGAGAGATAGATAGATAGAAACACAGAGGGAGAGAGGTTGAGAGAGAGAGAAAGAGAGATATATATATAGAGAGAGAGAGAGAGAGAGGTTGAGAGAGAGAGATAGATAGAAACACAGAGGGAGAGAGGTTGAGAGAGAGATATAGAGAGAGAGAGAGAGGTTGAGAGAGAGAGATAGATAGAAACACAGAGGGAGAGAGGTTGAGAGAGAGAGAAACAGAGAGAGAGAGAGAGAAAGAGGACGGATGATATCCAGGTATGTGCTCTTGCAGGTTTCTCAGCTCTGTAAATATTTAATGCAGTGATTTGTTACACCTCCTCTTGGTCTCTAGTCTCTCTAATCATTGTCTTCTTATAGCTCTGTGAAGCTGTTCATTCATACTCTGTGGGTGTGTTGTAAATGGCTCCCTATTCCCTATCAAGTGCATTATTTTTGATAGGGAATAGATGCGGCCTGTGTTGGTGTTGTTACAGTTCATTGTCAGTTGAAACATGCAATGTTGGATTAGATTTATGTAGGGCTTTTCCAAAGACCTCACATATTCTGACCTCACAATTCATAGTCAGTCATGCATTAATGGATTCATGGATTTAAATAGTGCTTTTACATTGACCAAACACTATGTGAGCTCACACTGATCGCTGTGTCTCCATCTGTCTATCCCTCCTCTACCTCCAGCTTTGGTGATGTCACAGTTCATCCTGTAGTGAGGTGAACCATGTAATGATTGATTGGACCTCACTGCTATGTCACTTCAATTCAATACAATTCTGTATTGTCATGAATTACATGATGTTCTGTTTCCTGTCCTTCAGCTCTGTGAGGTGGCGTTGTCCCACGGCTACCTCCCTGTGGTGTTTAACCGGCGCAGCCACAACGCCACCCCACTCAGCACCGTCAAGCTGCAGCAGTTTGGCGACCCAGGGGACCTACGCGAGGCTGTGCGCTACATGCGCTACAGGCAGCCCGTGAGCCGGCTGTACGCGGTGAGCGAGAGCACGGGGTCCGGCCTCCTCCTCTCCTACCTGGGAGAGTGTGGTTCATCCAGCTACGTGACGGCCGCCGCCTGCCTCTCGCCAGTGTTCCGCTGCCAGACCTGGTTTGAGAAAGGACCCATCTGGCCTCTACACTGGGCTCTGGTGACTTACCAGAAGATATGCCTCAACAGGTAAGGGATGGAGGGTGTGGGGAGGGAGAGGGGAGGAAGGGAGGGAGAGGGGAGGAAGGGAGAGGGGAGGGGAGGAAGGGGAGAGGGGAAGGGAGGGAGGGAGAGAGAGAGGAAGAAGGGAGTGGGAGGGAGGGAGGGATGGAGGGAGGGATGGAGGGCGAGTGGAGGGTGGAGAGAGAAAGAGAGAAACCTGATTGAGAAGAGGAGAAGAAAGGGAATAAAGTCACATACCCTGATATTACAGGATTTGATTAAAATATAATACCATAACCATGGAAACCGCTGCCCACCGTTCTATTGATCTAGCGGGGCATCGGGACCCAACTTGTGGTTGGTTTCACAATCAATGCTAACAAGGATGTTATAGAGCTCTTCTAGATTGATTTACTGATTGTACTTGTTTGTGTGTGTGGGTGTTGTGTGTGTGTGTGTCTTTATGTTTGTGTGTGTGTGTGTGTGTGTGTTCATGAACGTGTGTGTGTGTCATTGTCTGGGTATATCTAGGTACAGGACAGTTCTGGGTGAGACAGTGCACACCGATGCCCTTTTCTCCAGCTGTTCCCTGCGTGGCCTGGAGGAGGTGCTCTTCTGCCAGCAGCCAGGCCCTAAAGGAGCCCTGGCCCTAGCAGCGGGCACCAGCAGCAGCAGTGGTGGAGCCTGGGAGGCCTACTGGGAACGCAATGAACCCCTCCGGGACGTAGACGAAGTCGCCATCCCCGTTCTGAGTGTCTGTGCTCAGGATGACCCTATCAGAGGAGACCCCCAGTCTACCCTACCCCTGGAACTCTTCGAGAGCAACCCCCACTTCTTCCTACTGCTGACCACCAGGGGGGGACACTGTGGCTTTAACACCCAGGAAGGAAGTGCTTTCTCTGGGGGAGGGACCTTTGGAGGGACCCCTGGGACTAGCTGGAGCCACCGGGCCCTGCTGGAGTTCTTTAGGGCCACCACAGACTTTATTGCGGCGGAGGAGAGGGCTAAGCAGGCTGCCAGACGGAGGGGCCTGGGGGGTAGCAGCCAGGGCAAAGTCTTCAGACATCGTAGTGTCAGTACCTGTAAGAGGCTGCCCGCATGCTCACATAATATACACACTATCTACAACTGGCAGAGATCTTATACACGATGAGCTGGGGTGATGATATTGGATATTATGGATGATAAGGGATTTAAATTATGGATGATAAGGGATTGTATGTGCAGCACAAGAAAGCTTTGCATTTAACAGCTGAATATTAATCTGTGTGAAGCAGCCACCTGGGTAATTGATGGAACAGGGCTTCATCGACACACACACACACACACACAGAATTTAAGGATGAACACTCCAAAACACACTACATGTAACCAGAAAAGCCTGTGTGTGTGTGTGTGTGCCTTCACCTCCGCCCGATGACTGTCCAAAAATGCCCGTCTGGACACTGGACTGCCAGTATTTCTCTGATGAGACAATCAGATTCAAGGGGAAACTATGAGTAATAATATGGTTTGATGGTTTGCTGAACTGGGTGGAGCCGGTTGGGTTTGTGGGTTTTCACACATGTTGTAATTCAAACTGGGGTTTGTTGAATGTAGCTGCAATCTGCAACTTTGAATTGGCGCTGTTGGTGACATGATGATTTTCCTGTCGTTTTCTAAACAATGTTAAACTTGTGTTAAATGTGTTAAATGATCTGAATCGTTGGTAAGAAACGATGTATGAAAAAAAATGAGGAGGGAACGTGTATCTTGGAAGAATTTCATTTTGGTCACACTGTTATCCAGACATAATTACAGTAATACTGTGTAACATTGTATGAATTTAATAGTCTTCAGTTACTGTATGTGGAACTTTATGTACGATACTGTCTGTGTCATACTTAGAACTTTGTGACTATGTACAGTCGAGTTCTGTTTCTCTGAGGATTCATCAAACGCATGGAGAGTTTTCCATTTAGACGTCTCCTAAAATAGCTTTATGCTCGCAGCTATACCACTGTCTGTGTGTCTGTGTGTGTGTGTGCATGTGTCTGTATGCTTGTGGTGTGCATTCGTGTGTGTGTGTGTGTATGTGTCTGTATGTGTGTGGTGTGTATTTGTGTGTGCATACATGTGTGTGTGTGACCGTGTGATCTGATAAGACATCTCCACGGTGTGTCCCTACAGATCCTCATCCACACAGACAGCTGGTACTGCTGGACCACAGAGACAACTCTACAGTTAACATCAAGCCCTGACCCTTTACAAAATACACTACCTTTCCTTGGTGCCATTATTCCAGGATTACTAAAGACGTATCTGTAATTGTACTTTATTAGAATGCTCATTCTTCTGTCAACTAGAGCAGACAGACATAGGAGTGACGGAAACAATAACCACCAGGCCTCTCAGTCTCTCGGCCCAATTAAGTTGTTAACATTGGATTGGCCTTTAACACATTGCTTATTTAATTCCAGCCCCAATGTCTGCATCTGTCCAATTGAATTTGCATTGATTGATATTTCATTAGCGTTCATAGCTTCCAATGACCTAGTCCCTTGATATGATCACGATATATTCATAGGTCAGTGAGAGAACCTGCTCTAGAATAGAGAGGATATTATAATGGATTTGTTTGATGTCTAAGTGAAGGAGGCTAGTGCTGTGTTGACGTACTGTAATATTTCACTAAGGTGAGGAGCGCCATCTAGTGGCTATTTGGTGCAAGTGACCTTCCACTTTGAAAAACCAAAGCCTCTGGAAAATATATATATTTTACCTTTATTTAACAACAAATGCTTATTTACAATGACAGCCTACCCCTGCCAAACCCTAACCGGGAGTTGCTGGGCCAATTGTGCACCGCCCTATGGGACTCCAAATCAGTCTGGAATCGAACCAGGGTCTGTAGGGTCTGCCTTACACCGCTGCGCCACCCAGGAGCCCATAAAAAGGCTAGATAGCATTAGTGTCTTCTCACAGCCACTAATACAGCCTTGACTATAAGCTATGTTATGATTAATGGATACTGGATTCATAGAGCACCACAGCTTCAGATGAATCTATCTTGATTTTCACATGAGACCGTTTTAAGGAATGTTGCAAAATGCTGGCAGTCACTTTTTACACATTTTAAAATGCACTCAATGAAAAAATACATGATTGTAATGATTTAAGGTCTAACTATGATATAATTTTAAAAAAGAGTCTGAATAACAAAGATTTAACAACAGCAACGTTAAAATAGCATACGTTTCCACCCGCATGCACATGAGAACTTGTAATGTTGTTTGAAGGGCATATCGCCTAACAACCAGAGCAGAGCCATGTAAAGACTTTATGACTCTCCCATGACCTGTCTGCATGACCTACATTTCTAATGATGCTCTTACCTTGGCGTTATCGTCTGATCTATTTACCCATCACAATGACCTCATGAAGAATGTGGCAGCACTGGCAGGGTTTCTGAATGGGGGTATTTTTCTCTCTCTCATTCTCTCTCTCTATCTCTGTCTCTCTCTTGCTCTCTCCTCTCTGTCTCTCTCCCTCTCTCTCTCTGAGAGACTGCCTAACAGACACAATGACGCAGCTATATCTCTGCTGCTTTTGGCTGGAAAACTGGAGCACAGCACATTGAGGTCAGATATAGCCCTGGTTTAAAAAGATATCTGCACAGTCACAAGAAAATCTAATCAGGGAAGTGATACATTTATTTCGTGCCAAAAATGCACATAATTATGCATATTAAATCAAATCAATAAAGTCATGAATGCATATACTGTACTGTACTTATAAATCCAATACATAATATGTATGCAGAGGGAACATTGTGGACTTGTAGTTATATCCAGTATTCAGCCTATGTCCACGCTCAAGTCATAGATTAATAATGTGTGTAATGTGTGCTTTTTCACATGGACCAGTGAATTTGACACCAATCACTTTTGGTCACTCTCTTACTGTTCTCATTTGCAGTGATGAAGAACAGCTTGGCCTATCTGAGGAAGCTCGGATTCCGAGTCTCTTCTCCAATCCAATATGTTGCCCTTACATGCCAATAAGTGCAGCTGCATAAACTTCTAAGAGTCTATGACTGCCAGCTTTGGCAGTACTTCTGAAAAACATCAATAAACTCAAAAATCTCACAAAAGTCAGTAAAAACATCTGCTCATCTGGAGCTTTTTCAATCCTGTTGCACCTCCTCTCTCCTCCACCCTCACCCCTCTCTCCTTCTCTCTCCCCTCCTCTCTCCTACTCCTCTTCTCTCCCTCTTTTCCTCCACCCTCACCCCTCACACCTTCTCTCTCCCATCCTCTCTCCTACTCCTCTTCTCTCTTCCTCTTCTCCTCACCCCTCACTCCTTCTCTCTCCCCTCCTCTCTCACCTTCTCCCACCTCCTTTTCCCCTCCTGTCCTCCTATGTCTACCCCCCCATCCTCTCCTCCCCCTCTCTCCCATCCTCTCTTCTCCCTCAGTGGGGTTGGTGATGGTGATGTGTGAGTAACTCCATCTCAAGCAGAATATTTCTGGTAGCCTACTAGCCTTCAGCACATTCCACTGCAGACACATGACATAGGTATATTGGGTGTGGTGTGGGTAAGGCTTAAGGAAAGGCTCACTATTATTCTTTATAGCCAGCTAGCACATTAAATCCTGGATGTATAGCCTCCGTGGTTCATACTGGGTTTTGTGGTATCTGCTAGGAAAATACATCACTGTTCTCTATAGCTAGCTGGCTTGTACATCAAACCCTGTAGGCCTTTTGCAAATGGCTCGCTTCTGTGTGGTTCGTATTGGGTGTGGTGATATCTGCTAGGAAAAGCTTTGCAATTCTCTATAGCTAGATAGCACATCAGATCCTTTGTGGTGGCCCTTTACACTCGTATATGGGTTGAAAATTGCAGATTTGGACACTGATAAGTGCCTAAATTAGAACGCAGTGGCTGTACAGTAACATGATATACATTACGTCAGAGCTCAGGGTCTCTGCTTCACAGCTCTGTCTGGGTTTTAACTGACAGACGTTCTGAACTGCACCGTGCGACAAGTTGCCCCATCCCTCCTGTTAATTGAGCCATTTTCCCAAATGTTTTGCTGTCTGAGTGAGGGAAATGCTGTAAATTAAGAGGCCTCTATGTATTTTGAAAGATGAGACGTTAATAATAAACACCGCTTTGATGTCATGCAAGCAAGCCGAACACCCGAGAGTCCAAATGTGCACTTCACATTTCCATGTCATAAAACTCATGTAATACACAGCATCAACGTTTATTATCACTATGTTTGATGTACAGGTAGACATGGCATTATATCCTGGGTTGTCCTGAACAGAATGAGCCTATATGTGTTGTATTTGGAAGAAAATGTTCCGTAGACCATGCATCTGAATGCACTCATTCCATTCTATGCGCACCAGAATTATGATCAGTTTCTCTGAATTGCCTTATGAAAGTCTAACACTGTAAGATCATATTTTATAACTTAGCTAGTAATGTTGACAATAGAACAAGCTTTCTAATTATGCCCACCTGACCAAGATTGCAATTTATAATGGACCGTTTTTGGATTGTGTAAACAACAACAGTAATTGTGTGATGGTGGGGATGCAGGGCTGTGTTCCAAACAAACAACTATAAGTGTGCTTGCTCTAGTTCCTCAACGGCACAGCTAGGAGAGCTTAAAAACGTATTTGGGTCATAAAAGTGCATTGAAATTACTTAGGAATTGTGCACACTCCAAACATTATACTGTCTAATGTTTGGATTTGACCTCTCACTCAAACCCTTGTTATTTTTTTTGTCTTATCTTGTATCTACCCCACATTTTCCAAGAATATTCTTATCATGTTGCTGAATGTATCCATGAACTGTTGTGTGCTCACCTTTAGTCTAATAACTTCCCAGTAATCTCCAAACTGTTCCCTTTTAATTGCTACCATGGTTACGCATATGCTTTCCACTATTATTCTGTAAGAAACTGTTCAATTTCCTATCCATATAGGCCAATTCTCACAAGTGTAAAGGGTTAAATGCCTATGGTGCATATTGGGTGTGGTGTGGGGATATCTGCATGAAAAAGCATTGGTATTCTCTATGCTAGCTACTACATGAATTCCTGTTTGTAGGCTCTGTGGATCCGTGGTTGTCTTTGAAGTATCATGTGTTTCCTGTGTAGCTAAGGTTCAGGTTTAAGGACTTGTGTGTTAACGCCTGTGCCTGAAGCTAAGGGAGGGTAGCCAGACACTATGGGAGAGAACTAATGCCATGTGACAGCTAGGTACCCAGCTTGCACATAACGGTGTTCTGAGAACCATATGTTTCTTAGCGCCAGGGGTGAAAGTAAGCCGGTCCGGTACGGTACGGCCCGGTATGGCATCCCGGCAAATTAGTGGGGGTACGCCGTACTAGTAAAACATGAGACTATCACAATAGTTAAAACAAAATGTCAAGAAAACTGTAGGCTTTTACACCATTATTTATCATGAACGCATGTCAGCCACATGAAAAATGAGCGAATGGACTTGAAAATGGCTGTTATATACACTCCAAAATTCTGCGTGGTTTAATGAGAACACTAACATTTTTCCAAGGCAGAGATGACTGGCTGAGACTGAAGCGCCCGGACAGCAGTAGACGCGTAAATTCAGGCTTCAAGTGTAAGCGTACTGACAATTGCTGAATGTCATTAAACTATTTTGGTGGTTTAGCAGATGCTTTTTTCCATTAATCAAATGGCGGGTGCACAGAGCACTGTTTGGCTGCTGGAATTCATTTGTGAGACGACGAATGTGCGCAGGTAGCCTACATAAGTCTTTGTTTTTATATATTTGAATCCTCCAAATATGGGTTTAGTGGATGCCAGGAGAACGCTACCTGCCCGAATGCATAGTGCCAACTGTAAAGTTTGGTGGAGGAGGAATAATGGTCTAGGGCGGTTTTCATGGTTCGGGCTACGTCCCTTAATTCCAGTGAAGGGAAATCTTAACGCTATTGCATATAATGACATTCTAGACTATTCTGTGCTTCCAACTTTGTGGCAACAGTTTGGGGAAAGTCATTTCCTGTTTCAGCATGACAATGCCCTCGTGCAAAAAGTGAGGTCCATACAGAAATGTTTTTTCGATATCGGTGTTGAAGAACTTGACTGTCCTGCACAGAGCCCTGACACAACCCCATCAACCACCTTTGGGATGAATTGGAATGCCGACTGCAATCCAGGCCTAATCACCCAACAGTGCCCGACCTCACTAATGCTCTTGTAGCTGAATGGAAGCAATTCAAGGCAGGAATGTTCTAACATCTAGTGGAAAGACTTCCCAAAAGAGTGGAGGCTGTTATAGCAGTAAAGTGTTGACCAACACCATATTAATGATTTTGGAATGAGATATTCGACTAGCAGGTGTCCACATAGTTCTCTCTCTCTCTCTCTCTCTCTCTCTCTTTCTCTGTCTCTCATTCTCTCTTTTTCTCTCTCCCTCTACCTCCCTCTCCCTTTTCCTCTCTTTCTCTCTCTTTTTCACTCCACCCCCGCCCCTTCTCTCTCTTATTGTGGAACTCCCCCTGCATTGTGTAACCCAGGCAGTGTGATCTGTGAGCACTTGGCTGCTGACTGTGGAGACTTCAGAAGTGCATGGGTCGGCCCCTAGGAACACAGGGTTGGGGCCACCTGTTTCCATCAAACTGGAGCAGTCCAGTCCTGTTAGCACCCTCTTCCCAGGAATGCTATGACGAATTGGGCTGTGTCAAGCACACACATGCAGGCAGGCATGCACGCACACGCTTGCTAGCACGAGCACACACACATGCCCTGGCCTCAAAGACGTCAGAAGGATAGTGTCTGTGCTGTAAGGATTGTGCCTTGTTCTAGTCGGCCTGTTTGTTCGGGCGTTTCACAGTGTTGCATAAGAGAAAAGCAGCACATGACCTGCTAGTTTCTCAATTGATCTCCACACACAGACACAACCATTCTTTTACAAACACACCTCATATGCACAATCTCTCTCTCTCGCCTTCTTTATCACAGACAAAAAAAAAAAAAACTATTTTCCCTGACCCCTAACCCTAACTCTTAACCTAACCCTAACCCCTAACCCTAACCCTAACCCCTAACCCTAAACCTAACCCCTAATCTTAAACCTAACCCATAAAAAAATATCCTCGTGGGGACAGGCAAAATGTCCCCACTTGGCCGAATATTCTTTATTTGATAGGATAGTAAATCCAAAACCGTACAAGCATACACACACACACACACACACACACACACACACACACACACACACACACACACACACACACACACACACACACACACACACACACACACACACACACACACACACACACACACACACACACACACACACACACACACACACACACACTCACACTAAAATGCCCCCAACCCCAGACAGTTTTGCCAAGTCAGGCTGTCACATTGTATAAGTGGGATCCTCAGTCTCCTCCAGAGGATAGTACAGTGCCCTTGGTGCCTTGCAGCCCTGCCTCCACGTCTGTCTCCCTGTCTCCCTGCTTGTCCTAAACTGTCCTGAGCTGTCCTGGATCTGTGTTCAGTCTCAGCTGGAGGCTGGAGGGGAGGGCAGAGAGAGAGAGAGAGACAGAGAAAGAGAAAAGGCAGGGGGAGCAATGTAGAGAGAAGATGGGAGAGTGAGAAATAGAGAAAGGGAGATAGAAGGGAAGAGAAGATGAGAGAGAAAGAGGGAGAGAAAGATACATATAAATATGCCTTGAATCCAGACAGACATCTGCCTTTCACTTTGTCCCAATGCATCCTCCACAGGCCTTCACATTTCCGCTCATCTTCCCAAAATAATGCAAAGGGCAGGGCGGGGCAGAACAGTCTTGTATTGGGTGCAGAAGGGGGAGGTACAGTGAGGGAAAAAAGTATTTGATCCCCTGCTGATTTTGTACATTTGCCCACTGACAATTTTTTTTATCAGTCTATAATTTTAATGGTAGGTTTATTTGAACAGTGAGAGACAGAATAGCAACAAAAAAATCAAGAAAAACGCTTTGAAAAATGTTATAAATTGATTTGCATTTTAATGAGGGAAATAAGTATTTGACCCCTCTGCAAAACATGACTTAGTACTTGGTGGCAAAACCCTTGTTAGCAATCACAGAGGTCAGACGTTTCTTGTAGTTGGCCACCAGGTTTGCACACATCTCAGGAGGGATTTTGTCCCACTCCTCTTTGCAGATCTTCTCCAAGTCATTAAGGTTTCGAGGCTGACGTTTGGCAACTCGAAACCTTCAGCTCCCTCCACAGATTTTCTATGGGATTAAGGTCTGGAGACTGGCTAGGCCACTCCAGGACCTTAATGTGCTTCTTCTTGAGCCACTCCTTTGTTGCCTTGGCCGTGTGTTTTGGGTCATTGTCATGCTGGAATACCCATCCACGACCCATTTTCAATGCCCTGGCTGAGGGAAGGAGGTTCTCACCCAGAATCTGACGGTACATGGCCCCGTCCATCGTCCCTTTGATGCGGTGAAGTTGTCCTGTCCCCTTAGCAGAAAAACACCCCCAAAGCATAATGTTTCCACCACCATGTTTGACGGTGGGGATGGTGTTCTTGGGGTCATAGGCAGCATTCCTCCTCCTCCAAACACGGCGAGTTGAGTTGATGCCAGAGAGCTCCATTTTGGTCTCATCTGACCACAACACTTTTACCCAGTTGTCCTCTGAATCATTCAGATGTTCATTGGCAAACTTCAGACGGGCATGTATATGTGCTTTCTTGAGCAGGGGGACCTTGCGGGCGCTGCAGGATTTCAGTCCTTCACGGCGTAGTGTGTTACCAATTGTTTTCTTGGTGACTATGGTCCCAGCTGCCTTGAGATCATTGACAAGATCCTCCCGTGTAGTTCTGGGCTGATTCCTCACCGTTCTCATGATCATTGCAACTCCACGAGGTGAGATCTTGCATGGAGCCCCAGGCCAAGGGAGATTCTTTTGTGTTTCTTCCATTTGCGAATAATCACACCAACTGTTGTCACCTTCTCACCAAGCTGCTTGGCGATGGTCTTGTAGCCCATTCCAGCCTTGTGTAGGTCTACAATCTTGTCCCTGACATCCTTGGAGAGCTCTTTGGTCTTGGCCATGGTGTAGAGTTTGGAATCTGATTGATTGATTGCTTCTGTGGACAGGTGTCTTTTATACAGGTAACAAGATGAGATTAGGAGCACTCCCTTTAAGAGTGTGCTCCTAATCTCAGCTCGTTACCTGTATAAAAGACACCTGGGAGCCAGAAATCTTTCTGATTGAGAGGGGGTCAAATACTTATTTCCCTCATTAAAATGCAAATCAATTTATAACTTTTTTCACATGCGTTTTTCTGGATTTTTATGTTGTTATTCTGTCTCTCACTGTTCAAATAAATCGACCATTAAAATTATAGACTGATCATTTTTTTGTCAGTGGGCAAACGTACAAAATCAGCAGGGGATCAAATACTTTTTTCCCTCACTGTATGTGAGTCGCTGTGTATGTGTGTGTGTGCATGTGTGTGTCTCTTATCTCCCCAACCTAGGATACGTTCTGTCTCATCAACATCCAATTCCCCCCTCTCCCCACTCCCCTCCTGCGTACCCTACTCCTCTCCTCCTCTCCCCCTCTTTCTCATTCCTTCTCTCCCTCCTGTCTGCTTCTTTCCTCCAGCCTGTTGATGCCAGCTGTGGGCATCAGAGAGAGATTGATAAAGAGACCAGCTAGACCTTCAGACAAGCTGTGCAGTGGCTGAAAACCGTTGAGGAGAAGGGCATAGTTGCAGTAAATGTAACACTAACCGTATAACATAGAGGGCATATGAAACAAAACATACAAATTCAAGGGTGGATAATAGTGCAATAGAGGGACTTTTCAAACATAGCTGTTGGCTTTAGAAAGGCATTACGGTGTACCTAGAAAGCCATTGAGTCGAAGTAGGTCCCAGTGAGACATAGGATGAGGGGTTCCTATCGTCAGTATGTTCCAGGAATGAATGATGTTTATTTATAGCAGTTGGAAACACAAGATGCTGATGAGTCATACAGTTCCGCTATGCTAGACGCTAGTGGGTGGCTAACTGACGCAGCAGCAAGCCCAGCCACACAGTCTCACAGTTGAACTGTCATATACAGTTCCTCTCTATGCTATAAACGCTATCCAACACAGGCCCATGCCCACAGTCTGTATCATAGGCAAGCAAATGGTCTGAAGACGGGATTTGGCTCTAGGCAACATCCCATCTTTGAAAAGGTAGTGACCAAAATATCTCCCTCAAAATAAATATGCTTTGTGATATAGTCATGACAGAACCATTCCCTCTCTTTGATTCCCTATCTCCTCTCACCTCTCACCTCTGAACCCGGACAGGACACAAGTCAGGGTTCCTCTCAGGTTGAGTCATGATTATTACCCAATGAGTACTTGTCTGGTCTCTGAGGTGGTTAGTTACGTTCCATGTTTGGTATGATCTTGGTTGTGGACTCACTCTTAAAAACAACACTCTTAAAAACAACACTCTTAAAAACAACACTTAAAAACAACACTCTTAAAAACAAAAGGGCTGTCTATAACGTCTGCGGGCTTCATGCTTCAGTTTCCCGCAGGACCTTGATTAAAGATCTTTTCTTCACAATGTATTTCAATGTGGTGCCTCTGAAAGAGCAGAGTGCTTATGAACGATTCAGAAACATCTATAGGCTTCATAAAGAGTTCATGAAGGCTTCATTAAGCCTTTAATGGGGTGGTGCTTCTAAAATAGTACTAGTGGCTCACTAACAGGACACATGCTGGTCCTAATCAGTTTATAGTAATTGTAGGTCAGACGGGTCGAGGTGGCATTCTCCCAAGATAGGCTTTACCTCAGGGGACTGTCACTGTACAGGGGAAACCCTGAGCCCTCATTGATGCTCTCACCATCACATATTGACTAAGAGTAGATGGTTGGTTCATGTTTTTCTAAAATAAATAAAAGTCTGCACACAGTACGGTCCCATGCTTTATTCCCCACCCACATAAACGTTTATGAAATAAAGCAGTAATGCAAGAATAGTATTTTATTGACATTTATCTGGCATTTGTCTGGGCTGCATTGGCAGGTTTTGAGTCCTGAAAGTTAGTGGACACAGAGAATTGTCTTTATGTTTTGTAAATGTCCTTTCCTGAAAAGCTTTGGGTGGTGCTGCACAGGTGTATGTGTTGTTCAAGATAAGGCTGAGTGTTTGTATAACACCAATGAAACAGTGTGACCCACAGGGCGGGACAAAACAAAGGCGTATAAACTGAAGGCACAACAAAGTAGAAACACTAGCTACTTGGCTTGGTGACATCATAATCAAGGTCATCTCACATCTCAGTAGTACTGTACAGCTACATAGCTGACTCCTCTTTCAATAAAGTTACCCTCCATTCAAAATGCAGAGACCCTGAGAGAAGGATAGATTCAATGCCTCTTAGTGGCTTCCTATCATATGCCCTTTCTACTAATGCTAAGTGTGTGTGTGTGGCACGGTGGCAGCTAGGGCCCTGCCTGACTAGTGACACCCCAGCCGGGCTCTTTCCATGAACGTCCCAACAGTTATGTCATGAGCCACTGACAAAAAAATCTATATATCCCCTGCCTGCCTTCATGACCTGGGTTGTCACAGTACTGCCCTGAACCACTCTGCTTGGAGCTGCCTGCATATCTCTCTCTATCTCTGTTTCTCTCTCCCTCTCGCTCTCTATCTCTATCTATCCTGCTTGCCTGGGGTTGAGGGTGGTGGTGGCTGGGGGAGGGCATAGGGGGAAGGAATGGGTGAGGGCAGAGGAGGAGGAAGAGGGGAGAGAATGTGGGTCATCATCCACTTCCAAATCTGCATCAGATTTCCCAGTCAGCTGGAATCCCATCTCCAGCCCAAACCGGCACCACCGAGGCCCGTTATATAAGTGGTTATTGATCCATCAGAGAGAGGGTACTGCACGGGGAAAAAAACACTACCGGGACTGAGAACAGGGACTGATGGACGGAGGGAGGGAGGGAGGGTGGAGGGTGGTTCAGTGATTTGGCTGCCGCAGAGGTGTCACAATGTGTCACAATGTGTCACAATGACTCAGTGTCCAAAATCTACAGCAGCCTGCACTGTGCTTGAGGAGTGCTGTACGGGCTTGTTCAGCCATTCGGGTTATTAAAATACTATAAGGCCAAGAGGCCTACATCATTTTTTGGGGAAATATATATACTTTAGGGTTGATTGCTTTCTTAAATGAGGGTCAATCAATATTTGCGCTGGTTGCTATAGTAGGCAGATTTTTAGGAGGATAAAATCAATGATTATACTGAATGGTGAACAGTTCACCAGTGAACTTAATGGATTGAAAATACAGGGCTGACTCGCTAGTAATGCTGAGTTGACATTGAGAGACTCTGAGTGCCTGAGAGTAAGCTGTCAGTCTAGATAGGGCTTATTCAGGTCAGTGACACGTCTATTCCCAAAGTCTCCAATGTGGGATGTCATCGTTTTCAGCAACCCTGCAATTCTGCTGCTCCATCCACACCAGTGGCGGTCGGTGCAGTTTAATATTAGGGAGGACAATTTTTTTTTATGAGCATGGTCTTATTTCTATTACATCGTATTGAATGACTGCCATTCATATTCCATTCATCCAGTTCAATGTAACATCGATAGGTTTAGGCTGCTACATGATACTCTAATTTGCCCTATACCCATCATGAGGTTGCTACAACCTACAAATCAAAGTTTATAACATAGGTGCACAGTGACACATTCAATACCGCCTTGCACACTTTTGCCTGTGTCTAGCTGATCTGGGGTGTAATCATTAGTCCAAACAGAGAGTTCCTACTGGAAAAATGCAGGTAGGTCCCTCCCTCTTTCGTTCCATTTGCATCTGTTACGAAACAATTTTGCAACAGAATCGACTACACCCCTGATCACCCGCGCACACAGTTCACTTTCATAGCAGCCACATACAGCATCATTACTTTGCTTGTTGTAGAATTCATTCTCCCATCTACGCGCTCTCCTCCTCTCACCTTTTCTCTTCGCTTGTGGACTTCAGTGCACTACAAAACAGCTGTCTGTGACCAGCCGCAAAAACCTCTTCAAGCCAATCCTTCGTCCAATAACCGTTTACCACTACACAGCCTACATCGCTGTCACCATATTAAAGTTATAGCTAGTCAAAAAACTAACATGTTAGTAAACCCACAATCCAATCCATGTGTACAAACCACACTGTACAGTGTACAGCAAGCAGTTTAGCAGTTACATTGGCGGGCACCCGTGGCAATGCATTAATAAACCGAAAGCTTACATTGACTTGGAAGAGTTGCAGTGTTGGATAGATAGCCTTAGCCAGCTAGCTAACATAAAGTAGAGTAGGCTAAAGGAGTAGGCTAAAGGAGCTGCATTAGCTAAGTAAGTGAACGGTAAACTAAATTAGTAAGAAGAAAATACAAATAAATGTAGCTAGCTCTCTCTCGCTCTGGTGTTTGTTCAAAACAGTTCAACTATTGTCTCTCTCTCTCTTTGAGTCAACTACTCACCACACTTTATGCACTGCAGTGCTAGCTATCTGTTGCTTATGCTTTCAGGACTAGATTCCTTTTATGATCCTTTGATTAGATGACAACATGTCAGTTCATACTGCAAGAGCTCTGATTGGTTGGAGGACGTACTCTGGATGTCATAATTATTGTGTAAGGCTATGGAAGTCAATGTACCCAGAGGAGGATGGAAAATATTTGTCCTCTGGCTACACCATGGTGCTACCCTAGAGGGTGCTGTTGAGGCTACTATAGACGATCATTGCAAAATAGTGTATTTTAATCAGTTGATTGATGGCTTGTTGGTTCAAGCCACAAGCAAACAAATAAGGGTATTTTGAAATGCAGAGAGAGAGAGAGAGAGAGAGAGAGAGAGAGAGAGAGAACGGATCAGATCAGAGTGTCCAAGGATAGTGTGTACCCTTTACATGTACAAGGCTAATCATATCTGTAAGTAGGCCTTGGCCTTGCCTCTGTGTGGCAACACAGATAAATACTCTAAAACCTTTCTCTGACTGGCAGGCGTAGCATTCACACTGCACAGGGTCAGAGTCCCCTGCCTGCTATGGAGAGTGTTGAGGGGTGAAATGTGAAGTAGGGCAGATGTGGTAATACAAGGTAATAGTAAATCTATGACCGGCGGACATTGTACTGGGGACATGGCAGGGTAAAAATAGTCCAATGGTTTCTCACTTATTTCTAGATTCCTGGAGATAAGGCTTAAGTGTTTTAAAGTTTCTCTAGGAAATATTTTCAGTGTTTACTGGAGTGGGTCTTTAAATGCTCGAAATGGTGTCCAAATGTGGGCTACAGAGAAAGCTTCAGTCTGTGTCAGGCTCAGCAGTGCGGAGAAAGGCAATGATGAATGCCCTAGCTATAAATAATTAAAGTTACTGTTTTACCAATATAGAACTGACTCCATTCAATGTCTTCTCTCGAGGTAGAAGTTATATTCCAACATTAAATGGACTGCCTATCCTCTTATCCTCTGTAGTTACACTACATGTATATCAACAGGCGTAGTTGACATCATCATACCTTTGATGTGCCGCTTACGAAACCACCGACCAGACAGAAAGAGAGAAAAAAGAACGAATGAAAGAAAGAGGGATCACGGATAATGTAGATCGATACAGAAATGACTGATTGCTCCTACAGGAAAAGTGGTGAAGATGAGATCTCTTAAAGTGGCAGGAACCGAAATTCAAGTTATAATACAACTGTTATGTCAACAGTTAACCTCAATACAGAGGGCTGTGTGACAGAGCAAAGCTAGCAGGCTACAGTTTGTGTAGAATGCACTGGGATAGACCTACTGTACAGGGTCCACAGATTTCAATGAAATGGTAACCTACCTTATCCAGTACTGGTACCTATTAGGGATATTCATAATTATGTCATTAAAACAACGGGTTACCGTAAGTAATGCATATGGTTATTCACCCTAACCCTCCAAGCATGAATGTGAGACATGAAGGCCTACATTTCTTAAAGCTTATTTGCACATAGCACTAAAATAACCTTGTCTGACATGTTTTGCAGCAGTGTGATTAGTTGACAGAAAAACACCCTTTGCTCTCCTTTACCCTTCAGGCAAAGATAAGTCACGCAAGACCAAATTATTGTGCATGCATGTGTATGTGCGTACATGAGGATTGCAGTCATTTATCCAGATCCACTTACACGTTTCACACATACGGAACAGTACATGGAAGTAGCGTATCTAAAAAAAAACATGATTGTCAAAACATGATTCACATCAGTTAAAGAACATTCTAGAATATTTTCGGAATCTAGAGGGGAATTTCTCCGCAGTAATGTTCAATTCCTTTGCAGCTATGCTATAATTCATTATACTGTACTACAGATATTTATATTCTTAGAATTCTTTATGTATTCTTAGAATCTTGAGAATCCAAGTTGTGTATCTTTAAGAGGCTCTCTGGCATGTCTTAGCGATGATTCATGACCCAAGAGATCTCGTCAGCAGCATGCGCCGTACGGTTGGGCTGGCTACAGTCAGTATATACTGTATATACCCTGTGCCTTGCCGCTGTGGTGTGCTGTGCTGACTGTTGCAGCCCTGTCCTGACCTGACCAGAACAATGCCCTGGACACCACTTGTACAGTATACCCCATGGAACTTCGTCGACATCACCTCATACCGTCTAACAGTACAGCTGGGGAGAGGAATCAGAGGGAGGAATCCGTACTATGCAAGTGTGTGTGTGTGTGTGTGTGTGTGTTTGTCAGTGGCAGACGCTGATTGGCTGAATACCTGGGGCGCGAGGTGGTTGGAGTTGTCAACAAAGCATCATGACAGAAATATGATGCCAAGTTTTCGAACTAGCTGTATTTTTTTTGAAGATACAGTATATAAAGCAATATGTGCATTTGAACAACTGAATAAATACACCTATTTCACTTTTGCATGTCAAAAACTGAATGACCACTGCTGCACATGCTGCAACTGTTTTGAACATATTCAATTATCCTATTTAGAATGAGCAGCCAGCTCACGAACAAACGAGTGCTCCAGGGAGAACACAAGAAGCATGCAGATGCAATAGGTGTAAACACATTATCTAACTGAGGATAGCTAGCTAACATAATATCACAAAGCATGATGCGCTAGCCAGTTAACTTTCATTTTTAAATAACTTAGTAATTCTGAGTTAGTCGGATATTAGTTTTGAAAGTGTAATGGAGACGCAGGGAGTCAGGAAGCAGATGGTGAGTTTAATAATAACGAACATGGAGCGATACAAAAGAAGAGCAGCGTCTGGACATGAACACCAATACTGCCTGATGAGTGAGGGTACAGAGTGTGAGATAAAGGGGAAGTAATCAAGGTGGTGATGAAATCCAGGTGTGCATGAGGATGGGGCGCAGGTGTCCGTAATCATGGTTGCCAGGTGTGCGTAATGATTGGTTGCCAGTACCAGTGGTTAGTAGACCAGCGACATCTAGAGCCGGAACGGGAGAGCGGGAGTAGACGTGACATAAAGACTTGAAATTGGCATGGGAGCTAATAAGCTAGCAATCTACCAGCTAGATATAGCTAGCTAGCTGCTTATCATAGGTAGATAACTGGTTAATTTGACCCAAAAATCTACCAAACTATTTCTCAATGTTTCTCAAAATTATGGTAGCTGGTTAATTAGTTTCATCATACTTTGTGATACATGCGGTTTTATGCTGTTTTAGTCCACACAACATGTCGCCCTGTCACCTAAAGCAGAACCTGATGAACAACATGGGGGAAAAAAATAAGCCACCGTCATGCTTTTTTGTCCAACCAGATCCACAATGAGAAGGTTCTAGCTGGTGTATCCCTGTCACGATCTTCTTGAGTGACGGACCAAGACGCAGCGATGCTTCCAGTATACATATTTATTTTTACACGTAACTGGGAAAAATAATAAACAAGCGAAGATCGTAACTACGGTGAACATATACACTCAAACAAACAATCCAACAAGAACCAATGACCCACAAAACCCCATAGAAAAGCACAAACATATATATGGTTCCCAATTAGAGGTAACGACAATCAGCTGCCTCTAATTGGGAACCATTAACCCAAACATAGAAATACGACACCTAGAACCAAAAAACCCTACAAAACAAAACAAATTAAACACGCCAGCCTGAAACCCAGGGCTGGACGTGACATTACCCAAAGGCGCAGACTCCGACCACGCCAAAAGTCCATGGGGGGTCCTCGGGTGGGTCTCTTAGTCCATGGTGGCCCGGAGCTAGAAGCCGGGACCGTACGTGCCGGGCACTCAATGCTCACAGGGGACCTGATACGTGAAGCAGGGACAAGCTGTGCTGGACTCGCGATGCGCACAGAGGTGTGGGGAGCAGGAACAGGCTGTACTGGTCTCACAATGCGCACTCGGACTCTGGTGCGGGGAGCAGGAACGGGCCGTGCTGGACTCACGATGCGCACTGGGACTCTGGTGCGGGGAGCAGGAACGGGCCGTGCTGGACTCACGGCGCACTGGGACTCTGGTGCGGGAGCAGGAACGGGCCGTGCTGGACTCACGATGCGCACTGGGACTCTGGTGCGGGGAGCAGGAACGGGCCGTGCTGGACTCACGATGCGCACTGGGACTCTGGTGCGGGGAGCAGGAACGGGCCGTGCTGGACTCACGATGCGCACTGGGAGTCTGGTGCGGGGAGCGAGAACAGGTCATGCTGGGCTCACGATGCGCACTGGGACTCTGGTGCGAGGAGCGGGAACAGACCGTGCTGGGCTCACAATGCGCACTGGGACTCTGGTGCGGGGAGCGAGAACAGGCCGTGCTGGGCTCACGATGCGCACTGGGACTCTGGTGCGGGGAGCAGGAACAGGACGTGCTGGGCCCACGACGCACACAGGGATCCTGGAGCGTGAAACAGGGACAGGACGTGCTGGACCCACAACGTGCACAGGGATCCTGGTGCGGGGAGCGAGAACAGGCCGTGCTGGGCTCACGATGCGCACTGGGACTCTGGTGCGGGGAGCAGGAACAGGACGTGCTGGGCCCACGACGCGCACAGGGATCCTGGAGCGTGAAACAGGGACAGGACGTGCTGGACCCACGACGTGCACAGGGATCCTGGTGCGTGGAACAGGGACAGGACGTGCTGGGCCCACGATGCGCACAGGGATCCTGGTGCGTGGAACAGGGACAGGACGTGCTAGGCCCACGGCGCACAGGAGACCTGGATCGCAGAGCCGGCACCATCTTACCAGGCTGCACACTCACCCTGGCCTCACAGACGAGGGGAGCTGGAATGTCGCACACCGGGCTGTGGGCACAAACCGGAGACACCGCACGCAGAGCCGGCGCAGGATATTGAGGTCCAAGAAGGCGCACTGGAGACCTAGCGCGGAGAGCAGGCACCATTCTTTCAGGCTGCACTCTCACCCTGGCCTCACAGATGAGGGGAGCTGGAATGTCGCACACCGGGCTGTGGGCACGAACCGGAGACACCCCTCGCAGAGCCGGCGCAAGATATCCTGGCCCGAAGAGGCGCACCGGAGACCAGGAGCACTGAGCCAACACCCTCTTTCCTGGCTGCCAACTCCCCCTAGCATGACAGATGCGAGGAGCTGGCAAGTCACGCACCGGGCTGTGAACGCGCACTGGAGACACCGTGCGCTTCACCGCATAACACGGTGTCTTACCAGTGCGAGGAGTTGGCTCAGGTCTCCAACCCGCACCAGTCAAACTCCCCGTGTGCCCCGATGCGCACGATGCGCACTGGGACTCTGGTGCGAGGAGCGGGAACAGACCGTGCTGGGCTCACAATGCGCACTGGGACTCTGGTGCGGGGAGCGAGAACAGGCCGTGCTGGGCTCACGATGCGCACTGGGACTCTGGTGCGGGGGAGCAGGAACAGGACGTGCTGGGCCCACGACGGGCTTCCTCGCCAGGCGTGTTCCAGCATATCTCTCCCGATCGGGTGTCCATACACCATACTTCTCCTCATAAAAATGCCGCTCAGCCTTCGCTGCTTCCAACTCCTCCTTTGGACGGCGATACTCCCCAGGCTGGGTCCAGGGTCCCTTTCCAGCCAGGATTTCCTCCCATGTCCAGAAATCCTGGCTCTTTCGCTGCTTGGTCCTGTTTTGGTGGGTCATTCTGTCACGATCTTCTTGAGTGACGGACCAAGACGCAGCGATGCTTCCAGTATACATATTTATTTTTACACGTAACTGGGAAAAATAATAAACAAGCGAAGATCGTAACTACGGTGAACATATACACTCAAACAAACAATCCAACAAGAACCAATGACCCACAAAACCCCATAGAAAAGCACAAACATATATATGGTTCCCAATTAGAGGTAACGACAATCAGCTGCCTCTAATTGGGAACCATTAACCCAAACATAGAAATACGACACCTAGAACCAAAAAAACCCTACAAAACAAAACAAACTAAACACGCCAGCCTGAAACCCACGACTGGACGTGACAATCCCTCTTTCCTTCGACTCTTGTTAGATGTAGATGTCTGGTTTATCAGGCCCCAGGCTCCCATGACTGTTATGATTATTTATTTACAAGCTAATTACAATTAGCTTTTTGCTTTAGCGCCATCTGTACCAGATCTAGTCTCAAGTGCGGAAGTCAGCCGTTTGGCGCGAGAGACATATTGGGAGAGAGACTAGAGCAGACCCAGAAGTTTAATGCACATTTGAGCAGCCCAGGACAGTCTATCTACTTTGTGCTGTTATAATTTATGCTAGCAATTCCCCCTCATAGCAAGTATCTGACAAAACAATCCAAGCAATGTTCGCAAGGCCTATGCGCCCAGGACAAAGCTATGGATTTTATACATCTGTCTGTGTGACTTAAACAACATACCAGAGGTCAGAGGTCATCTTAGAGGCAGTCATGGCTAACATCATGTCACCCTTTTCACTACACTGTGGACTACTTTTGACTAGATAGTGCACTATAAAGGGAATAGGGTGCCATTTGGGATGCAAAGTTAAGACTAGTCAGTCTCATGTCCCAGCCAGGGACTCTGGAGTGGAGTGGAGTAACATGGAATTTCATTTAAGTTGTTTACTGGTTGTGTTTCAGTCAGAGAATGGTATGTGCTGCATGGGACTGTTTTAGCCAATTAGCCCTGAGTGGATTGGAGTGCCATTGTGGCGGTTATGCCAGTTATGTCCTTTTCCATAGACGGGTTGTTGGTAGGAGGAATAGTTCAACAAACTTGTGTGACAAAGTTGTGTCCCAAATGGCACCCCACTCCCTATATAGTGCACTAGTTTTGACCAGAGCTCTATGGGCCTTAATCAAAGTAGTACACAAAAAATTTTGATGCGGACGATGCGTAGTCAGTGTACTGTAAAGCAATGCTGAGTCACGATGCATCCCTTAGGGGGAAACACAGGCGTGGTCCCCTACTGAGAACCACTAACGTCTGAAGAATACAGCATTGTCCTCACTCCTTTCCTAAAACACTGCTGCTGCCTAGTTACAGCACCTTGAACCCCGGCCACGAACACAGTGTAGCGTGGGCAGGGAGAGGAGGAGGGAGGGAGGAGGCAACAGAACAGCTGGCCTGATTTTGAAAGTGCATTTTTCAGCTTCCTTCAGCCGGCCCGGCATGCCGTGCACTGGCCCTTTAAATCTCTGTTAAGTGTCATCTTGCACGCACCCGACTGCTGAGTCATTGGGTTCAGGCTGATTTTGTAACCTCTGCCCAGCGGGGCTCCTCATTGGCTCTGGTCTCCACACAGCGGTCCGCATGGTTGGCTGCCAGCACCACTAATCAGTAACTTTTTTCCAGAGGCAGCTCTTATTAAAGGGACAGTAGCGAGATGATTGAACCACTCTCCCCTAAATTACTTAATGACTGATTGAGTGACTGAATATCTAACTGATGGACTGAAAGGCTGCTGTCTGACTGACTGACTGACTGACTGACTGGCTGGCTGGCTTGTTGGCTGGCTGGCTGATCGACTGTCACTAACTAATTGGCTGACTGGCTGGCTGACTCTGACTGACTAATGGACTGGCTGACTAACTGACTGAGACTGTGTCAGGGCCACTGGGCCACAGGGGTGGGGTCACAACACTGTCTGCGGATGAGGAAGACAAGAAAAAATCCCTATTTCGAGAGAAAGAGAATGAGTGCGATAGGGGCTAGAGAGAAAGAGAGAGTGAGGAGGGGTTACAGAAAGAGAAAGAGAGTGAGATGGAGAGAGATGTGGAAGACAATTGCTATAGAGAGATCTAGAGAGAGAGAGATAAGAGGGATGCACTCACTCTCATTGTCATGTTGTATCAACTTATCAGTAAATCTTGTGGAAGCCCAGAAAGAAAAGACGGAAAAGCACTGAGCCCTCAGCAGATTGTGCAATGTGACTCAGAGTAATGCCTCCCTCATGACTAGCCTCTGACGCCCTGGAAGTGTACCTACCACGTATTCCCTGTAATAGTCACCCGATAACTACTTAACCTAGATCCGACCCTATAATAGTCACCTGGTAACTACATTACCTAGATACAACCCTGTAATAGTTACCTGGTAAATAAATAACCTAGAAATGACCCTGTAATTGTTTCCTGGTAAATAAATAACCTAGAAACGACCCTGTAATAGTTTCCTGGTAACTACATTACCTAGATACAACCCTGTAATAGTCCCCTGGTAAATAAATAATCTAGATACGACCCTGTAATAGTCACCTGGTAAATAAATAACCTAGATACAACCCTGTAATAGTCATCTGGTAACCAGTTAACCTTGGTACGACTCTGTAATAGTCCTTTGGTAACTACATAACCTAGACACGAGCCTGTAATAGTCACCTGGTAAATAAATAATCTAGATACAACCCTGTAATAGTCACCTGGTGAATAAATCATCTAGATACGACCCTGTAATAGTTACCTGGTAAATAAATAACCTAGATACAACCCTGTGATAGTCACCAGATAACTACATAACCTAGATACAACCCTGTAATAGTTACCTGGTAACTACATTACCTAGATACATCCCTGTGATAGTCACCTGCTAAATAAATAACCTAGATACAACCCTGTAATAGTCACCTGGTAAATATATAACCTAGATACAACCCTGTAATAGTCACCTGGTAAATGAATAACTTAGATACAACCCTGTAATAGTCATCTGGTAACCAGTTAACCTTGGTACGACTCTGTAATAGTCCTCTGGTAACTACATAACCTAAACACGAGCCTGTAATTGTCATATTTAAGGATACATAGTACATGTACATGCAAATGCAGATTCTACTGTACACCATACTAAAGGAGTACAAGACCAACCACTCCCTGCTGTGCTCTAATACTGTGTATAATGGATCATGTCTTCATCATAAAATGCTACCACTATTTCCTCTCAACTATGTCACCCCATGACCTTGCTCTCACTCATCCATAGAGGAAAGGTGCCCTCCTATTGCTCTGTTTTCTAGATCAGTGTTGACTCCATGGGGTGAGGAAAGAGGAATGAGACATTATATCTGTGGTTGGGTTGAAAGGGATCCAAGCTGTTACTTGCCTAGCAGAGGTGCTGATTGATTCCTGGAATACATTTAAGAGGGGGATTAATGTTGAGAGAGAGTGAGAGATGGAGAGAGTGAGAGATGGAGTGAGAGAGAGAGTGAGAAATGGAGGGAGAGAGAGAGAGAGAGAGAGAGAGAGAGAGAGAGAGAGAGAGAGAGAGAGAGAGAGAGAGAGAGAGAGAGAGAGAGAGAGAGAGAGAAAGCAGCTCCAAGTACAGTATCCACAGCCTGGATGTACTATATTAAGCTGGTGCAGTCAGAGTTAAAAGCTGCTATGTTCCTGAGCTGAGCTTTGAGAGCTTATTAAGGACACATACAGCCACATAGGAAGCTCTAATGCAACGTTTCATATGGTTCATACAGCATAACACAGCAGGAATCCCCCCACTGACTATGATATTAAACTCTCATAAGAGAAGACCAGGACCATGTCATGCTTTATTCAGTATGGTGACTCAGCCAATGACTGTATAAGGAAGAAAGTCAGCCAAGTTGGAGGAGGTTCAATGGAATCACCACTAGAATTCTAATGGAAGGTGACGAGGCAGGCAACAGTGTCTGGGAGACAGAGAGCTGGAGAGAAAGAGATGACTTGTCAATAAGATGGACATACATAGTCATACCTTTTCATTAGATGTCCAGTTACACAAAACAGCATTGTGGTCCAACAAAGCAACGTATTTACTGAATTTTGGAGACACGTTGTAGAACGATCATCGCACTCACATAGCATAATTGTTTAAGGGCAAAGAAGTTAACAATATCCTCACAGTTTTCTTCCAGTCTTCTTCTATTCAGCGCCTGCAGTGTCTAAACTAGCTCTGTTGTTCCTACCTCGTGCCTCCTGTCTCGAATCATGGAGCCAGCGTCGCAGCACATAGCTAGCATGCCTGCGGTAACAACACACAGGAGAGGAGCATCTCTGAAGAGAGAAATCAACCAGGCCCATGAATTTCAATGTGGCACTTGGAGGTTCATGACTTATTCAAGCTAGCTAGTGGTTAGCTTAGCTTAGCTTAGCTTCCATGCTATTCCTAGACTACAAGTCCCCTGAATCTCAATGCGGATCCAAAGGATCCCAAGTTATTTAAGCCAGTGGTTAGCTTAGCTTAGTTTAGCTTCCAGGGTATTCCTAAACTACAAGGCTGTGATGTGTTGTTGTCTCACCTAGCTATCTTAAGACTAAACATTTTAGCCATTTAGCATACGGTCTCATCCAGAGCGACTTACAATTAGTGCTTTTAATGTAAGGCCCATGAATTTCATTGGCGATCTGGAAGATCCTACGTTATTTAAGATGTGAGCTTCCAGGCCAGGATATTATTCATGGACTACAGCTCTCTATGGGTAGCAGTTGGTGCAATCCACTGCACCACATGAATATGGGTGTAGGATTGTGAAATGCGGAGGGATTTGGAAATGGGACACCCTGTTCTGACCATGTCTGTTTCCCAAATGGCACCCTATTCCCTACATAGTGCGCTACTTTTGACCAGAGCCTGTAAAGAGAAGATTCCGCAGCAGGCTTCTTCCTAGGCAGCTTACTGGATGTTTCCATGTGCGTGCGTGTGTGTGCATGTGTGTGCGTGTGTGTGCGTGTGTGTGCGTGTGTGTGCGTGTGTGTGCGTGTGTGTGTGTGTGTGTGTGTGTGTGTGTGTGGAAGCACCCTCCCCAGGTCACTCTTTAGACTAAGCCCCACAGGGACCAACCACTGCTGGGAGGAAGTGGGATTTATTTCCTGAACGAATGGTGCCTGTAGCACATTCCTGCTCTGCTTTACACACACCTACACACACATACAACACACACATACACACACACATACACACACACTCAGCTCATTCCTGTCCTGCTTTGCAAATCATCCACCTAACTGAGGCTAAGGAATAAAAGCTGTGTCACTGTGCTGAGCCTGATGCCTTGCTTCTCATATTACTGCCTGTTTGATATGTGCAACAAGAAAGGGGTTGACAGGCCAATGCCTGTCATCTGACTGCAAGGCAACTCTGCAGCTAACCTGAAAGGGGTGATATAAGGCTGTTTAAACTACTGCCTTATTCTGATTCCAGCCCCCAAGACACACACACACACACACTCTAACACATGCAAGCAGGCGTGCACACACATGGATGTACACACGCACGTAGGCAAACAAACACACTTATAGAACCTCGAGCCTCATGCTCACACTCGCACAAGTATACACACACATTCTCTTTCTCTTTCACTCTCACTCTCTCAGAGAAATTTGCATAAAAAATACATGAGGTAGAAAATCCACTCAGGTTCTGCCTCTCCCCATGCATGCTAAGGTTTGAGGAGATGTTAGATATTTTCAATTATGTATCATCAGCCAGAGATAATTAGTATCAAAATCTATCTTCTGGCTGATGTAATGAGCAAACCATATATTTTTTGGGGTGAAGAAAATTATGATACAGTATGTAATGTCCAAACTACTGTACCTGTATATTACAGTATGTCATTTCTATGTTTATGTGTATGTAAACTCAGCAAAAAAAGAAACATCCTCTCACTGTCAACTGCGTTTATTTTCAGCAAACTTAAAATGTGTAAATATTTGTATGAACATAACAAGATTCAACAACTGAGACATAAACTGAACAAGTTCCACAGACATGTGACTAACAGAAATTGAATAATGTGTCCCTGAACAAAGAGGGGTCAAAATCAAAAGTAACAGTCAGTATCTGGTGTGGCCACCAGCTGCATTATATACTGCAGTGCACCAGATTTCCTAGTTCTTGCTGTGAGATGTTACCCTGCTCTTCCACCAAGGCACTTGCAAGTTTCCAGACATTTCTGGGGGGAATGGCCCTAGCCCTCACCCTCAAATCCAACAGGTCCCAGGCGTGCTCAATGGGATTGAGATCCGGGCTCTTCGCTGGCCATGGCAGAACACTGACATTCCTGTCTTGCAGGAAAACACGCACAGAACGTGCACTATGGCTGGTGGCATTGTCATGCTGGAGGGTCATGTCAGGATGAGCTTGCAGGAATGGTACCACATGAGGGAGGAGGATGTCTTCCCTGTAACGCACAGCGTTGAGATTGCCTGCAATGACAACAAGCTCAGTCAGATGATGCTGTGACACACCGCCCCAGACCATGATGGACCCTCCACCTCCAAATCGATCCCGCTCCAGAGTACAGGCCTCGGTGTAACGCTCATTCCTTCGACGATAAACGCGAATCCGACCATCACCTCTGGTGAGACAAAACTGCGACTCGCCAGTGAAGAGCACTTTTTTCCAGTCCTGTCTGGTCCAGCGCTGTCTGGGCGGCAGGTAGCCTAGTGGTTAGAGTGTTGGACTTGTAACTGGAGGGTTGCAAGTTTGAATCCCTGAGCTGACAAGGTAAAAATCTGTTGTTCGACCCCTGAACAAGGCAGTTAACCCACTGTTCCCCGGGTGCCAAAGATGTGGATGTTGATTAAGGCAGACCCCTGCACCTCTCTGATTCAGAGCGGTTGGGTTAAATGCGGAAGACACATTTCAGTTGAAGGCATTCGGTTGTACAACTGACTAATAATGGTGACTTTGTCTTAGGTGTCTCACAGAAGAGACATTGCTATTTATTGCCCTGGCCACATCTGCAGTCCTCATGCCTCCTAGCAGCATGCCTAAGGCACGTTCACGCAGATGAGCAGGGACCCTGGGCATCTTTCTTTTGGTGTTTTTCAGAGTCAGTAGAAAGGTCTCTTTAGTGTCCTAAGTTTTCATAACTGTGACCTAATTGCCTACCATCTGTACACTGTTAGTTTCTTAACGACCGTTCCACAGGTGCATGTTCATTAATTGTTTATGGTTTGGGAAACAGTGCTTATACCCTTTACAATGAAGAACTGTGACGTTATTTGGATTTTTACCAATTCTCTTTGAAATACAGGGTCCTGAAAAAGGGACGTTTCTTTTTTTGCTGAGTTTATATAATAATCTATGATATAATAATCTGAAGTTTTTCATCATATTATTTTTTGTACTTTTGGATTGCTGCGTGCTATAATTGATCTGTGAATGCTGAGGGAATGGAAAGTTTGAAATGTAGAATTCCACTGTTTTTCCCTTTGAGAAGCAAGTGCTCTTATCCAAAAGTAACATTTCTGTGACTTCAGCAAGCCATTAATTAAGGTTTCCGTCCACAAGATGGGCAATGGCCTGTTTGGTAGTGGAGCCCCACTGCCTCGTACTACTCTCACAACCTCAGGAACGTATGTTGAAAAACACTGTATATGCAAAGAGATTTTATTGGGGTGACTGGGTTTATTGGGGTGACTGGGTTTATTGGGGTGACTGGGTTTATTGTGGTGACTGGGCTTATTAGGGTGACGTTTTCCTGTTTTTCTTCCTGAGTGGAATAGCACAATAAAGAGTACAAGTACAGATATTTATTACTTATCGGCCTCAGCATAGGGATGAAGACATACAATGACAAACAGTGCTGTCTATTTAAGGGTGACGAAAGACAGCTATGGCAAAGGAATGCCTTTCTTTGTTACATAATACAGCAAATGTACTTAGCAGACATCCTTTAGCGGATGCATCTATTTTATTCACATTGGAGAAACATCTGTGATATAGACAGAGTCTATGTCCCAAATGGAACCCTATTCTCTATAGAGTGCACAAAAGTAGGCCTAATGCACTATGTAGGGAATAGGGTGCTACAGTATTTGGGACGCACACAGAGTCATTATTCAGGGGTGGTGTCAACAACAGAGATAACTCTTCCCTTGACACTATGAGAACATTACCACAGTTCAATATTTCATTGTAATAATGTAATAATGTTCTAATGTAATAATGAAATAATGTAATAATGCAATATCAGAACATCTCAATCCTCTTCTCTCCTTTCTCATCTCCTCTCCACCTCTCTCTTCTCCTCCTCTCCTCCTCCTCTCCTCCTCCTCATCTCTCCATTCTCCTCTCCTCTCCTCTCAACCTCTCACTTCTCCTCCTTTCCTCCACCCCTCTCCCTTCTCCTCTCCTCTCGTCCTTCTGTGCAATTATGTCTAAAGGAGAGAAGAGGAAAGGAAACCACCTTATATAGCCTACTACTAGAGATGCTGTAACCTCCTTGCAACACACACAGAGTCCTGCTCTAGATTTTGAATGAAACCTGTTTTAACTAGAAAAGTTCACAGTACTCAACTATTTTATACAACCCTAATTTATTAGTAAAACGCCTCTCCTGTATGCCACTCTTATTGGTAGGCATCTCTTGTTCACGCCTTCTTGCCCATAGTCATCCCCCTCAACATTTGTGAGAGCACCTGTCAATCAGGGTGCATAAGCGGTGGGAGTCGTCGGTGTTCTTTGACGTTGGAGTTTGATTGGCCAGCTGTTTCTATTGGCGTCACTGCGCCGCCAGCTGATCGCAGTGAGAAGCCGGTTTGAAGGGAGTTGGACTAGAAAGAACCAAGACGCGGCGATAGAGCAACTTGCTGTTTGGGGAACCGCTTGGAAACTGGGAAGTGAAATTGGGGCGGCATCTTCGTTTTTACCGATTAAGTTACAATGTAGCGCGTCCTAATAGATACAAGAGTGGTAACTGAATAGTTATACGTGTATTTTAAACTCGAGCTATAATAGATGCGTTTCGTCCAGGACTAGAACTGTCAGATTTGATTGAGAGAGTTAAGGTGTGGCTGTCTTCAAAACGTTTTTTCTTCTTCAAGGCTTAACTCTGAACTAAATGCTTATAATAATGAAGCTTGACATATTTACAGTGAGAAGTAGCCTAGCTGATCGATTTTCAACATTAATGGCGCATTTGATAAAGGAAGCATTCGATTATACGACCTACAGTGCCACCTCGACAAGGATAATGTGCATTATTCTAAACATTACCAATTGAGTCTATTCTGCTATTATTTGGATGATTATAACAAGTATGTAATACTCGTGTAGGTTAATTCGATGTATAATGTTCTGAAATGGACGTAGCAACTTTACAGTAGTATCGCATTCTACATATGAAAGGCAAATCAACGGACCTGTGGGGGAGTAGGCCCAGTCGGTGATATAGAGCTATTCTTGCACGAGAGTCGATTTAAAATAAAAAATCTTTATGATAATTGCCGATATTTGTAACTAGTCTGCTGACCTTTCTGAGTCCCACCGAGGAAAGAAGTTAGTCTAACCTACAGAAAAAAAAGTAAGTGCGTCAATATTAATTTAAAAACGTTTAAATGTCTTTATGAGTGTTGAATAATCTTAACTGAATATAATAAAGTAATATAGATAGGCTGCAATTAAAATATAAATTAAAGCGTCAAATGAACCCCGATGATTATATGCCTACTGAGAATATTGCCATAACTGTTACTAATGAAGCAAATTGAATGTTACAAATTATGTAATCAAATAGTTGACTTGCAGTTCCATTTGGACTATATGTACTCCGCTGGTCTGTAGGCGGTGTATTCATTACCATATTACTTAATTCAATACAGCAGTGAATTGAATATTAGATTTATGAGTTATTTCAAAGGCCATCTCACATAGTCTAAACGTTAAATGGATTGGATTATGGACACTTCTATTGCGCGCATTCGAGGCCTATAGAGTCTACGGGCGTGCCCATCAATTAGCCTACTTGTGAAGAAGAATGGGGCCAAAGGGGCCTGAATAAGATTCGGTCATATATGTAAAATATCAAGATCATTCTTGTACTGTAAAAACGTGTTAAAATACCTATTCATAGATCTGATGTTTGACTTATTAACTTTTAGCATTTAGTAGTAGGGTAGACTAAAGACATAATGAATTTAACCTTACTCATATCTTTTCATTATTTAGTTACAGTAACTCACTGTAGTTTGCTTTAATTCGATTTAAAAGAGAGAATTGCTGAGCGAATTCTTCAAGGCCCCACCCTTTACAGCGAAACATGGATGTGGATGACAATTTTCCCCAGAAGTTTCTTGTTTCCCTTTTTCCTATCTCTCATTTTACATCGCCAAATGTGTAGCCATAGGCCCTGCTTTAAGTGGAGAGAACCTGTAACCTTCCCTATAAACTGGCTGACAACCCCCTAAAGATCAAGCCGCAGGATCTTCATTCAAGCTCCAATGAGTCTCCCTTCCCTTGATCAAGGTAAGATATGAACAGTCTGACCTCATTATTGAATAAAATAAGTAGTCTATGATAGGCCTTGCTCTTTTAAATGAACTTTTTCCGTTATTTACTTATTTTTCGGTGGAATTTTCTGGAAGGGATTATGTAAGTATAGGAAGCATGCTTATGCAATCACAGTTTGAGGATTTCAACACTCAGAGGAGAGCTGTGAGTTAAAATGTGACAGCTCATCAAAGAAAGCTGCACACCACTCTAAAGATATGGCACTATGTAATCTTTTATTCAGTCAATAACTGCACCTGAAATTCGTCAAATCCTCAAAGCCTATCAATTGAATTCAACAATTCTCCCTTGCACACGTAATATCCGGAGCACTATTCCACTCTACCACCACCAGACAATCAATTTATTCTGAATTGCAGTCAAGACCTCATTGGATTCATCCTTTCCCTGAAGCCTCTTAGGCAAACAGCCTGCGGAATGGAATGGTGACTTCTTATCCATTTCTGTTGGGCAGTGACTCGTCTCTTCACGGGTGTGACTTTGTTGCTTCATCCTTATTCACTGGAGGGGGGATGAATTCTTAAGGCCCAGGCTGGCTGAAAATAAATTGACCAGGCAGGCTACTTGGGTGAGTTGCAAGGGGCAAGAGTCAGGCAGTAGTCTCCTTTTTGGTTTCCCATACACCTTCTAGTTTGATGTCTCTGGAGAGTGAAAGACTGTTTTGTCACGAAAGCAAGACTTCAGCCTCCCAAGTTCCTCATGGCCCCTTCGACTTCCTACACCCCCCCACCCCTCTCCTCCACAGAGAACGCTTAGCCAGCAATTATCAGCTGTTTGGAAATAAATTGTGTAATATGTAGCCTAGCAAAACTAACAGCCACAGGCCATACTCTATTGGCTACATCCAGATTATCTGAATGCCACATTTTAACACACGTCCTTGAACCATTTTTAGAGAATTACATGGAAATGATGTCAATGGCAGCTAAGTTAAAGCCCCATTGTAACCTCAGATGGTTCATTGGTGTAACTGGAGAACAGTTGAATGTACATCGTTTAACGTACATGACATGTACCCTACTGTCTCTCTATTTGAGGGACTCCATTATCTGTCTAATGGACAATGAAATGATTCTGTATGAATGAATTCTGCACTAAGACCTACTTGGAGGATCTGAAATGGGTGCATCCATAGGAACGGTTACAGTGAGATCTGATTTAACCTACCTGTGATACCTCATTTGTAAATCACATGAGATGTCATTGATTGGGTGATGACCGAGGGGGTGTGGCTTTATGGATGGAGGGGGTGTGGCTCACAATCTAATTGAATTAAAATGGAATGGACCACAACCCAGATAAGATTCTTATTACTAAATTCAATGGATCACATCAAAGTCTTCATAAAAGGGACCTTTATATTTACAGCTACAGAGACAAACCCTCAAGACCGTAAACAACATAGCATCTTTCCATCTCTGGCTGTATGTTTGTTCTGTGTCCTGATTGTCTAGCCACGTCACACTGACCTGTGTGTGTGTGTGGTTAGCGAGCAATGTCTTTATCTCCACATGACTGGATTAGATTAAAACCGATTTCCACAGAGCCGCTCCCCAGAACGACAGACCGACAGAAAGACAGAAAGACAGCCCTGCTGGCTGGCCGGATAGGCAGACATGGACAGATGGACGAATGGACCGGCAGGCAATCAGGCAGGCAGACAGACCGACAGACAGACAGATTGTATGGGCGTATATGAACAGAGGGATTGAGAAAGATTGGGAGAGGGAGGATATGATGAGAGAGAAGAACAATTGTAATTCAAGGTCTTTCTCTGCAGTCCTGTGTTCCCTTTGCCCTACTCCCGTCAAATGATTGTAGTCATAGCATAAGTCGTGACGATATGTGTGTGTGTGTTTGTGTGTGCGCATTCGTATGGTAAGTGTGTATGAGACATAACGTTCTCGTTAGTCCTAGAAATCATCCACTCCCTCACATGAAAGGTATTACATTATTCTGATCTATTAATAAAATAATAATACATTCCATTTCACAGACACCTTACAGGGCACTTAAGGATACCTTACATTAAAAGTAGATACATTCAAGTGCAGGTTAAATTGGATTTAACCATTGGATTACTTACATTGATCCTATCCTCTGGAAAAAAACTAAACAGTTTAATTTCACCAGAAGCCAATATTACTCTAGTCTAGTTTTGACATTAGCATGCTAATGCCGCTCTTATTGAGTAGCATAGTTGGGCTGGTCTGGATTCTGGATTGCACATTGACAGTTATTGATGGGCTATCAGAGTATTCCCAGTGGGTGAGGAACTGCAGTGGAAATGCGCATTCTAGAATGAGGTTGCACGTTTCAGACAGGGCCACACCCTATGGCTATAGATGTATACACTGCATCACACATCAGAGTACACATCAGAGTACACACTTTACTTTACACTCTAATTGTAAATTGGTTCATTCTTGGTTCGTTACAATTAATCCCCATGTAACCGAAAACTATACTTAGGTAATAATTATTTTAATACACTTTTATAATTTTTGTTTTGACAAAATTCCAAACACTTAGGTGAGCGTGGAACCAGATCAGATGAGAATTCACAAGCAATGTTAGTTGCCTTCTTTTGAAATGGCATTATACTGAGAAGTTAGCAACAGACATTGAGTGGGCTGAGTCAGCTCTACTTAGTAGGTGCTGTGGTGGTGAGTATCAGACAGACATGGGCTCTGTGTGTGGGACTGTGTGCAGGAAGGCAGACATTGTCAGTCTGTAATCTCAATAATAACAGACCGACTGTTTAAAAACCCATGCCGCAGATGTTGATTTGAGATCCCAGTACTCCCATATGTTCAAGACAAGTTCTCTATCTTGAAGAGTCCAGCCTATTTGATGCTTAGATCAATTCACTTGTGACTCAAGGCTGAGTTCAGACCCCTTGTCTCTAAGGGCTGGGACTGGGATTGAGTTTTGTGCTGTTAGCGGTCCCATCCAGATATTGAAAACTCTGGGTGCATCCAAATTGGCATCCTGTTCCCCATATAGTGCACTACTTTTGATTATCTGGTCAAAAATAGTGCACTATTTAGGGAATAGGGTACCATTTCCCCTGTGATGGAAGGAGTACATGGCAGGAGGGATGCTGTGTCACTGTGTAATCTCCTGTTGATTAAATGGACTGCCACAGGTTTTGTTTTTCCCGCAGCCCTGTATCCCTGGCCCTGTAAGTGACCTAGTTAAAGATCCAGTGCTATTGTGCCTTGCCGAATTTCAGTCTCCCTATACGTAGTTGTACATGGTGAGGAATGTAGACATACATACACACCGTCCTCCCCAAGAAAGGTGTCACCAATGTCCTGTGATACATACATACATACAGGTAGACATACATTGGCCAACCTACTGTATGCATACACACAAGGTGGAAAAGTGGAAAGCGAGAGAGGTAGAGTGGAAGCTAGAGAGCAAGAGAGGGGGACAGACAGTGAGCGAGATAGAGGTAGAGGAACAGGGCGGGTCTGAAAAAAGTGGGGCCTGCTTGTGCGTGCTGTCTGTGTGTGTGCTCTGTGTTCAGACAGCGTGGATGTCTGGGGCCTCAGCAGACTGAATGGAATTTATACCATATGTACCAGGCATCCCAGGAATGCACCCTAGGTCCAAAGAGCTGACCAACGGAAAGAGAGGGAGGGCCGGAGGTACACAGAGGGAGAGCCGGAGGTAGAGGTAGAGGTGGAGAGAGAGAGAGCTCTCCCCATTCATTCTGCAGGAACAAACCTGTTGAGCACAAGTCCTCCTGTTAGGAAAAAATTCTGCATATTTTGCAAAATGGCTGCTTGCTGTGGACACATCTGGTTGTATCTCAGGACCCTATGGGCCCTGGTCAAAGGTTCTTAGAGATGTTTGCAAATGTATTAAAAATAAAATTAGTATTCAGACCCCTTACGACCCTAGTACTTTGTTGAATCATCTTTGGCAGCGATTACAGCCTCGATCTTCTTGGGGTGTGATGCTACAAGTTTGGCACACTTGTATTTGGGGAGTTTCTCCCATTCTTCTCTGCAGATCCTCTCAAGCTCTGTCAGGTTGGACGGGGAGCGTTGCTGCATAAATATTTTTTAGGTCTCTCCAGAGATGTTCGATCAGGTTCAAGTTTGGGCTCTGGCTTGGCCACTCAAGGCCATTCAGAGACTTGTTTCGAATCCACTCCTGCGTTGTCTTGGCTGTGTGCTTAGGGTCGTTGTCCTGTTGGAAGGTGAACTGTCTTCCCAGTTTAAGGTCCTGAGCACTCTGGAGGAGGTTTTTATCAAGAATCTCTCTGTACTGTCACCACCATGCTTCACCGTAGGGATGGTGCCAGGTTTCCTCCAGACGTGTTGCTTGGCATTCAGGCCAAAGAGTTTAGTCTTGGTTTCATCAGACCAGAGAATCTTGTTTCTCATGGTCTGAGAGTCCTTTAGGTGCCTTTTGGCAAACTCCAAGTGGGCTGTCATGTGCCTTTTACTGAAGACTGGCTTCTGTCTGGCCACTCTACCATAAAGGCCTGATTGGTGGAGTGCTGCAGAGATGGTTGTCCTTCTGGATGGTTCTCCCATCTCCACAGAGGACCTCTGGAGCTCTGTCAGAGTGACCATCAGGTTCTTGGTCACCCCCCTGACCAAGGCCCTTCTCCCCCGATTGCTCAGTTTTGCCAGGTTGCCAGCTCTAGGAAGAGTCTTGGTGGTTCCAAACTTCTTCCATTCAAGAATGATGGAGGCCAGTGTGTTCTTGGGGACCTTCAATGCTGCAGAAATGTTTTGGGACCCTTCCCCAGATCTTTGCCTCGACACAATCCTGTCTCTGAGCTCTACAGACAATTCCTTCGACCTCATGGCTTGGTTTTTGCTCTGACATGCACTGTCCACTGTGGGACCTTATATAGACAGGTGTGTGCCTTTCCAAATCATTTCCAAGCAATTGAATTTACCACAGGTCCAATCAAGTTGTAGAAACATCTCAATGATGATCAATGGAAACAGGAGGTACCTGAGCTCAATTTCGAGTCTCATAGCAAAAGGTCTGAATACTTATGTAAATAAGGTATTTCTGGTTTTTATTTTGAGTACATTTTCACAAATGTCTAAAAAACAGTTTTTGCTTTGTCATTAAGTGGTATTGTTTGTATTTTTTGAATCCATTTTAGAATAAGGCAGTAACGTAACAAAATGTGGAAAAAGTCAAGGGATCTGAATACTTTCCCAATGCACTGTATGTGTGACCTCTTTTCCACCTCCATGAGTCAACATATTCTTGTCAGAAACATTAGTTGACTAGTTCTCAGAAAATCTATGATTTCTCGACTGTAACACTTTTTCTATGAAAGACTATATTTGTTAGCAATTACTAAGCAATGAGCTGCTTTGCACCTTTTTATGACGTCCATATCATGTCTGATGTTCTTTCTACTGCTCAGTTGTCTGTGGCAGGGTAACTACATTCATGTGGTAACTGACACTATGTAGTACATGCTTCATATGATAATTGAGGTTATCGGATACATGCTTATGCTATAACTGATCTATGTGCGAGCTGATCAGAGAGGAGAGAGACGGAACACTTTGGCATTATGGCAGCCAGTGTCGCGCAAAGAATGTCAATGTGATCTGTGGTTGGATAAGAGCCTCTCTCTGTGTGTGTGTGTGTGTGTGTGTGTGTGAGAAAGTGTGTGTGAGAAAGTGTGTGCCTATGCCTGTTGGAAAGAGAACGTGAACTGATTTGAGCATGTGTATGTGTAAATTGAGTGAGAGGGCAAGAGTGAAAAAACAATTATGTCTGTGATATGTGTGTGTGTCATTTCATGAGCTGCAGGCTGCCACATACACAGATGTACACAGATAGCCTGGGAGTATATTCCATGCAGGGAACATTCTGGAAGACTGAGACACAGTGAGCAGATAGTTTAAGTTCCGAGTGGAAATTATTTTCTGCTAACCCGCAAAGACTCTCATTACACACACACACACACACACACACAGTCCTATGGTGTAGTCTGTTATCCCCACAGTCACGTCTGTGAGGTGAGGTGTGTCTGGAAACGTGGTCAACCGCTAGTCAACAACTCTCATTGACAAGCAAACCACTGTGAGACTAGCACTGTTCTTTATGAAGAAACAAACATATTTTGTCCTATGGGGAAACGGATCCATGCCCTGAATGTGTGTATAAAGTTATGAGTTCACATGGGTTAGGATGGATGGGCACAATGGTAAAGGACACAATTCATGCGGCCCTGTTGGCCCAGTTGAGGCTTCCTCCCAGGCCTCCTCCCTTCTCCTCTGGAAGTACTTTTTGAATTTATTTTACAGCCCAGTCATACAGGCACAGCTGTGTGGTGCGTCTGCATACTGTATAGTGTACATTGGGCCCATTGCAATTCATTGGCTTATAAGCCCATTGAAAGAAGGGGCTTCTGCCCTCCCTCTGCCCTGTACTTGAGCTTGGGTTTGGCTACTACTCTCTTTCCCTCAACTTTCATCATTACACATTCAAGAAGAAGTATAACTCCTCTCCTCTCTCCCCCCCTTCCACTGCATCCCTCACCCTCCTTTCCCTCTCCTTCCCTTCCTTATCTCCCTCTCTCAGCCCATTCTCCCCACCTTTCCTCCCACCACCTCTCACCTTCTCCCCCCTATTCCAATCAGAGAAATTAGTTAGGAGATTACGAGAATTCCTGAGATGGTTGAGCTGTTTCTGTGTTGCCCCACAGTCCTCTCCATTGTATAAGGGCCATGGAATCCCTCCCCCCCCCTCTCTAGATCTCCCTCTCTCTCTCCCTCCCTCTCTCTCTCTCTCTCTCTCTCTCTATTTCTCTCCGTCAAACAGTTTTCTTTGCTTGCTTGTCTGTTTGCAAGCGAGGGGCCAAAGGAATTTAGTTTTCAGCACTGACACACACGGATGGAAACATGCATTCACACACACATACACACATGAACACACGCGGACACACACGGATGGAAACACGCATTCACACACACATACGCACATGGAACGACACACACAGATGGACACATGCATTCACACACATTCATACGGACAGGCACACACAGATGCAGACCCAGAAACAATGTTTTTATTCACACACACTCCTAAATCCGGGAAGGGAAGGGCGATGGCTAGACTGGTCTAGCCTGGCTCTCTGCCTCTCTCTTGTTCTCTCTCTCTCCTTCAATCTCTCCCTCTCAATCTCTCCCTCAATCTCTCTTTCTCTCGATCTCTCTCGATCTCTCTCGATCTCTCTCTGTCTCTCTCTGTCTCTCTCCCTCTCAATATGTCTCTCTTTCTCTCTCTCTGATTCTCTCTCTACCTCACTTGCTCTCTCCACACTTATTCCTCTGTTGGTTTTAGAAGAGCAACATTAACGATGTAGCTAGTCATGACACATTGTTGATAACCTTACAGCCCCCTTCGTTTGTCCATTTTCCCTTACTAAAAATGTATCAACCCCTACAAAAACGTCCATTAATTAAAATCCCCATAAAAAATCCTATGTCCTATGAATCCTATGAATATTTTCCTTCTTTAGCAAACTGTCTCAAATTAAGAGGAGGACTAAAGAAAGATTACAGGAAGAAAAGGATCAGTGCCTGTCAAGCTGACGACCCGGGATGCCATACAAATACATAGGCAGACACAGACAGGCACACACCCTTGATGATCAGCTAATGACACGAACACATACAGCTGTCGTACAGGATGTGTGTGTATGCTGCATTGTGGGAATGTTTGGGGCAGGATGTCTGCCTCTCTGTCCCTCTGACGTCTGGGAGCCGGATACCCTCTGACACACACTTCCTGTTTACCTTCATAACACACACACACACACACACACCATAACAACTAATTAACAACAAGTTGTTTCCCGGCTACAGGTGTTCTTTCATAACCCGAATCCGTGTCATAGTGTTAATTCCTGCCCCTTTCTTCCAGTTCCTCCTACATCATTACTTCCTATTCAGGGGTGTAGATGCATATGAATGAAATCAGTGTTATCAAGCAGATAGCAAAGAGCTCAAAGAAAGCTGTGTCTTCACACCAGTGTGTGTGTGTGTGTGTGTGTGTGTCCACACCAGATGACTCACCGTGGCATAATTGCTGTCAGATTGATGTTGTCGGAGGTGGTTTGGTAAAATGGCAACGCTTACAGTAGCTGAGATCAGATGTCTACAGCATTTGCTCAAACGCATTCACACACACTAACATGCAAACACTATAACATATGTTGAAACAACATGTGTAGTGGGTAAACACATGCAAGCAATGGACACCTCAGAGAAGGACGCCTCGCTTCGCGTTCTTAGGAAACTATGCAGTGTTTTGTTTTTTTAGGTTTTATTTCTTACACTGTTACTCCAGGAAATCTTAAGTCTTATTACATACAGCCGGGAGGAACTATTGGATATAATACTTTCCCGAAGTGGATCCTCTGTTTGGACCACCACCCAGGACAATGGATCAGATCCCAGTAGGCGACCCAAAACAACTGCGGAAGGGGCAGACGGAACGGTCTTCTGGTCAGGCTCCGTAGACGGACACATCGCTCATCGCTCCTGAGTATACTACTTGCCAATGTCCAGTCTCTTGACAACAAGGCAGACAAAATTTTAGCAAGGGTTGCCTTCCAGAGAGACATCAGAGATTGTAACATTCTTTGTTTCACGGAAACATGGCTCACTCGGGATACGTTATCAGAGTCGGTACAGCCACCATGTTTCTTCACACATTGCGCCCACAGAAACAAATATCTCTCCTGTAAGAAGAAGGGCGGGGGTGTATGCCTTATGATTAACAAGTCGTGGTGTGATCATAACAACATACAGGAACTCAAGTCCTTTTGTTCACCTGACCTAGAATTCTTTACGATCAAATGCCGACCGCATTATCTACCAAGAGAATTCTCTTCGATTATAATCCCAGCCGTGTATAACCCAAGCAGACACCTCGACGGACATGAAAGAACTTCATTGGACTCTATGTAAACTGGAAACCACATATCCTGAGGCTGCATTTATTGTAGCTGGGGATTTTAACAAGGCTAATCTGAAAACAAGTCTCCCTAAATGTTATCAGCATATCGAATGCCCGACTCGGGCTGGCAAAACTGGATCATAGCTACTCTAATTTACCCAACGCATACAAAGACCTCCCTCGCCCTCTTTTCGGCAAATCTGACCACGACTCTATTTTGTTGCTCCCAGCCTATAAACAGAAACTCAAACAGGAAACGCCCGTGCTCAGGTCTGTTCAACGCTGGTTCGACCAATCTGATTCCACGCTTCAAGATTGCTCCGTTCACGTGGACTGGGATATGTTCCGGATAGTATCGGACAATAACATTGATGTATACGCTGATTCGGTGAGCGAGTTTATTAGCAAGTGCATCGGTGATGTGGTAGCCACGGTGACTATTAAATCCTTCCCCAACCAGAAACCGTGGATTGATAGCAGCATTCGCGTAAAACTGAAAGCGCGAACCACTGCTTTTAATTATGGCAAGGCGACCGAAAACATGACCGAATACAAACAGTGTAGCTATTCCCTCCGCAAGGCAATCTAACAAGCTAAGCGTCAGTATAGAGACAAAGTAGAGTCGCAATTCAAAGGCTCAGACACGACGTATGTGGCAGTCCACAGTCAATCACGGACTACAAAAAGAAAACCAGCCCCATCGCGGACACCAATGTCTTGCTCCCAGACAAACTAAACAACTTATTTGCTCGCTTTGAGGACAATACTGTGCCACTGACACGGCTCGCTACCAAAACCTGTGGGCTCTCCTTCACCGCAGCCAACGTGAGTAAAACATTTAAAGGTGTTAACCCTCACAAGGCTGCCGGCCCAGACGGCATCCCTAGCCTGGTCCTAAGAGCATGCGCAGACCAGCTGGCTGGTGTGTTTACGGACATATTCAATCAATCCCCATCCCTGTATGCTGTTCCCACATGCTTCAAGAGGGCCACCATTGTTCCTGTTCCCAAGAAAGCTAAGGTAACTGAGCTAAACGACTATCACCCCGTAGCACTCACTTCCGTCATAATGAAGTGCTTTGAGAGACTAGTCAAGGATCATATCACCTCCACCCTACCTGACACCCTAGACCTACTCCAATTTGCTTACCGCCCCAATAGGTCCACAGACGACGCAATCGCAATCACACTGCACACTGCCTTAGCCCATCTGGACAAGATGAATACCTATGTAAGAATGATGTTCATCGATTACAGCTCAGCATTTAACACCATATTACCCTCCAAACTCGTCATTAAGCTCGAGACCCTGGGTCTCAACCCCACCCTGTAAAACTGGGTCCTGGACTTTCTGACGGGCCGCCCCCCCAGGTGGTGAGGGTAGGAAATAACATCTCCACCGCTGATCCTCAACACTGGGGCCCCACAAGGGTGCGTTCTCAGCCCTCTCCTGTACTCCTTGTTCACCCATGACTGCATGGCCATGCACGCCTCTAACTCAATCATCAAGTTTGCAGACGACACTACAGTGGTAGGCTTGATTACCAACAACGACAAGACGGAACTAGAAGCACAAGCATTGCGCTACACTCGCATTAACATCTGCTAACCATGTGTATGTGACCAATAACATTTGATTTGATTTGAACCACATGCACACATTGAAAGGATGTACACACACACATTGGAACATTGAGACATACACACACACAAGCAAGCACACAGACTCTCTCCTCCGCAGTTAGCAGTTAGTGGACGTGATTCCTGGTTGATGCATATGCATGGTGCTCGTATGAATAATTCACTGAAGGGTCTGTGTGATATTGCAGTGAATTTCTAATGGGATAGTTTGTAAAGTATGTGTGTGTGTGTGTGTGTGTGTGTGTGTGTGTGTGTGTGTATATTTGTCTCAGAGATCCACATGACCACCACTGCTGCTTATGCCTCCAAGGCCTACTCACCATTTTTTTGTCCTGTTGCTCTTCTCACTCCCTATATTTCTCTCACTTTCATCCCTCTCTTTTTCTCACCTCTCTCTCTGCTCTCTCTCCCTCTCTATGTATCTCTCTCTCTCATCTTTTCCTCTCTCACTCTCTTTCTCTCTCTCTGCTCTCTCTCTCTCCCTCTCTGCTCTCTCTCTCCCACTCTGTTTCTTTTTCTCATATTTTCCTCTCTCTCTCCCTCTCTCATATGCGTCACTTATTTCAGGCATTAGTTGACAACCTCTACAGAGCGAAAAATACTAAGTAAAATTTCCCTCTGGGGAGTCATCTTAAATAATACATAATAAATAAAATATATTAAATGTTAAATATATTGTATTTATATATTTATTCATTGTCTGAATTTATAAGAAGTTGTTATATTGGCATGTCATGGGTCAATCTAATCTCTATGGCGTCACATTACTGCCATAATGTTGTAAATTAACTGAACATGAGTGGCATTTGCAACACATAAGATCCTGTCTCTCTGTTTTTAAATTGCTGTTTTATGATTTTGTTATACTCTTGTGAATTCTATGGTTTTTACTAGATTACTTGTAGTTTTTTATGTTGTTTGTCTGTAATTTTGCAATGACTTGGTGCTGCCTATCTTGGCCAGGACGCTCTTGAAAAAGAGATTTCAAATCTCAATGAGCCCTTACTGGTTAAATAAAGGTTAAATAAATAAAATAAAAAAAATCCTATGGGATGTCAAAACAGTAACAGTGACATGAGACAGAGAGATGTTTCCCCCGTTGCAGTGACTCGTCTGGCCCCCCTCTTCTCTTTCGTTAGCATTGTCAACTGGCATTTCATAACCCAAATGGATTGTGTGTATTCCCAGAAGGCCCTTTCAGAGATTACTTCCTGCAGTCAGTTAGAGAAGAGAACACTGGTTCATAACTCAAACCACATACACTGGTATTCACTACAGAGAGAGAGAGAGGGGGGGAAGGGAGAGCGTGAGGGGGGGGAGAGAGAGCGTAGTCTGCCACTGCCAATGCCTCCAGACAACTGGGTGTGGCTCCTGGTCTCACGCACACTCTATTTTATACATGCATACTCTCTCATTCTCTCTCTCTCTCTGTCTCTCTTCCTGTCTCTCCTCTCTCTCTCTCATTCTCTCTGTCTCTCCTCCTGTCTCTCTTCCTGTCTCTCTCATTCTCTCTCTGTCTCCTTGTCTCTCTCATTCTCTGTCTCTCTCTCTCTCTCTCTCTCTCTCTCTCTCTCTCTCTCTCTCTCTCTCTTTCTCTCTGTGTCTCTCTTCCTGTCTCTCTTCCTGTCTCTCTCATCTCTCTCTCTCTCTCTCTCTCTCTCTCTCTCTCTCTCTCTCTTCCTGTCTCTCTCATTTTGCAAGCAAGGAGCATCTCCACCAGAGTGTGTCCTATTCTCTGATGCATGGCTCTGTTCTGGTGAAAAAGCTGTTAAGATAGACAGAGCTATAGGAGCGGGGAGTGGTTCCCCCTCTGTAACATACAGTTAATCCACAGTCATTCAGAGAGAGAGGCAGACAGCCAGAGGTTTTAGTTGAAATAGAGTCCCTTTCCTTTTCCTAGTAATTCTACTGGGAGGCAGGGGAGCCAATGACTATTTTATTGATCTCTCATTGACTTGAAAGCAATTTATGAGGGGTAGAGGGTGTGAGGTGGTGTGTTGCAGTGATTTTTTTAATGGAAGATCACAGAACAGCAGTGCGTGTTTATATGTGTGTGTAATTCCCTCCTTAAATAAACACACGCGGGCACACGCACGCACGCGAGAGTTCGCATGCACAAACACACTCTCCTTTTGATGACTTGCCCTTTTCACTGGTCGTCCAGCAGTGTTTGACGTCAGAGGGCCGTTGTTCCGATGAGTGGTCACTAACCCAGGCAACCATGCACTCCCCAAGTGGAGGAAAGCTGGAGGGCGTGAAATATGAAAATGTGTCTGTTGTATAAAGTGTCTGTTGTATAAAGTGTCTGTTGTATAAAGTGTCTGTTGGATAAAGTGTGTGTGTTTTGTATAAAGTGTGTGTGTTTTTCCGCATAGTACAGGACACACACGTGTGTGTGTTACTTAGGTCCGGGTACACACTTTCAAATACAGTATGCATACACACACACACACAGGCACTTTTCTTCTCACACACACACACACAAAAACACACACACACATACAGTTGAAATCGGAAGTTTACATACACTTTAGCCAAATACATTTAACCCAGTTGTCCTCTGAATCATTCAGATGTTCATTGGCAAACTTCAGACGGGCATGTATATGTGCTTTCTTGAGCAGGGGGATCTTGCGGGCGCTGCAGGATTTCAGTCCTTCACGGCGTAGTGTGTTACCAATTGTTTTCTTGGTGACTATGGTCCCAGCTGCTTTGAGATCATTGACAAGATCCTCCCGTGTAGTTCTGGGCTGATTTCTCACCGTTCTCATGATCATTGCAACTACACGAGGTGAGATCTTGCATGGAGCCCCAGGCCGAGGGAGATTGACAGTTCTTTTGTGTTTCTTCCATTTGCGAATAATCGCACCAACTGTTGTCACCTTCTCACCAAGCTGCTTTGCGATGGTCTTGTAGCCCATTCCAGCCTTGTGTAGGTCTACAATCTTGTCCCTGACATCCTTGGAGAGCTCTTTGGTCTTAGCCATGGTGGAGAGTTTGGAATCTGATTGATTGATTGCTTCTGTGGACAGGTGTCTTTTATACAGGTAACAAGCTGAGATTAGGAGCACTCCCTTTAAGAGTGTGCTCCTAATCTCAGCTCGTTACCTGTATAAAAGACACCTGGGAGCCAAAAATCTTTCTGATTGAGAGGGGGTCAAATACTTATTTCCCTCATAAAAATGCTAATCAATTTATCAACATTTTTCACGTGTTTTACTGGATTTTTTTGTTGTTATTCTGTCTCTCACTGTTCAAATAAACCTACCATTAAAATGATAGACTAATAATTTCTTTGTCAGTGGGCAAACGTATAAAATCAGCAGGGGATCAAATACTTTTTCCCCTTACTGTACATCCACAGGTACACCTCCAATTGACTCAAATGATGTCAATCAGAAGCTTCTAAAGCCATGATATAATTTTCTGGAATTTTCCAAGCTGTTTAAAGGCACAGTCAACTTAGTGTATATAAACTTCTGACCCACTGGAATTGTGATACAGTGAATTATAAGTGAAATAATCTGTCTGTAAACAACTGTTGGAAAAATGACTTGTGTCATGCACAAAGTAGATGTCCTAACCGACTTGCCAAAACTATATTTTGTTAACAAGACATTTGTGGAGTGGTTGAAAAACGAGTTTTAATGACTCCAACCTAAGTGTACAGTTTTGTGAAAAAGTATTTGACCCCTTCCGGATTTCTTATTTTTCTGCACATTTGTCACACTTAAATGTTTCAGATCAACAAACTAATTTTAATATTACACAAATATAACCCAAGTAAACACACAATGCAGTTTTTAAGTGATAATTGTATTTATTAAGGGAAAAAAGCTATCCGAACCTTCATGGCCCTATGTGACAAAGTAATTGCCCCCCCTTGTTAAATCATGAATTTACTGTGGTTAATCACATTTTTTGGAAAGCTGGGTTCAATTTCACTAGCCACACCCAGGCCTGATTAGTGCCAGACCTGTTGAATCAAAAAATCAGTTAAATAGAACCTGTCTGACAAAGTGAAGTAGGCCAAAAGATCTCAAAAAGCAAGACAACATGCCGCGATCCAAAGAAATTCAGGAACAGATGAGAAACAAAGTAATTGACACCTATCAGTCTGGAATGGGTTACAAAGCCATTTCTAAAGCTTTTGGACTCCAGCGAACCACGATGAGAGCCATTATCCACAAATGGAGAAAATTTGGAACAGTGGTGAACCTTCCCAGGAGTGGCCGGCCTACCAAAATCACCCCAAGAGCGCAGCGACGACTCATCCAAGAGGTCACAAAAGAACCCACAACAACATCTAAAGAACTGCAGGCCTCACTTGCCTCAGTTAAGGTCAGTGTTCATGACTCAACCATAAGAAAGAGACTGTGCAAAAATGGCATCCCTGTCAGAGTTCCAAGGCGAAAACCACTGCTGACCAAAAAGAGCATAAAGGCTTGTCTCACTTTTGGCAAAAACATCTTGATGATCCCCAAGACTTTTGGGAAAATATTCTGTGGACTGACGAGACAAAAGTTGAACTTTTTGGAAGGTGTGCGTCCCATTACATCTGGCGTAAAAGTAACATAGCATTTCAGAAAAAGACCAACATACCAACAGTCAAATATGGTGGTGGTAGTGTGATGGTCTGGGGCTGCTTTGCTGCTTCAGGACCTGGACGACTTGCTGTGATTGATGGAACCATGAATTCTGCTCTCTACCAAAAAATCCTGAAGGAGAATGTCTGGCCATCAGTTCGTGACCTTAAGCTGAAGCGCACTTTGGTTCTGCAGCAGGACAATGATCCAAAACACAACAGCAAGTCCACCTCTGAATGACTTAAAAAAAAAAAAAAAATGAAGGTTTTGGAGTGGCCTAGTCAAAGTCCGGACTTGAATCCGATTGAGATGCTGTGGCGTGACCTTAAAAAGGCGGTTCATGCTCAAACCCTCCAATGTGGCTGAATTAAAACAATTCTGCAAAGAAGAGTGGGCCAAAATGTGAATGTGTAATGTGAAAGACTCATTGCCAGTTATCGCAAACGCTTGATTGCCGTTGTTGCTGCTGAGGGTGGCACAAGCAGTTATTAGGTTTAGGGGGCAATTACTTTTTCACATAGGGCCATGACGGTTTGGATAGCTTTTTTCCCTTAATAAATACAATTATCACTTAACCCAAGTAAACACAAAATGTAGTGTTTATCTTTGTGTAATATTAAAATTAGTTTGTTTATCTGAAACATTTAAGTGTGACAAATGTGCAAAACAATAAGAAATCAGGAAGGGGGCAAATACTTTTTCACAGCACTGTATGTAAACTTCCGACTTCAACTGTACATACATAACACACACACCCGTACAGAGTCCTGATGCAGAATACAGTGTTCCAGAGGAGTGATTTATTATTACACAATGTAGGACAATTACACACAGCCAGAGTAACAGGCAGAACACTCTGTGTGTGTGTGTGTGTGTGTGTGTGTGTGTGTGTGTGTGTGTGTGTGTGTGTGTGTGTGTGTGTGTGTGTGTGTGTGTGTGTGTGTGTGTGTGTGTGTGTGTGTGTGTGTGTGTGTGTGTGTGTGTGTGTGTGTGTGTGTGTGGATGTAAGACTGATAAACATGGTGTCTTTGATTCTAGGGGGTGAAATTGCATCGAGACGAGAATTACTGGTATCAGACCATAATACAGGCGTATCTTATCCATAATTCTCAGTACCTGTGTAGGTGTTATGCAAACGGATGCCTGTGTCGACTCTCTGTGGAAGAACTGGTCTCATAGAAGGGGAAAGAGGGGTCAACGAAAGCACATAGCACCTTGTCACCAAGGGTTGAATAATATTCTATTGCGCTCTCTTTTCTATCTCTTTCTTTCTCTATACTGCTCTCCTCCATGTCTGTGCAACTAATAACACAGCCCTAAACACACTTAAACATGCACATGAAGTATGACGTCATGCTCCATGGCAATGCATGCGGGAGCACATGCACACACTTTAAGATGAGGTCAGTAACAGCGGGAGCTGCAGGTGTGTTGTGATGGCTGAGTGCTGTACTATGCTCTATCAGAGCCTCTCTGGAGAGTCTGCAGGTGTGTTGTGATGGCTGAGTGCTGTACTATGCTCTACTATGCTCTATCAGAGCCTCTCTGGAGAGTCTGCAGGTGTGTTGTGATGGCTGAGTGCTGTACTATGCTCTATCAGAGCCTCTCTGGAGAGTCTGCAGGTGCAGGACGACACTGACTGACTTACTGCCCCGTGTCCTTTAACAAACACTACTGTACTGTAGGTCAGGACAGTAGGCTGGCTAAGGCTAGTCCTCATTCTAATGGTACTAGAAGATTCTGAGGCTGGCAAATGCTAATAATGCTAGCAGTGAAAGGCTTGCCATCTGAATCTTGACTACCTACATTGCTAGCTACATTAGAATGCTCTAGCTACACTATAATAGTTACAGTACATTGCATGTTATTTTATCGAGTCATAAAGTTGAGTTTAATTTTGACTCTGATACTTGCCCAAAGGTAGCTGGATTACATTAGCTAGATATCTACCTTATGTTAGCTACGTATCATACTATCCATTCCCACAGTAGGGTAGAAGTTAACTTGTGACACTAGCCCCTGGCTAGTTCTGTACAATATACAAGTCACATTAGGGATTTAGGACAGTCACCAGTCAGTTCCCCCTCAGCGCTACTCACTTCTCTTTGGTTCGAATGTGTTAGTGGATTAGTGTAGCCCGTCGCTCTTATTTCCGGGGTCCTTTTCTCTTTCGACCTCATTATCTCTTGTTCTCGCTCTTTCTCTCCCCCTCTCTTTTTCTCTTCTTTTTTCTCTTTCTCTTCTTCTTTCTCTCTCTCTCTCGCTCTCTCCATCTCACTCTCTCTCTCTTACTTTCTCTGTAACAGTACTCTCCTGGATCTCCTTGACAGCTAGCTACTGTATTGTTCCTGTTGAACACTGGAGGAATCTTCTCTGTCCAGCTCTGTCTGCAAACAAACGCCGATTAGGGGAGGGGTGGTAGGGTTAGCGTAAAATAATACATTTAAAAAAAAAATATATATATATATATATATTGGGGATTTGAAATGATGCAGACAGTTACATTGATAGAAGCCACAATCTATCTTCAATATTAAAGCTGAAAAAAACTAAACAAAGGCTGATTCCACCAATCAGGTGTCCCTGAAGAACTAGTCTTAACACGCACACACACTCCAATCATTACACATCCAAAGTGGATCCATTAGATCCACTACATTACTCTGCTCAGAGATCCTGTGCTTGGCTAGCCTCAGGAGTAGGGTGGGTCTGAGGCGGCTATATTTAAAGGGACTCAGCGCTTTAGCAGAGCTGGCTAGTTTTCCTAGGCTGGGGCGCGTGTGTGTGTGTGTGTGTGTGTGTGTGTGTGTGTGTGTGTGTGTGTGTGTGTGGGGTGGGGAGGATCTATTAAGTGAGGCCTGCACACAGGAGCTTTCCACTGGAGCGCAGGGCAGAGCAACAAGGGGTGGGTTCGTTGGGTTTACAGAGTTGTTGGGTTTGCTGGACTGCTAAGGGAAAGCTTTGCCCAAAACCCTGTCCTTGAACTGTGAGAAATCCGTCTGCGCTGGCCGGAAAATATGCAGCTAGGAAGAGGCATTTAAAACGGATAACAAGAATAGTTTTCAAATACTACAGCACATAGCGACTAGACTTTAATCATGTTCAGCGAAAAGGCCAACCAAACACTGACTGAACTAAATAGGTCTTACTATGTTACTGGGTATATATTTACAGTTGGTTGTTCTCTGGGTGTTTTTTATTTGTTGTTTTATGGGTTTTACTGAAGGACATAAGTTATTTATAACAATAAAAATAAACAGATGGGACACAAGTATGAGTTGTTTTAGCATTGTAACTAACTTTCAACACTTTTTGTCTAGGCTAAGGATAAAAACGCTGCACAGCTAAGCTACATTCTTTATCATGGATGATAGTGTGTTGTAACGAGTATCTCTTGAAGGTTTCACAGCACTCCTGGCAGTTCATTTAGATTCATCTGACATGAATTAAAGTGAACATTTCTGTCCCTTGACACTCTCTTGTAAATAAGACACCATGTTAGTTTTCAATTTTCCCGCTCAGATCCAAAAACAGCAAGGGTTTGATAGTTTGTTGTAGAAACAGTTGAAGAGGGAACAGTAGTGCCTAAAATAACTGCAAACTCTGTGTCGACTGAAATGGCACCCTATTCCCTATGCAGTGCACTACCTTTGACTAAAGCCCTGCCAAAAGTAGTTTTGATGTCTTCACTATTATTCTACTATGTAGAAAATAGTAAAAATAAAGAAAAACCCTGGAATGAGTAGGTGTCCAAACTTTTAACAGGTACTGTTAATCGTACTAAATATTGTATTTTAGCACCAGTCTGTCAGACATATATTCTAATGTTTCCCTCTCTTCTCTCTCTTCTCTCTCTCTCTCTCTACAGATTCCACCTCTGCCCACCCTGATTGATGGCCAAAGATGAAGAAGATGTAGCCTAATATATGTGTGTGTGTGTGTTTTTATATGTGTGTTTTTGTACATGTTGCGTGGGTGCTCACTGGCTGACCCACAGCAGTTCTTCACTGGCAAGCTTTATGTCCTTGTGTACCAACTAAAGCTGCCAGCTGAAGAACTGTTGTGGTTGGCTCTTTCCTGCATCCCACACAGAAGACCAACAGACGCCTTCGAGAAATGTGTGTGTGTGTGTGTGTGTGTGTGTGTGTGTGTGTCCAGATGCCATGCATCGGCTCAGTGAATTCTTCATCCAGATGTTCCATTTTGCAGCCAATGGTAGCAGTGTACAGTATGTTTAGAGGTAAATACAACACACATGAAGATTAGGCTAAAACAGAATAGCTAGCTATCCAAGACATCTGTTATGATGCAATAGGTCTCAGTTAACAACACACTGCACTCAAATGTAATGTTTTCATTAAGCCTTCTGCTCAGGTTACAGAGCTAATGAAGGCTCCTAGTATGAAAAATGCTTACAAACTATGAAATAAATAGTATGAAGTTTGCTTACCAAATATCAAGTATGGTCCCTAAGTATGAGGTATGCTTACTGAGGACAGATTTTACTGTATGTGTGCTGTATTTCACTCTATTTACACTGTATTGTATTTAGTTTGATGTACTGTATGTATACTCAACAGTTGTATGTATGCTTTCATGTATAATGTGAGCTCTTTTCAACCACACTACCAGCATCAACTGCCCCCACAAATGTCTGCTGTATTCTACTCAGGCATTAACAAAGACGACTGCACATTGATGCTACTGTACATGCTGAGTCAGCCAACATTCCACACCCCAGCCAGGACCTGCCTGCTGCCCTATATGGGTTGAAGCTGCATGGTGGGGCATCATGGGTGCTTCATTGTATATCAGAACAAAACATCTCTAGGATAATTTATTATGCTACTCAAAAACAACAAAAAGTAGAAGGATAGGAAGGTAGATGAGTGGCTACTCAAAAGCTAGAAGTATGTAAAAGCATAGGATGATTGAACGATACCGTATGATAGATTGGGGAAAGGATAGATGGAGAGAAGGTTAGGAGGATAGATGGAGGGAGGAAAGGGAAAGAAGGAGGGAGGGAGAACAAGGCAAGGACATACGACAAATAGCTGGACAAAACCAGCCTCCTGACATGCTGGTAAAGGAGATTTGTGGCATTGCTCTAGACTCTGCTGTGCTGTTTGTCTCAAACATGACTTCTCAGGCTCTGTTCCCTTTCTCTCTCCCTCCACGTTCTCTTTCTCTCCTCACTTTCTCTGTCTCTCTCTAACTATTTCTATTTGACTCTCTTTCTCTCTCGCGCTCTCTCTCTCTGTCACACACCCCCACATGCGCACACACACACACAGCATACCATAAATCTGACTTCAAGGGCGGTGTTGGCGTCGGCGAGAACAGGATATGAGAGCGTGTCCCTCTAAAAACCTTCCCCTCCAGATGAGAACAAAGGTGGAGAATGTTCCAAATTCCCTGGCCGCTGCAGTCTAGGAACATGTGGAGCCAAGAGTTGGCCAACAAGCAGTCCTTCTTATCTTTTCCCCCTTTTTTCCATGCATTTTCTCTCTGTTGTCTAGTTTGTCCATCTCTGTTTTTGGCCTCTTGGCAAGCTAGCTTTTTGTTTTGTACTATTATCACATTGTTAGTGTATCTGCTTCAACCTCCTTATCTTGTTGTCTTGTCTCTCTTCTCATTCTTTCTCCCTCTTCTGTCTAGCATCCCTCTTAAAACACACACAAACACACACAAACATAGAGGTAAAGAGAGACAAACACACACACACACAAACACACAAACAGAGACAGAGAGCGACACACACACACACACACACATCCCTCAGACAGGATTATCCCACTCTCACAAGTTGATCCTCTCCGGTAAGCACTGCCAGTACCCTGTGAGCATGTAACAGAAGCACTGCTGTCAGGGCAAGGCTGTGACCTAGAGAGTAGTGTGTCTGTGTGTGTGCATCTCTGTTTGTGTGTGTGTGTGTGTGTGTGTGTGTGTGTGTGTCTCCTGCTGTGTGTTTGTGTGTGTCTCCCGCTGTGTGTTTGTGTGTGTCAGGTCACAGGCCAAGGTGTCCTACCTGATCCGCTCTGAGGGAATCGGCCTGCGAGTGCATTAAGAGATTGCGGTGGGGCGCCGAGCTGAGGCTCACTGGCTCGACTTAAAGACATACAAATAATCCTGGCTGCTCTGCTGTGCTCTGCTCCACCTAACAAGGATCCACGTGGCAGGTGTGTCTTTCAGGGACTGTGTGTGTGTGTGTGTCTCTGTCAGTGCGTTTGTGTTTGTGTGTATCTTCTGAGCTTTACCCCACCTATGCCATCTCAGGCGTGCCCCTGTCCTTGGGCACACTTACCCGCCCTAAAGTCACTTCATCTGCCAACTGGAGAGAGACACAGAGAGACACAGAGAGACACAGAGACAGATCTAAGGTTACCCCACAAAGCACACCAACACCTAACCATGCACTTTAACTATGGAGGCTTGAGATCTGCAAGTGTATGGTATGTGTTTTGGTATGCTATAAAATGCTATGTATAATAAGCTATGCTATGTAATTCCACTGTATGTCATGTGGACTGTGTTCATTTTGATGTGATAATAAATTGCACAGAGACAAAACGTTGTTCTTTGTGTTTGTATTATTTGAACTGTGAGTAGATATCCACTACCATTCAAAAGTTTGGGGTCACTTAGAAATGTCCTTGTTTTTGAAAGAAAATAACATTTTTTGTCCATTTAAAATAACATAAAATTGATCTGAAATACATTGTAGACATTGTTAATGTTGTAAATGACAATTGTAGCTGGAAATGGCAGATTTTTAACGGAATATCTACATAGGCGAACAGAGGCCCATTATCAGCAACCATCACTCCTGTGTTCCAATGGCACGTTGTGTTAGCCTTTTAAAATGATAAACTTGAATGAGCTAATTGATCATTAGAAAACCCTTTTGCAATTATGTTAGCACAGCTGAAATCTGTTTTGATTAAAGAAGCAATAAAACTGGCCTTCTTTAGACTAGTTGAGTATCTGGAGCATCAGCATTTGTGGGTTCGATTACAGGCTCAAAATGGCCAGAAAAGCTTTTTTTCTTCTCTGGGAAAATGGCTGCCGAGTATGATTACATGTTGGTGTTTAGACTTCAACAGATACTTATAACACAGGACGACCTAATGTCCCCCTCTCCTTTTCCTAAATAAATGTCACTGACACTGACACTGTGGACGCTATTAGTTAATAAGAAGTAATGGAGGGGAAGGGAACTAATGTGTGTGTACACACACACACACACACCATTTCTCCTCAATGGCTCCATCCAGCCATACTGAAACCCACAGGGAAGGAAGGAGGAAAGGAGAGGAGATGAGAGGAGGAAGAGGTTTCAATGCCAGCGAGAGGCCAAGCCTGGCTCTGCTCTGAAGAGGTTTACAAACCTTTCCTAACTTCCCCTAGCCTGGTGAAATCGTCTGTGAAAGCTTCTTAGGGTTAGGATTACCCCTATGTGCCGGCTGACGGGAGGGAGATCACCGCTGCACCTGACAAAAACACTGCCGGTGTGCAACTTAACCCCAACCTGACCTCACCCAAGCCCAAACTGACCTAGCACATTACAACAATGCACCCAGGCCTTTACCAAGGGGGCCCAGCAGAGGCCTGTGGCCACTCACAGAAGGCAGGCCACCTAAGGACTGTACCTGGGAACGTAAATGGCTCTCTCTCTCTTTAAGGTTTGTCACTAGTTAACACTGCCACAAAGTCATAATTATGGCTAAACTCTGTCTATTTCTACAATTTCTCTTCTTATTTGATTGTAACCCTAACCTTAACCACACTGCAAACCTTATGCCTAACCCTAACCTTAACCCTAACCTTAACCCTAACCTTAACCACACTGCAAACCTTATGCCTAACCCTAACCTTAACCACACTGCAAACCTTATGCCTAACCCTAACCTTAACCCTAACCTTAACCACACTGCAAACCTTATGCTTAACCCTAACCTTAACCACACTGCAAACCTTATGCCTAACCCTAACCTTAACCCTAACCTTAACCCTAACCTTAACCACACTGCAAACCTTATGCCTAATCCTAACCTTAACCCTAACCTTAACCACACTGCAAACCTTATGCCTAATCCTAACATTAACCCTAACCTTAACCACACTGCAAACCTTATGCCTAATCCTAACATTAACCCTAACCTTAACCACACTGCAAACCTTATGCCTAACCCTAACCTTAACCCTAACCTTAACCACACTGCAAACCTTATGCTTAACCCTAACCTTAACCACACTGCAAACCTTATGCCTAACCCTAACCTTAACCCTAACCTTAACCACACTGCAAACCTTATGCCTAATCCTAACCTTAACCCTAACCTTAACCACACTGCAAACCTTATGCCTAATCCTAACATTAACCCTAACCTTAACCACACTGCAAACCTTATGCCTAATCCTAACATTAACCCTAACCTTAACCACACCGCTAACCTTATGCCTAATCCTAACCTTAACCCTAACCTTAACCACACCGCTAACCTTATGCCTAACCCTAAACTTAACCCTAACCTTAACCACACCGCTAACCTTATGCCTAACCCTAACCTTAAATTAAGACCAAAAAGCAAATTTCTGTAGCCAATTTTGACTTTGTGGCTATCTAGTGGAAACCCTCTTTAAGCAGGAGATGGGGAAGGTGGGATACATCCTGACTCAAATAGAGAATAGATAATATTAACAATACATTTTATAATCTTTTCTTGTTTTTTTCCTCATCTCTCTTTATCCTGTGCTGTACCTCAGGGCTGGACTAGGACAATAATTTGTCCCACATCATCATTCACAGGGCTTTAGTAAGGAGTGTAATAAATAAACTACTGAGGTATTCAAGAAATACATTTTTTAATCTAACACTTCCCAAGCAGGAATGCATGACTCAAGATATTTTGATATGCATCCTAATCCAGTGATTGCTAGTGATTGCTTGGCAACGCTTACTGTTAGCCACTGATTCCTTCCAAACTACTCATTGTTGAATTTGCGATTTCCAACTTGATTTATAATGTGTATGTCCAATGGCCGATGAGCACCAATGCGTTTTATCTATAATTTCTCTTCATATGGATCGAAAAGGATTTGCCAGTAGATTGTCGACATGATTCATGATGATGACTGCTAGCTTGCTAGCTAAGATTTTGAAAGTATGTTGTTGACATGATCAGTCCAATCAAAGCTACGTTAGATATAACGTTATTTGACTTGATTTTATCTGTGGCCTATGACTTTGAGCCTTCTTGGATGGGCATTTCTAATGTAACTCTGTGGCAGCCCCCAAGAGGCTTGAATTCTCAAGCTCTGTCAGTAGATTTCGCAGTGACATAGTGTCCCCATGAGTAACAGAACACTGAGCCAATCACGGCGCAACTAGAGAACATTACCAACCCCTACGCTCCGTATTTTCCGCTGGCTGCCCCACCACCACAGAAAGCACTGAGCTAGGCTGAAACCCTTGCATTTTGGAGCTGCCTTACTCAAGAAAACAAAAAAGAGACCATGTTTTACACGGCTTTATTAACAACATTTTTTTTTCATTGTTTGCAAACTAATATGTGACATGTATTAATGCCAAAATAATCTGCAAAACAGGCAACCATTTTACATATATATATCTATATATATATATAAAATTTTGCAATTGTTGCCTGTTTTGCATATTATTTTGTCATTAATACGTGTCACATAACACTTGGCAAACAATGTAAAAAATATATATATCTTTAAGTTAATTATAAGTTAATAATAATAATAATACAAACATGGTCTCTTTTTTACATTCTTGAGAGAGAAAATATTTTTTTAATCTATTTTAGAATAAGGCTGTAAAGTAACAAAATGTGTTAAAAGTCAAGGGGTCTAAATACTTGCTGAATACCATGCATTTGGAAAGTATTTAGACCCCTTGACATTTTCCTCATTTTGTTACTTTACAGCCTTATTCTAAAATACATTTAAAAAATACATGTTCTCTTCAATCTACACACAATACCGCATAATGCCAAAGCAAAGATAGGGTTTTTGAAATCTTTGCAAATGTATTAAAAATAAAAAAGTATTCAGACCCTTTGCTGTGATACTCGAAATTGAGCTCAGGTTTTTCCATTAATCATCCTTGATGTTTCTACAACAAGATTGGAGTCCACCTGTGGTAAATTCAATTGATTGGACATGATTTGGTAAGGCACACACCTGTCTATATAAGGTCCCACAGTTGACAGTGCATGTCAGGGCAAAAAACAAGCCATGAGCTTGAAGGAACTGTCCGTATAGCTCCGAGACAGGATTGTGTCCAGGCACAGATCTGGAGAAGTGTAGAAAAAAATGTCTGCAGCATTGAAGGTCCCCAAGAGTAAAGGACTCTCAGACCATGAAAAACTAAATTCTCTGGACACTTTGGCCTGAATGCGTCACGTCTGGAGGAAACCTGGCACCATCCCTACGGTGAATCATAGTAGTGGCAGCATCATGCTGTGGGGATGTTTTTCAGCGGCAGGGACTGGGAGACTAGTCAGGATTGAGGGAAAGATGAATGGAGCAAAGTACAGAGAGATCCTGTAGAGCTCCTGAGAGGCACAGCGGTCTAAGGCACTGCATCTCAGTGTTTGAGGCATCACTACAGACACCCTGGTTTGATTCCAGGCTGTATCACAACTGGCCGTGATTTGGAGTCCCATAGGGTGGCGCATAATTGGCCCAGTGTTGCCCGGGTAGGCTGTCATTGTAAATAAGGATTTGTTCTTAACTGCCTTGCCTTATTATGTATCACTAGCCACTTTAAACAATTTTGTATTCAATGTTTACGTATCCGACATACTCATATCAAATGTATACACTGTACTCCAAACCATCTACTGAATCTTGCCTATGCCGTTCGGCCATCGACCCAAATCTCTAGCCACTTTAATAATTATAATTGGATGTAATAATGTATCACTAGCCACTTTAAAGAATGCCATTTATATAATGTTTACATATCCTACATTACTCATCTCATATATATATGTGTATATACTGTACTCCATACCATCTACTGCATCTTGCCTATGCCGGTCAGCCATCGCTCATCCATATATTTATATGTACATACTCGTATTCATTCCTTTATTCTTGTGTGTATAAGGTAGTTGTTGTGAATTTGTTAGATTACTTGTTAGATACTACTGCATGGTCGGAACTAGAAGCACAAGCATTTCGCTACACTCGCATTAACATCTGCTAACCATGTGTATGTGACAAATAAAATTTGATTTGATTTGAAATGAAGGTTAAATAAAAATTAAAAAAATCCTTGATGAAAACATGTTCCAGAGTGCTCAGGACCTCTGACTGGGGCAAAGGTTCAACAGGACAATGACCCTAAGCACACAGCTAAGACAACACAGGAGTGGCTTTGGGACAAGTCTCTGAAAGTCCTTGAGTGGCCCTGCCAGAACCCGAACTTGAACTCAATCGATTGTCTCTGGAGAGACCTGAAATTAGCTGTGCAGCGGTGCTCCCCATCTGACAGAGCTTGAGAGGATCTGCAGAGAAGAATGTGACAAACTCCCCAAATACAGGTGTGCCAAGCTTGTAGTGTCATACCCAAGAAGGCTCAAAGCTGTAATTGCTGCCAAAGGTGCTTCAACAAAGTACTGAGTAAAGGGTCTGAATACTTATGTAAGCTTAATATTTCAATAATTTTTAAAACATTTTTGCAAACATTTCTAAAAACCTGTTTTTGCTTTGACATTATGGGGTATTGTGTGTAGATTGATGAGGGGAAAAAACTATTTAATCCATTTTAGAATAAAAATGGGGCTCAAAACTGGTGGAGCTCAAAACTGGTGGGGCACTCTTTAGCCACCCTAAAAAGAAAATGTTTTGAGTGAGGCAACAATGTAGAATGTGTTCTTTCTACAGTCGTGGCCAAAAGTTTTGAGAATGACACACATATTAACTTCCACAAAGTTTGCTGCTTCAGTGTCTTTAGATATTTTTGTCAGATATTACTATGGAATACTGAAGTATAATTACAAGAATTTCATAAGTGTCAAAGGCTTTTATTGACAATTGCATGAAGTTGATGCAAAGAGTCAATATTTGCAGTGTTGACCCTTCTTTTTCAAGACCTCTGCAATCCGCCCTGGCATGCTGTCAATTAACTTCTGGGCCACATCCTGACTGATGGTAGCCCATTCTTGCATAATCAATGCTTGGAGTTTGTCAGAATTTGTGGGTTTTTGTTTGTCCACCCACCTCTTGAGGATTGACCACAAGTTCTCAATGGGATTAAGGTCTGGGGAGTTTCCTGGCCATGGACCCAAAATATTGATGTTTTGTTCCCCGAGCCACTTAGTTATCACTTTTGCCTTATGGCAAGGTGCCCCACAGGGACATCGCTAGGCCTATTCATTAGCCTCCCCTAAATAAATCAATATATCAGTCAATATATTTCTCTGTGATTTCTTTTTTTCGTCAAACGTTCCATCGCATCTTAAACTTTTACCAGGCGGGCACTAGGACCTGGGGGGGGGGGCTGCTGCTGCTGCATGCGCTAGTGACAGTTAGGTCTACATGTATCTACGATGTGAATTACAAGTTATTGCAATTGAATTTGTGGTAAGTTAGAACAGAGAGAGAGAGAGTATTCACTACTATAGACTTGGTCATAATCAAAGATTTGTTAACCAATGCGTTTTTATGTGAGGCTGCCTGTAAGTTACAGTGTAACATACGTTGCGAGCTAGCTAACGGTAACGGTGTCTTTTAAATTCAACCTAAGTTGTGTGGCGATGATATCTAGTTAACGTTGTATTTAATGTAGTTTTGCTATCTGTGCCAGGCTATAAATGAGACAGATTATCGTTTTTCAGTACATACCTAGTTAACCACCACAAGTTCAAAGAAGCTTAGTCCAAACTTGGAATAGCATCAGCTGAACTTGTACAGCTCTCAAACACTCGCTGGGCATGCCAGCTGCGGTCCATAAATGCAGTCCTGGACACTTTAACTGCTATTTTTGATTGTCTATCTGCCATTGAATCCCCCATGGCTGTTGGTCTGAGAGCAAAGCTTCATAAGTTCTCCACCGTGTATTTGCTACTGATGTTTCAGTCCCTTCTTTCTGTAACTGAGGGACTACATAAGTTCCTCCAGAAAGAGACTGTGACCTGGCAGAAGCTTGTTTTGGCAGACAAGCTGTATGTGACACACTGACAGACAAACGCACAGATGCATTTGCCACAGAACTTTATGACAGAACCAAAGCACTCTGTGAAATTCACAATATTCCAGAGGCAGATGCTGCAAGAAAGCGCAAACAAAGTAAAATGGGAGATTTTGTGGTGGAGGCCTCCTTGGGTTTAGGCACAGAATTGTCATGTTCCCAAACAATGAAAACAGAGCTGTTGCTCCCCTGCTTGGACAGGATAGTTTGTGAGCTTGACCAGCGATTCTCGACTGTAGGTGCAGGTCTGCTCAAATGCATACAGGCATGCAGCCTCAACTCAAAACACTTCCTAGATAAATCATGCTTAACTGAGTTTGCCAAGCACTACGGTATTGATGTTAAAACAGAGGAGATGTTGGTGGCCAGAAACTTTCTTGCCCGGAAAAGAGAGGCTGGATGTCCTCCCAAAGATATGCTTGCTGTGCATAACCTCCTGGATGATGATATGTTTTCTTCTCTGAAGGAAATCATTCAGGTTGCCCTCACAATTCCTGTGAGCAGCTGCTCCTGTGAAAGGTCCTTTAGTGCACTGCGCCGGCTGCACTCCTGGTTGCGTAAGACAATGGGTCAGAAAAGGCTTGCAAGTCTTGCAGCCATGTCCATTGAGGGTGAAGTGCTTGGGCCACTAAGCCACAATAGTGTTATTGACCGCTTTGCCACCTTTGAAAATAGGAGGTACACTTTGATGCGTCCACCCACAGAATAAGCATCAAAAGAGAGAAGCAGGAGAAGTTCTGTAATATAGGTTGTAATATTTGTTTGTGATCTTACTTTTTTATCAGATTTTATTCCTAATTATTCCTAATTATCTTATTTAGCTCATTAGTTGAATTTAGTTTTGCCCCGTTGTGGATGATACTGTTTAAGATGTTCCATGTGTCTGAATTATTGGGTTAATTTTGAGCAACAAATTTAAATAAAGATTTTTTTCTAATGGTATAATATGACCTGCATGTCTTCACATTTCTCTCTCTCTCTCTCTCAAAATAACATCCAAAAAGTATTTTGGCTAGATCGTACAGCCATTTGTTGTGCCTTTGGTTGTTGTTGGATGGATGGGGATAGAGTGGGCTTTAATTTTTTTATTTGGATAGATTTAAGTAAGTCATATTAGATCAGTGTCTAACATAAACTATGAAACAGGTATACTTTTAGCCAACCAAAAATAAATGATTTTACACCCGTTGTTACTCAAAAAATACATTATGAAATTACGTTTTGGAGCTTTAAAACAAATCCTGGGGGAGTATGGCCAGACTCCCCTAAAAGAGGCTTAGCCCCCCTATCCATGAATTTCTAGTGACGTCCCTGGTGCCCCATCATGCTGGAAAAAGCATTGTTCATCACCAAACTGTTCCTGGATTGTTGGGAGAAGTTGCTCTCGGAGGAGAGTTGGTACCATTCTTTATTCATGGACGTGTTCTTAGGCAAAATTGTGAGTGAGCCCACTCCCTTGGCTGAGAAGCAACCCCACGCCATGAATGGTCTCCGGATGCTTTACTGTTGTTCTGTTGTTCCGGATGCTGTTGTTCTGTTGTTCCGGTTGTTCCGGATGCTTTACTGTTGTTCATTCTGGAGTATATGCAAATTGCCAGCATACAAATTGAGGCAGCAGACTTTGTGAAAATGTGTATTTGTGTCATTCTCAAAACATTTGGCCACGACTGTACGTTAATAGGCTCCTTTTTCATTTTTTATGATCCATGATCTTGGCTGTCTAAATGATGACAGAGTCAGAGCAGGTCTCTTTGCTGATGCTGCGTTTTACTTTCAATGTCAGTTTGCGTGACACCGGGCTGGTCCATCTTGGTAGGGACGGCCGGCCTTTGTCCACTGTATAACATCTTACAAATAATCATTTTAAGGCCGCTGGCCATGTCACCTTCTTCATTTTTTATTTTTATATAAAAATAAAAGAATTGTATGTGTCAATGTCGACCATCCCCCCAACTTAAAAATAGTTCAGCCCATTTGACATTTGCCAGAATTGCCAGATGGCCAATCCACCCCAGCTGTACCTCGTCAGTCAGTCAGTGCTGACCATTGACCTGTATGTATGTGCTAATGTTCAATTTAGAGGGAAGTGGAAAAGTGTGCCCCCTCTCCCATGTCTCAGTTTCCATGTTTGGACACCCTGGCTACTGTTGCTTCTTCCCTCCCTCCTTCTCTTCTCCACTCCTTCAGTCTGATGACTTCATCAGGTGCCCCTGGAAAAACCAACCCACGTGGGAAGGAGACTGACACCAGAGAGAGAGAGAGAGAGAGAGAGAGAGAGAGAGAGAGAGAGAGAGAGAGAGAGAGAGAGAGAGAGAGAGAGAGAGAGAGAGAGAGAGAGAGAGAGAGAGAGAGAGAGAGAGAGAGAGAGAGAGAGAGAGAGAGAGAGAGAGAGAGAGAGAGAGAGAGAGAGAGAGAGAGAGAGAGAGAGAGAGAGAGAGAGAGAGAGAGAGAGAGAGAGAGAGAGAGAGAGAGAGATGTGCACACTGCCCACAAAAAGAGGTGGAAACTGAGCTGCACTTCCTAACATCCTGCCAAATGTATGACCATATTAGCGACACATATTTCCCTCAGATTACACAGACCCGCAAAGAATTTGAAAACAAATCCATTTTTGATAAACTCCCATATATATTGGGTGAAATGCCACAGTGTGCCATCACAGTAGCAAGATTTGTGACCTGTTGCCACAAGAAAAGGGCAACCAGTGAAGAACAAACACTATCGAAAATACAACATATATTTATTTTCCCTTTTGTACTTTAACTATTTGCACATCATTACAACACTGTATATAGACATAATATGACATTTAAAATGTCTTTATTCTTTTGGAACTTCTGTGACTGTGTTAATTTTCCATTGTTTATTATCTATTTCACTTGCTTTGGCAATGTGAACACATTTCCCATGCCACTAAAGCCCCTTAAATTGAGAAGGGGAGAGACAAATGATTTTTTATTACCTTTATTTTACTAGGCAAGTCAGTTAAGAACAAATTCTTATATTCAATGACGGCCTAGGAACAGTGGGTTAACTGCCTGTTCAGGGGCAGAATGACAGATTTGTACCTTGTCAGCTCGGGGATTTGAACTTGCAACCGTTCAGTTACGAGTCCAACGCTCTAACCGCTAGGCTACCCTGCTGCCCATATAGGAAGAGAAGAGTGATATAGGGGAGAGGGGAGTGATATAGGGTAGTGATATAGGGGAGAGGGGAGTGATATAGGGGAGAGGGGAGTGATATAGGGTAGTGATATAGGGGAGAGGGGAGTGATATAGGGGAGAGGGTAGTGACATACGGGAGAGAGGAGTGATATAGGGGAGAGGGTACAGCACAACATGTAGAGTGTGCCCATGGTGACATAGCAGAAACCAATAGACAAAGAGAGAACGAAAGAGTGAATGTGATACAGAGACCAGACCAGAACCCAGGGAAAGAGAGAAAGACCAAGAAAGAAAGAGAGAGAGACAGAGAACTTGTACAGTATGCACACCCACCCACCGCTGTGCCCCATCCACTGACAAGCCGCCCATTTCAATGAGGCCCCAGCCAGCAGGCAGTCCAGGCCATGATGTATGTTACACATTGCACCCAGGCCATGGGCCCCAGCCCTGCAGTCTCTATAGATGGGCTGTAGGGAGAGAAAAAGGTATTGTGTATCTTTAATTTAACCAGGAAAGTCAGTTAAGAACAAATTCTTATTTTTCAATTACGGCCTACCCCGGCCAAACCCAGGCGATGCTGGGCGAATTGTGTGCCGCCCTACAGAACTCCCGATGACAGCTGGTTGTGATACAGCCCAGGATTAAACCAGGGTCTGTAGTGATGCCTCTAGCACTGAGATGAAGTGCCTTAGACTGCTGCCCCACTCGGGAGCCCTGACTGGTTGCTGTGGTTAATCCTGGGCTGTGACTTCAGGCTTTGCCATCACCTAGACGATTTCCCTCTTGGATCCACAGAACGCTTGTTGCATAATTCCTCGGAAAGAAAAGTCTGACCAGGGCACAGCAGCGACCAGACAATCTTGTTAAAAGGACATGACAGCCAGACACACACACACCACCTCTGCTGTGTCCGAGTAACCATGACAGTGAGTCCACTCAGGTGCTATCTATGGGTGGTTAGGTACATTGAAAGTAGAGGGTTACCCAACACTTAGTTATAAATAACTGTACAGTACCTTAAGAAGGTTTTGTGTGGTGGAGGGTGCTGAGAGTTCAATGGAACCTGACAACTTAATCCTGTGTAAAAGATAGATAGAGATAAAGAGAGAGAGAGAGAGAGAGATAGCAAATTTATAACAAGTGCTTATGTTTTTATGTCTCAGCCACTGACACACACACAAATACACAGTGTACTTTATGTGAAACGTGATCTGTGCTCTTCTGCAGTCGAGCCTGTATGGTAGGGATATTGTGTGATTCCTGTTTCTGTGCTGCGGCCGGCCAGCCCAGGACAGAGTACAGAACAACATGTACTGTAGTAGGGACACGGCAACAAACCATGTGGCTCAGTTGGTAGAGCATGGCGCTTGCTATGCCAGGGTTGCTGGTTCAATTCCCACGTGGGACCAGTATGAAAATGTATGCACTCAGTACTGTAAGTTACTAAATGATTTAATGTCAAATGAGAGGCATAGAGTGACAGGAAGAGATGGATAAATACATAAAATGTTACACAAATGGAAACAAGTTACAATGCTATTGTCAGTGGAATGAGGAACATTATCAGTCAGTAGGGACATGTTTGTCCATGTCCAGAAGTTTTACCTTTGTGATTGTCCACACAGTAAATCAGTGTGTGTGTATATGTACTGTATATACAATGCGACACAATTGTATTTCAAACACACACACACACTGATTTACTGAAACTTCTGGACGTGGACAAACAAGTCCCTAGTGACTGTGGCCGAAAATGTTCCTCATTCCCCTGACAATACCAATGTGTTTTAAGTGTGAATGTGTGTATGTGTGTGTGCCACATGCAGGGCCCACGTGAGAACAGGCTGGCCTTTGATTTCATCCGGCAGCAAGGGCCTCATTGGGATGGGGAGAAGCATGTAGCGCGTGTGTGTAATGAGCATATGCGTATGTGCCTCACACATTGTGTGTGTGTGTGTGTGTGTGCCTCGCACATACTTGAGGAAATTGTCAATAGCTGGTTGCAGAGAGAAACACTGCATGCCACTCCTGAATGCAGCCTCACTGTCTCCTGGCAGGCCACATGGAAGACATTAGAGCAGACAGAGCAATCTCCTACCAGAGACCAGAGCACGCTGCCGGCTTCTTGGTGCAAACGTCTGAGCATTTCAATGGGTTTCCTTATAGGGTCGGAAATTACGCTGTTTTAAAAGCCACCCCCTCCTCAGGCAAGAGTTAGAGTTCAGTGAGTTTCAGGTGTTGTCTGCTTTAACAAGTTGAGGTTATAGGTAGCCATGAAATGGTAGGAGAACATTTGAACAGGGGAATCCACCCAAATTTACCCAATAAAAATGGCGATTTTTGTTTCAGGTTTCAAAACATTATGTCCCGTTTGCTCATACTGAACGTAACCCAGGTGATGTTACAGTAAGAGGTGTGTCTGCGTTGTCGAGGCCCACTGGTTTAAAGTTAAATGTATTGAGGTCAGACACGTACTCTACAGTATGCCCTCCTCTCCCCCTCTAATCCACAGACCTGGGATGACCCCATATTAGGATTGAAGGTATTGGTCATTTCTTTTTTTTGTATTTAACCCTCTTTTCTCCCCAATTTCGAACTTGTCTCATCGCTGCAACTCCCCAACGAGCTCGGGAGGCGAAGGCGGAGTCATGCGTCCTCCGAAACATGACCCCGCTAACCCCGCTCCTTAACACCCGCCCGCTTAACCCGGAAGCCAGACGTACCAATGTGTCGGAGAAAACACAGTTCAACTGACGACTAAGGTCAGCCTGCAAGCGCCCAGCCCACCACAAGGAGTCACTAAAGTGCAATGAGCCAAGTAAAGCCCCACAGGCCAAACCCTCCACTAACACGGAAGACACTGGGCCAATTGTGTGCTGCCCTATGTGACTCCCAATCACAGCTGGTCGGTTGTGATACAGCCCGGGGATCAAACCCAGGTCTGTAGTGACGCTTCTAGCACTGTGATGCAGTGCCTAAGACTGCTGCGCCACTCGGAAGGCCCAGATATTGCTAATTTAAATCACAGTCAATACCCTCCCTCCTCCCTCTCACATCCCAGTAAGGTTGGCAGTAAAGATCAACGTCATTATATCGTCACTTCATTTGATCGGATTTATTGAATTGAATCTGCTTAGATATTTGGAATTGTGTTATTTGTCTACTTTCTTTATTGGAATGTATTATTAACTGTGTGTGTAATGTATTGAATATTGTATTGCATGTTATTATGTGCATTCCCAGGCTACTTTTAAAACAAATGACGTATTTCTGTGTGTGTGTGTTTTGTGTGTTTGTGTAGAGCTTATGGTGTGTGGGCTGTCAAAGCTCTTGTTTTAAGTAAACAGTGGGATTAGCTGTATTGACTCCATACATGAGCTGAATGAGCTCGCAGTAGGTGTTCCTTACATGCCCCAGTCCTCATACCACTCACTACCACTGGGAGGGAGCTCCTGTTTAAGTGACTGACTGGCTGCCACAACTGGCTGCCACAAGACTGTGTAAGCCCACTGAGCTAAAGCCAAAGTGTAGGGAGCTAACGCAAGTCTGAGCTTGGTTCACTGAATCTGAAGAACTACCGACGATTTATTTACTCCTCAACCTGACTAGGTCACAGGGTCCCATAGACGATGCATGAGAAACATACAGCACAGTAGTGGAAATGTTCCCTTAGCACGTTGAAACACATGGGAAGTGTGTGTGTGTGTGTGTGCGTGTGTGTGTATGTCCGAGTTTGTTGTTCTGCTTTTCTCTAGCTCTGTTTGATCCTCTCGCTGTGTGTCCAAAAAGATGCCTGAAGTCAGGCTCTGAACTGTGAGTGGGATCTCACCTCCATCCCACAATACTCAGCCTGTCTCACGTGTGTGTGTGTGTGTGTGTGTGTGTGTGTGTGTGTGTGTGTGTGTGTGAGTGTGTGTGACTGCTGTGTGCATGTGCTCTTGTACTGGCTGCTATGTGCAGAGGTATGTAGCTAAAGGTCGGGGCAGGAGCATGAGGCTTTGTCAGGGAGAGCTGTGACTAGGACAAGCTCAGAGATGAGGAGGAAATAGCCAACTGGGCTAGAGTTACATGGGGCTGGTGTTGGGTTACATGGGGCTGGGGATGGGATTACATGGGGCTGGTGTTGGGGTTACATGGGGCTGGGGTTACATGGGGCTGGTGTTGGGGTTACATGGGGCTGGTGTCGGGGTAACATGGGGCTGGTGTCGGGGTAACATGGGGCTGGTGTTGGGGTTACATGGGGCTGGTGTTGGGGTTACATGGGGCTGGTTCTGGGGTTACATGGGGCTGGTGTTGGGGTTACATGGGGCTGGTGTCTGGGCTACATGGGGCTGGTGTTGGGGTTACATGGGGTTGGTGTTACATGGGGCTGGTGTTGGGGTTACATGGGGCTGGTGAAGGGGTTACATGGGGCTGGTGCTGGGGTTTACATGGGGCTGGTGCTGGGGTTACATGGGGCTGGTGATGGGGTTACATGGGGCTGGTGTTGGGGTTACATGGGACTGGTGCTGGGGTTACTTGAGGCTGGTGTTGGGGTTACATGGGGCTGGTGTTGGGGTTACATGGGGCTGGTGTTGGGGTTACATGGGGCTGGTGTTGGGGTTACATGGGGCTGGGGTTACATGGGGCTGGTGTTGGGGTTACATGGGGCTGGGGTTACATGGGGCTGGTGCTGGGGTACATGGGGCTGGTGTTGGGGTTACATGGGGCTGGTGCTGGGGTTACATGGGGCTGGTGCTGGGGTTACATGGGGCTGGTGTTGGGGTTACATGGGGGTGGTGTCGGGGTTACATGGGGCTGGTGTCGGGGCTACATGGGGCTGGTGTCGGGGCTACATGGGGCTGGTGTCGAGGCTACATGGGGTTGGTGTTACATGGGGCTGGTGTTGGGGTTACATGGGGCTGGTGAAGGGGTTACATGGGGCTGGTGTTGGGGTTACATGGGGCTGGTGATGGGGTTACATGGGGCTGGTGTTGGGGTTACATGGGACTGGTGCTGGGGTTACATGAGGCTGGTGTTGGGGTTACATGGGGCTGGTGTTGGGGTTACATGGGGCTGGTGTTGGGGTTACATGGGGCTGGGGTTACATGGGGCTGGGGTTACATGGGGCTGGTGTTGGGGTTACATGGGGCTGGGGTTACATGGGGCTGGTGCTGGGGGTACATGGGGCTGGTGTTGGGGTTACATGGGGCTGGTGCTGGGGTTACATGGGGCTGGTGCTGGGGTTACATGGGGCTGGTGCTGGGGTTACATGGGGCTGGTGTTGGGGTTACATGGGGCTGGTGTCGGGCTACATGGGGCTGGTGTCGGGGCTACATGGGGTTGGTGTTACATGGGGCTGGTGTTGGGGTTACATGGGGCTGGTGAAGGGGTTACATGGGGCTGGTGTTGGGGTTACATGGGGCTGGTGTTGGGGTTACATGGGGCTGGTGTTGGGGTTACATGGGACTGGTGCTGGGGTTACATGAGGCTGGTGTTGGGGTTACATGGGGCTGGTGTTGGGGTTACATGGGGCTGGTGTTGGGGTTACATGGGGCTGGTGCTGGGGTTACATGGGGCTGGTGTTGGGGTTACATGGGGCTGGGGTTACATGGGGCTGGTGCTGGGGGTACATGGGGCTGGTGCTGGGGTTACATGGGGCTGGTGTTGGGGTTACATGGGGGTGGTCCTGGGGTTACATGGGGCTGGTCCTGGGGTTACATGGGGCTGGTGCTGGGGTTACATGGGGCTGGTGCTGGGGTAACATGGGGCTGGTGCTGGGGGTACATAGGGCTGGGGTTACATGGGGCTGGTGCTATATGGGGCTGGGGTTGGGGGTACATGGGGCTGGTGTTGGGGTTACATGGGGCTGGTGCTGGGGTTACATGGGGCTGGTGCTGGGGTTACATGGGGCTGGTGCTGGGGTTACATGGGGCTGGTGTTGGGGTTACATGGGGGTGGTGTCGGGGCTACATGGGGCTGGTGTCGGGCTACATGGGGCTGGTGTTACATGGGGCTGGTGTTGGGGTTACATGGGGCTGGTGTTGGGGTTACATGGGGCTGGTTCTGGGGTTACATGGGGCTGGTTCTGGGGTTACATGGGGCTGGTGTCTGGGCTACATGGGGCTGGTGTTGGGGTTACATGGGGTTGGTGTTACATGGGGCTGGTGTTGGGGTTACATGGGGCTGGTGAAGGGGTTACATGGGGCTGGTGCTGGGGTTTACATGGGGCTGGTGTTGGGGTTACATGGGGCTGGTGTTGGGGTTACATGGGGCTGGTGTTGGGGTTACATGGGACTGGTGCTGGGGTTACTTGAGGCTGGTGTTGGGGTTACATGGGGCTGGTGTTGGGGTTACATGGGGCTGGTGCTGGGGTTACATGGGGCTGGTGTTGGGGTTACATGGGGCTGGTGTTGGGGTTACATGGGGCTGGGGTTACATGGGGCTGGTGTTGGGGTTACATGGGGCTGGGGTTACATGGGGCTGGTGCTGGGGGTACATGGGGCTGGTGTTGGGGTTACATGGGGCTGGTGCTGGGGTTACATGGGGCTGGTGCTGGGGTTACTTGGGGCTGGTGTTGGGGTTACATGGGGGTGGTGTCGGGGTTACATGGGGCTGGTGTCGAGGGCTACATGGGGGCTGGTGTCCCGAGCTACATGGGGCTGGTGTCGGGCTACATGGGGTTGGTGTTACATGGGGCTGGTGTTGGGGTTACATGGGGCTGGTGAAGGGGTTACATGGGGCTGGTGATGGGGTTACATGGGGCTGGTGATGGGGTTACATGGGGCTGGTGTTGGGGTTACATGGGACTGGTGCTGGGGTTACATGAGGCTGGTGTTGGGGTTACATGGGGCTGGTGTTGGGGTTACATGGGGCTGGTGTTGGGGTTACATGGGGCTGGTGCTGGGGTTACATGGGGCTGGTGTTGGGGTTACATGGGGCTGGGGTTACATGGGGCTGGTGCTGGGGGTACATGGGGCTGGTGCTGGGGTTACATGGGGCTGGTGCTGGGGTTACATGGGGCTGGTGTTGGGGTTACATGGGGGTGGTCCTGGGGTTACATGGGGCTGGTGCTGGGGTTACATGGGGCTGGTGCTGGGGTTACATGGGGCTGGTGCTGGGGGTACATAGGGCTGGGGTTACATGGGGCTGGTGCTATATGGGGCTGGGGTTGGAGGTACATGGGGCTGGTGTTGGGGTTACATGGGGCTGGTGCTGGGGTTACATGGGGCTGGTGCTGGGGTTACATGGGGCTGGTGTCGGGGTTACATGGGGCTGGTGTCAGGGGTTACATGGGGCTGGTGTCGGGAGGCTACATGGGGGCTGGTGTCAGGGCTACATGGGGTTGGTGTTACATGGGGCTGGTGTTGGGGTTACATGGGGCTGGTGAAGGGTTACATGGGGCTGGTGTTGGGGTTACATGGGGCTGGTGATGGGGTTACATGGGGCTGGTGTTGGGGTTACATGGGACTGGTGCTGGGGTTACATGAGGCTGGTGTTGGGGTTACATGGGGCTGGTGTTGGGGTTACATGGGGCTGGTGTTGGGGTTACATGGGGCTGGTGTTGGGGTTACATGGGGCTGGTGTTGGGGTTACATGGGGCTGGTGCTGGGGTTACATGGGGCTGGGGTTACATGGGGCTGGTGCTGGGGGTACATGGGGCTGGTGTTGGGGTTACATGGGGCTGGTGCTGGGGTTACATGGGGCTGGTGCTGGGGTTACATGGGGCTGGTGTTGGGGTTACATGGGGCTGGTGCTGGGGGTACATAGGGCTGGGGTTACATGGGGCTGGTGCTATATGGGGCTGGGGTTGGGGTTACATGGGGCTGGTGCATGGGACTATGGCTGGGGTACACTAAAAAAACTAAAAGGGTTCTTCGGCTGTCCCCATAGGAGAACCCTTTGAAAAACCCTTTTTGGTTCCAGGTATAACCCTTTTGGGTTCCATGTAGAACCCTTTCCACAGAAAAAAGGGTTCTACCAGGGAAACCAAAAAGGGTTATAACAGGTGTGGCTGTTATGTCATGTCACTCACTGTTACATATGTTTATTATAGTATAATGTATGTCTTACCTACCCGAAGGTTAGTAGGACAAGTACTGTAGTCAGACGGGTGGACGGACAGACAGACAGGTTCAAGCAGAAACAAGCATGTGAAACACACAAACGCAAAAGTGCATGAAACACACATACAAAGCTCTGAAGCACGAGGCAGGTCATTGCCCCCTTGTCTGTCATATCTCTGGAGCATGATTCACTCCCCTACACTTCCAGAGCCTCTCACCATGTGGGGTGTGGGGATGTGCCCGCACATGTTGCCCACCACCAGCTGCCAGTCACCAGGCCCAGCAGGAACGACCATCATCATCATCACCACCATCATCACCATCATCATAATCATCATCATCATCATCGCCAATATCATCATCAACAATGATAAAATGGTCCAATGTTAATATGATGATACAATATCATGGTTACTTGGATATCACTATGTAGTCTGTGCATGTGTGTGCGTACTTACTGTCTTGTGTGTGTGAGATGTGCCTGTGTGTGTGAGATGTGCCTGTGTGCGTGAGATGTGTGTGTGTGTGAGATGTGTGTGTAAGATGTGTGTGTGAGATGTGTGTGTGTGTGTGCGTGTCTGTCACATGGAGAGGATGAGGCAGGTAAGAGGAGATGTCTGGCCAGGGTATGTTCTTCTGTACCCCTGGCCAGGGTATGTTCTCCTGTACCCCTGCTGGTGGTTGCCGTTCTGCTGGCTCAGCGCTGAATGTCAAGGTAAGGAAGGAGCACACACACACATGCTACAAAACCTAACGTGGCAGACACACAAACACACAGTTTTATGTTACCGAAGCATAAGTAGGACGAAGATACGCACATACACACGTTGCACACACACACACACACACACACGAGTACACACACACACACACACATACACACACACACATACTCTCTCCCTCTGAAGCCATAGAAAGAAAAGTGGCACACACGTCAGAGCACCTGTGTGTGTCCTTTTCCATCGCTGAAGCATTAGACTCTGTTCTATTTATGAATGAATGGCCTTTCAATATGTTTCAATACCAGCAGCTAGATGACATGGACACAAATAGCTTATGACATCATCAAAGGGAACTAATGCATCAAAGCTGTGTTTCCATGGTGGCTAAATAGGAGTACAGTCACAGGGTGTACCCCATGCGTGCGAACATAGAGGAAGCACAGATTAGTAAAGGCCCAGTGCACTCAAAAACGTGACTGTCCTACACTATGCGGACACCCCTTTAAATTAGTGGATTGGGCTATTTCAGCCACACGCTTTGCTGACAGGTGTATAAAATCAAGCATACAGCCATGCAATCTCGATAGACAGACATCGGCAGTAGAATGGCCTTAATGAAGAGCTCACTGACTTTCAACGTGGCACCGTCATAGGATGCCACCTTTCCAACAAGTCAGTTTGTCAAATTTCTGCCCTGCTAGACCGGCCCTGGTCAACTGTAAGTGCTGTTATTGTGAAGTGGAAACGTCTAGGAGCAACAGCGGCTCAGCCGTGAAGTGGTAGGCCACACAAGCTCATAGAATGGGACCGCAGAGTGTTGTAGAGCATAACGCGTAAAAATTGTCTGTCCTCGGTTGCAACACTCACTACTGAGTTCCAAACTGCCTCTGGAAGCAACTTCAGCACACAAACTGTTCATTGGGAGTTTCATGAAATGGGTTTCCATGGCTGAACAGCCGGACACAAGCCTGAGATCACCATGCGCAATGAAGTAATGAATCCCGCTTCACCATCTGGCAGTCCGATGGACAAATGTGTGTTTGGCAGATGCCAGGAGAACGCTACCTGCCCAAATGCATAGTGCCAAATGTAAAGCTTGGTGGAGGAGGAATTTTATCTTTATTTTACTAGGCAAGTCAGTTAAGAACAAATTCTTATCTTTAATGACGGCCTAGGAACAGTTCTGCTCCTGAACTGCCTGTTCAGGAGCAGAACGACAGATTTGTACCTTGTCAGCTCAGGGATTTGAACTTGTAGCCTTTCAGTTACTAGTCCAACACTCTAACCACTAGGCTACACTGCCGCCCCGTGATCTGGGGCTGTTTTCATGGTTCAGGCTAGGCCCCTTAGTTCCAGTGAAGGGAAATCTTAACGCTACAGCATACAACGACAATCTAGATGATTCTGTGCTTCCAACTTTGTGGCAACAGTTTGGGGAAGGCCCTTTCCTGTTTCAGCCTGACAATGCCCCAGTGCACAAAGCAAAGTCCATACAGAAATGGTTTGTCAAGATTGGTGTGGAAGAACTTGACTGGCCTGCACAGAGCCCTGACGTTCACCTTTGGGATGAATTGGAATGCCGACTGAGAGCCAGGCCTAATCACTCAACATCAGTGCCGAGCTCACTAATGCTCTCGTGGCTGAATGGAAGCAAGTCCCCGAAGCAATGTTCCAATATCTAGTGGAAAGCCTGGAGCGTAGAACAGGGATCCTGGACCGTGGAACAGGGACAGGACATGCTGGGTCCACGACACGCACAGGAGACCTGATGCGTATAGCCGACACCCCTCTCCCAGGTTGTTCACTCATCCTGGCTTCACCGATGAGGGGAGCTGGAATGTCGTGCACCGGGCTGTGCGCGTGAACAGGAGACACCGCACGCAGAGCCGACGCAGGATATTTCGGTCCCAACAGGCACACTGGAGACCTGGCGCGCAGAGCCTGCACCACTCTTCCAGGCAGCACACTCACCGTAGCCTGACAGATGAGTGGAGCTGGAATCTCTCGCACAGGGCTGTGGACACGCACCGGAGACACAGTACGCAGAACCGGTGCAGGATATTCTGGTCCAAGTAGGCGCACCGGAGACCAAGAGCGCTGAGCCGGCACCTCTCTTCCAGGCTGCACACTCACCCTCCCCTGACAGATGAGTGGCGCTGGAATCTCTCGCACCGGGCTGTGAACGCGCACTGGGGACACCGTGCGCAAAATTGCATAGCACGGCGTCTTACCAGTGCGACGCTCCCTCCGATGCTCCCTCCAGAGAGCACGAGGAGTTGGCTCAGGAGTCCATCCTGAACCGGCCAAACTCCTTGTGTGCCCCCCCAAAAAAGGTTTTTGGGGCTGCCTTTCGGGCTTCCTAGCCAGGCGAGTCCCAATAAACTTTTCTCGCTCCGGATCCCATGCTCCATATAATTCCTCATAGTATCGCCGTTCCGCCTCCGCTGCTTCCAGCTCCTCTCTAGGACGGCGATACTCTCCAGGCTGGGCCCAGGGTCCTCCATTAAATAGTTCCTCCTCCCAAGTCCTGAGCTCCCGGGTCTCTCGCTGCTTGGTCTTCTTATGGTGGGTTATTCTGTCACGATCCTTGGAAGGGACAGACCAAGGCGCAGCGAGGTATCCAGTATACATGTTTATTTAACAACGTAACTGGGACAAAAGTAACAAAACGAACGTAACGAAGATCGTGAAGCTGAACATAACATGTGAACTAACCAAGTTATGTACAAACAATAACCCACAAACCTATACAAAAACCCCAAACATATATATGGTTCACTATTAGAGACGACACACAGCTGCCTCTAATTGGGAACCATTACCCCAACATAGAAATATAACACCTAGAACATAAAAACCCCTACACCAAAAACAAAACTAACCACACCAGCCTGTCTTCTCAGGCCTGGACGTGACACTCCTTTCTGAGCGGTATGACGGCTGCGTGGTCCCATGGTGTTTATACTTGCGTACTATTGTTTGTACAGATGAACATGGTACCTTCAGGCGTGTGGAAATTACTCCCAAAAATGAACCAGACTTGTGAGGGGCTACAATGTTTTTTCTGAGGTCTTGGCTGATTTCTTTTGATTTTCCCATGATGTCAAGCAAAGAGGCACTGAGTTTGAAGGTAGGCCTTGAAATACATCCACGGGTACACCTCCAATTGACTCAAATTATGTCAATTAGCCTATCAGAAGCTTCTAAAGCCATGACATCATTTTCTGGAATTTTACAAGCTGTTTAAAGGCACAGTCAACTTAGTGTATGAAAACTTCTGACCCACTGGATTTGTGATACAGTGAATTATAATCTGTCTAAACAATTGTTGGAAAAATGACTTGTGTCATGCACAAAGTAGATGTCCTAACCGACTTGCCAAAACTATAGTTTGTTAACAAGACATTTGTGGAGTGGTTGAAAAACAAGTTTTAATGACTCCAACCTAAGTGTATTTAAACTTCCGACTTCAACTGTATATTTCCATACTATGAGGTTGAAATAATACTGTGAAATTGTGAAAATTATGATAATGCCCTTTTAGTGTGAGAGCTGTTGGAAAATACCGCCTGAAATTACAGCCTGTTTTGGTGGGATGGAATTTTGGCCTGTCTGGTTAATTAGTAAATTAGAAATAGAGTTCCAAACCTCTTTGCCAATAACAGCTAGTTTTCAGTTTTCCCCTCTCCACTCCCAGACAGTCATAGCCAAATTCTTCCTTGAGAAATTGCCCTTTGCTAAGAAGCTGTTGATTGTTTTTTATTTTCATTTGAATTGAAAACAATCACAGTAAGGTACTTAATTGTTACCCAGAAATGATTTGATATTGAGATAAAGATGGCTGCATTGCTGTTTATCTCTACACCTGTTGAAGACGTAACTGGTTGAGAATGGGGCTGTAAGTCAGCCTTTGTGTCAGAGTGACTCACTCACAGAGCCTGCGTCACCCCACCCACGCCGTTCTCTGATGCTCTCTCTCTGTCTGTGTGTGTGTGTGTGTGTGTGTGTGTGTGTGTGTGTGTGTGTGTGTGTGTGTGTGTGTGTGTGTGTGTGTGTGTGTGTGTGTGTGTGTGTGTGTGCGTGTGTTATAAATATATACAGTAATATGTTATACAATAGACACAGGGTAAGGTCAAACTAGTTTTTCCTATTCAGACAGCAATGATATGTTTTCCAACTGAACTCAAGTGCTCTATCACATTATTATCGAATCTTTGAAGACAAGATATGAGGTAATTTCATTCACTAAGACTTTAGTCTTGAAGGACAATGAATATAGTCCGTTCATTCATTCAATTATTAATTCAACTGCTGCTCCTATGACCTAGTAATTTAAGTAGAACCTGCTCATTGATGTGTGTGTATACCTGACGCAGCCACAAGAGGGTGACAAATCACCCTGTTACTAGCCTGGCCATGGTCCAGGTGCATAAGGCGCTGTTGCACAATCCTGATTACCACATGATTGGTGGAATGCAAACTTGAGATCAGCTTGTTGGATAGGGTCTAGTGTTCCACCTACTGTACATCTGACATTTAATGACCACATTATAAATTCATAACGCACTATAAAACCATAAAAAATACAGGTAACTGCCAAAATAAAGGAAACACCAACATAAAGTGTCTTAATAGGGCGTTGGGCCACCACGATCCAGAACAGCCTTAATGCACCTTGACATTGATTCTACAAGTGTCTGGTACTATATTGAAAGATCCGACACGATTCTTCCACAAGAAATATGGTGTGTTGTTGATGATGGTGGAAAACGCTGTCTCAGGCACCACTCCAGAATCTCCAATAAGTGTTCAATTGGGTTGAGATCTGGTGACTGAGACGGCCATGACATATGGTTTACATCGTTTTCATCCTCATCAAACCATTCAGTGTCCACTCGTGCCCTGTGGCTGTGGGCATTGTCATCCTATGCGGGCATATCAATGGTAGCCAAAATAATGGCCTGCCCAGCATTTTTATACATCTCTAAGCATGATGGGATGTTAACTGCTTAATTAACTCAGGAACCACATCTGTGTGGAAGCATCTGATTTCAATGTACTTGTATCCTTCATTTACTCAAGTGTTTCCATTATTTTGGCAGTTACCTGAAGGCTGTTTTGGTTTTCTTATTCATATATTAGAGTAGCCTATTAGAGTTCCCTGAAAAGAGTTAGAATTTCCAGAAAAGAAACTCACACACCCTGATGTTCTCTTTACTTGAGTAGAAATGCTACTCCACTATTTACTGGATTTGGCTGCAACACACCACCACAGGAGCTTTGGATTAAAACACACACGTCTGCATGAACGCACATGCTTGAATGTGCACACATGCGTGCGCTCACACACACACACTCACTCACGCAGGCACACATGGACACACGCACACAGGCAGACACACATGCACACACACCACACACATACACATCACTCAGCAGCACATATGGGATGCAGATGTGATGTATGAAGCTGGGGTCACAGAGTCCACAGTACCAATGCTGGATAATTGCCTACCCTGACATAGGAGTCTTAAAGAGCACTGAGAAATGTCTATCTATTCATTCTGATATTGGTAAATCCAGGAAATTTCCTGTGGAATGGAAACCATGTTCTACTCTAAAATATATAATACATTCTATTATATTCGCTTCTACCTCAACAACACAGGATATTAAATGGGAAGGAGTTGGACAGACCTTTATGAGATGGACGACGGTCTTCTTCTTTTACCTTTGATCATGACTGAATATAAACTAGAAACTTTAGCAACACTTAATAATAAACCAGTAATAAAACCATTATTACTAGTTACTAGTTATTAGCATGTATTTCAGATAGCAATATATCAACAACAGCCTCAAAATGGCTGATACTGTCTCAGAATCATTACTGGGTGATAGTAGTAAGCCATAGTAAGGATGTCCATGTTCTAAGTGCTTCACATTATGCCCCTATCACAATGATTTGTAGCTGTGGGCTTGAAGTAGTGTTTTTTTTATCCCGTTCTGGATGTTTCTAGTCCAGCAGATTATAGATAGTCATCAGGAGAAGGAGATGAGTGGAGGGGGGATTCTTAATCTCATTCTTTCTTTCTTAATCATCGAGGAGTAACATTAATGTGTGTTCATAACTCTCTATGCCTCACACCGTCTATAGGCTACCCTAGCAGAAACACATACATGCAGACACACATACACACACACACAGCTATTTACAGTATTTACTGTACACATAGACAGACATATAGAAAGATGTCTTCAGATATGGAATGGACCGTGCTCCTGGGGTGGAAGGCATTAAGAAAACCATCATGTATGGAGGGACAGCTGAGATGCCCCGGTTCATTACTGGGACCAAGGTAGGCCTCAATCTCTCCATCTCTACCTATTCCTCTGCTTCAACCTCTTCATCGCTATCCAAATTCATCCATTTCAATCTCTCCATCTACTTCATTTATAATCCTCAGTCTTTCTCTCTTTCTATTTCCCTCAATATGAATCTCTCCATCTATCTATTTTAACATAACTCCATCTATTGACTTTTCTATCCTCTATCTCAAATAGTGGAGGTTTTCTCCAAGCCACAGACAGTTACTCCTCCAGTGCATTGTCTCCAATTCCAGACAAATCTGATTACTGTGAAGAAGATGATGGTTGCAATAGATTCTAGAACATTGTGTAGATTCTGAAAATAAAAAGAATGTTTGTCTCACTCAAATCAGGACAAATAAAATGGTCTTACTTATGGAGTCATATGACACTATTCATTCCATTAGTAATGACATGGTACAAGATCTTATCATGTTGCATCCTGCCTGTCAACAGGGACCACATACCCACAACAGTATGGTCAGTGCATAAAGGGGTGGCATTTGGTGAAACTGGAGAATCTGGAGGAAAATGACTCTGATCCCACTTTTCTCTAAACCCAAATGTCCTCTTCACCACCCCCTCCCTCTCTTCCTTTCTCTCCTCCACCTATTTCATACTGTACATCCTCCTCTATCATCCCTCTCCCACAGGTAGCCTTCCATTTCTGTACCCAGCTGTGTGATGATTGTACAGGGATAGACGACAGTAAGGTGGTGGGCGTGCCCATGATCGGAAAACATGTTCAAGCTGGAGATCAAGCTGGGAGACCCTACTCACTTCCATGAAGATCGGAGAGGTGGCCGAGTTCTGGTGCGATGTCACTGTGAGTAGGACTCATTCTCCAACAACGCAGTGCCACATTAGCATGTTTCCAGATTCTAAACACCTCTCCAGAAGTCAACTGACTATCTCAATTAAAAAAGGTTTGTCCTAAGTGAACAATTATTCTACCTAGGGAGACGTTTACCAAAAGCTGAAAGGTATCAATCACATCAGAATAAAGTCTCTCTCATGATGGTCGGCCTGCACCTTATACAAGGAACTAAACGAGACACCACCCATTACAACAGTATTGTCAAAAACACAAAAGCTCCTTCTATTCAGAGCATACTGAGTAAACACTTAAATATCTCAATAACTCTCTCAGTAGCATGAGACACAATACAAACACACTGGAATATCATACACCTAATATCATACACTCTGGAATATCATACACCTAATATCATACACATAATACAGGTGTATTGTTGTCCCATTTGTGTTCATTGCCAGTGTTGTGTCATAATGATGATAATTAGAAACAACATTAGGGACAGGTAAAAACAATCAATGCTAACCTCAACCCACTATTGAAGAGGATCCGGGCATTTCTGTCAGGTCCCCTTTTTTGGTATTTGTCTCTAGTAAGCTATGAAAAGCACACGTGTTGAAAATGTTTTATCTGTGCTCTTCAACGTATTATGTCTGCAATTGTAGGCTTTCCAGGGTTTGGTTATACATTTATATTTGGTAACACTTTATTTGGATAGTCCATCTGTAGATGCTCTACAGACTATCTACAGTAACATTTCAATTAACTATCTACTAACCATAACTCTAGCTCAAACCCTAACCTTAACCTTTATCCTAACCCTAAAGTTAACCCTTACTTAACCTAGCCCTAGCTCTAACCCTAACCCTTACCCTAACGCTTATCCTAACCCTAACTGTAACCTTAGCAAGCAGTTGCTTATCAACAGATAGTTTGTTGATAGCGTGACCTGTAGAGTATCTACAAATGGACTATCCGGACTATCCAAATAAAGTCCAACCTTACACTGAGTGAACAAAACATTAAGAACACCTTCCTAATAATAGAGCCTGGATCCAAACTAGGGTGCCTGTAGTGACGCCTCAAGCACTGAGATGCAGTGCTTTAGACCATTGCGCCACTTGGGAGCCCCTACACTGATCTACACTGATTGAAGTGGATTTAACACGTTTATCAATAAGGGATCACCTGGACTCACCTGGATTCACCTGGTCAGTCTATGTCATGGAAAGAGCAGGTGTTCCTACTGTTTTGTACACAGTGTTTATTTATTCTACCTACAACACCTGCTAGTGATGGTAACCTAAGGTTGCTACCTACAACACCTGCTAGTGATGGTAACCTAAGGTTGCTACCTACAACACCTGCTAGTGAGGGTAACCTAAGGTTGCTACCTACAACACCTGCTAGTGAGGGTAACCTAAGGTTGCTACCTACAACACCTGCTAGTGAGGGTAACCTAAGGTTGCTACCTACAACACCTGCTAGTGAGGGTAACCTAAGGTTGCTACCTACAACACCTGCTAGTGAGGGTAACCTAAGGTTGCTACCTACAACACCTACTAGTGAGGGTAACCTAAGGTTGCTACCAACAACACCTGCTAGTGAGGGTACTAAGGTTGCTACCAACAACACCTGCTAGTGAGGGTAACCTAAGGTTGTGTGTTCTATTTTCATCTTTGGGTGACTTCTTTTCCCATCAGTTTTTTGTGTCTGCTAGAGTCTGGCTGTGTGTGTATAAGTGCATATATGTGTGCGAACTTTCGTATGCGTGTGTGTGTATGTACGTGCATGCATTTGTATGTATATGTTGATGGAGGAGACAAACAAATGGAGAGCTTAGAGAGTGTGATTAATATGCAGCAGCTTCAAATTTCCCTAATCGCCTGTGATTACTGCTGACTCACCATGAACACAACCTGGGCCGGGCTTTAAACCAGCTGGGGCACAGCCATTCATTCCTTATCTAGTAGCTACAACCTGGGTGCTTTACAGTAGTCTACATTCTGTGACCCTACTAGTGTTGAGGGTAAAATGAAGTGTTTACTTATACTCATATTGTTACATAGGAGACATGAAGGCTGTGCCCTTGCTCCACGGCCAGGGGAACAAGCTCTATAAACTGGGGCGCTACCGGGACGCCACCAACAAATACAAAGAGGCCATCGTCTACGTCAAGAACATACAGCACAAGGTAACAAAGTATCAGGAATGGCAGTGTGGAATAATGACTTTGGCTTTAGTTTTTGGAGTTCTTGAAATGTGTTTTGTGAGAGAGTATAGTCATATATGAATCATGAACATATACAAAGTGCAGCCTCAACGCTTTGTGTGCTTGAGAATTGTGTGTTTGAGAATTGTGTGTTTGAGAATTGTGTGTTTGTGTGCGTGTGTGCATGTCCGTGTGTGTCTGTGTGTGTGGGTGAGTGCTGCATGCATATATGAGTGTATTCATCCATGGTGTGTAACATGGAGAAAGCGTGGGAAGTCCACTGGCTGACGCTAGAGAAGATGGGGAACATTCTGACTCTGAACTACTGCCAGTGTCTACTCCGTATGGAGGAATACGAGGTCATAGAGCACACCAGTGACAATCAGCACCCAGGTACCTCAGGCACACAAAATATGTCATGACACCTTAAAGGAAAACCACTTGAGAAAACAACAAATAGTTGATGGTCGAAGTGTGAAGAAAAAAACATTTGGATCTAGCCCAAAGAAAACCAATCTTTTTACCTTAACTGTGTATCTGCGTGTGTGTGCATCTCAATGTGTTTGCATGTGTGTGTTCATCCTAGGTGAAATTAAGGTGTTCTACGTGCGATGGAGTGCCCACATGGAGGTGTGGAACGAGGCTGAGGCGCGGGCTGACCTCGATAGAGGGTTCTAGATCTGGACCTTGGCATGAAGAAGGCTGTTAAGAAGGACCTGGTTGTCCTCAACATGAGGATGGAGGAGAAGAATGAGGAGGAGAAAGTCAAGTACAAGGGCCTGTTCTGACATGGCCCAGGAGATATGCACATATGGAGGGGGAGTGTCAATGTCAAAGTCAATGTTAAAGTGGACAACAGAGATGGGGCTTGTGGAGGAAGAGGGGAGGGACGGGCAGTAACAAATCCTACATCATTGTTACTTATTTATCTAAGTTTGTCCTGTAATATTGTTTGGTGATCAATCCATTTGGGTAGAACATGTAGCCATTACGTCTGACTTGAATGGTTCATGCCCAACAAGTACTGCATCTAGTCATAAAGGGCAAATACATCAAGCTTGATTGTAGATTATGTACTTATCAGGTTTTGAATGAATATATCTTTATATTCTTTCCTTTAATCCATGGTATCAATATTGTTTTACAGGGATTTTCACACACTTACAAAGTTTCTACCCTCAAAAAGCGTAGTCATTTCTCTGTAGCTTGTTGCCACCATTACATTCCACTAGATGGCATTATTTCGATAGCATAGACCTCAGGGCTAAATACTGTACTATCAAAGTCTACTTTTGATATATCAACAACTACTCCAATAACAAAGTAACAAAGAGGATAATTAACTCACCAGTATGGCACAATGGCAGGACATTCTCGAACAGAGGTCTCAAACAGAGGTCTCCAACAGACGGCATTCTAAAACAGAGGCTTCTAGCTTTTATTCCAGCCCAGCACTAACATACCTGATTACACTAATCATGGTCGAGACTGAAGGCTTTTAGTTTAGTTGATTAGTTGATTATTGGAAACAGGAAGTGTTAGTGCTGGGCTGGGACAAAAGCCTGTCCACGCAGTTGCTCACCAGGAGCATAGTTGGGGAACTCTGCTCTAGACTTGGAGAACCCTGCTCTAAGTTAATGTGTTGACCTGATATGCTTTCTGATGGCCTGCATGTTAACAAGAAGGATCACTTTGCTGTGAAATTAATGATAGGTGATTGCAGTGTCTGAGTGATAGGGGACACATACAGGTTAGTGATGGAGACACTCCCACAGTAACATAACACACAACACACCCACCCACCCACCCACCCACCCACAGCTGGCTCCAGTAGGCTACGTACAGTAATATAATTGGGTAAATGTCTGAGAGACACGAGTGTGTGTTTGTGTGTGTGTGTGTGTGTGTGTGTGTGTGTTTGTTTGTTTGTTTGTGTGTGAGTAATACAGAGTGCTGAGGATGAGTAATGCCCCTTGGGTTTAGGAAACAGCTGAAGGTAGATTGCATAGCAAGCAAACAAACATTTGACCAACTGGGAACATTTTGTTAGTCCCCACGAGGTCAAATGCTACTTCTAGGAGGTTTAGGGTTAAGGTTAGAATTAGAGTTAGGGTTAGAATTACGTTAAGGGTTAGGGTTAGGAGCTAGGGTTAGTTTTAGGGTTAGGAGCTAGGGTTAGGGTTAAGGTCAGGTTTTTGGGTTAAGGTTAGGGTTAGGGTTAAGGTTAGGGTTAAGGGGTAAGAGTACGGGTTAAAGTTTAGGGTTAGGGGTTAGGGAAAATATAATTTTGAAAGGGACTGAATTGTGTGTCCCCACAAGGTTAATGGTACAAGACTGTGTGTGTGTGTACAGTATCAGGTCGATGGCATACAGAGAGCTCACTTACATTCAGGGAATTCCCTATTCGTCATATATTTTTCTCTGTACACTCTCAGAAAAAAGGGTTATATGGTGTTCTTTATAGAACCTTTAGATTTTTTTGAGGAGATTCAAGAACCCTTTACTAAAAAATGTTTTATACAGTGCCTTCAGAAAGTATTCAGGCCCTTTGACTTTTTTTACAGCCTTATTCTAAAATGTATTTAATTGTTTTTTTCCCCTCATCAATCGACACACAATACCCCATAATGACTAAGCAAATAGTTTTTTTTGATATTTTAGCAAATGTATTTAAAAATAAAAAACGGAAATATCACATTTGCATAAGCATTCAGACCCTTTACTCATTACTTTGTTGAGGCATCACACAGCCTCGAGTCTTCTTGGGTATGACGCTACAAGCTTGGCACACCTGTATTCAGGGAGTTTGTCCCTTTCTTTTCTGCAGATCCTTCTGCGTTGTCTTGGCTGTGTGCTTAGTGTCATTGTCCTGTTGGAAGGTGAACCTTTACCCTAGTCTGAGGTCCTGAGCGCTCTGGAGAAGGTTTTCATTAAGGAGCTCTCTGTACTTTGCTCCCTTCATCTTTACATCAATCCTGACTAGTCTCCCAGTCCCTGCCGCTGAAAAACATCCCCACAGCATGATGCTGCCACTGCCATGTTTCACCGTAGGGATGGTGCCAGGTTTCCTCCAGACGTGATGCTTGGCATTCAGGCCAAAGAGTTCAATCTTGGTTTCATCAGACCAGAGAATCTTAGAATCTTGTTTCTCATGGTCTGAGGGTCTTTAGGTGACTTTTGGCTAACTCCAAGCAGGCTGTCATGCCTTTTACTGAGGAGTAGCTTCCATCTGGCCACTCTACCATAAGGCCTGATTGGTGGAGTGCTGCAGAGATGGTTGTCCTACTGGTAGGTTCTCCCATCTCCACAGAGGAACTCTAGAGCTCTGTCAAAGTGACCATCGGGTTCTTGGTTACATCCCTGACCAATCAATCAATCAAATGTATTTATAAAGCCCTTCTTACATCAGCTGATGTCACAAAATGCTGTATAGAAACCCAGCCTGAAACCCCAAACAGCAAGCAATGCAGGTGTAGAAGCACGGCCAAGGCCCTTCTCCCCCGATTGCACAGTTTGGCCAGGAGCCAGCTCTAGGAAGAGTCTTGGTGGTTCCAAACTTCTTCCATTTAAGATTGATGGAGGCCACTGTGTTCTTTGGGACCTTCAAAGCTGCAGACATGTTTTGGTACATTTCCCCTGATCTGTGCCTCGACACAATCCTGTCTCTGAGCTCTAGAGACAATTCCTTCAACCTCATGGCTTGGTTTTTGCTCTGACATGCACTGTCAACTGTGGGACCTTATATAAACAGGTGTGTACCTTTCCAAATCATGTCCAATCAATTAAATTTACCACAGGTGGACTCCAATAAAGTTGGCGAAACATCTCAATGACGATCAATGGAAACAGGATGCACCTGACCTGAATTTTGTGCCTCATAGTAAAGGGTCTGAATACTTATGTAAATAAGGTATTTATGTTTTTTATGATTGAAAGTTTACAACGTAGGTGCACAGGTTGAGAGAAATTTGATTAATCAAGGTGACAGACATTGACACATTCAATACAACCTTGAACAACCTTGCCTGATCTGGATTGTAATCATTAGTCCAACAGTTGCAAACGAGAGTTTCTATTGGACAAATTCAGGTAAGCTTTCCCCGTTTCATTCCGTTTGCTTCCATATAAGAAACTTTTTTTTCAACATAATCGGCAGAATGAATACACCCCTGATAACACGCAAACAGAACTTACCTTTCCAAGCCAAACCTTCAAAAACAATGTGTTTTAATCAATTATTTGGTGACCTGAATATATTTAGTATAGTTTTAGCTAAAAAGGATACGTTTGTTAATGTTTCACTATTTTTATTTTTATTAAATTCACTGAGGGTCCTTTCCTTCCGCCTTTGAAGAGACTCCACTGATGCCTGCATAGCCTTTTGTCTTTATTTGATGTTTTTGCTCAGGCAACAACACATACTGTATTGGCGGTAGGTATCCCAGCGGCTAAGGAGTTGGACCTGTGTCCGAAAGGTGGCCAGTTTGAATCCTTGGGCCGGGAACTGGAAAAAAACGGGCTGAATTGATCTGACAACTGGAGGGCTGTTGGGTTCACATCCTCAAATCTCCATCCAGGGGCGCTGCACTGCAGCTTGAACGTGCTCGTCTCAACTGTATGTGTGAGGTCTGCTGTTTGGAAGGTTGAGAACGGAGCAGAAGACACATTTATGTTGTTCACTGTAACTAATGGACAAAGTTGTAATGCATTGTATTGTAAAGAAGTCAGCCAGAGTTGACTTGGGCCATCATTCAAACAAAGACATGCCTTCCTGCCCACCAGTACATATTTCAAAACTATTTTTGCATATAATGACAATACATTCTAAAAAATATCCAGGTATTCTATTGTCCATTATTTAATTGTTTATTAAATTATATTGTTAGCTAAAAATATTACTATTTAATAGTAGTAGCCATAATTCATAAATGGCACCATGCAGGGTTCTGTATGGAACCATTTCGGTTCAGTGAAGAAGAATCTCTGGGGTTCTGATCCATATATGAAGCAAGCGATAGAACCCTTTTGGGTTCCATAAGGAATCTTTTTTTCTAAGAGTGTAGGACACAAAAACACCAACCTGCCCTTCAAGAACCTCACTTCTCATAGGTCCTCATTTTGGACCATAGCAGCAGAAAACATAGCGCTATTACCTATTCAATGCTGGAAAACACATTTCAGTTGAATACATTCAGTTGGACAACTGACTAGGTATCCCCTTCCCTTATAATTACATTTAGTACTTTAGGCTTTCTATACAGTACATATTATCAATCTAGTTACAACTTGAAATGATGTATCTGAAATAAATTGACCCACTGTTTACAATCAGTCGAATGTGGATGGAAAACTAAATTCAAGTTTGAGCTACAAAGTTTCTATGTCAGTATCCACAAATTAAACCAACCCCCGTGGTAGGTTATTGATTTGGTATCAATTGACCAGTAGGCTATATCAGGTTCCTGATAAAGGGAGCCTAGTGGAAGACAATTAACATTTCTACCACACCGTGTACACATGTTCAACCACGCGTGACCTCGGGACATTGAGCAAATATACACAATCAAACCTAATATCATCAAGGCTATTTCGACAAATTAGACAAATTGGAATAGTAAAAGTGGCCTATACTAGCCTATACTAGAAGAAGTTTTGATACGTCCCACGCGGGGATCAAAGCGCCAGTGAGATTACGCCCTGTCTCTCTTACCCCTGGCGCGCTTCCATCGTGGTGCTGATGTTGGGAAGCACCGAAGGAGAGAAAGAAGAGGAGAGGGGTGGGGTGGGGGCGCCACACTGCTCTGCTACAAGTTCAACCCAGTGGCTCTGTTGCTGCAGCGTGAGAAACAGCCTTGACACACGGCCCGTTGCGGAACAACACACAGGACACAAACTCACTTTCTCTGTTTCTGGGGGTATATTTGAGAGAAAGTCATGTTTTCCGTCGATCTTTATTATTTTGAATGAAAAAAACAACGTATATTTACGTGATATATAAAGCTGGTAATAATAGAGCATTGTGGTGTGGTTGAAAAGGCAGTCGACAGGCGCTTCACTGAGTGATTTGTTCTTTGGCTCTGGCGTTATATATGGAGAGAGGGAGTGCATATTTCAGAGATCGCTTTCTGATAGCGAGCGTGGATTGAATGGAATTGCGGAATTGAGACGGAAGGCATTATTCTTGATTCTAGAGGAAGAATGATACGCAAATCCAACGGGAAAATACCACTAAATGTTTTATCTCTAATTGAAAGAGGTTGATTTATAACGCATGTGGATGACATAGCCTACCTAAATGGTGCATTAGTATACATACCAACTTGCCACGCAATTGGTTCAATTGGGTAGTCTTAGTCTTACAGTTTATTGTAACATCGAAAGAAATTGGAGAATTAATCTTGGCACGATTAAAATAAATCAAATGTATCAAGGCCAAATAATGGGAATTTAGCACCACTATAACCAGTCTTAGTACTTTACACGATTAGGCATTTATTTTTCCTCTATTGGAAACTAATTCAAATATTTGGAATTTTGAAGAAATGGCTATCAACACAGACACTGAATTCGAGAAATCTAACCTGGGAAAGAGCGGCGGCGCGCCCGCAAACGAGTCTCAGGAGACGGAGAAACTTCTCAGCCCCGTAACCACCGAGCCTGCTGGCGGCAACGGTATGAAAATGTCCTCCTCCTTTACCATCAACGTGGGGAGCGAAAATAACCTGGACGCGGACCAGAACGGTCACAGTGTGCCCTTTAGGTCGGGCTCTGCAGGGCACCTGGCCGCTGCCCCCCCCTCCCCGTCCCGGGTCAGTTTGAGTCGCAGTCGCACTTCTTCTATCGGGAACGCCGCGGTCCAAGAGGCGCAAAAGCCAAAAGACTATCTCATACTGGTCATATTGTCCTGCTTCTGCCCTTTCTGGCCCGTCAGCATTGTTGCTTTGGCATATTCAATTATGGTAAGTGGATATCCATAGTCTGTCTAGGAAAGTGGGGTCTAAAAACACCTGTCGTTTCTTGTCAATTCACTGTTCATCATTGTCCATGCTGTATTTATATAGAAAACATTGGGAGATAAGGGAATCATAATTTGCAATTTCTTAATAAATTAGATTTAGGTTATTAACACTAGTAATAACCTCACATAGCATAAGGTTTACGACCTTTTGCCACTAAATCGTAGCCCTATAGCCCAGATTACCTGCTAGAAATGTAAAGGTAATTTCCGATGTTGCCAACATATGCAGTGTTTACCTTGAAAGCAGTCTCCGCTAACACGGGAACATTGCGTTAAAATTTCAATCATGCTGTAACGTTGAATTTCCGCGATATGGATTGAATAGAACCCTACATCCAAAACACTGTTCAACAAATTATTTTATGATGAAGGGAAAAGGACAGTATGCCAATCACATTTGTGTTCCCAGTATTTTTTCAACTGTCTTTAGCCTACCTTGTGGGAAGGGAGGGGGGGTGAGCCCTCCCTGCTGCTTCACTCAGAAAAGATCTGCAGCATACCTGCACTTCCTGTACAGGGTGCCATGATGTCCCAGCTACACAGTCATATGGCCAGTGTTGGCACATTGATGTAGCCTTTGTTGCAGCAGATTTATCAATGACTATGCTGACCAGAATTATATTGTTTTTAAGTAGTGTTTCTGGTTTCAATCTGTGCGCAAATGGGGCGATTTACAGGCCATTTACAATAAGAAGTTGCATCCTGCGGTGAAACATCAGAAGCCATTTGCTTTCAATGGAAGCAAAGCGAGATATCGTGACCAGAGTGACTAATCGAAGCTCACCACAGCTTCCAACCCCTACTGGATTGTCTGACAATGGCTGTTGATACGTAGCACTACCTAGCTTTCTTGCTAGCTTGTTAGCACCCACATGAGGGTGAGGCTAGCGTGAGTAGGCGAGTGCTGCTTGGCAGCGTAAATGGCCGGTTAAGCCCTGACTTGGCAAATATTGGAAAGATAAAAACGAGCTCACAGAAAAGTGGTCGTAAAGAAAAAAAGAGCAATATTCTTACCTCAATTGATATCCAATTACATTATATTCTGTAGCAACATACAGTACCAGTCAAAAGTTTGGACACCTACTCATTCAACGGTTTCTCTTTATTTGTACTATTTTCTACATTGTAGAATAATAGTGAAGACATCAGAACTTTGAAATAACACAAATGGAATCATGTAGTAACCAACAAAGTGTTAAACAAATCAAAATATATTTTATATTTGAGATTCTTCAAATAGCCACCCTTTGCCTTGATGACAGCTTTGCACACTCTTGGCATTCAGGCCAAAGAGTTCAATCTTGTTTCTCATGGTCTGAGAGTCTTTAGGTGCTTTTTGGCAAACTCCAAGCGGGTTGTCATGTGTCTTTTACTGAGGAGTGGCTTCCGTCTGGCTACTCTACCATAAAGGCCTGATTGGTGGAGTGCTGTAGAGATGGTTGTCCTTCTGGAAGGTTTTCCCATCTCCACAGAGGAACTCTGGAGCTCAGTTAGAGTGACCATCGGGTTCTTGGTCACTTCCCTGACCAAGGCCCTTCTCCCCCGATTTCTCAGTTTGGCTGGGCGGCCAGCTCTAGGAAGAGTCTTGGTGGTTCCAAACTTCTTCAATTTAAGAATGATGGGGGCCACTGTGTTCTTGGGGATATTCAATGCTGCAGACATTTTTTGGTACCTGTCCCCAGATCTGTGCCTCGACACTATACTGTCTCGGCGCTCTGTGGACAATTCCTTCGACCTCATGACTTGGTTTTTGCTCTGACATGCACTGTCAACTGTGGGACCTTATATAGACAGGTGTGTGCGGCTTTCCAAATCATGTCCAATCAATTGAATTTACCACAGGTGGACTGCAATCAAGTTGTAGAAACATCTCAAGGATGATCAATGGAAACAGGATGCACCTGAGCTCAATTTCAAGTCACATTGGAAAGGGTCTGAATACTTAAGTAAATAAGGTATTTCAGCTTTTTATTTTTAATACATTTGCAAACATTTCTAAAAGCCTGTTTTCACTTTGTCATTATGAGGTAATGTGTGTAGATTGATGAGGAAAATTTTTATTTAATTCATTTTAAAATAAGGCTGAAACGTAACAAAATGTGCAAAAAGGGAAAGGTTCTGAAAACTTTCCAAATGCACTGCATCTTGTATGACCACCAATGGGCAACTCACACTGATCTGTAGGTAGAAAAGCAAGGTAGGCTTAACAGATGTAAGACAGCTGTACGGATGGCCATTGGTATTGAGGTTGCGGCTGGCAGGCACAGAAGACGTGGAGTCAATTATGTGGAGTGGAGAGGCAGGGCTATAGGCTTTTATTTGCCGTGCAGACCTCCCCAGGTAATGGGACTGACTGCTAGGCCCAAACTGCTACTGCATGCTCGGCACGTTCACTGGTGAAATATGGGCTTCAGCTCGATGGATCTTTTTCTCTTTCTGTTTAGGTGTCGGAAGGGGGAGTCGTGTGTGTTTGTGTGTTTCTAAATGGCTAATTAGTAATCTTGTGCAGCTGCTACACTGGGTAGATTTGAAGTCAGCGTTCCCTCTGAAAGCTTGGAAAGGACACCTGATGTTAACAGATGGGGTGTGATACTGAATGTAGAACAATGGACATATGGTAAATGCCCAGAGGAATCAAAACAATGACAGTGCAGATACAGGAAAATTGGTATTCAGTGCTTAGGCAAAGCTTGATAGCAGTTACAGGACTAAGGTATTAGATCATTTTGTATAGATAGACTCAAAACAGGCGGCAGCATTGTAGCACCAATTTAGCCATTGCTGAAGTAGGCCTACTGAAAGAGTACTACACACTATTACATTTTACTACATTTTTGAACAACATTTAACCTTTAACCTGGGCATTTTCAATTACAATTTATCAACAATGTTTAACATTTAACCTGGACATTTTAAATGGCAGTTTTCCATTGAGCTTGCTTTTTAGTCCTGAACTACAGTAGGCTTAATCTGTCCCTTGGAAACAGAAGGGTAGAATCATTGTTTCACCGATCTTACTTGGTCAGATCAGTGATCTCTTAACATGGCGTCCTATAAGTTCAGGTACCAATCACGATAATTATGTGAATGGTAAATTAATTGCAAAAATCTAACCACTTGTTTTTAGACATATACTGACAAATAGAATGTGGTTAAGATCAGTAATATTTTCAGGGACATAACATACAACTGATGAAGGTGTGAAGTTGTTGAATCAGGTGTTTCAGTGAACTCTTACACACCAGGGTTTCCTACCCCTGCCCTGCCCTTGGGCTCCGTTTCAATACCATAGAAATGTATCCTACTGTCCTTCCTCCCTTGTGGTCACTGATCTGATGTGACTAGATTGGTAGAAGTTAGGTCGTAGTGGAACTCTCGATCTCGCCTATCAGATCATGTTAGATCAGGGATTACTTCAAGGACGGAGGGAAGGAAAGGAAACATTTTAGAGTTATCTGAATACACACGGGCATACACGCACACACAAGGCAGTCAATTCAGGAAGTGATTTGAATAAAAATAGCTTCTACTTTTCAGTTTATTGAGAAGTCATTGAAAATAAATGCAATTATTTTGATTATTTCATTGTAATTGTAGTTTACTTCTTGAATTGACTGCCTTCAATTAGAATTGAGCCCAACCCTGATGCACGCACGCACACACACACTGTCCTGGCAGGCCTTCCCTAAGATCTCCTCTCCTCCAGGATCTCCTCTCCTCCCTGCAACCACACTCCTCATAATTAATGACAGCAGCAGGCTGGAGGGAGGGAAAGCACTTTTTTAGAGACTCACAGCTCTCCATCTCCTCTTCCTTTCTCTATCTCTCTCCAGCCTCAACTGCAGTGGGAACAACTGCAAAGCTGGGGAGGGGATGTGTGTGTTTGTCATGTGGGCTTGCTGGGTTGTGCTGCAGAACAACAATCACATAGGTGGGACAAGAGGCCAGGTGTTTGCTGAATTTCACATTCATCAGAAAAATATGAGCAGGTCTTCCATGGGCTGTGACGGTCACGTAATTTCGTCAGCAGGTGATTGTCAAGCAAATAACTGTCGGTCTTACGGTAATTGACCGTTAATTAACATAAACACATTTAGCATCTCCTGGCTTCCACACATAGCCTACAAGCCATTTTAAATGGTCTAATAAATCCATGTGATATACAGTGGGGAAAAAAAGTATTTAGTCAGCCACCAATTGTGCAAGTTCTCTCACTTAAAAAGATGAGAGAGGCCTGTAATTTTCATCATAGGTACACTTCAACTATGACAGACAAAATGAGGAAAAAAAATCCAGAAAATCACATTGTAGGATTTTTATGAATTTATTTGCAAATTATGGTGGAAAATAAGTATTTGGTCAATAACAAAAGTTTCTCTCAATACTTTGTTATATACCCTTTGTTGGCAATGACAGAGGTCAAATGTTTTCTGTAAGTCTTCACAAGGTTTTCACACACTGTTGCTGGTATTTTGGCCCATTCCTCCATGCAGATCTCCTCTAGAGCAGTGATGTTTTGGGGCTGTCGCTGGGCAACACAGACTTTCAAAGATTTTCTATGGGGTTGAGATCTGGAGACTGGCTAGGCCACTCCAGGACCTTGAAATGCTTCTTACGAAGCCACTCCTTCGTTGCCCGGGCGGTGTGTTTGGGATCATTGTCATGCTGAAAGACCCAGCCACGTTTCCTCTTCAATGCCCTTGCTGATGGAAGGAGGTTTTCACTCAAAATCTCACGATACATGGCCCCATTCATTCTTTCCTTTACACGGATCAGTCGTCCTGGTCCCTTTGCAGAAAACAGCCCCAAATGATGATTTCCACCCCCATGCTTCACAGTAGGTATGGTGTTCTTTGGATGCAACTCAGCATTCTTTGTCCTCCAAACACGACGAGTTGAGATTTTGGTTTCATCTGACATTCTCCCAATCCTCATCTGGATCATCCAAATGCTCTCTAGCAAACTTTAGACGGGCCTGAACATGTACTGGCTTAAGCAGGGGGACACGTCTGGCACTGCAGGATTTGAGTCCCTGGCGGCGTAGTGTGTTACTGATGGTAGGCTTTGTTACTTTGGTCCCAGCTCTCTGCAGGTCATTGACTAGGTCCCCGTGTGGTTCTGGGATTTTTGCTCACCGTTCTTGTGATCATTTTGACCCCACGGGGTGAGATCTTGCGTGGAGCCCCAGATCGAGGAAGATTATCAGTGGTCTTGTATGTCTTCCATTTCCTAATAATTGCTCCCACAGTTGATTTCTTCAAACCAAGCTGCTTACCTATTGCAGATTCAGTCTTCCCAACCTGGTGCAGGTCTACAATTTTGTTTCTGGTGTCCTTTGACAGCTCTTTGGTCTTGGCCATAGTGGAGTTTGGAGTGTGACTGTTTGAGGTTGTGGACAGGTGTCGTTTATACTGATAACAATTTGAAACAGTTGCCATTAATACAGGTAATGAGTGGAGGACAGAGGAACCTCTTAAAGAAGAAGTTACAGGTCTGTGAGAGCCAGAAATCTTGCTTGTTTGTATGTGACCAAATACTTATTTTCCACCATAATTTGCAAATAAATTCATAAAAAATCCTACAATGTGATTTTCTGGATTTTTTTCCCTCATTTTGTCTGTCATAGTTGAAGTGTACCTATGATGAAAATTACAGGCCTCTCTCATCTTTTTAAGTGAGAGAACTTGCACAATTGGTGGCTGACTAAATACTTTTTTTCCCCACTGTAGCCTACACCTTCACAATAAATCCATAATTTATTTTAGACAGGTCTAAAGAAGCATAATATAAAGAAAATGTAGTTTATTTCAGAAGAAAATAATAGCATCCCCGAGTTGTCCTTATGTTAGGTCCTGATCTGGCTATGCCATATGGCTGTGGACTACACTAGTTTATTTAGCAGACAAGATTTGCTTAGAATTCCGTGGCATTATTTTATATTATTTTGTAGTATGAAGAATACAATAGAACAAAGCTGAATAAAATATAAATATTTTCTCCAAACGATTTGAGGGAGTGTGCACCTGCGGCTATTCCATGTTGAGCGGTTAACAAAGAAATAGGTACACCTATATGCTTAATTTAGAGTTATTCATGTAACTTTAGTTGTTCTACAAACGTTGGGCTATATGTTTAGATTTTTAATACATTGTAAGGCTGCAAGATGAGACTCTAATGATGATTTGAAACTCAAATAGTCTCTCATTCACAATTTGACAAGCACCTGATAATGCCTCGAATTTCACGGCGGCATCCCCTTTGTGGCCGTAATGCACCCTAAAAAAAGACACATCGGGATGCAACTGCGCGGGTCCTTATCCAATTCCGAGGTGCATATTGGAAAAACTATTAGGCTATTTCTTCACATTATAAGCGCAGCAATTCGCACATGGTAGTAGGCTATAAGCGCAAATGTTCCATTAGCGGAAAACACCATTAACTGTGGGACCTCAAATGCAATTATGCATCTAATTCTTTTATCATAAAGGTGCATTTTTATGGTGAAAATGATCTTCCCCAAACTCACGTACCGCTTATATATACCAGTGGATTTATGTGCTTAATTTTAAGAAAGTATTTAGCCACTTTAATTGTGATACAAACCTTATTAAAACATACAGCCCTATGGGCTAGGCTACATGAGGTGTGACACTATGATTAGAAAAAGTCACAAAAAAAAAAGCCTTTGTTTCTTACGCTGGCCATTATTCACAAGTGACTTTTCTTGATTTAATCTGGTGTTTACATATACTAAATAAGGTATGAATGACATTTGTTTTGATTTAGAATGGACCATTATCATGCACCTGTATTGAAACGGGGGCAGTGGTAAAATACGTAATCTATGCACCTAAATAGCAAATGGAGGACGCTTTTCCCATGGTTTATTTTCATGCTAGACAGGTAGGCTATACTCCTGTTGTAAATATAAGCAATGTGCTTAATAGTAGGCAAGTTGAGAAATAAATATAGCAGGCCTAGGGGATCCTCCTCTTTTTATTAGTGGCCATCACTGTGTTATCACTCAATTGCATAGCCTATAGAAATGTTGCGCAACATGAGCTCTTATGAAGTGTTTGACAAGATTTTTGAATACATTAGCATTGATATCAGAGTGATTAGGGGACAATAGAGTGCTGAGTACCAGGCAGTTAGCATGTTTGGTAGGCTACTAATGACCAGCAGCGGGATCAGAGCTTGGAGAAGCTTAATTACCGTGACTAAACAGTCATGTGGAATTTGCCTGTCTTCATGACTGTGATTGCCGATTTAGCAGTAATACGGTCACCACAACAGCCCTAGGTCTCCCTCTCCCTGTAAATCAATACAACCGTCACCTAGACTGAAGGCTCCTTCCCACCTATCCCCAGCTACTAACACACCAGAACTTAAACACTTATGGGAGATTCTGGAGCGGCGCCTGAGACAGCGTTTTCCATCACCATCAACAAAACACCAAATGATGGAATTTCTTGTGGAAGAATGGTGTCGCATTCCTCCAATAGAGTTCCAGTTCTATGCCAAGGCCCATTGAAGCTGTTCTGGCGGCTCCTGGTGACCCAACGCCCTATTAAAAAAAGTTTTTGTTAGTGTTTCCTTTATTTTGGCATATACTGTTGTGTATATGCCTTTTTGATGTATTAGTCAACTCTTGCAGTTTTGTTACTCATACCACAGAGCATATTGAAACAGTAGACTATGTTACTCTACCAGACAGTAAGTATAGTATCACTGGGCTAAGCAGAAATAATGGGTTCATTTGAAGGGTTCTGTGCCGGATCAGTCCTGATGAAGACCAACAGCATCAGAGGATGTTTTTAATATTCATAACTAAAATAATGACAGTGTTCTGTTTAAGATTATGATTTGTATTCCTCCCTGCCTGCTCTTAAACATTGCTATCACCCCGAGTTCTGAATTTTAATGAGGCTGCCGCTACGCACACAGCATTAAGCATAGCTAGTCGCTCCTCTAACATCAAGCATTATAAATATAATCAAGGAGATGGGGAAGAAAGTGTCTAGAAGTGGGATTACCATTACAGCAGAGCCTCTAGTCATCTACTCAGATATCATGGTTTAATAAAGGCTAATTGAATTCGGTTATATGTAATTTTCCCCCGGTTAGAATACTTTGAAACTGTGTCCTTTCATTCGTCCATTGTGTAGTTTTAACCAATCTGACTTTGATATAAATGAAAACATAGACCCTCATAGAGGCCAGTCCAGCACCATGGACAGCAAACATGTTTCTTGAAGTACTTTTGTTTCATACTCAAATAGTATATCTGCGGTTAGCATTTTGTTATTTTCCTATATATCTTTTGAGATGATTGGTTCGATTTTGGTTTATAAGCTGTTGGATGTGGTGATGACAGAAACAGATAATACACCACTCTAACCCAGTCTAAGAGGCTGAGGTTGGCCACTGAGTGTCGAGGAGATGCCAGTTGAGTGGAGATCTGTTTGTAACTATTGCTCTTCATAATGCAGTGTAGTAGAGTGGGGGTTGTGTGTGTGTATGTGTGTGTTGCATCCGTGGGAACAGTGAGGGGTTAATGGGAAAATGTGGTGTACTAGGGAAACCTGGGTAATTGCAACCTGGTGACATCAGAGGTTAGTTGTCTTTTGTGTCTCTTGGTCAGTCAGGAGGGCCGCGAATCAGGTCTCAACAATGGGATTTCTACTAGTCACTTGTCACGATCATCCAATGAGAAAAATGAATGGCAATTATCAAGGAGATGGGGAAGTGTTTAAATAGATGGGGAAGTTCTAGGGAAGCCTGGGTAATTCAATACATTTTTAAATACATAAATCTAAACATAATACACCATAATGGACAAGGCGAAAACAAGTTTTTAGTAATGTTTGCAAATGTATTTAAAATAAACAGAAATACCTTACATACAGTTGAAGTCGGAAGTTTACATACACATTTAAACTCAATTTTCACAATTCCTGATCACCACTTTATTTTAAGAATGTGAAATGTCAGAATAATAGTAGAAAGAATGATTTATTTCAGCTTTTATTTCTTTCATCACATTCCCAGTGGGTCAGAAGTTTACATACACCCAATTAGTATTTGGTAGCATTGCCTTTAAATTGTTTAACTTGGGTCAAACATTTCTGGTAGCCTTCCACAAGCTTCCCACAATAAGTTGGGTGAATTTTGGCCCATTCCTCCTGACAGAGCTGGTGTAACTGAGTCAGGTTTGTAGGCCTCCTTCTCGCACACGCTTTTTCAGTTCTGCCCACAAATGTTGTATGGGATTGAGGTCAGGGCTTTGTGATGGCCACTCCAATACCTTGACTTTGTTGTCCTTATTAAGCCATTTTGCCACAACTGTGGAATTATGCTTGGGGTCATTGTCCATTTGGAAGACCCATTTGCGACCAAGCTTTAACATCCTGACTGATGTCTTAAGATGTTGCTTCAATATATCCATATAATTTTCGTTCCTCATGATGCCATCTATTTTGTGAAGTGCACCAGTCTCTCCTGCAGCAAAGCACCCCCATAACATGATGCTGCCACCCCCATGCTTCACGGTTGGGATGGTGTTCTTCGGCTTGCAAGCCTCCCCCTTTTTCCTCCAAACATAACGATGATCATTATGGCCAAACAGTTCTATTTTGTTATGGCGGTTTTGGAGCAGTGGCTTTTTCCTTGCTGAGCGGCATTTCAGGTTATGTCGATATAGGTCTCGTTTTACTGTGGATATAGATACTTTTGTACCGGTTTCCTCCAGCATCTTCACAAGGTCCTTTGCTGTTGTTCTGTGATTGATTTGCACTTCTCGCAACAAAGTATGTTAATCTCTAGGAGACAGAATGTGTCTCCTTCCTGAGCGGTATGGCGGCTGCGTGGTCCCATGGTGTTTATACTTGCGTACAATTGTTTGTACAGATGAACGTGGTACCTTCAGGCATTTGGAAATTGCTCCCAAGGATGAACCAGAGTTGTGGAGGTCTACAATTTATTTTCTGAAGTCTTGGCTGATTTCTTTTGATTTTCCCATGATGTCAAGCAAAGAGGCACTGAGTTTGAAGGTAGGCCTTGAAATACATCCACAGGTACACCTCCAATTGACTCAAATGATGTCAATTAGCCTATCAGAAGCTTCTAAAGCCATGACATCGTTTTCTGGAATTTTACAAGCTGTTTAAAGGCACAGTCAACTTAGTGTATGTAAACTTCTGACCCACTGGAATTGTGATACAGGGAATTATAAGTGAAATAATCCGTCTGTAAACAATTGTTGGAAAAATTACTTGTGTCATGCACAAAGTAGATGTCCTAACAGACTTGCCAAAACTATAGTTTGTTAACAAGACATTTGTGGAGTGGTTGAAAAATGAGTTAATGACTCCAACCTAAGTGTATGTGTCACGACTTTCGCCGAAGTCGGTGCCTCTTCCTGTTCGGGTGGTGTTCGGCGGTCGACGTCACTGGTCTTCTAGCCATCACGATCCACTTTTCATTTTCCATTTGTTTTGTATTGTTTCCCCACATACCTGGTTGTCATTCCCTCATTATTTGTCATGTATTTAACCCTTTGGTTTCACCCATGTCTGTGATTGTTTTATGTCAGTGGCACGTTCCGGCTGGTTGCGCCAGACTGTAATTGTACTTTGTGCTGCCGCACCTTTTTCCCTGTAGGCATTTGTTTTTGTGACGCAATTGTTGCGTTCAGTGTTTATACTGTGCCACAGATGAGTAAAGTGCTTTCGTTCACTATCTCTGCTCTCCTGCGGCTGACTCACACGCACCAGCTACACACACGTCTTGTGACACTATGTAAACTTCCGACTTCAACTGTAAGACAGGATTGTGTTGAGACAGGATTGTATCGAGGCACAGATCTGGGGCAGGGTACCAAAACTGAGCCCGGCCAAACTGAACAGTCGGTGGAGAAAGGCCTTGGTCAGGGAGGTGACCAAGAACCCGATGGTCACTCTGACAGAGCTCCAGAATTCCTCTGTGGAGATGGGAGAACCTTCCAGAAGGACAACCATCTCTGCAGCACTCTACCAATCAGGCCTTTATGGTAGAGTGGTCAGACGGAAGCCACTCCTCAGTAAAAGACACATGACAGCCCGCTTGGAGTTTGCCAAAAAGCAACTAAAGGACTCTCAGACCATGAGAAACAAGATTCTCTGGTTTGACGGAACCAAGATTGAACTCTTTATCCTGAATGCCAAGCGTCACGTCTGGAGGAAACCAGGCATCATCCCTACGGTGAATCATGGTGATGGCAACATCATGCTGTGGGCATGTTTTTCAGCAGAAGGGACTGGGAGACTAGTCAGGCTCAAGGGAAAGATGAATGGAGCAAAGTACAGAGAGATCCTTGATGAAAACCTGCTCCAGAGTGCTCAGGACCTCGGACTGGTGCAAAAGTTCACCTTCCAACAGGACACCAACCCTAAGCACACAGCCAAGACAACGCAGGAGTGACTTCGGGACAAGTCTCTGAATGTCCTTGAGTGGCCCAGCCAGAGCCCGGATTTGAACCCAATCAAGCATCTCTAGAGAGACTTAAAAATAGCTGTGCAGCGACGCTCCCTATCCAACCTGACAGAGCTTGATCTGGATCTGCAGAAAAGAATGGGAGAAACTCCTCAAATATAGGTGTGCCAAGCTTGTAGCATCATACCCAGGAAGACTCAAGGCTGTAATCGCTGCTAAAGGTGCTGAATACTTATGTAAATGTGATATTTCCTGGTTTTATTTTTTACCTTTGCAAAAATCTGTTTTTACTTCGTCATTATGGGGTATTGTGTGTAGATTGATGAGAAAAAACTAACAATTTAATACATTTTTGAATAAGGCTGTAACATAAAATGTGGAAAAGTCAAGGGGTCTGAATACTTTCCAAATGCACTGTATAGCCCTGTATAAAGCTGCCTTGTGTGATTTACAGTAAGGCCCACATTAAACTATTCATCAACTTCAACCAATAACATTCAACAACTTAAACCAATAACAACATATAGGCTCTGCAGACTTGATTTTATTTAACCTTTATTAAAGTTTGTCAATCAATGAATAGGCCTAACTGTCATTTTTAAATATTGGAAATACTTTATACATCAAGGATAATCTCTTGGTCAAGTCGTTATCGTAAAATGTTCAATAAAGTACCTGGAAAAAGGGTAAATGCATAAAAGGTCTGCAATGATATGGTCCCAAATTTTATCAATCTGTAGGAAATCTCTCAGTTTGTGTTCGTGTTAATTTGCTTTTAAAGCAATTTCTCTGTGGATTGATGGACTAGCAGGTGATAAATATTTCACAGTGAAACACTTAGCGAGACTGAGTGAAACGTCCAAATTCAATCATGTCCAGGTTTGTTTGAGAAAAAGCTTAAAGCTGTAAATTGCAGTTAAACCGTGTTCCAGTGAATCTCTGTATGGATTTAAAGGTTTCAGTTGTTGTAAGATTCAGTTGTCCAACAAGAGCACAAGTCATACAGACAGGAAATAATCAGACTACAAGATAACTAAAAGATTACATGAGGAAAATGATATCATAGTTTAAGATTTGAGTTCAAGTTCACAACTTGATTATAATTCTGACTGTAAGTCGCTCTCGATAAGATTGTCTGCTAAATGACCAAAATGTAACAACTCAAATTGTGTCATGACTGTTGTGTCTCTGAGGGTGTAACTACACCTGGCCTTGTGTTGTGTGTCCTTCTCTCTAGTCCAGAAACAGCCTGCAGTCGGGAGACATGGACGGAGCTAAGAGACTGGGTAAACTGGCTCGACTCCTCAGTGTCGTTTCCATAATCCTGGGTGTACTCACCATAGTTGTCTGTGTAACAGTCTCTGGTAAGTAATGCACACACACACACAGCTGCAGTGCATAACACATGCACACACACACACACACACACACACAGCATAACAATTCCAAGGTAATATTTTAACATACATAAACATACACCAGTCTGTCATCAATCACGTTGATGACTGGATAGTGTGTGTGTCCTTGTGTGTGTGTCTGTCGGTGTGTGTGTGTGTCAGCTCAGCAAATTTCTGAGCTCTGTGTGGATTGATTAGACTGCAGCTATAGCAGGCTGGCTGTGTGGCAAGAAGAGTAACCCTCCTGCTGTTTCAGCTACAGAACAGTCTGACATACTATAGGAATGACTGGACCTTAACCTTTCTCTCCCCCCTTCCCCCCTCTCTCGCTCTCTCTTCCCTAACAGTAACCAAGTGACCAGTGTATAGACCATGAAACAAGAGCACTGCTGCAAGCCAAGCAGAGGATGCTGCATGGAAAAAATAAATTCTGTTGAGTCTGAGATTTAAAAAAAAAAGGCAAACAATTAAGAAGTTTAAAGAGTAGGAAATACAGTAGCAAATTAATCGAACAAACAAAAAAAGATCCAGATATGCATGCATTAGATTCCAGTAACATTTGCTTGACTAAGAAAAATTAAATCCTTGATATAAAAAGTGTATTTTATAAGAACGTTGGACGATTGACTTATGGTTTGAGGAACTCGCTACTCTCATTCGATTCTCTGTGGAGTAAAAATACTCTTAAAATGAAGAAGAGAGGGATTAACAGAGGAATAAAGTGATACACTTTTCTGTATCAAGAATGGAAGGAGACCTTGAAAATGAACTCCAAGCTTTGGACTACAAACATCAAGACAGCTGAATAATAATCTGAAAATATACTTGGTTGACCTGACCTCCTGGATTGAAGCATATACAACTATACAGATATATTTACAATATCAATATATATAGATGAATCCATTTCCATTTTATAAAAGTTGTGTATGTTGGGCTGAGCTGCGATGATTGAGACTGTTAAGTTAAGATGGCTGCCTGACCGGCAGTGTCTGTCGCCTGGTATAGTTTGCCGAAAAATGTAATATTTGACCAAGGAACACAATTCAGAGATGTTTTTGAATTTATGTTGTTTATTTTGTAGATTTTTTACGAAAAAAAAGAGACCACTTGACTGTAGATAGCCAACCTTTTTCATATGGTTTGTGAATTCATGTTTGTCTGTGTTTTTACTTTGGGATCAAACAAGCCAGGTGCTTAGAGACTTGAGAGTGAGTTGTAAATCATGTGAGTGTTTCAGCCCCATGTGGGTTGACTGTGGGTAAGGACTCCACAAAAACAGAATACCCCCCCCAACCCTCCTTTCCCCTGCCTTGCTTTGGGAGGAGTCTGACTATATTGATGTGCATGCCTACCCTCCCCATCCCTCCAACCCCTCTCCAAACATCCATGCCAGAGCATGGGCATAAGTCTGAGGATATGCAATTTATCAGAACAATCACTCTCCCCTTACCCACTGCCCCCCTAGCTCCCCCTCCAAATACAACCCACCCTACCCCAGTACCTTGTCTCATTACCTGGACTGTTAACGTAGCTTGTTTGACAATGCATTTTGTAGTACTACAGAGACCAACACAAATCCTTAACCTATTGCCACCCTGCTGTATTGGTATGACATGGATTTATATGAATATATATATATATATATATATATATATATATATATATATATGCAATATTATATAGGCATGCTTTGGGCTAAACAGTACCCAGGTTTTTGGATGCCACTGTAAGGACCCGCTGTAATATTAAAGGAACATTGTTTTGAGGTTTGATTGATTGGCAGCAGTTCTCTCTGTACATGTACTGTAACATACCAATTTTTCTGTATTCAAATGTGCCACTATGCGATCTGGGATAAGTCACAGTTTGTTCAGATTCAAATATGGTAACAACAAAGGACTGTTATATTGACACACTTCAGATGTTTACTGCAAGGTCATACCACCTCTAATAAAACCTTCATAACAACTACATAATGCTTCATAACACCCTTGTTTGGACTTACATTCAAGTTTGTATTACTACTCATAACATTCTCTTGAACTCCAATTTGATTTCAATACTTTAAGTTGGCCAATTGTTCTTGATTCTACTGCTTGTATTATCAAGGGCTTATGTAGGTGTTAGCTGCACAAATGAGACCAAAGTGAGAATATGATAATGATTTGACTGCATTTATTTGGCCTGAATTTAAAATCTTCAAAGAGATATAAAGTGATTGCTAAAGCACCTGTAATTGGTGAAATAGGTCATCATAACAGGTCTCCTTTAGAGGATTCAAACTATCAACACCTATTGGTTCATTCCTTACTGAAAAAAACCAACCCAATAAAGCCACTAAGCATGTAAAGAACTAGATCACTCCAGATCCAACCCAAAGCAAGCATTGACAAACCATTTCTAATCAGAAAGTCACAGCCATTAAAACCTGAACTCTTGACAATATGTTAAATTTTTTGGCATCTAGTGTATTTCTAGAAAAAGGACCACAGCTGGTGAATGACTCAACATGGTCATGATGTTTAAAGGCACTGAACTCAAGACAGCCTTACAGTACATCTATGGGTATGAAAAACTTGATGCCCTTTTGATTATACAAGTTATATTGCACAGTAGGAAGCTCCTGCAGCCACAGCGTGCTTCACTGGACCGATGAGCTGAAGAGACATCCCTGTCTAAAGAGCTCTAATGTTTATCTCTGGGCAACAGGCATGCCTTAGCCTGGAAACTTCTCACACACACCTAAAGGGCTTTTAGAAACCTGACTTTGGGGAGAAAGTAGATGGCTGCTCTGTCATACAGTAAGAGCAAATGGCAGAGCAAATTGCAGAGAGAGAGATCCCAATCCAGCAGGGGAGATTCAGTGACTCAGTCTGCCATTGAAGAGAAAAAATTCAACTTAATACACATTTTTATGGTAATTTGTCTATCACATGAAATAGTTCCCACATACCTTCCGCACTGATCTAACACATCATTCTCTGACCGTCTTTCTGCTGCGAGATGCATACATGCTCTTCTGTGTCAGTAAAACAGTGACTTTCAAAATCATGTCTATTATTTTTTTAATGTCCAGATTTGTTCCCCTTTTGGATAGATATATATATATATATATATATATATATATATATATATATATATATATATATATATATACACACACACACACACACACACACACACAGGTTTCCATCTCTGTTGTGAACATTCTGCATGTCTGGAATAAACATTACCATGCATGGTCTACGATGAGTTTGACTGATTTATGTTGGTTGGTTTGGCATTGATGGATGTGTGTGTGCTTGTTTGTGTGTTGCATGACAGTATATGACAGAGGAATGGTCTAGGGGGAAACTGCTGAGTAGTGTGTGAAAGGGGGAGTAAAGGGTCAGACAACCTGCCTTTTGAAGTGGCATCTGGGGTAAAGCAGCAGCAGCTCCAATGACATAATGATTAAAAGTCAATGTCCCTTTCTGGAACAGGGAAAGGTGTAGCGCTAAACCCTCATGTTAACACACACACACACCCTTTGACTAACGCACTTATCTTTTCTCCCACACACACACACACACACGATAACAGAATACTCAAAACACTCACAGCACAGGGCTTACAAACATGCACCGACACACACACACCTCAAGTACTCTCAAAAATCCCCAAAACGCAGTCAGCAAAAACAAACGACTACACAGAATCAACATTTTAGTATTTTTTATTAAATAATACAATTAGGTCTCTTTACCTACAGCAGTAGCCCCTTGGTATGTCCTGCTGCACTGAAAAACTTAAGATGGGGATGAATAAATATATTGAGCCAGGCAAGTCATGTGTATTTAAAAAGGTACAAAATGTTTGCTTTATTTCTCAGTCTTGTTTTTGTGACGCCACATTGACTTCTTGTTTGTGATTCTATACGCCATAATGACAAGATGGCGCCGGAGAACAAGGATGACGTTTTACATATCCCTAACCAACTGTGTTTTTGTTTGTTTCTTTGCGTTGTTTGTAACTTCTTTAATTTATTTTATACATAATGTTGTTGCTACCGTCTCTTATGACAGAAAATAACTTCAGCGTATCAGAACTGCGATTACTCACCACGGACTGGCAGAATCCTTTTTTTCCTTTAACGAGTCCGACGAGCCCAATGTGAATGATATACTGCTTTCTCGGGAACAGGCCCAGATTATCGTCATTTGGGTGAAGAGAAGGCGGAGAAAAAGGGGCCAGAGGGCAGGCTGCCTTCTGAGAATTCGTAGGCAATCGAATAAACCCCCAATTCCTTCCATCCTGCTAGCAAACTTGCAATCTTTGGAAAATAAAATCGATGACCTACGCAGAAGATTAAACTACCAACGGGACATTCAAAACTGTAATATCTTGTGCTTCACAAAGTCGTGGCTGAACGATGACATCAACATACAGCTGGCTGGTTATACGCTGTATCAGCATGACAGAACAGCGGCGTCTGGTAAAACAAGGGGCGGCGGACTATGTATTTTTGTAAATAACAGCTGGTGCACAATATCTAAGGAAGTCTTGAGGTTTTGCTCGCCTGAGGTAGAATATCTCATGATAAGCTGAAGACAACACTATCTACCTAGAGTTTTCATCTGTATTAATCGTAGCTGTCTACATACCACCACAGACTGATGCTGGCACTAAGACTGCACTGAATGAGCTGTATTCCGCCATAAGCAAAGAGGAAAACGCTCACCCAGAGGCGGCGCTCCTAGTAGCCGGGGACTTTAATGCAGGGAAACTTAAATCAGTCTTAACAAATTTCTATCAGCATGATAAATGTGCAACTAGAGAGAAAAAATAAAATAAAACTTCTCTGGGCCACCAATACTCCACACACAGAGATGCATACAAAGCTCTCCGTCGTCCTCCCCATTTGGCAAATCTGAACATAATTATATCCTCCTGATTCCTGTTTACAAGCAAAAATTAAAAGCAGGAAGCACCAGTGACTCGCTCACTAAAAAAAGTGAACAGATGAAGCAGATGCTAAGCCACAGGACTGTTTTGCTAGCACAGACTGGAATAAGTTCCGGGATTCCCCCGATGGCATTGAGGAGTACACGTCAGTCATTGGCTTCATCAATAAGTGCATTGATGACGTCATCCACACAGTGACTGTACGTACACACCCCAACCAGAAGCCATGGATTACAGGCAACATCCGCACTGAGCTAAAGGCTAGAGCTGCCACTTTCAAGTAGCGGGACTCTAACCCGGAAGCTTATAAGAAATCCCGCTATGCCCTCTGACGAACCATCAAACAGGCAAAGCATCAATACAGGACTAAGATTGAATCGTACTACACTGGCTCTGACGCTCGTAGGATGTGGCAAGGCTCGCAAACCATTGCAGACTACAAAGAGAAGCACAGCCGAGAGCTGCCCAGTGACATGAGCCTACCAGACAAGCTAAACTACTTCTATGGTCGCTTAGAGGCAAATAACACTGAAACATGCATGAAAGCACCAGCTGTTCCGGACGACTGTGGGATCACACTCTCTGCAGCCAATGTGAGTAAGACCTTAAAACAGGTAAACATTCACAAGGCCAGACGGATTACCAGGACGTGTACTGCGAGCATGCGCTGACCAACTGGCAAGTGTTTTCAGCGACATTTTCAACCTCTCCCTGTCTGAGTCTGTAATACCAACATGTTTAAAGCAGACCACCATAGTCCCTGTGCCCAAGAACACTAAGGTAACCTGCCTAAATGACTACTGACCCGTAGCACTCAAGTCTGTAGCCATAAAGTGCTTTGAAAGGCTGGTCATGACTCACATCAACACCATTATCCCAGAAACCCCTAGACCCACTCCAATTTGCATACCACCCTAACAGATCCACAGATTATGCAATCTCTATTGCACTCCACACTGCCCTTTCCCACCTGGAACACCTATGTGAGAATGCTATTCATTGACTACAGCTCAGCGTTCAATACCATAGTGCCCTCAAAGCTCATCAATAAGCTAAGGACCCTGGGACTAAACACCTCCATCTGCAACTGGATCCTGGACTTCGTGACAGGCCGCCCCCAGGTGGTAAGGGTAGGTAACAACATCCGCCACGCTGATCCTCAACACAGGGGCCCCTCAGGGGTGCGTGCTCAGTCCCCTCCTGTACTCCATGTTCACTCAAGACTGCACGGCCAGGCACAACTCCAACACCATCATTAAGTTTGCTGATGACAACAGTGGTAGGCCTGATCACCGACAACGACAAGACCGACTATAGGGAGGTCAGAGACCTGGCCGTATGGTGCCAGGACAACAACCTCTCCCTCAACGTGATCAAGACAAAGGAGATGATTTTGGACCACAGGAAAAAGGAGGACCGAGTACGCCCCCATTCTCATCGATGGGGCTGAAGTGGAGAAGTTTGAGAGCTTCAAGTCCCTTGGTGTTCACATCCCCAACAAACTAACATGGTCCAAACACACCAAGACAGTTGAGAAGAGGGCATGACAAAACCTATTCCCCCTCAAGAGACTGAAAAGATTTGGCATGGGTCCCCAGATCCTCAAAAGGTTCTACAGCTGCACCATCGAGAGCATCTTGACTGGTTGCATCACTGCCCGGTATGGCAACTGCTCGGGCCTCCAACCGCAAGTCACTACAGAGGGTAGTGCGTACCGCCCAGTACATCACTGGGGCCAAGCTTCCTGCCATCCAGGACCTCTATACTAGGCAGTGTCAGAGGAAGGCCCTAAAAATTGTCAAAGACTCCAGCCACCCTGGTCATAGACTGTTCTCTCTGCAACCACATGGCAAGTGGTACCGGAGCGCCAAGTCTAGGTCCAAGAGGTTTCTAAATAGCTTCTACCCCCAAGCCACAAGACTGCTGAACATCTAATCAAATGGCTACCCAGACTATTTGCATTGCTCCCCCCTTTTACACCGCTGCTACTCTGTTGTTATCATCTATGCTTAGTCACTTTATTAACTCTACCTACATGTACCCATTACCTCAACTAACCGGTGCCCCCGCACATTGACTCTGTACCGGTACCCCCTGTATAGTCTCGCTATTGTCATTTTACTGCTGATCTTTAATTACTTGTTACTTTTAATTTCTTACTCGTATTTTTTGTAAACTGTATTGTTGGTTAGGGGCTCGTAAGTAAGCATTTCACTATAAGGTCTACACCAGCTGTATTCGGCGCATGGGACTAATAAAATTTGATTCGATTTTAGACTCCCTCCTGTATGTTGTGCTAGAATCAAACTTTTTACCTCTGTGGAAGAACAGATATAGACCAATAGAAGTACTGTACTCCGATGACAAAATTCAGTCCCCCATTTGCCCTCAGAGAAGAGAGTAACCTGAAAATAAATAGAGATAAAGGATGCAAAAAATTAAGAGAAGTGGTTTTAGATATTTCCACTTCATGTAGCTATACCAATAAACCAAACTTCAATATTTCACCGTCCACTGAGAAAACGTAATCAACTTCGTGACTAAAACTTCCTTGTCTAGTTACCAAATGATAAATGGTGAGATGTAAGATGTGACAGACAGAAAGACAAGGTAATTAATTTAAAACCTGGTAGGTGACTATGGAGGTGACATGGGAGTGATGACAGGTTCCTGTAGAGTCCTGTTGGGAAGCCGTCACCCCCTGCAGTTACAGCTCCTGTGCAGTGTGGCTGTCACGACACACACACACGCACTTTCGTACGTAGGTACGCACGCTCACAAGCAGGCAGGCGCACGCATAGTTTTACAAAACAGAGGTCTGAGGGAGTGTGTGGAGGTGACTCGCATCTGATTTTCAGAGGACCCTATTAAACAGTAATCTAGCTGCTGCAGCCTTTTTTACTGTAACATCTGCAGCCTCTTCCACTGTAAAACCACTTAAAATGCCATTGACAATTTCAAGTAAAAAAATAGAATACTGTAGCATCTTTCAAATCAACGTTCATATTAGGGATGTTAAATGTTAGTCAAATAACCAATTATTCAGCCCAGAACTTCTCCAGGAGGCAGAACAGGGTGAGGCAGAAGGGAAGACAGAGGTTTGAGGCTCTGTAAGATAACAGGCATATAGGGTAGAATAGAATCATAACTTTCAAAATCAGTTTGGAACAAAAGTTTGAGCACAGATTTCCAGTTGACATCAATGTATGACTTAAGGTTTGATGACTTTTCTCAAGGTAGGACTTAGTAGGTCCTTGACCATGAAGAAGCAGAGAGGGCTGAATGCTGATCACTCAGATCTCTGGATATCAAGTGACCTTGTGTGGCTCAGTTGGTGAGAGCTGGGTACCAGCCAAGGTCGTGGATTCGATTATAAAAATGTATGCATGCACTCACTGTACTGTAAGTTACTTTGGATAGGTGTCTGCTAAGCGGCATTATAAGTAAGTTGAGGGAAACACGTAATGAAAGAAGTCAGAGTTCTGGTTTAACCATACACCTGTATGTGGCCATTGTTTAAAGTACTACAGTGAATATGAAGTCATCCATGCAGCACAACAGAATAATGGTATTTGCAGCACTAGAGTTGAATCAATGGTCTTCAATGAAAAATACAATTTCTCAATACATGTCCAAGTTCAAAAAAATATATATTGAAAAATAAAATGTTAAGTGCCTAGTATCACATACCGTATATGAATAATTTATTAATAATGCACAATGTACAGCCCATGATGATGATAAACCTCCTGAATCTCCCGCCACTAAAAAACAACCATTCAACTAAAAATCCATCCACCTCAGAAATCAACAGCAAAACAGTCCCCTCTTTAGATTACGCAATCTGTCTTCAGAGCCTTAACTCCTTCTTGAAGCAAGTGTTCTTTATATATAATTCTTTAAAATCTAGTCATATTAGTACATTTGGTCTCCGTTCCCTTAACCAGAGTTGAACAGCACATTCACTTTTGATAGAAAAACTAAACAAAAAAAAGATTCGGCTTCATCTCCCCATCTCCTTCTCCTCCTTCCCTCACCGCTAAATACAAATCAGGTAGTCCATGTTGGCTTTAATCAATCCTGTTAACCGATTGGGCCAAGAGGGTGTCGGTCTGTCTGTCCGTCTGCTCAGTAGCCTCCAATCACTCAAGCCCATTCTCCAGAGTTCTGATCCGATGTTACAAACGCAGAGTAACGATTGTTTGACCGGTCTGTCCGTCATTAGTGAAAAGCGTAGAGCAGCAGGAGGATGGTGCAGACGCCGATGACTGCACCCAGGATTAGGGAGTCCCGCCTCTTCCGCAGATTGATTCGCTGGATGAGGTTGTTGATGGCTGGGAAACGATCTGGAAGAGGAGGAAGTTAAGGGAAACAGAGAACCAAGTGCCAACCACCTCTTATTAAAAGTAATGTTCAGAAAATCATTAAATTGGAATTATAAACTGGGTGGTTTTAGCCCTGAATGATGAAAGCCGTAATATATAAGACCGTAAACATTTATTTGTACTGCTCTAATTACATTGGTAACCCATTTATAATAGCAATAAGGCACCTTGGGGGTTTGTGTTATATGGCCAATATACCATGGCTAAGGGCTGTATCCGCGTTGCGTCATACAGAAGAACAGCCCTTAGCTGTGGTATATATGGCCATATACCACAACCCCTCTGGCCTTAATCCTTAATAAAAAGCCAAACTGCCTGCTTTTCTGGTGTCATTGCTAATTATTTTGATCTGTTCTGAAATTGTATTTCTGAAACAGGCAACTGATCTTTTCTTTTGACAGCAAAGTGAAATATGATCCAATATGTTGTTCATAGAACCCTAGCAGGAGTGAGGAATGGAGCAATTTAAGCCCTCAATCCCCCCCAGTCAGTTAAATGGACCAGAATGGATCCAATTGCTCCGCATGCTCAGACATTTCCTTAGAATCAATAGGAGTTTTTCCCTCCAGAGGCTGGTGTTGGTGCCCCGTGTGAGAAAGATATCCTATCGCCCGGCCAGAAGGCCTGACAACCATGCTCAGAGCAAGATACCAGGCAGAATCAGGCTCCCATTCAAGTGGCACTCCAGTCTCCTTTTCACCTCATTTAACACCTGATTTACTTAACAAAAGGCACATCTCAATAGGTGGTCCATGTATGTCATGACATGATACAAGTGGGGATGGGGGCTTTCCTCTTCTGCTCCTCAAGCAAGGGGGAGGCCGATGACATCACAAATTCCCATCAGACCAACTCATTGAATGCCCTACTCCTTGAAATTGAGCTCAAAACATTTCTTCCTGTTTAGTGATGTGTACTTCACTATATTTATACATGGGATATCCCTTTTCAACAGGAAAAGTTCAAAAACCACTGGAGGATGTCTTTAAATCTTACTGGGATAGATGTGTTTGATAACAATACAAACTGAACTTGGAGCATGCTCATTGTGCCTATATATATTTTTTTTAATTTAAACTATTTTACTAGGCTAGTGGGTTACCTGCCTTGTTCAGGGGCAGAATGACAGATTTTTACCTTGTCAGCTCGGGGATTCGATCCAGCAACCGTTCGGTTACTGGCTTAACACTCCAACCACTAGGATACCTGCTGCCCCCCCTATTAAACAGTTAGGATTCGTAACATAAACCGACAGTCACTCTGGCATTCATTATTTCAGGGACTATAGCTGTATTGTGTCTGGTTGCAGCTCACAGGAGGTAATAGTACAGTAAATAGAGGACCTAATGAGTAAGAGCGTTGCACTAACAACGCCAAGGTCGTGGGTTCAGTTCCTGAGGGGATCAATTCACATGTACTCACTTCTGTAAATTTCTTTGGATAAAAATGTCCAATAAGTCGCATTAAAAGACAATTATGATCTAATAAAAGTTGTTTAAAACACATGATACCTGGAGACAGAATTTCTTGTCAGATTAAATACCGAAATAAGTATTTTTGAATTTGTTCTTTTTCATGTGAATTTGTTCTTTCTCACACAGATATGAACATAGGGTTGGCTTCCCAGACACATTTTAAGCCTAGTCCTGGACTAAAAAAAACATTGTTTCATGGAGAATCTCCAATGGCATAAGGTTTGCTAAGTGTTGTAAAGAATACTGGCCAGAGTGTTGACCCTGCTGTGTATGGACTTCAACAGCCCTCTCTGGGATGTCATGTTCTCCTTGGTCGCCATGGCAATGCTGCAGGGAGAGAAGAGGAAGAAGACAGTGACATACACAGGTTAAATTAGGGGAGAGGTAACCCACCCTACAATATCACCCCTGTAAGACTTGTGCTTTGTTATAAAACAGCTTTTCTCCAACTGAGAGTAATGGCAACACTACAATATCACACCTGCAAGGCTTGTTATCAAACAGCTTTTCTCTAGCAGAAAGTACAAGGCACGATTGTGTGTGTGTGTGTGGTCCCCCAAGTGCAACTACCGTGACAGACAGAAGGCTGGGGGAGGCGGAGAAACCCATTAGAGGGGGAGGAGAACTTTCACATTAATTTAGAATGCAGAGAGAGAGAGAGAGAGAGAAATACTGGGGTAGCTGAGTCACTGAGGCCCTGTGGATATTACAGGGGGAGCCGAGTCACTGAGTCCCTGCGGTCACTTTGAGGCCCTGTGGATATTAGCGCAGAGATACACTGAGGCGTGTAGTTCTAGCGCACACAGTGTTTCCCAATGATCTTTTTTTTCAGGAGTGGAGGCAAGTGTAGCAGTGGGGTGGGGGCACACGGCCACATCGAAACGAGAGCACACACATACAGCGCATTAGCGTATTCGGAAAGTATTCAGATCCCTTGACTTCTTCCACATTTTGTTACGTTACAGCCTTATTCTAAAATGGATCAAATAGATGTTTTCCACTCATCAATCTACACACAATACCCCATAATGACAAAGTGAAAACAGGTTTTTAGAAATGTTTTCAAATGAAAAAAATTATAAACATAAATACCTTATTTACATAAGTATTCAGACCTTTGCTATGAGACTCAAAATTGACCTCAGGTGCATCCTGTTTCCACTGCCCATCCTCGAGATGTTTCTACAAACTTGGAGTCCACCTGTGGTAAATTCAACTGATTGGACATGACTTGGAAAGGCACACACCTGTCTATTTAAGGTCCCACAGTTGACAGTGCATGTCAGAGTAAAAACCAAGCCATGGGGTCGAAGGAATTGTCTGTAGAGCGCGTCGAGGCTATAGATCTGGGGAAAGGCACCAAGAAAATAAATGTGCAGCATTGAAGGTCCACAAGAACACAGTGGCCTCCATCATTCTTAAACGGTAGAAGTTTGGAACCACCAAGACTATTCGTAGAGCTGGCCGCCCAGCCAAACTGAGCAATCAGGGGAGAAGGGCCTTGGTTAGGGAGGTGACCAAGAACCCGATGGTCACTGACAGAGCTCTAGAGTTCAGGCCTTTATGGTAGTGGCCAGAAGGAAGCCACTCCTCGGTAAAAGGCACATGACAGCCCTCTTGGAGTTTGCCAAAAAGGCACCTAAAAGGACTCTGACCATGAGAAACAGATTCTCTGGTCTCATGAAACCAAGATTGAACTCTTTGGCCTGAATGCCAAGCGTCACGTCTGGAGGAAACCTGCCACCATCCCTACAGTAAAGCATGGTGGTGGCAGAATCATGCTGTGGGGATGGTTTTAAGCGGCAGGGACTGGGAGACTAGTCTGGGTCGAAGAAAAGATGAACGGAGCAAAGTACAGTGAGATCCTGATCCAGAGCTCTCAGGACCTCAGACTGGGGCGAAGGTTCACCTTCCGACAGGACAACACTAAGCGCACAGCCAAGACAATGCAGGAGTGGCTTCGGGACAAGTCTCTAAATCGGACTTAAATCTGATCAAACATCTCTGGAGAGACCTGAAAATAGATGTGCAGCAACAATCCCCATCCAACCTGACGGAGCGTAGAGCTTGAGAGAATCTGCAGAAGGGGAGAAACTCCCCAAATACAGGTGTGCCAAGCTTGTAGCGTCATACCCAAGAAGACTCGAGGCTGTACTCTCTGTCAAAGGTGCTTCAACAAAGTAAAGGGTCTGAATACTTATATAAAACGTAATTTTATTTTTTTAATTAATTAGTAAAAAAAAAATACAAAAAAAGTTTTTCCTTCTCATTATGGGGTATTGTGTGTAGATTGATGAGTGGAAAACATATATTTAATACATTTTAGATTAAGGCTGTAGCCTAACAAAATGTGGAAAAAGTCAAGGGGTCTGAATACTTTCCGAAGGCACTGTACACAGACACACACTTCACAGCAAAAAAGCTTCAGAGAACGACCCTCCGTTAGATATGGATTTCCCCAGACACCTCAAGACAGCAGATATACAATCTCATTTAAGAAAAAAAATTGTAGCTTTCACGTGGTAACCGTAATTTAGTCTGAAGAGACTTAACGCACCTCAGTACCGTCATTTCCTTCAAAGACGTGAAGCCTGGAACAAAGCCTGAGGGCTCTAGCTAATTTCAGATCTTGTGGTGTTCTTCGGTGTACATGGACATCAAGCACTTCATGTTCTCCCATCTCTTTCAACTGAGTGCTGCCTTGTCATTGGAAGATTAAATGGCTGCGATATGGAAACTTCCTCACCAAGTAAGGATGTGGGTGCACTGTATGTTGAGTGTGTGTGGGAGCTAGGGTGTTTGATTGAGAAAGTGTGGTAGCTTAACATTTGTAGGACATGTTTGAATAAATACAGTAAGCGTGTATGTGTGTGTTGCGTCTGTAAACTTCATCGCTGCCAGCTGCTGACAGTCTAACACCTCGTAGGTTGTTGCTGAGGGGACAATCAGTCCCTATGCCAAGGATCTAGCTCATATATCATGTTCTCCAGAGTCAGAGGGGGAAGACCCATCGCCTCTCTTCCCAAAGCCCAACACTGCTGACTGACTTAACACTGGGCCAGCGTTAGCGCTACGCTAGCGTGCTAACGACAATCAGAGCTGCAATCTGATAGGGGCGATGCTAAAGCTTACTCACACACACAAACTCAACCTGGCTGAACACCAGCTCAAAGCTAAGCTAATTCAGCTCATCACCGCAAGCATCTCAAGGAACTGACCTAAAGTCAAGTCATTGTGGGGTTTCTAGATAAGTTTATTGAGACCAATTCTCTCCAGTCTAACCCCAATTTGACAGATCTTAATATGGAGATGTTACTTTAACCCAAAACAGCATTTTTGTGCTGTGAGAATCGCACTCTTTTCTTTCTGCAGAGGAGAGGAGCTGGACAGGGAGAGGCGCTGCACGGCCCAAAAATCCACTTAACGAAGCACCTGTGCCAGTAGCCTCCCCTCTGGCAGTGATCTGTGGGTGGGCTGCGGCAGGGAGAGAAGATGGATGAGAGGGGGAGGGAGGGAAGGAAGGATAGATGGAGAGGGAGGGAAGGATAGATGAGGGTGGGTAGATTCGGAAGAGTTTTGGCTGGGTGGCCACACATGACTGGGGAGGTTGGGGACGCCCCTTACAGCATAAGAGGCAGAGGCAACGGGGAGGCTGAGAAGGTGGGAGGGATAGAGGCAACGGGGAGGCTGAGATGCTGGGAGGGATAGAGGCAACTCGGAGGCTGAGACGGTGGGAGGGATAGAGGCAACTCGGAGGCTGAGACGGTGGGAGGGATAGAGGCAACTCGGAGGCTGAGACGGTGGGAGGGATAGAGGCAACTCGGAGGCTGAGACGGTGGGAGGGATAGAGGCAACTCGGAGGCTGAGACGGTGGGAGGGATAGAGGCAACTGGGAGGTTGAGAAGGTGGGAAGGATAGAGGCAACGGGGAGGCTGAGAAGGTGGGAGGGATAGAGGCAACGGGGAGGCTGAGAAGGTGGGAGGGATAGAGGCAACGGGGAGGCTGAGATGGTGGGAGGGATAGAGGCAACAGGGAGGCTGAGATGGTGGGAGGGATAGAGGCAACAGGGAGGCTGAGATGGTGGGAGGGATAGAGGCATAGCCCACTTCCGCTCTTGAAAAAAACTTTACTTGACCATATCAGCCCACTTAGGCCTGAAAGCTGTTCTTGTCTCCATCTCTGGGCTAATGGTGTAATCTCATCTAAATGGTGTCACAGAGTGGATATTAAGAGGTGGGGTCAGAGGCAAAGAGCTCCACACAGACCAAGGTCACCATTTGTCAGGATCACTAGTGTCTCTGTACCGGACTCTTTAGAGAGACTTCACCTCATGCCCATGGAGATGTCTAACGTCCAGTGTAGCTACTAGCGACCACCCTCCCACCTCATCAAACCCCCATCATAGGTTCTAGAGCCAGTTTAAAGACAACAAATAAGTGCACACTAGGGAGTAGTGTGTGTGTGTGTCTATCCCCTAAAGTCCCAACAAGGACAGTAAAACAACAAAAATTCTCCCTCGTGGGGACATTTCCTAAGTCCCCACGAGGACAAAGGCTATTTTAGACTTAGGTTAAGGGGTTAGGGAAAATAGGATTTTGAATGGAAATACATTTTAGGCCACACAAGGATAGTAAAACATATGCTGTGTGTGTGTGTGAGAGAGAGAGTGAGAGTGAATGTCTGCATTAGGCTTACCTTATTGTGTCATCCATCAGCCGGTCTGAACTGCAATGAGAGGGAGAGAGAACCAGAGAAGAAAGAGATGGTTAGCTTCTGTGGTGAGGCAGCAGCAGTGTGGTGATATGGGGTGATTGAATGACTTGAGCTCCTCCACATATCTCTGGGAGTCAGGGTGGTAACAATCGGTGCCAAGCTGGCCAGAATCCTGATCAGGTCCCTGGGAGGGCTGCGCTGGGATCCACCTCCTCCCTCCATCCATCCCCAGCAGCACCCCTGATAACTGGCCCTATGGGCTGAAATACTTAACTTTGATTTATGTTGCGGGCCTTAATTCCAATTTCCCATTGACTTCAATGCATGAAGTTATGATTTACAAGAAAACAGAGTTGTTTTGTGCATCTTGAGTTAAGATGAGGAACTACTGAATGTGTCCCAGGTCACGGTTGGGGTCATAAAGCCATATGATTTGATGGGATGGCTTATGACAGCTGTTGTGTCACCTACAGTGCCTTTGGAAAGTATTCATACCCCTTGACTTTTTCCACATTTAGTTAGGTTACAGTCTCCTAAAATTGATTAAATAGTTTTTTCCCCCTCATCAATCTACATACAAGTTTTGAAATGTTTGCTAATTTATAAAACATAACAGAAATATCACATTAACATAAGTATTCAGACCCTTTACACAGTACTTTGTTGATGCACCTTCGGCAGCAATTACAGCCTTGAGTCTTCTTGAGTATGACGCTACAAGCTTTGCACACTTGAGTTTCTCCCATTGTTCTCTGCAGATCCTCTCAAGCTCTGTCAGGTCGGATGGGGAGTGTTGCTACACAGATATTTTCAAGTCTCTCCAGAGATGTTCAACCGGGTTCAAATACAGGCTCTGGCTGGGCCACAAAGAGAATCAGGGACTTGTCCCGAAGCCACTCCTGCGTTGTCTTGGCTGTGTGCTTATAGTCATCCTGTTGGAAGGTGAACCTTCACCCAAGTCTGAGGTCTTAAGCGCTCTGGAGCAGGTTTTCATCAAGGATCTCTCTGTACTTTGCGCCCTTCACCTTTACCTCGATCCTGACTAGTCTCCCAGTCCCTATTGCTGAAAAGCACCCCCACAGCATGATGCTGCCACCACCATGCTTCACCGTAGGGCTGGTGCCAGGTTTCCTCCAGACGTAACACATGGCATTCAGGCCAAAGGTTTCATCAGACCAGAGAGTCTTGTTTCTCATGGTCGAAGAGTCTTTAGGTGCCTTTTGGCAAACTCCAAGCGGGCTGTCATGTGCCTTTGCTGAGGAGTGGCTTCCGTCTGGCAACTAACATTAAAGCCTGATTGGTGGAGTGCTGCAGCGATGGTTGTCCTTCTGGAAGGTTATCCAATCTCCACAGAGGAACTTGAGAGCGTTGTCAAAGTGACCATTGGGTTCTTGGTCACATCCCTGACCAAGGCCCTTCTCCCCCCCGATTGCTCAGTTTGGCTGGGCGGCCAGCTCTAGGAAGAGTCTTGGTGGTTTCAAACGTCTTCCATTTAAGAATGATGGAGGCAACTGTGTTCTGTGGACCTTCAATGCTGCAGAAATGTTTTGGTACCCTTCCCCCAGATCTGTGCCGACACAATACTGTCTCGGCACTCTATGGACAATTCCTTCAACCTCATGGCTTGGTTTTTGCTCTGACATGCACTGTCAACTGTGGGACCTTGTATAGACAGGTGTGCGCGCGCCTTTCCAAATCATGTTCAATCAATTGAATCTACCACAGGTGGACTGCAATCTAAAGGATGATCAATGGAAACAGGATGCACCTGAATGGATATCTGTCAGTTTCCACTGTCAGTCAAAGTCAGGCTTACATAATAGCTTTCACCTAGATTCACCTGGTCAGTCTGTCATGGAAAGAGACTCATGCTTTGTACACTCAGTGTATACCTGACTTGAATATGAACAGACAATATAGTACTACTTCTAACTTCCTACGGTGCCCCAACATATCCTACAAACAAATAGCCTTGCTATCATTTCTAGTCCCCTTCACTCTGACACAGTACCAATCACCTCAGAGATCGTCTCTTCACACACAGCTAATAAATAGCCTGCTGTTTAGCTGGTGTGTCACCTCATACTGTGTCAGTGCAGTGGCAGACCTGGCCATTCATTCATCTGCAGCCTGAAGCCAACCAGTTGATGAAAACATGAAGCCTGGAGAGTAGCACTGTTAGCAACATGCTGTTAATCCTTATAAATGGCCCCAGTTGCTGCTGACGAGGCCCTCTTCACTCCCTCTTCCTGTCCTTTAGCAATTAGCAATAGTCTCTTATGGCTGTGCAGAGCCATTTTCCATATGGTATGGATCTTATAAAACATTTAAAAAAACAGGTCAATTACTACTAGCTTACCCTAGACTCATTCATCTACATTAAGTGAAAGGGATAAAAGGGTAGGCTAGCCTCTCGCATAGGGTGGGAGCTCTGTAACTAAGTATGTATTGATGAACCAAACGCAACAAAAGTCTTTATTGCTATTATTATCCAAAAATGTTGTTCCAGAGCAGCACGGAAATGGCCAACTCCCTCTTTTCCCCAGAAGATCATCTCTCTGAGTGTGCAATGCTGTCAAGGCAAAGGGTGGCTATTTGAAAAATCGCAAATATAAAACATTGATTTGTTTAAGTTATTTTGCTTACTACATGATTCCATGTGTTATTTAATCGTTTTGATGTCTTCACTATTAAACTACAATGTAAAAAATAGTAAAACAAAAGAAAAACCCTTGAATGATTAGGTGTTCTAAAACTTTTGACCGGTAGTGTACATTACAGCATTATGGATGCTAACCAATTAGAACAGAGCTAATGGTATGGAATGTTGGTGGGATGGGACGACTGTTACAATATGTGGGCACTGGGCAGAATCTTACATTAAATAATGCTGTGATGGAAATACTTAAGGCATTCTGAAGGCAAGGCAAGCTGCTACTCCTGTAGCTCTGAGTGGCTTTTAAAGGAGCACCCCCACCTCACCTCGTGTGTGTGTTGACAGGTTAATTAAACCGAAGGTGGTGTTGTGATGTTGATGGACCCAGGCAGTAACATCTAAGCTGGAGATAATGAGGTTTAGCTGCAGTCAGTCAGTCGGAGTAAATCATTTGTTTGGTCTTTCCAGGCCCTGGATGACTAAGGGGCAAGCTGGGCTCAGGAGACCCAGGATCCTGCTCCCCTGAGTGGGGGAGTCCCCAGAGTATACTGTCCTACCCTGGAGGGAGAGTACATTGTGAGGAGAACTCTCCTCCATCTAGTCCCACAGAGCCTAATAGCGTCACAGCACACACACATACTCTCCTAGTGTCACGACCCCCCCCGTGGCCCAAGTTGCTCGTCAAAAACAACTGTCTCAGCAGTTTATTTCCTAATTAGAATCAATACTGATAATGTTTCAGGAAAGGAGGAAAAACAAAAACAAAGTAGCAGTCAGTAGTGAGTTCAGTCCTCCCTTCAGGGAACAGGACACCAGGGTATAGCTAGGTCATTGGTGGACAAATCTGGAACATCATTTCCAAACCTCCAATGTTGGAAAAATAATGATTTTATATTCTGCCAGACAGGAAATGATTGTGATAGTCAAGCCAATTTGAATCATGTCGTACACAACAGTACTACACAATGGTGTCTCGGCTATGCACACGCACACGGATAACCACAGACACACACTGCATCCCCTATCCCCCCAGTGATGAATGTCCTCCGGGAGGGGCAGTAGGGGACGCGGGCGCAGCCATCCTTCCATCCTGTGCCACCTGGCTTTACTGAGAGAGACAGATCTATGACTGGCAAGGTCCTCTTGTTACTAAATGGGCTGACCAGTGCCTGGCAACCACATCTTTTATGGTTAGGACTTGAGGGAACAGCATGACTCAAGGAGAGGGAGAGTGGGGAGGCAAAGGAGGGGAGAGAGAGAGAGAGAGGAGGGAGATGGGGGTGACAAAGGAGGGAGAGAACGAGAGGAGGATAGGGGGGAGGGGCAGCAAAACTCAAAGAGAGAAAGGAGGAAGGGTGAGTACAGAGCTGTGCTGGCACTAAGTTGGTCTGGCTCGTGTCCACGAGGAAGAAATATGGAGGTCGTCAATAATGATGAATCAAAAGAGGGCTTGATAATCAGGGTGGAGAGAGTGAGTGTTAACAATACAGTAGGAAGTGTGTGTAGCTGTGTTCCCAAAGGAAACACTTGTATCAGCTTATCAAACCATTACAGGTACAACTGCATTTAGTGAGTTGGCTTAACTAAACATGGACCATTCTTTTCATCGATTCAGAAAATAACATGACCATTATGTCTTCATAACTGTTTGTATGATTTGTGTTCCTGTTTAAAAACATACTATGGGACATTGGCTGCATTCTGATTCTCTACCCTTCTCCTGAAGTGTACACTCCCCCTCATGGATTTAAAAGGAACGGACTGGTGTGAGGAATATGGTGGAACCTCCTTCCAGAAATGCTTGCACCAATCCAATGCTTTCATTGCACCAATCCAAAGCATGATTGGGAGTGAACACCTCTGGAGAAGGGTAGAGAATCAGAATGGAGCTAGGGTGTACATGTGAAGGGGAATTTGGACATTAGGTGTCAGGACAAGAGGACCAATAGGAATGCATCAAATTAATATAAGGAGGATAGTGGGTTACTCTGGCAAAGTCATTGGTGGAGGGACACAAAGCCAAAAGGCATTGTCCTCATACGGGACCTGACCACAGTCACACCTCTGAATACCAGATGGGTCACACACACAGACACTGGAGAAAGACTCTCGCGTTAATAGACAGAGCTATGGATGTAAAGACTGACCATCCAAGAATTCATAACTGTTTCATAGATGTTTTGAAGGGTTCTGATTGGGTAAGAAAGTTGAACTAAGCTCATGTGGAAAAAGTTATATTCTTCAAGAATAAAGGCTGTGGCGATGACAAAATTTCATCAGCCGGTGATTGTCAAGCAAATAACTATCACTGTAATTGACCCTTAATTAACAAACACATTTAGCATCAACTGGCTTCCACACAGCCTACAAGCCACTAATGCAGACCTTTGGAACATATACATTTTAAGTGTAATACATCCATGTAATATAGCCTACACCATCACAATAAATTCATTATATATTTTAGACCGGTCTAAAGAAACATGATATGAAGCAAATGTAGTCATTTCATTAGAAAATAATAGCATACTTTGAGTTGTCCTTATGTTAGGTCCTGATGTGGCTATGCCATATGGCTGTGGGCTACACTAGCTCATTTAGCAGACAAGATTAGCTTAGAATTCCGTGGCGTTATTTTAGTATGAAGGATATATTTTCTCCAAAAGTTGAGGGAGTGAGCACAAGTAAATAGTTAGCGCTATATGCTTAATTGAGTTATTCATGTAACTTTAAGTTGTTCTACAGACGGTGGGCCATATGTTTCGATTTTTAATACAATGTATTTAAAAAAAATTGTAAGGCTGCATGATGAGACTAACGATGAAAGCATGAGTGCTGCTTTGTTTTTTTGTGCAGAATGTGCACACATAAATCTCTGATTCACAATTTAAAAAGCCCTTGATAATGCTTTGAATTTCCCGGCAGCATCCCCTTTGTGTGGCCAGCACCCTAAAAAAATCCATGTCTTTTGCAGCTCTTCTCCCTGAGTGGTGCCTGCTCCGAAGCACTTCTCACTAACACGGCTCTCCATCATGTGATCTGGTCTTTCTCACAGGCTACAAGTGAAGACCGAGACATCGGGGGACGCAACTGAGCACGTCCTGATCCAATTCCGAGGTGCATAAAGAAGATATTCGAAGAACGGTGCACATTTACTTTGCCAGCCAACAAGATGAGGAGGCCTAACGAACAGCAAAAGCACTAGCATGTCAATCTACTATCCCCCATAGTACAAAAGTTGACCTATTAGTCTGTGATAAATTAATATTCCAAACAGTCTGGGACAGTTGTGGGATGCAATGGATGCCAAATGAATACAACCGCAAGCATCAAAAACCTGTTTTAAGCATTTTAGCTTAAAATGTTGATAAACTATTAGGCTACTTCTTCACAATATAAGCGCAGCAATGCGCACAGGGCAGTAGGCTATAAACACGAATGTTCCATTAGCGGGAAAACACCATTATCAAAAGTGACCACAAATGTGATTATGCATATAATGCTTTTATTATAAAAGGTGCATTTTAATGGGGAAAAGTATCTTCCCCCAAACTTAAAACTCATGCACTGCTTACGTATGCCAGTTAGCTCTACACCCCTTGTAAAGTGGATTAATGTGCTTAAGTTATTTGGCCACCTTAGTTTTGATATAAACCTTATTAAAACGTATAGGCCAATGGGAGCTAGGCTACATGAGGTGTGCGACTATGATAATAAAATAAATAACAAGACCCCTTGACTTTATCAACATTTTATTATTGCTGTACAACCTTAATCTAAAATTAGTATTTATTTGTCATCAATCTACACACAATAACCCATAATGACAAAGCAAAAAAAAAAGGAAATTTCAAGTATTCAGACCGTTTACTGAGTACTTTGTTGAAGCACCTTTGGCAAAGAATACAGCCTTGAGTCTTCTTGGGTAAGTTTGGCACAGCTGCATTTGGGGAGTTTCTCTCATTCCTCTTTGCAGATCATCTCAAACTCTGTCAGGTTGGATGGTGAGTGTTGCTGCAGAGCTATTTTCAGGTCTCTCCAGAAATGTACGACCGGGTTCACATACAGGTTCTGGCTGGGCCACTCAAAGAGAATCAGAGACTTGTCCCGAAGCCACTCCTGCATTGTCTTGGCTGTGTGCTTAGGGTAGTTGTTCTGTTACAAGGTGAACCTTTGCCTCAGTCTGAGGTCCTAGGCGCTCTGGAGCAGGTTTTCAACAAGATCTCTGTACTTTCCTCCGTTCAACTTCGCCTTGATCCTGACTAGTCTCCCAGTCCCTGCTGATGAAAAACATCCCCACGGCATGATGCTGACACCACCATGCTTCACTGTAGGTATGGTGCCAGGTTTCCTCCAGACATGACACTTGGCATTCAGGCCAAAGAGTTCAATCTTGGTTTCATCAGACAAGAGCATCTTGTTTCTCATGGTCTGAGAGTCTTTAGGTGCCTTTTGGCAAACTCCAAGAGGGCTGTCATGTGCCTTTTACTGTGGAGTGGCTTCCGACTGGCCACTCTACCATAAAGGCCTGATTATTGGAGTGTTGCAGAGATGGTTGTCCTTCTGGAAGGTTCTCCCTTCTCCACAACTCTAGAGCTCTGTCACTGACCAATCGGGTTCTTGGTCACATCCCAAGATTGCTCAGTTTGGCCTGGCAGCCATCTCTAGGAATAGTCTTGGTGGTTCCAAACTTCCTCCATTTAAGAATGGAGGCCACTGTGTTCTTGGGGACCTTCAATGCTGCAGACATTTTTTGGTACCCTTCCCCTGATCTGTGCCTCGACACAATCCTGTCTTGGAGCGCTACGGCAATGCCTTCGCACTCATGGCTTGGTTTTTGCTCTGACATGCACTGTCAACTGTGGGACCTTATATAGACAGGTGTGTGCCTTTCTAAAATCATGTCCAAACAATTGAATTTATCACAGGTGAACTCCAATGAAGTTGTAGAAACATTTCAAGGATGATCAATGGAAACAGGATGCACCTAAGCTCAATTTCGAGTCTCATAGCAAAGGATCTGAATACTTACGTAAATAAGGTACCAGTTATTTTTTTTAAACATTTGCAAACATTTCTAAAACCCTGTTTTCGCTTTATCATTATGGGGTATTGTGTGTAGATTGCTGAGAAAAAATAAACATTTAATACATTTTATAATAAGGCTGTAACGTAACAAAAATGTGGAAAAAGTAAAAGGATTTGAATACTTTCCGAAGGCACTGTATAATTCACAAGTGATAAGCTAATATTGCCACCCATCAGCAGTGGTGTAAAATACTTATGTAAAAACACTTTGAAGTACTACTTAAGTTGTTTTTTGGGGTATCGGTACTTTATATATACAGTGGGGAAAAAAAGTATTTAGTCAGCCACCAATTGTGCAAGTTCTCTCACTTAAAAAGATGAGAGGCCTGTAATTTTCATCATAGGTACAAAAAAAAATCCAGAAAATCACATTGTAGGATTTTTTAATGAATTTATTTGCAAATTATGGTGGAAAATAAGTATTTGGTCACATACAAACAAGCAAGATTTCTGGCTCTCACAGACCTGTAACTTCTTCTTTAAGAGGCTCCTCTGTCCTCCACTCGTTACCTGTATTAATGGCACCTGTTTGAACTTGTTATCAGTATAAAAGACACCTGTCCACAACCTCAAACAGTCACACTCCAAACTCCACTATGGCCAAGACCAAAGAGCTGTCAAAGGACACCAGAAACAAAATTGTAGACCTGCACCAGGTTGGGAAGACTGAATCTGCAATAGGTAAGCAGCTTGGTTTGAAGAAATCAACTGTGGGAGCAATTATTAGGAAATGGAAGACATACAAGACCACTGATAATCTTCCTCGATCTGGGGCTCCACGCAAGATCTCACCCGTGGGGTCAAAATGATCACAAGAACGGTGAGCAAAAATCCCAGAAACACACAGGGGGACCTAGTGAATGACCTGCAGAGAGCTGGGACCAAAGTAACAAAGCCTACCATCAGTAACACACTACGCCGCCAGGGACTCAAATCCTGCAGTGCCAGACGTGTCCCCCTGCTTAAGTCAGTACATGTTCAGGCCCGTCTGAAGTTTGCTAGAGAGCATTTGGATGATCCAGATGAGGATTGGGAGAATGTCATATGGTCAGATGAAACCAAAATAGAACCTTTTGGTAAAAACTCAACTCGTCGTGTTTGGAGGACAAAGAATGCAGAGTTGCATCCAAAGAACACCATACCTACTGTGAAGCATGGGGGTGGAAACATCATGCTTTGGGGCTGTTTTTCTGCAAAGGGACCAGGACGACTGATCCGTGTAAAGGAAAGAATGAATGGGGCCATGTATCGTGAGATTTTGAGTGAAAACCTCCTTCCATCAGCAAGGGCATTGAAGATGAAACGTGGCTGGGTCTTTCAGCATGACAATGATCCCAAACACACCGCCCGGGGCAACGAAGGAGTGGCTTCGTAAGAAGCATTTCAAGGTCCTGGAGTGGCCTAGCCAGTCTCCAGATCTCAACCCCATAGAAAATCTTTGGAGGGAGTTGAACGTCCGTGTTGCCCAGCGACAGCCCCAAAACATCACTGCTCTAGAGGAGAGCTGCATGGAAGAATGGGCCAAAATACCAGCAAGTGTGTGAAAACCTTGTGAAGACTTACAGAAAACGTTTGACCTCTGTCATTGCCAACAAAGGGTATATAACAAAGTATTGAGATAAACATTTGTTATTGACCAAATAATTATTTTCCACCATGATTTGCAAATAAATAAATTTAAAATCCTACAATGTGATTTTCTGGATTTCTTTTTCTCATTTCGTCTGTCATAGTTGAAGTGTACCTATGATGAAAATTACAGGCCTCTCATCTTTTTAAGTTGGAGAACTTGCACAATTGGTGGCTGACTAAATACTTTTTTGCCCCACTGTATGCATGCATGCATGTATATATATATATATATATATATATATATATATATATACACATATATATATACATACACACACACACATACACAGTTGAAGTCGGAAGTTTACGTACACGTTAGCCAAACACATTTAAACTCAGTTTTTCACAATTCCTGACATTTAATCCTAGTAAAAATTCCCTGTCTTGGGTCAGTTAGGATCACCACTTTATTTTAAGAATGTGAAATGTCAGAATAATAGTAGAGAGATTTATTTCAGCTTTTATTTCTTTCATCACATTCCCAGTGGGTCAGAAGTTTACATACACTCAATTAGTATTTGGTAGCATTGCCACTAAATTGTTTAACTTGGGTCAAACATTTCTGGTAGCCTTCCACACACTTCCCACAATAAGTTGGGTGAATTTTGGCCCATTCCTCCTGACAGAGCTGGTGTAACTAAGTCAGGTTTGTCGGCCTCCTTGCTCGCACACGCTTTTTCAGCTCTGCCCACAAATTTTCTGTAGGATTGAGGTCAGGGCTTTGTGATGGCCACTCCAATACCTTGACTTTGTAGGGTACTTTTTCCACCACTGCCCTAATATTCTTGATTTAATATTTTCTTTTACATGTACTAAATAATATGTGTGAAATTGATTTGGATTTAGAATGGACCATTATAATGCACCGGTCTCAAAAAGTTGAAAAAATACATTATCTCTGCACTTAAATAGGAAACGAGGGACTCTTTTCCGGTTGTATATATTTCATGCCAAAATACCCTGATGAAGACAGCTTGTCTGTCGAAACGTTGAACATAAACATCTGAGCTTCTAGAGTGTGCGTCTCTCCTTTATTTTTTTTAAGTGTTCCACTCCGCTAGCCAGCACCTCGCCTAAATAGGTGTGTAAATCATCAGGTGCAGAAGAGGGACTGTTGAGCTGCAGCGGGAGCTAATTCATGGCATTTTTATATGCGCCAATGAGACGGAGGATGGATTTATGTGTTGCTCACTCACTCTCAGGCTATATGGTTTAGTTGTAGAGGGGGTGGAGGGGAGGTAGGACATGGTAGGGATGTGTGTAACCTTGCGGCAGCCACAGCTACGACTAGGGTGTTCTCCATCCTGCCTCTTTGCTCAGTCCTGTGTTTTTGCAGTAATTAAAAATCAGCCATCAGAGCAAAGCTAATTCCATGTGGTATTGTGATTTATCCTCTAGAAACCTACCTTTCTAGGAGCAAGAACTAATGTTGAGAACTAATGTAACGTAACAACTGCATTCTAAATCAGAAAGAAACTACTGGGGTTAACAACTCTTCAGATAGAAACTACTGTACTGTCTTCATAACTTTTCTGAGACAATGGGGGTGAGTGAGATGATCGAAATCAGATAGCTAACTAAACAGGCATGATCAGCCTCAGCTCTGCTATGAGGATGTCAGTTTCATTGATGGACCAAATAAGACAGATATTGGAGAGAGAGATTATTATTTTTGTTTCAAAAGTAACACACTTTGTCTTGCACAGCTCCCTATTGGGAAGAGAGATATGGCCATGCTACTGAGACCTGACACAAACAGATGAGGGAAGGAGGGAGAAATGGTCTGTGAGAGAGTACTGGTACGAGAGGGGTGATGGGAAGACTGCATGAGGGAGAAAGTGAGGTTGAGGAAATAGCGTGCGAGAGTGAAAAATACTTGATTTACACAAAACATTAGGAACACTATTGCTAACGCCAGTACCTCCAGTAAAGGTTGCGACTGGCTCCATCTCTAATCGCTCCTGAGCGGATCATAGGCAGAGGAGGGCAAGCAGCTGCCACTCCCTCTCTGGTTCCCCAGGGCTCTCCCCACTCATCCTGATTACATTAGCATATCTGGAGCTAGCATAACGTGGTCAGAGAGAGCGAGAGATTAAGGATGAGGCAATATAAATGGAGAGGGCACCAGTTGGAGACAGTGTATGAGCTTGCATGTGTGAGTATGAGTGAGAGAGACAGAGATAGAGGGGGGAGCAGACAGAAGATAACAGAGCAGAGAGAGAGTGAGAGAATGGAGAGATATACAGAAAGAGATATGAGAGATGGGAAAGGTTGACGGAGAAAAACTGAGTGCTGAGTCATTGGCCTGTAGGCCCCCAGCTAGGGCTGTTACGGTCACCGTGTTACCGCCACACCGACGGTCACGAGTCATGAAGGCAGTCAAATTCCACGTGACAGTTTAGTCACGGTAATTAGGTTTCGCCAAGCTCTGATGCTGCTGATGGTCATTAGTAGCCTAGCAAACTTGCTAACTGCCAGGTACTGAGCACTCTATTGTCCCCTAATCACTCTGATATCAATGCTAATGTATTCAAAAATCAAATCAAACACTTCATGAGAGCCCATGAGCTCATGTTGTGCAACATTTCTATAGGCTATGCACTTGAGTGATAACCGCAAATAAAAAGAGGATCCCCTCAGCTTTCTATAGGCTAGGCCTGCTATATTTATTTCTCAACTTGCCTACTATTAAGCACATTGCTTATATTTACAACAGGAGTATAGCCTACCTGTCTAGCATGAAAATAAACCATGGGAAAAGCGTCCTCCATTTGCTATTTAGGTGCATAGATGACGTATTTTACCACTGCCCCCGTTTCAATACAGGTGCATGATAATGGTACATTCTAAATCAAAACAAATGTCAGTCATACCTTATTTAGTATATGTAAAGACCAGATTAAATCAAGAAAAGTAATGGGTGACAATATTAGCTTATCACTTGTGAATTATATATTATCACTGATGCCCAGCTTAAGCGCATGCTATTTTTCGCAGTTTTAACATAAATTTAAAAAAAATCGATCCACACCTCATGTAGCCTAGCCCATAGGCCTATATGTTTGTATCACAACTAAAGTGGCCAAATAACTTCTTAAAATTAAGAACATTAATCCACTGGCATATATAAGCGGTGCGTGAGGTTCAAGTTTGGGGAAGATCATTTTCACCATAAAAATGCACCTATATAATTACATGCATAGTCACGTTTGAGAATGGTATTTTCCTGCTAATGGAACATTCACGCTTATAGCCTACAGTACTGCTGTGTGTGCGCATTGCTATACTTGTGTGAAGAAGCCTAACAGTTTATCAACATTTTAAACTAAACTTTCTGATCTGTTGCGTCAGCCTCATTGTTTAAAACAATTTTTTTGATGCTAGTGGTTGTATTCATTTGGGATCTATCACATCCCACAACTGCCAAAGACCGTTTGGAATATTTATTTCTCACACAGAATATAGTAGGTCAACTTTTGCACTATGGGGATAGTAGAATGACAGGCTAGTGCTTTTGCTGTTCGTTAGGCCTCCTCATCTTGTTGGCTGAGGAAAAGTAAATGAGGACAGTTCTTCCAAGATCTTCAATATGCACCTCGGAATTGAAAAAGGACGCACGCAGTGGCGTCCCCCGATGTGGCTGTCTTCACTTGTAGCCTGTGAAACCCGATCACGTGACGGAGAGCCATGTGAGTGAGAGGTGCGTTGGCACACAGCCGGGAGAAGGGAATTATAATTATTGCCAAATTGGGAATGAGACTGACAAAGTGTGTACAGTCTGTAAAAAAACAAATTTATGTTACATAAGTCTAAATTAAGCATATAGGAGTACCTGTTCCTTTGTTAACCGCTCAACACAGAACAGCCGCATGTGCACACTCCCTCAAATCGTTGAGAAAATATCCTTTCTATTTTATTCAGCTATGTTCAATTGTATTCTTCACACTATAAAATAATGTCAAGTAATTATAAGCAAATCTTGTCTGCTAAATGAACTAGTGTAGCCCACAGCCATAGCCACATCAGGACCTAACATAAGGACCACGCAGAGTATGCAATTCTTTTCTTCTAAAATGACTACATTTTCTTCATATCATGTTTCTTTAAACCGGTCTAAAATAAATAATGTATTTATTGTGACGGTGTAGGCTACAGTGAGGGAAAAAAAGTATTTGATCCCCTGCTGATTTTGTACGTTTGCCCACTGACAAAGAAATGATCAGTCTATAATTCTAATGGTAGGTTTATTTGAACAGTGAGAGACAGAATAACAACTAAAGAATCCAGAAAAACGCACGTGAAAAATGTTATAAATTGACTTGCATTTTAATGAGGGAAATAAGTATTTGACCCCCCTCTCAATCAGATTTCTGACTCCCAGGTGTCTTTTATACAGGTAACGAGCTGAGATGCTCGTAATCTCAGCTTGTTACCTGTATAAAAGACATCTGTCCACAGAAGCAATCAGATTCCAAACTCTCCACCATGGCCAAGACCAAAGAGCTCTCCAAGGATGTCAGGGACAAGATTGTAGACCTACACAAGGCTGGAATGGGCTACAAGACCATCGCCAAGCAGCTTGGTGAGAAGGTGACAACAGTTGGTGCGATGATTCGCAAAATGGAATAAACAAAAGAACTGTCAATCTCCCTCGGCCTGGGGCTCCATGCAAGATCTCACCTCGTGGAGTTGCAATGATCATGAGAACGATGAGGAATCAGCCCAGAACTACACGGGAGGATCTTGTCAATGATCTCAAGGCAGCTGGGACCATTGTCACCAAGAAAACAATTGGTAACACACTACGCCATGGAGGACTGAAATCCTGCAGCGCCCGCAAGGTCCCCCTGCTCAAGAAAGCACATATACATGCCCGTCTGAAGTTTGCCAATGAACATCTGAATGATTCAGAGGACAACTGGGTGAAAGTGTTGTGGTCAGATGAGACCAAAATGGAGCTCTTTGGCATCAACTCAACTCGCCGTGTTTGGAGGAGGAGGAATGCTGCCTATGACCCCAAGAACACCATCCCCACCGTCAAACATGGAGGTGGAAACATTATGCTTTGGGGGTGTTTTTCTGCTAAGGGGACAGGACAACTTCACCACATCAAAGGGACGATGGACGGGGCCATGTACCGTCAAATCTTGGGTGAGAACCTCCTTCCCTCAGCCAGGGCATTGAAAATGGGTCGTGGATGGATATTCTAGCATGACAATGACCCAAAACACACGGCCAAGGCAACAAAGGAGGGGCTCAAGAAGAAGCACATTAAGGTCCTGGAGTGGCCTAGCCAGTCTCCAGACCTTAATCCAATCGAAAATCAGTGGAGGGAGCTGAAGGTTCGAGTTGCCAAACGTCAGCCTCGAAACCTTAATGACTTGGAGAAGATCTGCAAAGAGGAGTGGGATAAAATCCCTCCTGAGATGTGTGCAAACCTGGTGGTCAACTACAAGAAACGTCTGACCTCTGATTGCCAACAAGGGTTTTGCCACCAAGTACTAAGTCATGTTTTGCAGAGGGGTCAAATACTTATTTCCCTCATTAAAATGCAAATCAATTTATAACATTTTTTCACATGTTTTTCAGGATTTTTTAGTTATTCTGTCTGTCACTGTTCAAATAAACCTACCATTAAAATTATAGACTGATAATTTCTTTGTCAGTGGGCAAACATACAAAATCAGCAGGGGATCAAATACTTTTTTCCCCTCACTGTATATTACATGGATTTATTACACTTAAAATGTAGATGTTCCAAAGGTCTGCATCAGAGGCTGTGTGGAGGCCAGGTGATGCTAAATGTGTTAATTACCGAGGTCAATTACCATTAGACCGTCAGTTATTTGCTTGAGTTATTTTCTTGATCACCGGCTGACAAAGTTTCAAGACCGCCACAGCCCTACCCCAGGCCATCTTTGCGTCTTCTGTCCCCAGCCGCTACAGACTGAGACACTGATTTAGTGCGGAAATTACCTCAACCTTTTCCATCCCTGAAAAGGTTATTTCCCAATAGAAAAGAGGACTGGATCCTATCCTCTTTCCTGTCTCGAACAGCATATCACTAATAGGAACATGTGTCTTTAAGCAGTACAGGATTCTGCTGGATGCTAGACTGAAATGGCCAGGGATGGATGATTAACTGGCTAGAAACAGAAAAGCAGAGAAAGAAAGCAGGAGAAAAGGAAAGGAGAAGATGGAGGGAGAACAGAGTGAGAAAGCAAAAAATCTGTAAGAGAGCTGCAATCAGCAGAGCCACAACCAACATCAGTTCCAGTCACTCTGGACTGATTGGTCCTGCAGCATGCGCCTCCCTTCTTCCTCTCATTTAATCATGACCAGACATTTTCTTTACAGACGGAGAGGGAGGGGAAAGGGAGAAAGAGAGAGAGCGAAAGAAAGCGAGAAAGGAAGAGGCTATGTAATGGAAAGAGCGCATGAGTGGGAGACAGTAAGAGCGTGCGTGTGTCGGCGAGAGACAGAAAGACCTAAACAGTACAGCACAACACTTCCAAGGCCCCAGCCAAACCTGATACAACAAATGTTCTCCTTAGGGACAACAGACTATCCCTCAATCCCGCCGCCCCCATCCTCCTCCTCCCTGAGAGATAGGGAATGAGGGAGTAACGAAGCAGAGGACAAAACACATCACAAGAGTTCCACTAGCCATTTTGGTACACAGGGAAAAGTCCACTCTCCAACTTCACACAGCCAGTCACCTTATATCCAGATCTGATTACAACATGGATATGTCTTAATAGTTATTACATATGCTGTAGTCTGATTTTAACATAGTTGTATATGCTACAACCTTCGATAAAGGCCTATAGTGTTTTCAGATCCCATTTCAATCAATGAGTATCCACATCCAAAACTAGGCTTCTTCACCATTCACAAATACTATGATTTCAGATGGGAAAGTGGAGAATTGTTAATAATATTTATCACAGTGACAGCAGACTTCACCAAGCAGGGGACCCATGAAGTATTTTATGTTCTGTGTGGTTTCATGTGGGGCTCATTCATTTAGTCTGTTTGTCAATTAAATATTGTGTTTGTCCTTTTGAACTTTTAGCCTTCCATAACTGGCTACAAGACTATTGCAGCTCTGTGGGTGTAACTATTTGACAATTTGCAGATACCTTCTGGAAACAAAGCCCCTATTATAAAGGAGGATGGGATACACCCAAATCATTTGGCTTCCTGGATCCTTTCACAGCATTATAAGGCTGCGTTGAGACAATGACTTATCAATGACCCAAACCCAGCTCATTTAATCCCTACCATTGTGTCGATGAGTTGTCATAATGCTTCAGCAAATGTACATTATCCCAGGGGCGTTGGAAGACACAATGTAAGTAACCTAATTTATGTCCCTCTTACTGCCCTGAATCTATTGTATGCAGTAATCATGCGCCTATGAACCAGAGCGATACTGTTAGCACTGAGGCGGTATGCCCTAGTAGGAAGTCCACTGTGTGCAGCTCACCCTGCACTAACATAAAAACATGTAAATAAGGTTCATGAAATCAATAATTTGCTGGTAACAGATGACATTCATATTCTGACAATCTCTGAAACTCACTTAGATAATACCTTTGATGATGCAGTGGTAGCAATACATGGTTATTAGATCTACAGAAATTACAGAAATGCCAAAAGGTGAAGGTGTGGCTGCTTATACTCAGAACCACATTCCTGTAAAGTTTAGAAAGCATCTCATGTTAAATACTGTTGAAGTAATATGGTTACAGGTTCATCTGCCTCACCTAAAGCCCATTCTGGTGGGAAGCTGCTATAGACCAAGTGCTAACAGTCAGTATCTGTGTGAAATGCTTGATAATGTATGTGATATTGTGATGGACATTTTATACATGTGCTTTTCGAATAACCAATTTCTGTGTTGTGACTGATTGAACGAATCCTCACTTATCAGTATCTGCAATTTGGCAGTACACCCAGAACTTGTTTTGAGAACAAAAGATCTCAGTTTCAAGGTCTCAGCTTAAAGAGAAGAAGCCTCGTGAGGTATTGGTCTGTCACATGAATGAAACAAAACGGTAATGATTAATTAATTATGCTACATCATGCAAATATAACTTGTCTGTGTATAGCCATATATATATATATATATATGACAACTGCTGGGACGTTCACTATGATGCAATAAGTTTGTTGGAACCTCTCCCGCGCGCTGATAATAAACATTGATTAATTTAAGATTGACTTTGAGTGTCCCTGTGTAAGAACTTGCACAACAATATCAAGAGAGGTATACTTTCTGCGTGATATAAATATTGACTGGCTATCATCAAGCTACCAACTCAAGAAAAAGCTTAAAAATGTAACTAGCGCCTGCAACCTGGTTCAAGTGATCAGTCAACCTACCAGGGTAGTTAAAAACTCAGGAATGAAATCAAACTGTATTGATCACATCTTTACTAATGCTGCAGACCTTTTCTTTAAAGCAGTATCCAAATCCATCGGATGTAGTGATCACAATACAGTAGCCATATCTAGGAAAACCAAAGTTCCAAAGGCTGGGCCTAATATAGTGTATAAGAGGTCATACAATACCTTTTGTAGTGATTCCTAGGTGGTTGATGTAAAGAATATTTGTTGGGCTGTGGTGTGTAATGAAGAGCAACCAGATGCTGCATTTGACACATTTATGAAATTGCTTATTCACGCTAGCCATGATTGGCTGAGATGAGTGGGCTGGACATGCCGAGAGATGAGTTTGGATTTGTCCACCATATAGCATGCGTCTGTCTATTGGAGCTGGTCAGTATGTCTAGGTAATCGTGTCAAACACAAATTTAAAAAATGTATCTTGTAATAAAACTGCATAAACCTATTGTCAAGTTAAAGTGTACTGTTAGCTAGCTAACGCTAGCTGGCTGGGTCGCTAGCTAACGCTAGCTGGCTGAGTCGCTAGCTAACGCTAGCTGGCTGAGTCGCTAGCTAACGCTAGCTGGCTGAGTCGCTAGCTAACGCTAGCTGGCTGAGTCGCTAGCTAACGCTGTTTATGATCTTATTCTTTTTATCTCAGACACATTTGCTTGACTAGTTATAGCCATACAACCTGGTTGGTTAGCTACCTGCAGATTCAAGCAGTGTAGTAACGTCATGAGTTGTGATCCATTGTTTAGCTAGCTACATGTCTTAACAAAAGACTACTAATTTTGTATTTTCATTTTAAGTTCGTATACTGTTAGCTAGCTAGCAAATGTTAGCTGGCTGGCTCGCTAACTAATGTTACGTCATGCATTGGGATTCATTGTTTACCTAGCTAGATATCTAGCTACATTTCTTAACTTCTCAGGGATCACTGGGGCGCTAGCGGGCTGCTCCCAACAATACCAGGTAAAATGTAAGGCGCCAAATTCAAAATCCAAAAGTTGAATTATTAAACATCCACCAATATACAAGTGTTCCATACTCATCAAAAGCTCTGTTTCTTGGCAATATCACAGCGTTGTCAGATTTCAAAAAGGCTTTACGGGAAAAGCAGCACATTTGATTGTTTGAGGGTAGCACCTCACATATTTTTCCCATAGCCATGAATCGATTAGCCATCATGGCACACACAACACATTTCACAGCGAAAACAAATCAATTACCTGTTGAAGAACTTCTGCTGAGGTCATCCTAAGTGTCCAACGAAGACAATCCATGGTTCTTTTGTTAGAAAAAGTAACGTCTTTTATCCATAAATCCTCCATTTGGTTCGCGCGTTATAATCAGAAACGACAGCTTCCACTCCTCCATTGAAACGTGACGCAAACTCGTTCATCTTATACCTATAAACTTGTCCAAGAACAATCAAACAGTTTTAAATGTATCCTTAGGAACACTTTTACGTATATTTACTATTATAAATCAACCGGAATATAAACTGATCGATAACGACGGGAAAAAAGACAGCGCGCTTTGTCGGGCGCGCGCACTGGGTACTGTTTACATAAAAGATACACTTCCTGGTTTGCTCTTCTTCTCTGGTCTAATTCATCCAAAATGAAAACTTACACTGTCTCGAGACTGTTGACATCTAAAGGAAGCGATGGGTACTGCATTCATATGCCCTTATATGGTCATTTTCATGAGGGAGGGGTGCCCAAATGAGCAATGTGTCAAAATCACTTTTTCCAGGACAGAAATTCCTCGGGTTTCACCTGCTATATGCTCTGTTTTACTCACAGACAAATGGTTAACCGTTTTGGAAAATTCAGAGTGTTTCCTATCCAATGGTACCAAATATGTGCATATCCTATTTTCTGGGCCTGAATGGGAGGCATTTTACTTTGGGCACGCCAGGCTCTCCAAAACCGACCCCTCAGCTGCCACTCCCTAACAAGTTAACAAAAGACTCGTCTTAGTGTGCCAGAGCGCAGAATAACTGATTAATTTTGGAACGCTCAACACCCATTGAATATGTCCTGTGTTAGTAAACATCGGCTAAGCGTAATTCAATTGTTGCCAGCAGCACAGTTACCGTCACCAATGCTCTGGATAACATGAAAACTGCCTAACCAGCTCTGCTAGGGGAAGTAAAATGGTCAGAGTGGGCTGTCCTCTCATTATGTGTCTGGAAGTAGCTAGCCAATGTTAGCCAGTTAGCTTGGGTGCTTGACTGTCATTGTGAGGTCAGAGCTTTCGGAACAACCCTACGTATTGGCAAGAGCGTCCAGTGTGCGCTCTGAATTTACGAACGGACAACCTGACAACACAGTTGCAGTCATAACAGCCTAACCAGATAACATAACAGCCTAACCAGCTCTGCTAGGGCGAGTAATGTTCAGTGAGCTGTTCTCTCTCTTAGATGTCTGGAAGTAGCTGGGATCAACCCAGAACGCAGGGATCAACCCTTAAAGAGATGGTTGGGGCTAAGGCTTAAGAGGGTGTGAACAATGCTGAATGGGTGTAGACAAAGAAGGGCTCTCCAATAGTAGTACCAAAACATTTAAAAGATTGTTTTCTCAAAAGTGAGTTTACAAGTTGATCAATTTTGAAGCAGAATTACTTTCCCGTTGTTTCCTCAAATGCAGTGTATGATATACCATTTTGTAGCTCTGAGTCTTTACTTTTATCCAATGTAAAAAAAATAATTTCAAATGTTGCTACATGAGACTGAATCCAGGTGTAGAGTCACATATTGTGGATAAAGAGTTACCCGTCTTAACAGAACACAGAGGGTGTTCTATAATGGAAGCCTCTCAAACATAATCCAGGTAGAATTAGGAATTCCCCAGGGCAGCTGTCTAGGCCCATTGGTTTATTACATTTTTACTAACGACATGCCACTGACTGAGTAAAGCCAGTGTGTATGTATGCGGATGACTCAACACTATGCATGTCAGCTACTATAGCAACTGAAATGACTGCAACGCTTAACAAAGGAATAAGTTAGCCCTAAATATTTCAAACTAAAAGCATTGTATTTGGGACAAATCATTCACTAAACCCTCAACTAAATCTTGTAATCAATAACAATAATGTGGAAATGTACCAAGTTGAGGGTCAACTTGGTAAAGGGTCAACTTGTCAGGGTCAAAACACATTGATACAACAGTAGCTAAGATGGGGAGAAGTCTGTCCATAATAAAGAGCTACTCGGTCTTCTTAACAGCAACAAGGAAGGTCCTACAGGACCTAGTTGTCACACCTGGACTACTGTTCAGTCGTGTGGTCAGGAGCCACAAAGAGGGTCTTAGGACAATCGCAATTGACTCAGAACAGGGCAGCACGGCTGGCCCTTGGATGTACACAGAGCTAAAATTAATAATATCAAAGTGTTGTTGAATGCACAAAACTGTCTGTTTGAACTACTGGCACACAGCTCTGACACCCATGCATACTAGAGGTCGACCGATTATGATTTTTCAACACAGATACTGATTATTGGAGGACCAAAAAAATCCGATATCGATTACTCTGCCGATTTTTATATTATATATATATATTTGTAATAATGACAATTACAACAATACTGAATGAACACTTATTTTAACTTAATAAAATACATAAATAAAAATCTATTTAGTCTCAAATAAATAATGAAACATGTTCAATTTGGTTTAAATAATGCAAAAACAGTGTTGGAGAAGAAAGTAAAAGTCCAATATGTGCCATGTAAAAAAGCTAACGTTTAAGTTCCTTGCTCAGAACATAACATATGAAAGCTGGTGGTTCCTTTTAACATGAGTCTTCAATATTCACAGTTAAGAAGTTTTAGGTTGTAGTTATTATAGGACTATTTCTCTCTATACCATTTGTATTTCATATACCTTTGACTATTGGATGTTCTTATAGGCACTATAGTATTGCCAGCCTAATCTCGGGAGTTGATAGGCTTGAAGTCAAAACCAGCGCTGTGCTTCAAGCATTACGAAGAGCTGCTGGCAAACACAGGAAAGTGCTGTTTGAATGAATGCTTACGAGCCTGCTGCTGCCTACCACCGCTCAGTCAGACTGCTCTATCAAATCATACACTTAATTATAATAAACACAGGAATACGAGCCTTACGTCATTAATATGGTCAAATACGGAAACTATCATTTAGAAAACAAAACGTTTATTCTTTCAGTGAACCGCCATTTTATTGAACGGGTGCACAACCTTCAATCTGATGTCATAATTATGTAAAATTCTGGCAAATTAATTACGGTCTTAGGAAGAAATGGTCTTCACAAAGTTCGCAATGAGCCAGGTGGCCCAAACTGCTGCATATACCCTGACTCTGCTTGCACAGAACGCAAGAGAAGTGACACAATTTCCCTAGTTAATATTGCCTGGTGCAACGACAGTGCTTTTTTTGCGAATGCGCTTGTTAACTTCTTAGGGATCGGTGGGGCACTAGGACAGCGCTCCGCATACTTCCTCAATTAACATAATTTCATAACCAGCACAGGTGTCACCAAACTCAAAAATAGCGATAAAATAAATCACTTACATTTGAAGATCTTTCTCTGTTGGCAATCCCAAGGGTCCCAGCTACACAATAAATGGTTGTTTTGTTCTATAAAATCCCTCTTTATATCCCAAAAACTCTGCTTGGTTGGCACGTTTTGTTCAGTAATCCACCTGTTCAAAGGCGTTCAAACATGCAGACAAATAAATCCCCAAAGTACCGGTAAAGTTCATCGAAACATTTCTAATCAATCCTCATATGTAAATAAATTTACATTTCTAATTTACAATGACGGCTGGACAACGTTGGGCCAATTGTGCGCCACCCTATGAGACTCCCAATTACAGCCGGTTGTGATACAGCCTGGAATAATTTTGCTGTACCCCAGGACAGCAGCTGCTGCCTTGGGAGCAGCTAATGGGGATCCATAATAAATACACTGTTTTGTATCTGTACACAGGTCAACAATATTGAATTTGGAGTTAGTAATGAATAAGAAAGTATACCTCCTGTAGGGACAGTGCTCTTCAAAGTGCTCTTCAAAACACTGCCTCTGCATTTCTGGCCGGGGCATGGGGATTCTGTGTACGTCCTGACAGCCTATCATTTTCATCTGCCAAGTTAAGGTTTACCTCCTGTAGAGCAGTGTACTTAGGACAAGGAGTTTTTCCTGACCACGGGAAACTGGGCACGCACACACACACCATACCTCTCTCCCAAACATTTCCACTGCTCTACGCAGCAGAGCTGAAAACCTTTATGGGAAGCATTTCTTCCTTTGGCATCTATTTGTTTGTGTCTCTAAACCTCTATAGGCCATTACCACAGCAGCCAGTAACACATTTCATCCCTTCTTTCCTCCCTCCCCCTTTCCTGCCCTCTCTTTAATACAATAGATCTAAGGTAATAGATTCAAGCCCACTAAGCTACAGCTCGCTCTCCTCTCTCCATCATTGGTATAGTAGGGGAAAGTCCTGTCTGGTATCTCCTGTGGTTAACATCGTATTGTGCTGCTCCCAGCTTGTCATGTGGTTGAGGCTGTGTAGCGGTACCACGACAGAAAATGACAAAATTTTGCTAGGTTGTATTGTTTGAGCTGGCATATATATGGCTCAGATTACAGATAGCCTCCTCTCTTAAAAGACAGGTTCTGGGGACTGGTCTAGGACAGGTTTCAAAACCAACCAAGGTCCTCTACAAAAGCATTGTGAGACTGAGAACTAGACCAGCTCTATGTGCCATCTTTTCTCAATGTAATGAGGGCAATAACATATGCACTATGCAGCTGTGACATTAACAATGGGTATTAGAAATTATATTGTGCATCTATAGCATTTCAAATGTGCTATTTCAAATGCTGCAGTTCTGTCTTTCGTTTAATGTTGAGATTGACCTGAGATTGAAAAATACACAGACTGAGCAGCTGTCCCCATGCCCTACTTATTGTCTTGTATTGTTAAATCACATTAATGTACACTACAATAGGCTGCTAGTACAGGATCATGTGTTTGGAGAGGTTTTGTATGGGTTTAATGTTCTGTTATTTTCATGGTCCTTCTCTTTCATCCACAGAGGGGGAAATTGACTGCTTCACAAACAGAACCTGAACCTGCATCAGCAGCACCTGAATAAATAAAACCCAGTCAAATAGGTCTTCCACCAACACAGCACAGCGTTTTGTAAGGATTCCTTTGGGACTAAAGTAAACAGCACACAGAATGTAATGCTGGTGATATCAATGCTGAGAAGTGGGCCCCCACCATTCGAGGCAACTGCTGAGACACACAAAAACCATGGGTCCCCTTACACCAACTTTACTATGAAATTACACAAAGGTACACAATATATTCAAAAGTATGTGGACACCCCTTCAAAATTAGTGGATTCAGCTATTTCAGCCACAACCGTTGCTAAAAGGTGTATAAAATCGGGCACACAGCTGTGCAATCTCCATAGACAAACACTGGTAGAAGAATGGCCTTACTGAAGAGCTCAGTGACTTTCAACGTGGCACCGTCATAGGATGCCATCTTTCCAACAAGTCAGTTCGTCAAATTTCTTCCCTGCTAGAGCTGCCCCAGTCAACTTTAAGTGCTGTTATTGTGAAGTGGAAAAGTCTAGGAGCAACAACGGCTTAGCCCAAAGTGGTAGGCCACACAAACTCACAGAACGGGACCGCCAAGTGCTGAAGCACTTTGTTTGACCTCGGTAGAGAGAGTGTTGCAACTGAGTTCCAAACTGCCTCTGGAAGCAACGTCAGCACAATAACTGTTTGTCAGGAGCTGCATGAAATGGGTTTCCATGGCCGAGCAGCCGCACACAAGCCTAAGATCACCATGCGCAATGCCAAGTGTCGGATGGAGTGGTGTAAAGCTCACTGCCATTGGACTCTGGAGCAGTGGAAACGGGTTCTCTGGAGTGATGAATCACGCTACACCATCTTGCAGTCCGACGGACAAATCTGAGTTTTGCGGATGCCAGGAGAACGCTACCTGCCTGAATGCATAGTGCCAAATGTAAAGTTTGGTGGAGGAATAATGGTCTGGGGCTGTTTTCATGGTTCGGGCTAGGCCACTTAGTTCCAGTGAAGGGAAATCTTAAAGCTAAAGCATACAATGACATTCTAGACCAGTGGTCACCAACCGGTCGACCAGTCAACCGACTTGTCGATCTCCAAGGCATTTCTAGGCAATCACCAAACATTTCTGTACTAACTCTGCCTTCCCGGTGGGCCTGGAGAGGAAATCAAGTGCACTATGCCACCAATGGCCAATCAGATTGCTCAGATGACTGAGTCTGCAGTATCGTAGCAGGCATAAAAGAAAGCTACGGCAAAATTGATACTGAGATTTCAAAACATTTAAAACCATGACTAGAGAGACTTAACGAATACAGCAAATGCTGCTGTTTTTATGAGTGAGTTAAAGTTATTACTCAGCACTGTCAACACTTTGTATTCAACACTTTCATAACCCATAAAATGTGCGTTATTCCTATTTCCGCTCTGCGCTATAACAAGCAGTGCAGCAGTAATGAGTGGAAAGTATCTATAGGCTTGCGTTGTTGTTATTATTAGTGGCTTGGGTCTTTTTTAATATCAAGGAATATTTCCCATTCTCTGTTCATAGGAGCAACATGAATTTGTGCATGAGGCAGAACTAATGCGGTGTGACTCGTGTTTCGCCATCAGCTGGAAGACAGTGTCCCTTTTTGGTCAGTGTCAGTGGAGGAAAGGGGGAGCGGAGGGATGTTGAGAGATGGACCCTCAGTCTGCTGCTCTCTCCCTCTGAGACTGACCATCAGATGCAGGTGTAACAGTGTTGCTTCCGTCCCTCTCCTCGCCCCTGCCTGGGCTCGAACCAGTGACCCTCTGCACACATCAACAACTGCCTCCCACAAAGCATCGTTACCCATCGCTCCACAAAAGCAGCGGCCCTTGCAGAGCAAGGGGTACAACTACTTCAAGGTTTCAGAGCGAGTGACGTCACCGACTGAAATGCTGTTAGCTAACTAGCCATTTCACACCGGCTACACTCACCCCCCTTTTGACCTCCTCCTTTTCCGCAGCAACCAGTGATCCAGGTCAACAGCATCAATGTAACAGTGTTGCTTCAGTCCCTCTCCTCGCCCCTGCCTGGGCTCGAACCAGTGACCCTCTGCACACATCAGAGCAAGGGGTACAACTACTTCAAGGTTTCAGAGCGAGTGACGTCACCGACTGAAATGCTGAAACACTGAAGTTTCTAAAACCGTTAAAATAATGTCTGTGAGTATAACAGAACTGATATAGCAGGCGAAAACCCGAGGAAAATCCATCCGGAGTTGCAGTTCTTTTTGTAGATTACCTTTTTCCTCTGGCTGCCTATTGTATTCAACGTTATATAGGACGTAGACTGCAGTACCTATGGCTTCCACAGGATGTCAACAGTCTTTAGACAGGGTTTCATGACCTTAGGTTGAATTAGAAGCCAATAGAAGAATAATTTAGACGTGGACCCCGGAACTCAATAGAATGACATGCGCGTTCACGGTCTCGCTCGCTCTGTGGTTTTTTTCCTTTCCTATCGTTCAGGCTATAATCCGGTTGAAATATTATAGTAAATATACATAAAAGGATACATTAAAAATGATGTTTGATTTGTTTGGACAAAGTTGATAGGTATAATTTGAACGCGTTCTCTTCACGGTTCAATGTGCAACTCGACGGTGGATTTTCTGAACATAACGCGCCAACCAAACAGAGATTTATGGATATAATAAATGACTTTTTCTAACAAAAGAAGCATTGGATGTCTTCGTTGGACACTTGGGATGCCCTCAGCAGAAGTTCTTCGAAAGGTAAGTGATTTATTTGAGCTCTTATATGGGTTGTGTGACCCGCGCTGGTTATGAATTTATGCTAATGCATAAATGTTACAGGTGCTATCCTCAAACAATCAAATGTTGTGCTTTCGCCGTAAAGCCTTTTTGAAATCTGACAACGCTGTGATATTGCCAAGAATCAGAGCTTTTGATGACTATGCAACACTTGTATATTGATGAATGTTTAATAATTCAACTTTTGTATTTTGAATTTGGCGCCTTACATTTCACCGGCTAGTGTCGGGAACGGCCCGCTAGCCCGTGCTCTCCACCCAGGAACAGTGGAGCAATCTCCACCCCTCCGAGACAACACCACAGACCAGCACCCTGGACCCCCCAGCCACAGCACCTCCAACCTCAATATACACCACAGCCAGCGCAGCACAGACCACCCCGACCCACCCAGACGAGGCCTACCATCCCCCTGCAACCCACCGCAGACCCACACTTGGAGGAGCCACAGCCCAGTAGGCAGAGCTACGCACAGGCTGTGAGAGGAGCAACTGGCCCAACCCCCACCAACGAAATGATTGACATTAAACAAATGCTGAGTCTACTATGCTCACATGTGATAGGCCGAGGGTCATGGTAAGATGAGCACAATAACGCCACCATCCTCACACGACATCCACCCAAGTGGCATGACACAAATGCTATCTTAAATGATAAACAAATCACATTTGCATAATAAGAGTTTACATTATTTGAAAAATCCTATTTTAATAGTTCTTGTTGGATTGTGAGTGTTTGTCTCATTTTGAAGGTAAAGAGAAAAAAGTTATTCAATCTTTTTACGTTGCATGTTGGAATTTACAAGCATTGAAGTCCTCTGCTTTGGGCTAAAGAGCAGAAACCCAGACTTCCTGAAAGAAATTGATGACGTTGATATTGTAGTACTACAGGTAACATGGTGCAGAGCTGATGTTTCCACTGGCTGTCCACTAGGTTATAGGGAGATAAATCATACCATCCACTAAATTAAAAGGAATCAGACAGGGCAGAGACTCAGGGGGAATGCTAATATGGTATAAATCTGAACTAATTAATTCAATCGAATTGATCAAAACAGGAGAATTCTTTATCTGGTTAAAAATCAACAAGGAGGCTATCTTTACAGATAAAAACGTCTTCCTCTGTGCCACATACATTCCCCCGTCAGTCACCCTACTTCAATGAAGAGAGTTTCTCCATTCTAGAGGAGATTAGCCTGGCCTGTTGAGGAGTGACGGACTCCATCCTAGCTGGAGGGGTGCTCTCATCTTATCTACGAACATAGACAGGGCTCTAACTCCTCTAGCTTCACAATGAGATAGGGTGCAGGACAGGCAGCAGGATGTTAACCAGCCTGCCAGCTTAGTGGAGTCTGCCACTAGCACAGTCAGTGTAGTCAGCTCAGCTATCTCTATTGAGACTGTGTCTGTGCCTCGACCTAGGTTGGGCGAAACTAAACATGGCGGTGTTCGCCTTATCAATGTCACTAGAATAAAGACCTCCTCCATTGCTGCCATTATTGAAAGAGATTGTGATACCTCACATCTCAAAATGGGGCTACTTAATGTTAGATCCCTCACTTCCAAGGCAGTTCTAGTCAATTGATCATAATCTTGATGTGACTGGCCTGACTGAAACATGGCTTAAGCCTGATGAATAGATTGTGTTAAATGAGGCCTCACCTCCTGGTTACACTAGTGACCATATCCCCCGTGCATCCCGCAAAGGCGGAGGTGTTGCTAACATTTACAATAGCAAATTTCTATTTACAAAAAAACGACGTTTTCGTCTTTTGAGCTTCTAGTCATGAAATCTATGCAGCCTACTCAATCACTTTTTATAGCTACTGTTTACAGGCCTCGTGGGCCATATACAACGTTCCTCACTGAGTTCCCTGAATTCCTATCGGACCTTGTAGTCATGGCAGACAATATTCAAATTTCAATATTCAAATTTCTGTCCTAGTTTTGTCCCGTGGAATAAATGTTGTGGATCTTAATGTTTTTCCTCATAATCCTGGACTATCGGACCACCATTTTATTACCTTTGAAATCGCAACAGATAATCTGCTCAGACCCCAACCAAGGATCATCAAAAGTCATGCTATAAATTCTCAGACAACCCAAAGATTCCTAGATGCCCTTCCAAAATCCTTCCACCAACCCAAGGACGTCAGAGTACAAAAATCAGTTAACCACCTAACTGAGGAACTCAATGTAACCTTGCGCAATACCCTAGATGCAGTTGCACCCCTAAAAACAAAAACATTTGCCATAAAAACTAGCTCCTGGTATACAGAAAATACCCGAGCTCTGAAGCAAGCTTCCAGAAAATTGGAACGGAAATGGCGCCACACCAAACTGGAAGTCTTCCGACTAGCTTGGAAAGACAGTACTGTGCAGTATCGAAGAGCCCTCACTGCTGCTCGATCATCCTATTTTTCCAAGTTAATTGTGGAAAATAAGAATAAACCAAATTTTTTTTTTGATACTGTCGCAAAGCTAACTAAAAAGCAGCATTCCCCAAGAGAGGATGGCTTTCACTTTAGCAGTGATTCATTCATGAACTTCTTTGAGGAAAAGATCATGATCATTAGAAAGCAAATTACGGACTCCTCTTTAAATCTGCGTATTCCTCCAAAGCTCAGTTGTCCACACAACTTTGCCAGGACATAAAATCAAGAGAGACACTCAAGGTTTTTAGTACCATATCTCTTGACACATTGATGAAAATAATCATGGCCTCTAAACCTTCAAGCTGCATACTGGACCCTATTCCAACTAAACTACTGAAAGAGCTGCTTCCTGTGCTTGGCCCTCCTATGTTGAACATAATAAATAGCTCTCTATCTACCGGATGTGTACCAAACTCACTAAAAGTGGCAGTAATAAAGCCTCTCTTAAAAAAGCCAAACCTTGACCCAGAAAATATAAAAAACTAATCGGCCTATATCGCATCTTCCATTCCTCTCAAAAACTCACTGCCATCCTGAAGACAAACAATGTATACGAAACGCTTCAGTCTGGTTTTAGACCCCATCATAGCACTGAGACTGCACTTGTGAAGGTGGTAAATGACCTTTTAATGGCGTCAGACCGAGGCTCTGCAACTGTACTCGTGCTCCTAGACCTTAGTGCTGCTTTTGATACCATCGATCACCACATTCTTTTGGAGAGATTGGAAACCCAAATTGGTCTGCCTGGTTTAGATCTTATCTGTCGGAAAGATATCAGTTTGTCTCTGTGGATGGTTTGTCCTCTGACAAATCAACTGTAAATTTCGGTGTTCCTCAAGCCTCTGTTTTGGGACCACTATTGTTTTCACTATATATTTTACCACTTGGTGATGTCATTCGGAAACATAATGTTAACTTTCACTGCTATGCGGATGACACACAGCTGTACATTTCGATGAAACATGGTGAAGCCCCAAAATTGCCCTCCCTGGAAGCCTGTGTTTCAGACATAAGGAAGTGGATGGCGGAAAATGTTCTACTTTTAAACTCTGACAAAACAGAGATGCTAGTTCTAGGTCCCAAGAAACAAAGAGATCTTCTGTTGAATCTGACAATTAATCTTGATGGTTGTACAGTCGTCTCAAATAAAACTGTGAAGGACCTCGGCGTTACTCTGGACCCTGATCTCTCTTTTGATGAACATATCAAGACTGTTTCAAGGACAGCTTTTTTCCATTTACGTAACATTGTAAAAATCAGAAACTTTCTGTCCAAAAATGATGCAGAAAAGTTAATCCATGCGTTTGTAACTTCTAGGTTAGACTACTGCAATGCTTTACTTTCCCAGCTACCCGGATAAAGCACTAAATAAACTTCAGTTAGTGCTAAACACGGCTGCTAGAATCTTGACTAGAACCCCAAAATGTGATCATATTACTCCAGTACTAGCCTCTCTACACTGGCTTCCTGTTAAGGCAAGGGCTGATTCAAGGTTTTACTGCTAACCTACAAAGCATTACATGGGCTTGCTCCTACCTATCTTTCCGATTTGGTCCTGCCGTACATACCTACACGTACGCTACGGTCACAAGACGCATGAGCCTCCTTAATGTCCCTAGAATTTCTAAGCAAACAGCTGGAGGCAGGGCTTTTTCCTATAGAGCTCCATTTTTATGGAATAGTCTGCCTATCCATGTGAGAGACGCAGACTCTGTCTCAACCTTTAAGTCTTTATTGAAGACTCATCTCTTCAGTAGGTCCTATGATTGAGTGTAGTCTGGCCCAGGAGTGTGAAGGTGAACGAAAAGGCACTGGAGCAACGAACCACCCTTGCTGTCTTTGCCTGGCCGGTTCCCTCCACTGGGATTCTCTGCCTCTAACCCTATTACAGGGGCTGAGTCACTGGCTTCTGGTGCCGTGGCGGAGATCTTGTGGGCTATACTCGGCCTTGTCTCAGGATGGTAAGTTGGTGGTTGAAGATATCCCTCTAGTGGTGTGGGGGCTGTGCTTCGGCAGAGTGGGTGGGGTTATATCCTGCCTGTTGGCCCTGTCCGGGGGTATCGTCGGACGGGGCCACAGTGTCTCCCGACCCCTCCTGTCTCAGTCCCCAGGATTTATGCTGCAGTAGTTTATGTGTCGGGGGGCTAGGGTCCGTCTGTTATATCTGGAGTATTTCTTATCTGGTGTCCTGCGCGCCTCTCTCTCTCTCTCTCCTCAAGGCCTACCTGGCCTGATGTCCCGAGTCCACCTGGCCGTGCTGCTTCTCCAGTTTCAACTGTTCTGCCTGTTTTATTAAAATTTTTAAATCTTGTCCATGTTCTGTTATAATCTGCACCCAGCACAGCCTGGTTCCTCTCTAGGTTTCTTCCTAGGTTTTGGCCTTTCTAGGGAGTTTTTCCTAGCCACCGTGCTTTTACACCTGCATCGCTTGCCGTTTGGGGTTTTAGGCTGGGTTTCTGTACAGCACTCTGTGACATCAGCTGATGTAAGGGGGCTTTATAAATAAATTTGATTTAAATTTGATTTGATTAGTCACTTTCAGGCCCAAGGCAACATACTTGTCTGTGGATACCTGAATGCTAGAACAGCAGAAGAACAAGACACTGTTAACAGTCATGGGGATAAACACCTACCAGGAAACAACAACCTTTCCCTCCCCACATACCCCCACAGAAACAACTATGACAAAGTGAAAAACAGAAATGGAGCACAGCTCGTGAAGCTCTGTCGAACACTGGGTCTGTACATAGTCAATGGTAGGCTGAGAGGGGACTCTTTTGGTAGGTACACCAACAGCTCATCCCTTGGCAGCAGCACTGTAGACTACTTCCTCACCGACCTAAACCCAGAGTCTCTCAGAGCCTTCACAGTCAGCCCACTAACACCTCTCTCAGACCACAGTATCTGAGAAGAGCGGAACACAACCATGAAGCATCACGGCCCAATAAATTACATGGTACTAAACAGGCCTATAGATGGAGTACAGACATCTACCAAAAATAAATTAGTAGCCAAGAAATACAATCTCTCCTGGACAACATTTTAGCCTTAACATTCCCCTACAGCAATGAAGGTGTAAATTTGGCCGTTTGAAACAAACTTTATATTTGACAAATTAGCCTCCTTAGCTAATCTAAAGAACAAACCAAAAATAACAGATAATGAAAAAATGGTTTGATAATGATTGCAAAAATCAAAGAAAGTCATTGAGAAATATATCTAATCAAAAACACAGAACCAGACAACAAAAATATACACCTTCAATATGGGGAAACACTGAAGCAATAAAAACACACCCTAAGAACAAAAAAGGAACAGCACGTTAGAAATCAGCTGGATGTAATTGAAGAATCCATAGAATCAAACCACTTCTGGGAGAATTTGAATAAATTAAACAAACCTCATCGGGAATTGGCTATCCAAAATGGGGATATGTGGAGAAATCACTTCGCAAATCTCTACAGCAATATAACAAAGATCCCAGAACAAAAAAATATACAAGAAAAATTATAAATCCTTGAATCAGCAGTCAAAGACTATCCGAATTCTGTGGATACCCCAATTACAGAAGAAGAATTATTGGAAAAACTATGCACTCTCCAACCCAAAAAGGCCTGTGGTGCTGATGGTATTTTAAATGAAATGATCAAATATACAGACCACAAATTCAAATTGGCTATACTCAAACTCTTCAACATTATCCTCACTGCAGGTATTTTCCCCGATATTTGGAACCAGGGATTGATCACACCAATCTAGAAAAATGGAGACAAATTTGACCCAAATAATTAGAGGAATTTGCGTTAACAGCAACTTGGGGGAAATTCTCTGCAGTATTATAAATAGCAGACTACATCATTTCCTTGACGAACACAACGTCCTGAGCAGAAACCAGATTGGATTTCTAAAAGATAATTGACAAAGTAGTAAACCAAAACAAAGGCAAAATCTACTTGGGTTTTGTAGATTTCAAGAAAGCATTTGATTCAATTTGGCACGAAGGTCTTTTTTATAAACTAATGGAACGTGGCATTGGAGGGAAAACATATGATGTTATTAAATCAATGTACACTAAAAACAAATGTGCGGTTAAAATGGCAACAAGCAAACAGACTTCTTCTCTCAGGGACGGGGAGTGAAACAGGGCTGCCCAATAAGTCCAACACTATTTAACATCTACCTTAATGAATTGGCAAAAACATTAGAAGAATCGGCAGCACCTGGTATCACCCTACACAACACTGAAATCAAGTGTCTGCTGTCCGCAGATGACCTGGTGCTGCTGTCTCCCACTAAAGAGGGGTTACAGCAGCACCTAGATCGTCTTCACAGGTTCTGTCAGACCTGGGCTCTGACCGTTAACCAAAAAAAACGAATAATGATATTCCAAAAAAGTATAATATAAATTCTATTTGGACACAGTTCTATTAGAACACACCAAAAACTACACATATCTAAGACTAAATATCAGCAACACAGGTAGCTTTCACATGGCTGTGAATGAGCTGAGACAAAGCAAGAAGAGCATTCTATGCCATTAAAAGGAACATTAAAATCAAAATTCCAATCCGTTATAGAACCAATTGCTCTATATGGCAGCAAAGTATGGGGCCCAATCTCTAACAATGAATTTACCAAATTGGACAAACATCCAATTGAAATACTGCATGCAGAGTTTTGCAAGACTGTATTGCAAGTGCAAAGAAAAACTCAAAATAACGCATGTAGAGCAGATTTGGGCCAATACCCCCACCTCATTTGAATAGAAAATGTTACAATCTAAAAACAAGTGACCCCAAAACATTCCATCACACAGCTTTACAATGTCAAGGGATGAAACAAGAGAAGAGTCCCCTCAGCCAGCTGGTTCTGAGGCTCAGTTCACTAACCCAAACCAACCCCATAGAGCCTCAGGACAGCACTAACCAAATCATCACAAAACAAAAAGAAAAATATATCACCTACTGGAAAGACACCACATAAAATCTAAGTAAACTTCAATGCTATTTGGCTCTAAACAGTCTCAGAGTCACATCAGCTGCATGGTGGCAGACTATCGGATCACTGACTGATAGAAAACTGAGGAAAACACTGACTAGGTACAGACTCAGTGAGCACAGTCTGGCTATAGAGACCGGTCGTCACAGACAAACCTGGCTGCCCAAAGAGGATAGGCTGTGCTCACTCTGCTCCAGGGGAGAGGTAGAGACAGAGCTGCATTTCCTAGTACACTGTGACAAAATACTCAGACATAAGAGAATATTTCTTTCCCCAAATTATAATTCAATACAAAGAATTTGAAACTATAAAAGATGAAGAAAAAATCAAATATTTATTGGGTGAAAAGCCAAAATGTGCAGTTTTGGCAGCCAAATGTGTCCTCCTGCCACAACCTGAGGGACAGCCAGTGAAAAGTGCAATGTAGATAATATTTCCCATCTTATTTTGTCATGTGTCTTCTCAGTCATGTTGACACTTGAATACTACCATTGCTTTAATGTATTGTTGTTCTCATTAATATTGTTGTTAATCCCATGTCCACTACTACTGTTGGTCCCACCATTTATTCATATATACTTTAACAATGAACTTGCCATGTCATTGAAGAAAAAGAAAAATACACTGCTCAAAAGAATAAAGGGAACACTAAAATAACACATCCTAGATCTGAATGAATGAAATAATCTTATTCAATACTTTTTTCTTTACATAGTTGAATGTGCGGACAACAAAATTACACAAAAATTATCAATGGAAATCAAATGTATCAACCCATGGAGGTCTGGATTTGGAGTCACACTCAAAATTAAAGTGGAAAACCACACTACAGGCTGATCCAACTTTGATGTAATGTCCTTAAAACAAGTCAAAATGAGGCTCAGTAGTGTGTGTGGCCTCCACGTGCCTGTATGACCTCCCTACAACGCCTGGGCATGCTCCTGATGAGGTGGCGGATGGTCTCCTGAGGATCTCCTCCCAGACCTGGACTAAAGCATCCGCCAACTCCTGGACAGTCTGTGGTGCAACGTGGCGTTGGTGGATGGAGCAAGACATGATGTCCCAGATGTGCTCAATTGGATTCAGGTCTGGGGAACGGGCGGGCCAGTCCATAGCATCAATGCCTTCCTCTTGCAGGAACTGCTGACACACTCCAGCCACATGAGGTCTAGCATTGTCTTGCATTAGGAGGAACCCAGGGCCAACCGCACCAGCATATGGTCTCACAAGGGGTCTGAGGATCTCATCTCGGTACCTAATGGCAGTCAGGCTACCTCTGGCGAGCACATGGAGGGCTGTGCGGCCCCCCAAAGAAATGCCACCCCACACCATGACTGACCCACCGCCAAGCCGGTCATGCTGGAGGATGTTGCAGGCAGCAGAACGTTCTCCACGGCGTCTCCAGACTCTGTCACATGTGCTCAGTGTGAACCTGCTTCATCTGTGAAGAGCACAGGGCGCCAATGGCGAATTTGCCAATCTTGGTGTTCTCTGGCAAATGCCAAACGTCCTGCACGGTGTTGGGCTGTAAGCACAACCCCCACCTGTGGACATTGGGCCCTCATACCACCCTCATGGAGTCTGTTTCTGACCGTTTGAGCAGACACATGCACATTTGTGGCCTGCTGGAGGTCATTTTGCAGGGCTCTGGCAGTGCTCCTCCTGCTCCTCCTTGCACAAAGGCGGAGGTAGCGGTCCTGCTGCTGGGTTGTTGCCTACGGCCTCCTCCACATCTCCTGATGTACTGGCCTGTCTCCTGGTAGCGCCTCCATGCTCTGGACACTACGCTGACAGACACAGCAAACCTTCTTGCCACAGCTCGCATTGATGTGCCATCCTGGATGAGCTGCACTACCTGAGCCACTTGTGTGGGTTGTAGACTCCGTCTCATGCTACCACTAGAGTGAAAGCACCGCCAGCATTCAAAAGTGACCAAAACATCAGCCAGGAAGCATAGGAACTGAGAAGTGGTCTGTGGTCACCACCTGCAGAACCACTCCTTTATTGGGGGTGTCTTGCTAATTGCCTATAATTTACACCTGTTGTCTATTCCATTTGCACAACAGCATGTGAAATTTATTGTCAATCAGTGTTGCTTCCTAAGTGGACAGTTTGATTTCACAGAAGTGTGATTGACTTGGAGTTACATTGTGTTGTTTAAGTGTTCCCTTTATTTTTTTGAGCAGTGTATATGAGAGAGAGCGAGAGAGAGCGAGAAAAGAACTAGACTTGGCCAAACTCCTAATCCCCAAAATAGGAGTATTAAACATCTCTACTTTTGAGAATGTGGGAAAGGTCCGTGGACACTTAAAGGACAGTTATGACAAGTGTGTTTCATTTGGTGATCTCATGAAGGACAGGAAACACACATAATGGTATCTCTTAAAGTGTACATTTCCCAGCTGTCAGGTTTACATCTAAATATTGTGAAACGTATGTGATTAAACATGAAACCATTTGTGTAAAGATGTAATGTGATGTTAACCTTCTAAATGAGAAAAAATATGAGTTTTCATATAAAGTTAACCAAGTCAGTAACCACACCCACAAGACCATAGACATTACGTCAGCGTCATGGACCGGCCCTTTTCTCAAATGGTTAAGATCATGCAAACCCCGGTGTAAGCAAAGGTTGCAAATGGTTGAATTTCTAAGACTAGAAAACATGCAGCTGATGCGACATGTTGAAATAGTTGTCACTACAACTCTACCAAAGGACAAGACCATACCACGTGGAGCATTGGCTACACGGCTGGAAATGGTTAAACTCTGAGACTATCGATCACTACAGAATAAGAGCAAATCTTAGACATATAATTACCAGTCTGCAGCTAGAAATCACGTAAGTCTAGAACGAGAATACCGACAACCGTGGAAACATCTATCTATGAGAACATTTCTGAATGGTACCACCTACAACCACAAGAGACATCGTGACTTTTGGGAAAGTGAACCAGAGACTCTGATGAACCCTACAGGACATTGGAGGATTCCAACAGCGAAGACAACGACATACGGGCGTAAATATATAAATTGCAATTATTCTCGAATGAGCGACCGTTTATGTGCAAAGGATTAGCATTTCAATTAATATAATTATAGACTGTGTAGTGAATCCATTTTGTCTTTCCAGCTTTCTCAGTCCCCACCCCTTTTCTTTTTGTCTACCAAGCTGTCAAATAGGCTTAGCCCACTAGGGACTTTTCTAACATTGTTATTAACCAATATCTACTATTGGTTTGTTAAGGTTTTTCTGTGATTATTTAGTTAGTTAGTAAACAAAAAGAAACTAGGGTTCGTGCAGATGAGACTGAGAAGGTAAAGAATAATTAATGATCGATTGATGACTGAAATGTATCACTAAGAGTTCATTCGAAGACGGAACTCCTTAAATAAACTTCTCCGTGGTGCCCCAGCTTATTAATGAGTTAATTGTTGCATGATTTCATTCAATCACGTAATCAATTAAACGTTAGGTAATCGATTTGATAAAATAGCATGCCATCACATTAATGATAGTCACAGACACGACACAGCAATTTTGTGACAGAAGAGTCAGACGGTTTCTTCTAATGAATGGAGGTTTGGGGTGTATCTGGAGAAACTGCTATTTGGGGGCCAATCCTTTAGTGTAGCCAGGACACACCGGGGTTGGCAGAAAAGAATGGGCAGACCAATCAGAGTTCTTTATAGTTATCGGCTACGCCTTATTTGTCCACTCAGTCAGATGAAGGTTTGCAATGCCTCCCTCCTGACACTGGCCATGAATCATGCAACTGTAGTGAATGTGTATGTCTGTCTGTCTTAGCACCATGCTGATAGCCCATTCAACCTCACACAGGGTGGCTCTAACACCTCTGCGCGCCACACGCCTACACAGAGGTAAACAAAGAATTAACCCTTGAAATTTAGCGTGCCATGCCAGTCCATTCAAGTTGAGGTAAATGATAAAATGACAGTTCTATTGCTGTGTTGCACTGGTTATGGTCTGACTGAATGAGAATAACCTTCCTGAACTCAAATGTATAGTTGTGCTATGACTGAGTGTGTGTGTGGTGGGGTTTGACCTTTAGGAGTTTTTGCCTTGATATTTTAATTAGAAAATAATACATAGCGTGAAGTGATTTTGAAATTTTATTTATGAATTATTAGGCCCAAATTACCCTTTACCTTAAATCTCTTTTTTTTCCCTCTTACATTTCATTTAAACAGATCATTAACTTAAGCAGCCAAGTTGCTGTCTACGGGGGAAAAAAAGAGCCAGAAAGTCCCATGAATCAAGATTACACACGCTGATTTATACACCAAAACAACCTTACCCCGAGCTCTACCTTTAAAATGAAAAACCCAAACAGCTTCCCATCCCTCTTGTTCGGGGCAGAACTGCTTAAGCAGTGCTTAGCAAGCAAACAGCAAGAGCAGGGAGATCATTTTATAGTTATTCAAAATGCCTAACTGGGCCCATCAACATAAGTTATCCCAGCACTGTGCTGCTCTGCAGACTGCTATTGGTCTGGTTACTGGGAAGTAGCAACTCCTCTGAGAACTGATACAGCTATGATAACTGCTATGGGAACAGCAAAGACACTGTACTTGAAATTGCCAGAAGCAAAATGCCAACTTGCTTGTAAGAACTTCAGAAAAAGCTTGACAGAATAATTGTGAGATAATAGTATGGGTACTTGGAGAATATTGCAAGATGATATTGCAAAGTAATCTGGTGATTTAGGGGCACAAAAAGTCAGGAGCAGTGTGTGTGGGCGCGTGTTCGTTCTTACTTTCTCAGGTGTTCATGCTCCTTCAGAAACAGTTCTGTTCTTCTGTTGTTTACTCCTGAGCCACTCTTGTATGTCCTGTTGGACAGAAAGAGAGAATGGGTTTAATTAATAACACAGCGCATATAAATTAATCAGACACACAAACAACTCAAGATGACATCTGTGCCATGACCATATGAAATATTTACTGAGAAATTGATCCTGATTAATCTAAGGTATTACCAAATTCAGCCACGATTGATGAATCCATAGATGTTGTGTTTGATACAATGTGACCATTTGAAACAAGGTTTGTCTATGCAGCTACAGTCCAAGCAGACGGGCACAGTTGGTAAAAGGAGGAGTTAATGTATAATAGGAGGCGGTTTAAAGAGCCAGCTATAGGACTGCAGTAAATGTACAGCTCTTTCAAAGCAGCCTGTCCTGAAAGGAAAACACAGTAGGGTTTCTCCTGCTGTCAACATCACCATGTAAAATTAACTCACTACTGTAAGTTACTCTGGATAAGAGTGTCTTAGTTTAACTCTACCTACATGTACATATTGCCTCAACTAACCGGTGGCCCCGCACATTGACTCCGTAGCGGTACCCCCTGTATAGAGCCTCACTTGTTATGTTACTGCAGCCATAATTATTTGTTACATTTTCTTTTTTTACTTAAGACTTTTGTAAAAAAAAAAAAAAAAAAAGATATTTAATTTGTCTGCTAAATGACTCAAATGTACACATCTTTCGTCACAGTGGGGATGGTGACAGGGCGCTACTGTGCTGGCTAGGGCTGGGAATTGCCAGGGGCCTCACGATATTATCACTACACCTAGGTGCCGATACAATCTGTATTAAGATTCTATATGTATTAAGATTCTATACTGCGATTTTATTACGATGATGTTCCAAACATATTGCTCACTATACTCGGTCTTCTGCAGAGAGACGAGAGAGCATGAGAAAATGAGTTTTAATCAGTGATGGAAATAAAAGTGCTGAAGACATGTTGGCTTACTATTTTAAAAGGATGGAGAACAAGCTATTGGGCTATAGAGTTTTTGTGCAGGTACAGCAGACTAGCGCTAGCTGGCGATACATAGCTATACTTGGACACAAATCAATACTTGCAGTCAAAGTACTGATATAATATCATCCAAAATAATATTGCGATATGCAACTATCGATTTTTTCCACCATCACTAGTGCTGCTCCATAGCTTAGTGTGTGTTGGGCAGAGTGATCTGTTGACCCTGCTAGGGCCATAGTTGTGGGAGAAGTATAATGAAAATGGGTGACGAGGTAGTAATGGAATGGTCCACATCTCAGAGGGATTGGCTGGTCGTTGCTACAGTAACAGCGTTAGAAGTCTGGCTGGTCATTGCGCTAACTCTAGTTAGCATTGGCTCGTGAATCTACCTCCAACTTCCTTCATACTGGACACAGACATAAAAATGATATCCACTAGTTCATCCGACTCTGGGGAAGTAGATACCATTGTCAAAATCCAGAATAATAAAATGGCTGGAGATATGTGTGTGTGGTATGGTTGTAAACAGACAGAGCCCTCATCTTGACTACTTAAGCAGCCACACACACCCAGTCAGGTATGAGGAAGATCTACTGCCACCTGGTGGGCAACAGGGGAATGTGTGCTACACAAGAAAGACACCACTCAGCCCCACACACATCAGGGTTTCAAGAACCATTTCAATAATGGTTAATTTAATTTTAGCAGAAAAAAAAAAATACTTCCGCACCTCTGAGGTTTGTGGTATATGGCCATTATACTACGGCTAATGTGTCGTTGTCGCATTGCGTCGTGCCTAAGAACAGCCATTAGCCGCGGTATATTGGAAATATACCACACCTCCTCGGGCCTTATTGCTTAAGTCTATACTGTTTACCATGTAGCCTACACAACGGCACACTGTTGATTAGGCCGCTCACAGAGTAGATATGAGCACCTTGCAACCCGTCGACAGCTCCTTAGTGCTAAAATATACTTATTGGGGGATTTGGCATTGTCTGGTTACAGGAATTAATACATCACTTAAGAAATATTGCAAACAGTATTGATTAGAGTATGCATGATTGTATGGTGATCTTATAAAACAGCGCAACATACTATATTGATTCAAAAAAGCCCAACAACGGTATGCAACATTACAGTGGAGTTTGACTTATAAGCTAAGTAACTAGGATGGCCACCAAACAAACAGTTGCAAGCTGCCATAATATTGATCAACATAACATGGATTGATATATGGGAAGGCTCAAAGGACACCATTGAATGGCACGTGGCTGAAAACGTGCATGATCGGGTTGCCAAGATGACTTACTAATACAGTCCAAAGTCTGTATGAAGCTTGAACATACTGTACAATAAATGGGTAGGAAGAACAAGAGGATACAACAGTTCTTGTACTAGAAGAGATGGCAAATAATTTTTTTGTCAATGACTATAGGTCTATTTTATAACGACTGTATAGTATCATGTATTGCTGTATCAGAGAAACTGAAATGGCCTTAGAACTTGTGGAACTTTACAAAATGGACAACTGTTACAGAATAGTGGCGAAGCATCCCAGTGGTGCTCTGACAGACTACCACCTCTACCATCTCCCTGTCTCTCTCCCTCTTCATTCCATCACTTTCTCTCTCCCTCTTCATTCCATCACTTTCTCTCTCCCTCTTCATTCCATCACTTTCTCTCTCCCTCTTCATTCCATCACTTTCTCTCTCCCTCTTCATTCCATCACTTTCTCTCTCCGTTTCCCCATCTCTCTGAGTTTCCTGGAAATGGAAGCTCTGAGTCTCTGCATCTGCATGACTGCGGCTCTTCTCCAGTGGCGCTTTGTGGGACAAGGACTGCAGCTACCACAAGCTGTCAGCATAGCCTAAGGTTCCCTCTCCTGTCTAGTGCTCACGGCTCACTGCAGCGCTGTAGACTCTAGGCATCCATCCACCTCACGCCCTCCCAGGAGGAGTTCCACTATGATGCCAACTCAATGCTGGATAGTACAAGACAATAGGGGTTCTTGTTAGCTTAGCACTGTTGTTAGCTTCAGTAGCTTGGCTACTAGTGTTTGTTAGTTCAGCCTTAGCATGCCACAAGACACGTGGTCTTTGAAAGCATTACAACACCAGTCTAAATCCTTGAGGAGCAGCATGTACAGTGCCTTTAGAAAGTATTCAGACCCCTTGACTTTTTCTGCATTTTGTTACTTTACAGCCTTATTTTAATCGTTTATCTTTGGGGTAATGTGTGTAGATTGAGGGGAAAAAAACAATTTAATACATTTTAGAATAAGGCTGTAACCTAACAAAATGTGGAATAAGTCAAGGGGTCTGAATACATTCTGGAGGACCTGTATGTAGTATCTCATTTCCCAATGTGTATGTTAATGCTTACAGTACATCATACACCATGTAGGCTACATGGATCAGAATGCACACAATAATAAAAGTCGTCCTTTGGGGACTTTAGTTTTTTGAAAACCGTGATGATAGGAATACCACTAAAACAAAGCTCACATTTCCCATCACATTGTGTTGGTGGGCAGTAATGTCCTTTTCTCAAGCAGAAGAATTATAAATTCAGTCCACAGCCAACAGAACAGTGAAAGGCTCATTCCCAGGCACCATGATGTATGGTTATTGTGGAGCACAAGGGGAGAACACATGACTGCATGGAACAACAGAGAGCACTGATGAATAAGGATATATGCTTATATAAAGGAGGAGTGTGTGTGTGCCCAATAGGAATCCTGCAGTAGTCTTGTGGCGCGGCCTGATGCATCTTACATAGATCAATAAGCCATTAGAACACAGACAAGAGTCATGGTCTGGTTCCCTAGCCAATCAGTGGAGCACTGACCACCTTCTCTCTCTCATTAGAGACCCTTGGGTGTAGGGCTGGGCGGTAAACCATAAAAAAAACTATCTGTATTCATTCACAGACCAGTTTGGATTTTTACTTTACATTCTATTAAAAAGGTACTTTAATGTTTGATTTATTACATGAAATCATTCAGAAATGAGTCAAAATTATAGCAATCACCCTTTTTATCGCCAGTAAGAAAACTGCTAAAAGCTGAGAACTACTAGCTAACTTTCTAGCACAACAAGTCAACAACTTCAGGAGGGCAAGCTTGGCAAAACCCCCCAGAATTAGGCTGACTATGCACAAATGAGAACTGCAATTGAATCCAAAAACAGTCCAAGGGAAGAATAATTATTCTCGTAAAGGAAACTTGACGAAATACAGACATACTAAGACAACAAAAAAAGTGACAGTGACAACAAATTAGCGCAGGAAATTAAGAAATGTATGAAAAAGCAGGAAGTGAATGCTGGAATTGAACAAATAACTATGGAAATGGGAACCATTGGTCGAGTACCAGAGTGAGGTTACAAAAGACGTTACAAAATTCCTATGCAATGTTCTACAAATAGGACTATATATATCTCCTTTAGTTAACTAGGCAAGTCAGTTAAGAACCAATTCTTATTTACAATGACAGCCTACAGTGGGTTAACTGCCTTGTTCAGGGGCAGAACGACAGATTTTTACCTTGTCAGCTCTGTGATTCGATGCAGCAACCTTTTTGTTACTGGCCCAACGCTCTAACCACTAAGCTACCTGCCGACTACTTCACTGTCAGTTTTGTATTCCTATTATTTTTGGTTGAAGTTTATTTGAACAGTATAAAGCAATCAGAATTGAGAAAGTTCATTAAGACTACTAAGAATTAATTTGTTGCCATGCACTACCCCAAAGCATATTTAGAACTGTTATTATTCAGAAACATCAAATACCATAAAAAAATCTGAAAACTACAGTAATAGGATAATTTTGGTTTCACAAGTATAACAATAACATGGCTATATACAGGGTGTACCAATACCGAGTCGATGTGCATGGGTACGAGGAAATTGAGGTAGCTACGGACATGGGTTGGGGTAAAGTGACTAGGCAACAGGATAGATTGACAGTAGCAGCAGCGTATGTGGTGTGAAAGTGCCTATAAAGAAAGGTTCAATTCAGTGTTTTACCCTTTCATTGTATATGCTTTTGTCACCCTGCCCGAAGTGGATGAACAGTCACTAAAAATATTTTTATAAACTTCAACATTTAAACAGCGTACAGGACTGGTATTCTATTTTCTTTTCACTGTTAAATGATTAGGGATTTGAGACACAAATGAGGGTGTGTTCTTACATAGAGAACCATAATAATCAATATAATCATATGCTTTATCAATTGCCCTTTTCAGTTGAAATAGTCGACACAATCTGTTGTTTCAAGTCAGTACTTGTTTCAAGTCAGTACAAAGTTTTATGGCAAGACATGATCTATGGAGGGATGCCTGGCTGGAGGGAGAGATACTCACTCAATGTCTTTGCGGACAGACCCCAGCAAATCTTCTCTCTCCCGGATGGCAAGGAAGTTGGCTTTGGTTTTGTGGAATTCGTGAGTGTAGTCCTAGGGTACAGCAACAAAAAAACAGGAGTTAAGGGAATGAAAAACCATTAACCATGGAAGTGAAAATTGAAATGATGCATGCAGAGCTCAAGTTAGGACTAAGTTATGAGAAAGGAATGGCGAGAGAGTGGGAGTGAAACAAAGAAAGAGAGGGAGAGAGGGGAAGGGATAGAGAGAAAAGTTTAGAAAGTAAGAAGACAGACAGACCTGCAGAATGTCTCTGTGTCTCTGGAGCGTGTGCATCAGGGCTGCGTTGAGGGACGTCACCCCCGGGGTGCTGGTGTACTCTGCCATCTTGTCGTTCACACCAGTGAGCTAAGAGACACAGCACCGTCAGTACACATACACACAACAATTCAAGATTCAACCATGTTGGCATGCCTATGATAGTGAAGCTGAATACTACCTGAAGACCAAAATCCATTCTGAATTTTCATATAAACTGCATATAATGATAATTATTTGCTGGGAAGTCTTACTTTGGCCAGGAGCTGTTCAATCTCCACAGACATGGTCTCAAACATTCTGTCCTGTGTCGAGTTGTTGAGGAGGGGGGTAGTATCCGAGTTGCTATAGGGCAGAAAGGAAGACAAGGAGGGAGAGAAAGACCATTAGAACTCCCAACATGTGGGCTTGGTGGAGGTACTGTATCGCCCTATTTGTAACACCTATCAGTTCTTTCAGATCCATAAACACCAAGAAAAAGCATGTTTAAAGGAGAATCTCCATTGAAAGTAGTTTTTAGTCCAGAAGGCTTAATCTCTGTTCTGGGAAACTGTCCCCGAAGGTGAAGTAGGCTATGAGCTAGTGGCAGGGGCTAGAAACCTGAATGGGACTGGGCACTAGTCTCACCTGTAATGTAGGAGATAGGCCATAGGGGAAAGCGTTTGGGACCTAAATGGAACTGGTCTTAGTCTTACCTGTCTCCTCTACGGCCATCTCTGGAGCTGCTGTAGCTGGTACACAGTTTACTGAAGGACACCAGCTTCAGATCCAGCTCATTCTCCAGCTGCCTGGCCTGCTTTCGCAAATCTGGTATGTGCAACACATACAGACACACACACCGTTTGGAATTGAGAAACAGGGCTGGCATCAACAGCAACGTACGCCTATAAAAAATATTGTAATCCAAATAGCTGAAATCAGTTATATTAAATCAGATGTCTTGCTGTCTTTTTCGTATAGCTAGTTAAACATCGGAATTTCTGTTAACATTAGATTTTTATACAAATAGTGGTAGTTAGCTAACGTTAGCTAAGTGGAGACAAAAAAACTATCAGGCAGCACTCTAATCATCCTGCTGCTGTTGACAATACATCTTTGCTGGCTAACCAACTACTTTAGTTAGCTAGCTAGCACACAAACATGTTGCTTACGTTGGCTGATCATTTAACTAAATAACTACTGTTAGCTAGCTCGGTGAAACTGAAATCACACAGCTAGTTAATCAACTCGACAGCAACCTAGCTAGTAAACTAACTACTGTATACAACTAATCTAAAATAGCTAGCTACAACCTAAAGTTTGTATAGATATGTGAAACTAGTTGACTATGCTAACAAACATTAGCTAGCTAGCTGACGAAGTTAACATTACATCGGTAAACGCTTCACTTGCTAGCAAAAGCTTGTTTTGCTTGCTAGCTGAGCTCTTAGACAGGCCACATAACCCAACAGCGTGTTGATTTGCTCCCAATTTGACAACACTTTTGGCCTGTAAACCCCGTTATAATTTACCAAACATCGTTGTAAATGTATCCAATGGCTCTGTCTGATCGCACCCTAGTTGTGCCAGTTTGCCACCTCACCTTCCCAGTAGTTGCTGCTTCCTCCTGCCATTTTTGTCCAACGTCATCAGCTGACGCACGGCCCACCTTCTGTACTTGGAAGTTGAAAACTCCTCCAACTGTACACTACAACAGCGCCTCCTCGTGCTGTTAACTAGTCATGTGCAGCACCCATTGTCAAACTGGTCAGAATCTTGGGAACAAAAAAAGCAGTGTATGTATAGCCTCATAAACAGTAATTGATAGCGGGATGATTTTATGAGAAAGACAGCTTCAGACCACACCTGCCAGCAGAAGAGAATAGGATGTTGCCGTTATAGCCTTCTTTTCATATTAGCTGGGTCCACAGAAGCAATGAGGAATGTTGTGAAACTGGTCATATTCTCTCTACATTCTTCTTCCCCTCCCCATAAAAATAAAATGGCAAATGCTAGTAGTCTGCACAACAAATGCATTGACATCTCAATCCAGCCTATTAAACTGACTAAACAAAATATGCAGTAACAGATTTAACCTTTCACAGCAGCCACCATGCAAGTTGTCTTCATTCAAAACATGCATTAATTGGCTGTCCACTAGTGGCAATAGTGGGTCAATAGAAGATGCTAAAAAATTGTGATTCTGCATCAACATTTTGTTGCTATGTTGCTGCTGAATGACATCTCTGAGAAGAGATTAGCGCACAGTCAAACAAATGCAACAAATTAAGACATAAGTCATTTTCTTTCAATATGTTTTTATTTCATCAATGTGTCTTGAAGAATGTTCATGTCAGCATGGTCTGTCATACGGGGCTGCCAAGTTGCGCAGCAGTCTAAGGCACTGTATCTCAGTGCGTCACTACAGACCCTGGTTCGATTCCAGGCTGTATCACAACCGGCAGTGACTGGGAGTCCCATAGGGTGGCGCACAATTGGCCCAGCGTTGTCCGGGTTAGGGTTTGGCCGGGGTAGGCCGCCATTGTAAATAAGAATTTGTTCTTAACTGACTTGCCTAGTTAAATAAAAGTGAAATGTGTGTTGTATAGTCAGGGTTAACTTGAATTGCACTTATTTTTCTAACTCAAATACACTTGGCAACAGTTCATTATCTACAATCAATTCAGTTTCATATAAAAACAAAAATAACCATTTATATCAAAACACCAACATCCATTCAGAAAACACACCACACACACACACAGAAAGTAAAACAAAAAGAAAAATAACTTACTTTCTCCCCCTTCCCTAAGATTAGCTGGCTTCGCTACAATATTGATTATGTGCAACTGAGATGAAAGCTAGGAGTCAGACACTCCTGTAGACTAGTGGTCCTTCACCTTGGTCCTGAAGAACTACATGGTGTACAGGGTTTTGTTCCAGCCCAGCACTAACACACCTGATTCAACTAACCAGTTACTCAATAAGACATTGATGAGACTAGAATTGGGAGGGTCAGTGTTGGCCTGGAACAAGTCTGCACACCTCATACTCCTCATGACCAGGGTTGGTGACCACTGTTGTAGAGGAAGATGCCCTCCTCTCTAAACACTCTCCCGCCACTGCTGGATGGTTCTAGAGCAGACATTCTGCACCTTTTCAGTAATGTAGGGTTGCCATCTACCCTAAGGATTTGATAGAATTATGTATTATATCAGATGTACAAATAAATCATTAATGAATGAAAAAAATTAACAGCAAAAATAGAGAAACAAAATTACAACAAAACATACATCTATATGTTGAGGCTCATTATTAAAGCATGGGTAAGTAATTTGCCATCTTAAAGGTTATTTTAAGATATGAAACATTTTAAACAAGCTGGTCTGTGTGTAGAAAGAAAAAAGCATACATATTCGCTTTAAAATTGATTTTTTAAAGAAAACCATCAATTTGTAAATCAACAGTATTTGCATCTATTTCAAAGTGCTTTCCCTGAACAATTAAATGGAGAATCATGTATTTGTATTTAACATACAGTGCTTGTAGTCAATGCATAGAGGCCTTGTGCTGTATGTCCAAGAGGGCACATGAATAAGCAGAGGGCAATAGAAGTTAAAACACATGCAGCCTGTGAACCCAGGCCAATTGCAGGTCTTCTGCTCTAAAAGAGTGCATCACTTAAAATACTCAAGACTCCTGGATGAATCCTGGACGACTATTGTCTTCCATTCCACCCGAGTATCTGATGGATCACAGATTATAATCTGTACTAGGCAATAATCTGGATGAGATTCTAGTATATTTACTATGCTTCTAGTACCCACACCACCATGCTTCTGTACTATAGCCCTAAAAGAGAGAGAGGCGTGTCTAACTCTACAGCATCCAAGGCACTGTGTTTGATGCGCCCTCTGAAAGATTGGCTAACTGGACTGGCTAACTGGACTGGGACAACATTGACAAAAATCATGAGAAACTGAAATTTCTTGAATCATTTCAAATTACTGTAGTTAGTGTATTCATTGGTACTAGTTCCAAGTATAAGTATCAAATACATATGGACAGGTTGATGAGTGGTAGGCTGCATAAGTGTGCATGTGTGTGTTGCGTGCATGAAAGAAAAAAAAGGTTGCCCAGCTCCACTAGGCCTTTAGTGTGCATCCATGAACAGAGCTAAGCAGGTGCTGATTTGGACGATTCGGCTTGGACACCAGCCATAGAGGACAGTTGTAGTCTCAAACAGCTCTCTCTGGTGGGCTGGAGGAGGACAGGCAACTAGGACCTGGGGAATCTTATAGGGAAGGACAATAACAAGCCCTCCCTGCTCCACCTCTTCCTCCCTTTCCCTCCAGTAAAGCAGAGCCACAGAGCACAATACCAGCCAACTCAACAGTCACAGGGATGGGCAGTAGTAGAGCAATTTAACAGTAACAGAGTGATGCGGAGACTCAGATTTTTTGTTTAAATTGTATGTCAAACAAAAACTTTACAACTCTATGCACTTTAACCATTACAATTTCCACTGAACATTTTACAAAAACACATTTACTTTAAGAACAGTGCAGATGCAAAATTTGGTAACAGAACGACAGCACCAACTGCACAAGAACCATCATTCTGTTACTAAACTTTGCATCGGCATTGTTCTTCAAGTAAATGTGTTTTTGTAAAATGTTACATGGAAATTGTTAAAAGTAGTCCTTGTGCATAGAGTTTTATGGTGTGTTCAACTTTGCAACCATTGGTTTTTGTTTTAAAGTGAAAAATCTGAGTCTCAGCATCACTCTGTTAATGTGGAATTGCCCAGTACTAACAGGATCGTATTCATTAGAGCACACTGTAACAAAACAACAGAAAGCAAAAACAAGCGTTTCTTGTTGTCCTTCCCTGTTTCCATCCGTTTGGTGCCTAACGAATACGAACCAGGTTGGCCGTGTATGTATGTGGGATCTCAGAGTTTGTCAGCGTTGGCGTAGAGTGTGTCCTCATCACTCTCGCTCTCATCCTGGAACTCATTGGAGAGCAGGGACTTCTTGGAGCCCATGGACGTGAGGCGTATCTCGTCCTCGTAATCGTCACGGTGCTGCCGCAGCCGGTGGAAACCATCCTTCTGCTGGTTGGACTTAGCAGAACACACGCACCAGATGATACAGGCGGTCACCACCAGGGCCGTCATGGAGGCCGCTGCAGGGGAGGAGAGACAAGCATACAGGTAATTCGGTAAGTATTCAGACCCAGTGACTTTTTTCACATTTTGTTACGTTATTCTAAAATGTATTTAAAAAAATCCCCTCATCAATCTACACACAATACCCCAAAATGACAAAGCAAAATATGTATTAGGAAAAAAAAATTTACATAAATATTCAGACCCTTTACTCAGTACTTTGTTGAAGCACCTTTGGCAGTGATTACAGCCTTGACTCTTCTTGGGTTTGACGCTACAAGCTTGGCACACCTGTATTTGGAAAGTTTCTCAAGCTCTGTCACGTTGGATGGGGAGCGTACAACTATATTCAGGTCTCTCCAGAGATGTTAGATCGGGTTCAAGTCCGGGCCACTCAAGGACATTCAGAGACGTGTCCTGAAGCCACTCCTGCATTGTCTTGGCTGTGTGCTTAGGGTTGTTGTCCTATTAGAAGGTGAACCTTCGCCACAACCATGCTTCACCGTAGGGATGGTGCCAGGTTTCCTCCAGACATGACACTTGGCATTCAGGCCAAAGAGTTCAATCTTGGTTTCATCAGAACAGAGACTCTTGTTGCTCATGGTCTAAGAGTCTTTAGGTGCCTTTTGGCAAACTCCAAACAGGCTGTCAGGTGCCTTTTACTGAGTGGCTGGCCACTCTACCATAAAGGCCTGATTGGTGGAGTGCTCCAGAGAGGGCTGTCCTTTTGGAAGGTTCTCCCATCTCCACAGAGGAACTCTGGAGCTCTGTCAGTGACCATTGGGTTCTTGGTCATCTCCCTGACCAAGGTCCTTCTCCCCCGATTGCTCAGTTTGGCTGGGCGGCCAGCTCTAGGAAGAGTCTTGTTGGTTCAAAACTTCTTCCATTTAAGAATGATTGATGCCAATGTGTTCTTGGGGACTTTTAATGCTGCAAAAATGTTATGTCTCGGAGCTCTACGGCCAATTCCTTTGACCTCAAGGCTTGGTTTTAGCTCTGACATGCAATGTCAACTTTGGGACCTTATATAAACAGGTGTGTGCCTTTCCAAATCATGTCCAATCAATTGAATTTACTACCAGGTGGACTCCAATCAAGATGTAGAAACATCTCAAGGATGATCAATGGAAACAGGATGCACCCGAGGTCAATTTTGAGTCTCATACCAAAGGGTCTGAATACTTGAGAATGACAGCCCACTTGGAGTTTGCCAAAAGGCACCTAAAGGACTCTCAGACCATGGCACAAAACAAACGTGTCCTAAAAACATACAGCATTTAACTTATTCATCTTGTTATACTCCCTACAATAGTCCATGGGCTGACTAGGTGAAAAATCTGCCTATGTGCCATTGAGAAAAGCACTTTATCCTAATTGCTCCTGTAATAAGAGTGTCTGCTAAATGACAAAAATGTAGTTTTTTTTTATGTCATTGTCCGCAATCATCTGGCAAGATTACACAAAAGGCAACATCTCCATAAAACCCATTTCTCCTCATGCTTACCTGCAGTAGCCACAACAAACTCCCGGGGCAGGCCAAAAATGCGGTTGTCCATGTCAAACTCAATGACGATGGAGCTGGCGGCTTCATATGACGACACAACTACCTCCTGCCGTTGTTGCTGGTAGCCATCAGCCACAGCCTCTATGTTGTGGTTTCCTGGTGCCAGCAGAGCATGGAAGTAGCCTCCCTCGGCAGTGAACACCCTCACACCCCCGTTCAAAACTATCATGGCCCCCACGATGGGCTTCCCACTCTTATCCTTCACCACACCACGCACACCTTTATGGACCTGAGAGACAGACAGAAACACAGATTGAATGTAAAGTACACAGAACAAAAAGTAAGTAGCCAGAACGGCCGATAGGGCAGGAGCCTATATCCTGTTACTGTAGCGTAAGGCAGCTTGATATGCAGTACAAGTACACACTCTAGCAAAGACTTTTATAACTAAACCAAGATAGACCACAGCCCATCGTTTCAAATGGGAACAAATTAGTCATAGTGGGTGAAATATCTGCCTCATTGTTCTGTGACGCTAGTCTATCGCAGGAAGACAGACAGATTTTTACCTTGTCAGCACGGGGATTCGATCCAGCAACCTTTCTGTTACTGGTCCAACGCTCTAACCACTAGGCTACCTGCCGCCCCAACTACGTTTGACAAATGCGTTTGATAAGTAACCAATCGGAGTGCGGAAATACATTAATTAATTATTATCAAATAACTCTTATCAACTTATTTAATGCATTTGTATCACATAGCTCCAGGTCAGAGGTCAAGGGTATTACTGACCTCCACCAGCATGCTAAGCAGTGCCTTCCTGTTCTCAGCCCACAGAGTGGCCAGCTGCACGGCCGAGGGGAACAGACAGCAGCCTGTATACACCGTGATCTCTGGACAGTGGCCAAAGTCCACACTGAAGTCCTGGAACACAGACAGAGATCAGAAGAGGCATATTGTTGACCAATAAATATAGTCCTGTCGTTCCAGGACTCAAGCAGCAGATGCCTCTTCGGGACCGGGGTGACAGAACAACCCTCCTCCTGTGAGAGGTATAGCATTAAGAAGCAGGGGTTGATGGAACATACCTTCATGCTGCCCATGTGACTTTGTCTCTCTGCTGCCCTGAGTACTCCATCTGGGATGTTACCCACTGAGGAGAGAGGAGGAGAAGAGGAGGCTGAAACAGGCATCAATAGATATATAGAAGCTATCCATCTTCTTTTCCAATTCACCACTTCCTTTTAATTCACTATACAGTCTATAACTCACAGTGGTCTATTTGTGTTGCTGTTGGTACATACTTTGGCCATTGCTTGGACATCCTGTATCCCCCAGGTGCATCTTGGGATGGTTTCTGGCGTAAACATTGGCCAGGTACTTCAGCGTTTCCTCATTTTCAACTGAAAAAAAGTACACTAGTTAACTATTTATTTTATAGTTTTCCCACTAAAGTATTCTATTTGGAGCCCTATGCTCCTACCTGGCTGTACAGGCTTGTCGTAGGGGTAAGTAGCCAACAGGGAGCCTCCATCCAGGGCTACAGAGAGTGTGAAGCCCCTCTCTAAGATCAGGTCCATCACTGCCCTGGTCTCTGGCTGAGCCTCAACAACACGCTGGGAGGCATTACCTACAACAGCAACACACACAGACAGGGCACCATCAGACATGTAAGGGCATGCAAGTATACACACACACAAAACACAAACATATCGGTCTATACACAAAAAACAGCAGGTACTGACCGAAGAAGTCAGTGTCCAGATCTTTCCCGTGTGTGTTGGTCAAGCCCACAGTAGAGGTGCACTGTTTCTCTCTGGCCAGCTCTCGCCCATCTGGATTGATGGAGGGAAGGATGACAATCCGCGTCTCATTTATCAACTGTGGAGAGGAGAAGAGGGAGAAGGACAAAGATGAATGATGGGTAGAACAACAGGACAAGGGTGTGAATAATTTCACTAGGTAAGGTAGTTATGATTGGTGTAGTAAAACCATCTCAGATAAATCATCTCACCCTGGTAATGGTGGGGTTCTTGCCGTAGTTGATGCAGAGGAAGGCAGCGAATTCCAGCAGGAGCTCTGTGCCCACGGGGGCGTTGCCATGGATACCTCCCACCAAGCGGATCTTGGGCTCGGCCGTTTCAGGCTCGTCTGGTTTGTTGGAGATCTCCAAGGCCCAGATGGTCCTGTACTCCACACTCTGGCCCAAACTACACAGAAAAATGCATGTTATTATCAGTTCCACTGTAGATAATATGGAATATGGTTACCTAGCAGACTCTTCTGCAAAGAGACGTAGACCGTAATTCAAACCATTTGGAGAAGAGGTTTGAGGTTAGACATTAGAAGTACAGGGGGGCAGGTAGCCTAGTTGTTAGAGCATTGGGCCAGTAACCGAAAGGTCGTTGGTTCGAATACCCAAGCCAACAAGGTGAAAAATCTGTCAATGTTCCCTAGAGCAATGCACTTAACCCTAATTTGCTCCATGGGCACTGTACTATTATGGCAGACTCTGTAAAATAATACACTTCACAGCACCTATCTGGTGTATGTGCAATACATATATATATTTTTTCTTTTTTTACATGACAAGATAAATTATTTTGATTAAGTGCAGTTACACTAGGGGTTAGAGGTCAGAGTTTACCTGTGCAGGGAGGTGCCATTTGTTGAGTTTAGCTAGGAGGTCAGAGGTCATAACTCAGGCCTACCTGTGCAGGCAGTTCCTCTTGGGAAAGTTGAGGTTTAGAGGTTAGTCGTCAGGTTAGGGTTTAGAGGTCAGGGGTCATAACTCAGGCCTACCTATGCAGGGAGGTGATCTTGGGGAAGTTGAACGTCAAACCCCTCAGGAACTCCGACAGCTCCTTGTACCGTCTGTATCTGAAGCTCCTCTCTGTGGCGGTACTCTGAACCAGCTGCTCCAGCCCCTGGCCCAGAGAAAGGTCCTTAATGAAGCTCTGAAACACCTCCTCTGCAGGGTCCTGGGTGGCCCTGGGGTCCATTGGGGCCTGGCCGTTGGGATCCGAACGCACCCGTGTCAGCCGGAAGTCTACCAGCTCCACCCCCTCCTCAGGTACTGTAGCGTAGATCTTTACTGAGTTATACCTGAGAAGACGGGGAGGGAGGGTTAGGCCATAGAGGTCGTTCATTTTAGTTGTTCTGTTTCTATGGGTTAGTGTGTGGTTACCCTGCAGATAAACAGGGTTTTTTGGACCGGTCTTGGGTCTACGTTTTAAACAACCCCTCTAATTTATCTCAGTTACTACTACGGTCCTGTCTCTCACCCCTGTGCGGAGGCGGTGAGGTGGTACGTTCCAGGGACCAGAAGTCTCCAGTAGTCTCCAGCTAGGTTGGTTGTGATTGGATGATCAATCTCCTCCACCGTGATGGTGGCATTAGGGATGCCTGTACCATCTTTAATATCTATCACCATGCCCTTCACGCCTCTGTGGACCTACAGAGGCACACACACGATGAATACCTCAAATACAAGTTGGTGCCTTTGAGACAAAATAAGTAGGTAAGACATATAGAGGGAAAGAGAGAAATTTTACGTATTTTCTTTTTAATAATCATAATAAATGAGAGAGATTGAGAGTGAAGGACTGCATGTAAGTATGCTGACCTGGTGGATGTACTGCAGTAAGGCTCTACGGTTCTGGTCCCAGTACAAAGGCAGGTGCTGGGCCTTAGGGTACTTCACACAGCCCAACTCTATGGTTACCTCAAAACAGTTAGTGTTCAGGTAGTTCCAGTCCTGCATCCCACCTGGCAAGAGAACACAAAGGAGAAGTCAGATACCCACGCACAGGTGCGCACAGACATACAAATTGTTCCTCACAGTGTGTGAATTGGAATGGGAGGCCACGTAGCCGGAACATTGTACCAGTTGGCGCCATTGGTGATGCCGTCCTCAAAGAACTCTGATGGGTAAAGGTCCTCACAAGGGTGTCCTTTGTGCATGAGAGCGTTTTCCTGGACACACAGACACACGGCAAATGCAATGCAATTCAAACAGCAGAATTGAAACATTAAACGTGTCAACGTATCTTCAAACTGTCCAGTGGTTTTATTAACAGAATTAAAATAGTTTACAACTGTAAAAATGTATTCATTTAAAAAAGTTACATTAAATGGACTGATATAAGGACCGAGATTGTGTGTTGAAGTCCACTGACCTGAGAGTAGGCTCTGGCCACTTGTTTAAAGACTTTGTCATCAGGACACTTGCTATACTCCGTACGTCCCTGCTTGTCATCATCATATGGGTAGTTGACCACCAATGACCCTGTAGTGGGCAGAGAGGAAATATTCAATGAGAATATAGTATTATAAATCTGTCCTCCAAAGTGGGCCAATATGTTAGTGGCAGGCCAATATACAATTTTTATAAACATTGAAAAATGGGGGAGCTTAGGGATTACCTCCATGTAGGTTGGCTGAGAGCACAAAGGGATAACCTTTGAGCCAGTTCATCACAGCGATGGTCTCCGGCTGCCTGGGTTCAGTGATGGTAGTAAACTGGTCAGGAAAGTTACGGTTCAGGTCAAAGTTGTTACTGTTGTTGCGTCCCGTGTACCCTCTGACATCACCTAAGAGAGAAAATGAACAGAAAAAAATAAAAATACATGATACCTATATCTCAATCCATTATACAGAGACAACTGGAACTGATCATTCTCCTGTCACAGTACCCAGGTAACCAAAACACATTATTTTAATAATAGGGTAGTTCCACCTTAAATATTGCCCTGGTGATCAACTTCCTGTTTATAAAGTGCTGGAGAAAACAGCAGCACAACTGGCAGAGCTAAAACTAGACCAATGGAAGAGGAGATGTGAGAACATCTACAGGGCAAATAAGGAAGCTAGGCAGCAAAAGAGAAGAAATTCCATTAAGAAGTATTTCAAGGTCTCAGTTTGACACTTAGCATATTCAAGCTATCTGTATGCCAACAGAAACTATTTGGGTCTGAACACTTGTTTTTGTTCACAGCCAGACAGTTTTCTTAAAATTCTATACAAAATGTGTATTCCTGTGATATTTTAGTAACTCAAACATTACAACAAAATCTATGGGGTAAAAAACCTACCTACATATATATATTTGGCTGACATGGGCTAGTTGATCTGGACATTTCTTACAAGTTATAAATAGCTCTCTAAGGTATGCAATGACTGACATGACAAGAGGAACTGATGATGGATGCACTACCCAACTTCAAAATTGCACCTGGTGCATTCAACTATTACAACTTTCAAGAGTAAGTTGAAAGTCGGGCCGAGTTCCTTAAGAAAAAGAAAAGTTGAGGGGGCACAGTTTGGGAACCACTGACTTTATGCTATCATTAATCATGTTAAATACCTTTTAGAGCTACACTGCATTTTTCTTAATCTGGCATGAGTACAGGAAACATTTTCACAAAGACCCCACACACATGTTCCTTTCTTACCCTCCCTGGCGATCTCATAACCATCTGGGTTCATAGAAGGCATGATGTGTATCCGGGTCGTGTTGACCAGCTGGGTGACCTCAGGGTCGCTACCATAGTTACGGCACAGGTACTCAATGAGATTGAGGAGTAGCTCGCGTCCCACCACCTCGTTTCCGTGCATGTTAGCTATGTACTTGAACTCTGGTTCACCTGAAGGAGAGGGGAGAAAAGAGCGGGAAAAATAAATACAAAAAGTGTTAGAGAACTATTAAAAGAGAAGAAGTAGGGCAGAGTCGGCTGAGAGACAATGAGAGCGGAAGTCTCCTGAACAAATTCACACTCAATTAAACTAAAGCTCTCCAATCATTTAAAAAAAACTCTCCTTATCCTTGCAGTGCCATTTCAAGTCCAAAAAATATTGAAAAAACACAATGCTGTAACGGGCCTGCTGATATGAGTGAGTACAAAAGGATATCAAATCAAAGTTTATTGATCACATACACATATTTAGCAGATGCTATTGTTGGTGTAGCGAAATGGTTGTGTTCCTAGCTCCAACAGTGCAGTAGTATCTAACAATTCACAACAATACACACATCTAAAAGTAAAATAATCAAATTAAGAAATATATAGTTGAAGTCGGAAGTTTACATACACTTAGGTTGGAGTCATTAAAACCTGTTTTTCAACTACTCCACATATTTCTTGTTAACAAACTATAGTTTTGGCAAGTCGGTTAGGACATCTACTTTGTGCATGACAAGTAATGTTTCCAAATGTTTACAGACAGATTACTTTACTTATAATTCACTGTGTCACAATTCCAGCGGGTCAGAAGTTTACATATACTAAGTTGACTGTGCCTTTAAACAGCTTGGAAAATTCCAGAAAATGATGTCATGGCTTTAGAAGCTTCTGATAGGCTAACTGACATCATTTGAGTCAATTGGAGGTGTATTTCAAGGCCTACCTTCAAACTCAGTGCCTCTTTGCTTGACATCATGGGAAAATCAAAAGAAATCAGCCAAGACCTCAGACATTTTTTGACCTCCACAAGTGTGGTTCATCCTTGGGAGCAATTTCCAAACGCCTGAAGGTACCACGTTCATCTGTACAATCAATAGTACGCAAGTATAAACACCATGGGACCACACAGCCATCATACCGATCAGGAAGGAGACAAGTTCTGTCTCCTAGAGATGAATGTACTTTGGTGCGAAAAGTGCAAATCAATCCCAGAACAACAGCAAAAGACCTTGTGAAGATGCTGGAGGAAACCGGTACAAAAGTATCTATATCCACAGTGAAACGAGTCCTATATCGACATAACCTGAAAGGCTGCTCAGCAAGGAAGAAGCCACTGCTCCAAAACCGCCATAAAAAAGCCAGACTACAGTTTGCAACTGCACATGGGGACAAAGATCATACTTTTTGGAGAAATGTCCTCTGGTCTGATGAAATAGAACTGTTTGGCCATAGTGACCATCGTTATGTTTGGAGGAAAAAGGGGGAGGCTTGCAAGCCGAAGAACACCATCCAAACTGTGAAGCACGGGGGTGGCAGCATCATGTTGTGGGGGTGATTTGCTGCAGGAGGGACTGGTGCACTTCACAAAATAGATGGCATCATGAGGGAGGAACATTATATATATTGAAGCAACATCTCAAGACATAAGTCAGGAAGTTAAAGCTTGTTTGCAAATGGGTCTTCCAAATGGACAATGACCCCAAGCATACTTCCAAAGTTGTGGCAAAATGGCATAAGGACAACAAAGTCAAGGTATTGGAGTGGCCATCACAAAGCCCTGACCGCAATCCTATAGAAAATTTGTGGGCAGAACTGAAAAATGCCTGTGCGAGCAAGGAGGCCTACATACCTTACTCAGTTACACCAGCTCTGTCAGGAGGAATGGGCCAAAATTCACCCAACTTATTGTGGTAAGCTTGTGGAAGGCTAACCGAAACGTTTGACCCAAGTTAAACAATTTTAGGCAATGCTACCAAATACGAACTGAGTGTATATAAACTTCTGACCCACTGTGAATGTGATGAAATAAATAAAAGCTGAAATAAATAATTCTCTCTACTATTATTCTGACATTCCACATTCTTAAAATAAAGAGGTGATCCTAACTGACCTAAGACAGGGAATTTGTACTAGGATTAAATGTCAGGAATTGTGAAACTGAGTTTAAATGTATTTGGCTAAGGTGTATGTAAACGTCCGACTTAAACTGTATAAATATTAGGACAAGCAATGTCGTAGTGGCATTGACTAAAATACAGTAGAATAGAATAGAGTATATACATATGAAATGAGTAAAGTAGTACGTAAACATTATTAAAGTGACTAGTGTTCCATTATTAAAGTGACCAGTGATTCCATGTCTATGTACATAGGGCAACAGCCTCTAAGTTTCAGGGTTGCGTAAGCAGGTGTTAGCCGGCTGGTGATGGCTATGTATTTGGCTAAGGTCTGATGGCCTTGAGATAGAAGCTGTTTTTCAGTCTCTCGGTCCCATCTTTGATGCACCTGTATGATAGCGGGATGAACAGTCAGTGGTGCGGGTGGTTGATGTCCTTGATCATCTTTTTGGCCTTCCTGTGACATCGGGTGCTGTAGGTGTCCTGGAGGGCAGGCAGTGTGCCCCCGGTGATGTGTTGGGCAGACCGCACCACCCTCTGTAAAGGCCTGCGGTTGTGGGCGTGGCAGTTGCCGTTCCAGGCAGTGATACAGCCTGACCGGATGCTCTCAATTGCGCCTTCTTCACCACACTGTCTGTGTAGGTGGACCATTTCAGATTGTCAGTGATGTGTACGCCGATCAAATTGAAGCTTTTCACCTCCTCCACTGTGATCCCGTCAATGTGGATAAGGGCGTGCGCCCTCTGCTTTTTCCTGAAGTCCACGACAGCTCCTTCGTTTTGTTGACGTTGAGGGAGAGGTTAATTTCCTGGCACCACTCCACCAGGGCCCTTACCTACTCCCTGTAGGCTGTCTCGTAATTGTTGATAATCAGGCCTATGGTTGTGTCGTCTGCAAACTTGATGATTGAAGTTGGAGGCGTGTGTCATGGGTGAACAGGGTGTACAGGAGGGGGCTGAGTACGCACCCTTGTGGGGCCCCTGGGTTGAGGATCAGTGAGGTGGAGGTGTTGTTTCCAACCTTCACCACCTGGGGGCGGCTAGGCAGGAAGTCCAGGACCCATTTACACAGGGCGGGGTTCAGACCCAGGGCCCCGAGCTTGATGGGTACTATGGTGTTGAAGGCTGAGCTATAGTCAAATGAACAGCCTTCTTACATGGGTATTCCTCTTGTCCAGGTGTTGTAGGGCAGTGTAATGGCGATTGCATCTCTGTGGATCTATTGGGGCGGTAAGCAAATTGAAGAGTGTCAGGTAAGGTAGCAGTGATATGATCCTTAACTAGCCTCTCAAAGCACTTCACGATGACAGAAGTGACTGCTACGGAGCGATAGTCATCTAGTTCAGTTACCTTTGCTTTCTTGGGTACAGGAACAATGGTGGACATCTTGAAGCAAGTGGAGACAGCAGACTGGGATAGGGAGAGATTGAATATGTCCGTAAACACTCCAGCCAGCTGGTCTGCGCATGCTCAATTCTGCTGTTTGTATTGCATTGCATTTGCCGTGTGTATGTGTGTGTGTGTCCAGGAAAACACTCTCATGCACAAAGGACACCCTTGTGAGGACCTTTACCCATCAGAGTTCTTTGAGGACGGCATCACCAACGACGCGGCTAGGGATGCAGTCTGGGCCGGCAGCCTTGCGAGGGTTAACACGCTTAAATGTCTTACTCACGTCAGCCACAGAGAAGGAGAGCCCACAGTCCTTGGGTGCAGGCCGCGTCGATGGCACTGTGTTATTCTCAAAGGGGGACGTGGCTGGTTTTCCCTTTGTAATCCGTGATTGTCTGTAGACCCTACCACATACATCTCGTGCCTGAACCGTTGAATATCGACTCCACTTTGTCTTTGTACTGATGTTTTGCCTGTTTGATTGCCTTATGGAGGGAATAACTACACTGTTTGTATCGACCATATTCCCAGTCACCTTGCCATGGTTAAATGCAGTGGTTCACACATTCAGTTTAGCGCAAATTCTGCCATCTATCCACAGTTTATGGTTTGGGTAGGTTTTAATAGTCACAGTGGGAACAACATTCCCTGTACACTTCCTGATGAGCTCAGTCATCGTATCGGTGTATACATCAATGTTATTATACAAGGCTACCCGGAACATAACCCAGTCCCGCATGATAAAAAATCTTGAAGCATGGATTCTGATTGGTCAGACCAGCATTGAATAGACCTTAGCACGGGTACTTCCTGTTTGAGTTTCTGCCTATAGGAAGGGAGGAGCAAAATTAAGTCGTGATCTGATTTACTGAAGGGAGGGCAAGGGAGGGCCTTGTAGGCATCCCGGAGCAAAATGGAGTCGTGATCGGATTTGCTGAAGGGAGGGCAGGGGAGAGCCTTGTAGGCATCTGGGAAGAGAGAATAGCAGTGGTTGAGTATTTTCCCAGCGCGAGTACTACCGTCAATGTGTTGACAGAACATTTGAGGAAAATGCTACCGAAGTTCTATGTTAAAATTCCAAGCCACAATAAATGCAGCCTCAGGATATGTGGTTTCCAGTTTGCATAATGTCCAGTGTAGTTCCTTGAGGGCCGTTGTGGTATCGGCTTGAAGGGGAATACACAGGGCTATGACTAACTGAAGAGAATTCTCTTGGGAGGTAATACGGTCGGTATTTGATTGTGAGGTATTATAGGTCGGGTGACAAAAGGACTTGAGTTTCTGTACGTTATCGCAATCACACCAAGAGTGGTTAATCATGAAACATACACCACCGCCCTTCTTCTTACCGGAGAGTTCTTTATTCCTGTCTGTGCTATGTACTGAGTCCACAGACCAAACATTAGTGAGTAATATACTCGGAAGCGGTGGATGGTGTGCCCGCCTCCTGAGTCGGACTAAAAGTCCACTCCGAATACCTCTTCTCCGCTGGCGGCATCTTGGAGCAGCCTCTGGGAGAAGTTCAATTGCCCTGGGGGTTGCGAACAAAGGATCCAATTCGGGAAAGATGTATTCCTGGTCGTAGTGCTGGTAAGTTACCACCGCTCTGATATCCAAAAGTTATTTCCGGCTTTATGTAATAACACAAAAAAACGTTCTGGGCTAATGGTGTAAGAAATAAAAAAAAATATATATATATATATATATATATACACACACTGCAAAGTTGCTTAAGAGCTAGAAGCAGAGCTGCCCTGTCTGTCATCGCCATCTTGCTATGAAGCTACTAGATAATTGAGCCGAAGCAATATCAGGATCTTCTTAAGGAAGAAAACAGCAGAATTGCTATGAATTTCAGTGTGAACACAATCCAGTTACTGTAAGAAGTTAGATCATCATAAACCAAAACAGCCATTGATTGAAGGCCTTGCTTTAGAGCTAATAGTCTCTTCTGGAGCTACACCAAATCACATCCATACCTGGCTCATGGAGTGTGGGGTTGTCTGATATCACCATGACGTAAAGCTCACGGTCCTCTGCTGACTTCCCAATGGAGTAGAGATGAGCGATGGAACGGAACTCATTGCTGTACCTGTTAGGTTGAAAAAACAAGTCTTTTTCACATTTTATTCAAGCTCCAACATCCTAACATCACTTTTTGATTCATTTTATTTAACTAGGCAAGTCAGTTAAGACCAAATCCTTATTTACAATGATGGCCTAGGAACTGTGGGTTAACTGCCTTGTTCAGAGGCAGAACGACAGATTTTCACCAGCTCGGGGATGCGATCTAGCAACCTGTTGGTTACTGGCCCAACACTCGCATAACATTTTAAATGCTTCACTGTGAAGGCTATAAAGCAAACATTACAGTACCTGCGCAGGAACAGCTCCATGTCATTGTAATGGTGATGGCGGAAGTCCTGTGGCTGGATGGGCTGGTGCTCTGGCTGGGCTGGGGGCCGAGCCTCCTGGGGAGTGGAGCTCTCGTTGGCCCCAGAGGTCCCCATCTCCGAGGTGGTGCTGGAGGTCTCGATGCTGGTGGAGTCAAGGTTAGAGGTTGTGGTAGGGACGGTGGTAGTGGTGGTGGGGGTAAAGAGTACGGTTATGCCACCTGTGGGTTCATTTCCCAGGGGTGCCAGGGTGAAGTTGAGCTCGGTGGCCTTGCCCTCCACCACTTGAACCCCAACTACTGTCATGGACATGTACCTATGAAGACAGAGACGTTGAATATGTTTATTTTGTTGCAGTTAAGATAAACATTTAGTAAAATACAAAGTAAAACCCCTGTGCACAGCAGTGTATCTACATCCAGGTGATTTTAAATGTATTTCACCAGGAAGTGTCAGGTAACATGGGAAAGTACCAGTAACAAGCTAAGATGTACATTTACTTCCTGTAAGAAATACATACACAAATCAGTTCTAAGGAAAACAGACAGGAACTAAAATCAGGAGCAGAGTATGCTTCTTTCGTTAGACTATGGTAACTTGTGCCTGCAAAGTTACTGTAGCAACTATAGAGGAGCTCATTCCTCCAGCAGTACTTACCCCGTAGCTATAGCTGAGACATTGTATGTCCCAGGGAGCAGCAGACGGTAGTAGTCACCAAACTGGGCCGTGGTCAGGTTATGGTTGATGCCTGCCACCATGATCCTGACATCAGGCAGAGCTGTCCCATTGGTAGCTTCCTTCACATAGCCTCTTACTCCAATGTGAACCTGGGAGAGAACAGGATAACATCAGAAGAGATCTCAAACACTGTTTCTATTGCCTCAGTAGCTGGGAACAAAAGAAGCTCAAATAACTAAGTGCTGCCCAGAACTAAGTAACTACTGCAAACGGATGTCAAGACGGAAAAATCTCTTCAATTAAAATAAATAGAGTACAGTAGTAAGAACCAGAGAGTAATACTACGGATATTCACATGTGCAATGAAATTATGTGTATGATAGTTTGAAAGTTGGAGTGTGACACTGTCTTGTGAAAGCCTACCTGCTCCAGGTAGGCAATGAGTGACTCCCTGTTGTAGTCCCACTCTTTCTTTAACTCGGAGGCCGGGGGAAATTTACAGCAGCTCAGTTCCATGGTGATCTCCAGGCAGTTTCCATTCAGGTAGTTATAGTCCTGCATGCCTCCTGAACAGGGATTACAAACTGTAGTTTATTTCAAAAAGGAAATCTGCTTCAAAACCACTCATAAAGACATCAATATCACTTTTGGAAGCACAAACTAAAGAAAGTGGGCAAGCATACAAAATAAACTGTCAAAAGAAAGTCATGAAAGCTTAGATCATGAAAGCAACTGCATGAACACAGGCCTAATGCTTTGAATCAGGTACGTCCTTAACCTCTTCCAGCTAGGGTCCCATTTTCCGAATTTTCGCCTGTCTGACGTGCCCAAAGTTAAATGCCTACCACTCATGGCCAGAAACTAGGATATTTACATATTTAGTACTATTGGATAGGAAACACTCTGAAGTTTATAAAACCATTAAGATATAGTCTGTGGCTATTCCAGAACAGATTTAGCAGGCAAAAACCAGAGAAATTTCTGTCCGAATTTATTTTTCTTTGGCTCTCCTCTCATTTTGAAGCCCATGTAATATTTTTTCTATGGGGAATAGGACCGAGGTTGCAGTACTTATGGCTTCCACTAGATGTCAACAGTCTCTGGAAAGGGTATGGAGGAAAAAGCTCTGACCAGATCCTTAGAGAGAGAGAATTACTACGGGTAGGGAAAAAGGTAAACAGACGCGTGCGTTCACGAGAACGTGAACGCGCCCAGCGCGACCAACTTTCTTTTAGTCTTTTAACGTTTCACTTACCGTTCTTGTAAAATATGATCGCTATTATTCATAAAAGAATACATAAGGATGCATTATTAATGATATTTGATTTGTTTGTGAAAAGATGAGAGGTATAATTTGAACGCGATCCCTTCACTGTAAAGCGGGCGAGTAGACTGACAATGCTTGGTGGAGTAGCTGAGCGTAGCGTGCCAAAAACAACGGATATTTATGGATATAATTATTTACTTTTTCTAACAAAAGAACCATGGATTATCTTGTTTGGACACTTGGGAAGACCTCAGAAGAAGTTATTTGAAAGGTAAGCGATTTATATTAGCTGTGATATGGATATTTTGAGAACCGAGCTGGATATGAATTTATGCTAATGTGGAAAATATGTGAGGTACTAGCCTCAAACAATCAAATGTAGTGCTTTCGCCGTAAAGCCTTTTTAAAATCTGACAACGCAGTGATATTGCCAAGAAGCAGAGCTTTTGATGGCTATGCAACACTATGCAACACTTGTATATCGAAGTTAAATATTACGAATATGTATTACGAATATGTATTTTGAATTTGGCGCGTTATGTTTGCTCTAAAACGATCCCGCTAAAGGGATCGGCGCGCTAAGAGGTTAAATCTACACCAATCCACCCTGCATCCCATTGCTGGCTTGCTTCTGAAGCTAAGCAAGGTTGGTACTGGTCAGTCCCTGGATAGGAGACAAGATGCTGCTGGAAGGCCAGTAGGAGGCACCCTTTCCTCTGGTTTAAAAAAAAAAAAATATCCCATTGCCCCAGGGCAGTTATTGAGGACATTGCCCTGTGTAGGGTGCCGTCTTTCGGATGGGACGTTAAACAGGTGTCCTGACTCTCTGTGGTCACTAAAGATCTCATGACACTTATTGTAAGAGTAGGGGTGTTAACCCTGGTGTCCTGGCTAAATTCCCAATCTGGAACTCTTACCATCATGGTCACCTAAACATCCCCAGTTTACAATTGGCTCATTCATCCCCTCTCTTCTGTAACTTTTCCCCAGGTCGTTGCTGTAAATGAGAATGTGTTCTCAGTCAACTAACCTGGTAAAATAAGTAAAAAAAAAAAAAGGTGTTGATAAATCCAAAGTGGCTTTGGCCAGCACCAGCCTTTTCTCCATTGCCGTAAATTTGCCCGGCAGCTTTAAAAATTTACCGGACATTTGAGAAATTGGGTGCGTAACCGGATTAGTGTCCATCCACGGTGCTCAGAATGACAGAACCACATGTTGATTATGGTAATTCATATTAACAGAACATGCAAGACATGGATGCAACAATGTGTGGTCCATCTTATTGAAATATGATGCACACTTTGAAGATGTTAGAATAACCGTCCACATTGACTTTTCCTCTGCCAACAAGATGAGTACGGAACAGCAAAATCACTAGCCAATGTCAATCTACCATAGTCCCCATAGTAGAAACGTTTATCTAGGGCTATTCTATTAGTCAGCTTGTCGAGAAAGAAATAGCCTATTCCAAACAGACTATAGGACAATTGATCGCAAACCAGTAAGCATAGGCTACATTAAAAATAAGTAAAAAAGCATTGAGTCTGATGCAACAGATAAGAACATTTAGCTTAACTATTTCTTCACATTATAAGCACAGCAATGCTCACAAGGCAGTAGTGAAAATGTTCGAACCATAATGCAATTAGCAGGAAAACTGTTGTCAAAAGTGCACCGCACATGCGAGCGCTTTCAGGTGACAGAGATGAAAATATCTGTTCGAAATTTAGAAAGAGATCGAATATGCAACAACTAGCATGTGTTGCAAACATGACTACGATTGCACCTTTGTCTACTGGACAATGAAAGAAAGTTGATGTAAAATAATTGCCTCCACGGATATGGTCAGATTGTGGATAGGTTACTTTGAAGCAAGGTAAGACATACCTCATAATATGTGGTACACTTTCAGGTTTTAATCAATTAAGAATATGTTTTCAAAATGCATAGGTGTGTGACGCGCTGATAAAGCCTGCCTTCAGTTGCCTATGCATTTGCTGTTTGAGATGCTGTATTAGCAGCTCTCGTGCTGTCTGACAGATTTTCTGCTCAAAGGCTTTGTATCTCTCCATGCTTTGCACGTGTGATAAATGAGATACAGTGCATTTGGAAAGTATTCAGACCCCTTGACTTTTTCCACATTACAGCCTTATTCTAAAATGTATTCAAATAATTTATTTCCTTATCTATCTACACACAATACCCCATAATGACAAAGCAAAAACAGGTTTAGAAATTTTTGCAAATGTAAAATTTAAAAAAAAAAAAATAACTTTGCTATCAGACTCGAAATTCAGCTCAGGTGCATCCTGTTTCCATTGATCATCCTTGAGATGTTTCTACAACTTGATTGAAGTCCACCTGTGGTATATTCAATTGATTGGACATGATTGGGAAAGGCACGCACCTGTCTATGTAAGGTCCCACAGTTGAGATGTTCGATTGGGTTCAAGTCCGGGCTCTAGCTGGGCCACTCAAAGAGAATCAGAGACTTTGGCTGTGTATTTAGGGTCAGTGTCCTGTTGGAAGGTGAACCTTCCCACTAGTCGGAGGTCCTGAGCGCTCTGGAGCAGGTTTTCATCAAGGATCGCTCTGTACTTTGCTCCGTTCATCTTTCCCCTCGATCCTGACTAGTCTCCTAGTCCCTGCCGCTGAAAAACATCCCCACAGCATGATGCTGCCACCACCATGCTTCACCGTAGGGATGGTGCTAGGTTTGCTCCAGACGTGACGCTTGGCATTCAGGCCAAAGAGTTCAATCTCGGTTTCATTAGACCAGAGAATCTTGTTTCTCATGGTCTGAGAGTCTTCAGGTGCCTTTTGGAAAACAAGTGGGCTGTCATGTGCCTTTTACTGAAGAGTGGCTTCTGTCTGGCAACTAACATTAACACCTGATTGGCAGAGATGTGCAGAGATAGTTGTTCTTCTGGAAGGTTTTCCCATTTCCACAGAAAAACTCTAGAGCTCTGTCAGAGTGACCATCAGGTTCTTGATCACCTCTCTGACCAAGGCCCTTCTCCCCTGATTGCTCAGTTTGGCCGGGTGGCCAGCTCTAGGAATAGTTTTGGAGGTTCCAAAATTCTTCAATTTAAAGAATGGAGGCCACTGTGTTCTTGGGGTCCTTGAATAATGCAGACATTTTTTGGTACCCTTCCCCAGATCAGTGCCTCGACACAATCCTGTCTCGGAGCTCTACGGACAATTCCCCGGACCTCATGGCTTGGTTTTTGTTCTGACATGCACTGTCAACTGTGGGACCTTATATAGACAGGTGTGCCTTTCCAAATCATGTCCAATCAATTGAATTTACCAGGTGGACTACAATCAAGTTGTAGAAACATCTCAAGGATGATCAATGGAAACAGGATGCACCTGAGCTCAACTTCGAGTCTCATAGCAAAGGATCTGAATAATTATGTAAGAAGGTTTTTTTTTTTTAATACATTTTCAGAAATGTAAAAAACCCTGTTTTCGCTTTGTGTATAGATTGCTGAGGATTCTTATTTTCCATTAATCCATTTTAGAATAAGGACGTAACGTAACAAAATGTGGAAAAAGTCAAGGGGTCTGAATACTTTCCGAAGGCACTGTATGTAAATAAGGTATGTTTTTTATTTTTAATACATTTGCTAAAATTCCTGGAAACCTGTTTTCACTTTGTCATTATGGGGTAATGTGTGTAGATTGATGAGGAAAAAAAATTATTAATACATTTTCAAATAAGGCTGTAACATAAAATGTGGGAAAAGGGAAGGAGTCTGAATACTTTCCGAATGCACTGTATATATTTAAAAAAAATTATATAAAAAATTCCCCAAACCGACTATTATTGGCTAACGGAACCCGATAGAAGTAGGAAACTCAAACCTCTTCCTCACACAAACAAAACAAGGCCAAGTCACTCTGCCGCCTTTACACAGACACAATCCAGCTTGCAAATTCACGCTAGTGCGCATAATCACGCGCAAGCGCACACACCCACCCACGAGACAAACAGCACAAACAACAAGGCCAGCTCTTATCTGAAAAGAGCCTAACAGCCTCAGGTTAGAAATGCTGTTGTGTGCATCTGATAAACAGCATGTGTGGGCAAGACAACACAGCAGATCCAGAATTTTCATAATCAAACGACACATACACAGCAGAGACGGCTAGGGTGGCTGCAAGTGATTTAGCCAACTACAGGACGTGGCTTTAGATATAAAACCACAATATAGTTGTTTGGTGAGTTATCTTAAAATCTATTTGATGCCAGGCTTTATGGCAGCAGAATAGCACGAATTATAACAGATCAACAGGGCAGTTCCCTACGTGAGCACGTTTTACAGACTACTTTAGGGATGTTAGTTCAGGATGGTTCTTAGAGGCTTAGTCCCATATGGTGACACCAGCAGGGTGCAACAGGCCTGGGCTGTCTCTGACAGTGCCTCTATGGACACTGGCTAATAACCTTGGCATGAAAAAGACTGTACAGTGAGCAGTGTAACAATGCTCAGAATAACAGTAATCTCAGTGACCTTTTGTGTTTAATGATTTGCCCGGCAGCACCTGTGATGTGTGTATTATATGACAACATGTCATATTAGACAATATTTGAGAGCAAACATCCTACAGACATAAAGCTCACGACAGGACCTCTTGCCCATCAGCCCCAACCTCCACATCCTCCCTCCAGGCAGGATACGCCAATGACTGTACAGTCGTGGCCAAAGGTTTTGAGAATGACACAAATATTAATTTTCAAAGTCTGCTACCTCAGTTTGTATGATGGCAATTTGCATATATTCCAGAATGTCATGAAGAGTGATCAGATGAATTGAAATTCATTGCAAAGTCCCTCTTTGCCATGCAAATGAACTGAATCCCCCAAAAAACATTTCCACTGCATTTCAGCCCTGCCACAAAAAGGACTGTCATGCTGATTGAGTTCGAATAACAGACTGGAAGCTTCAAAAAGGAGGGTGGTGCTTGGAATCATTGTTCTTCCTCTGTCAATCATGGTTATATGCAAGGAAACATGTGCCGTCATAATTTCTTTGCACAAAAAGGGCTTCACAGGCAAGGATATTGCTTCCAGTAAGATTGTACCTAAATCAACCATTTATTGGATCATCAAGAAGGCTTCAGGGCGCCCAAGAAAGTCCAGCAAGCGCCAGGACCGTCTCCTAAAGTTGATTCAGCTGCAGGATCGGGGCACCACCAGTACAGAGCTTGCTCAGGAATGGCAGCAGGCAGGTGTGAGTGCATCTGCACGCACAGTGAGGCAAAGACTTTTGGAGGATGGCCTGGTGTCAAGAAGGGCAGCAAAGAAGCCACTTCACTCCAGGAAAAACATCAGGGACAGACTGATATTCTGCAAAAGGTACAGGGATTGGACTGCTGAGGACTGGGGTAAAGTCATTTTCTCTGATGAATCCCCTTTCCGATTGTTTGGGGCATCCGGAAAAAAGCTTATCAGGAGAAGACAAGGTGAGCGCTACCATCAGTCCTGTGTCATGCAAACAGTAAAGCATCCGGAGACCATTCATGTGTGGGGTTGCTTCTCAGCCAAGGGAGTGGGCTCACTCACAATTTTGCCTAAGCACACAGCCATGAATAAAGAATGGTACCAACACGTCCTCCGAGAGCAACTTCTCCCAACCATCCAGGAACAGTTTGGTGACGAACAATGCCTTTTCCAGCATGATGGAGCACCTTGCCATAAGGCAAAAGTGATAACTAAGTGGCTCTGGGAACAAAACATTGATATTTTGGGTCCATGGCCAGGAAACTCCCCAGACCTTAATCCCATTGAGAACTTGTGGTCAATCCTCAAGAGGCAGGTGGATAAACAAAAACCCACAAATTCTGACAAACTCCAAGCATTGATTATGCAAGAATGGGCTGCCATCAGTCAGGATGTGGCCCAGAAGTTAATTGACAGCATGCCAGGGCAGATTGCAAAGGTCTTGAAAAAGAAGGGTCAACACTGCAAATGTTGACTCTTTGCATCAACTTCATGTAATTGTCAATAAAAGCCTGACACTTATGAAATGCTTGTAATTATACTTCAGTATTCCATAGTAACATCTGACAAAAAATATCTAAAGACACTAAAGCAGCAAACTTTGTGGAAATGTATATTTGTGTCATTCTCAAAACGTTTGGCCACGACTGTATATACACACAGTATGACTGGACAAAGCCATCAGTCACGTGACACCATTCATTCCTATGTGCAGACTCAAACGCATTCAAGTCAAATTAAGTCGGTTAAGATGACGTCTCATGTTGACATAACATGCGCTGTCTGAGCTACTCCAGGAAATTAAGTTTCAGGCTGACCCCTCTCATTGAGTAACTCGAGTTGTAGGCTTCCATTAGTAACTAAATTATCCTTATCATTTCTACTATGTGCTATTTTAAAATAATCAGTTCAAGCACATACATCTGGTGTATCAGAAGCTATTATTGATGCCTGAATGTCTTTGAAACATTTTTCGAATTTACACAAATATTGCCCACGAAGTTTGCCATTTTTCCATTCACTATAATGGGGGATCCTGTTTTCTGCTAACAATACCTGCAGTACAGTGGTCAGCCTTGAACTTCTGTGGCTTCAATGAGAGGGGGCAGTCATTCAATGCCGTTTTGGCGGAGCTCCATCAAATAATAGCCAATGTGTAAAATAATACCCAAATATGCAATCTTCCAGTAAATATGTTTTTGTAAAATATTCTGTATAAAGTTTTAAGAATAGCCCTTATGCATAGAGTTGTATGGTTTGTTGAACTTTGAAACCAATGTTTTTTGTTTGGCATACATTTCAAGTGAAAAATCTGAGTCCGTGGAATTGCCCTACATTAACCTCACAGCCAAAGACAAGTAGATTACTGACTGACTTTGATAATCATAAGAGGACATACCTTCGACAAGATAAGTGGGAGTCTCATGGCAATAGACTTTTAACCTCTCAGGGATTGCTGGGGTGCTAGCGGGCTGCTCCCGACACTACCAGGTAAAATGTAAGGCTCCAAATTCAAAATCCAAAAGTTGAATTATTAAACATCCACCAATATACAAGTGTTCCATACTCATCAAAAGCTCTGTTTTTTGGCAATATCACAGCGTTGTCAGATTTCAAAAAGGCTTTACGGCGAAAGCAGCACATTTGATTGTTTGAGGGTAGCACCTCACATATTTTTCCCATAGCCATGAATCGATTAGCCATCATGGCACACACATAACACATTTCACAGCGAAAACAAATCAATTACCTGTTGAAGAACTTCTGCTGAGGTCATCCTAAGTGTCCAACGAAGACAATCCATGGTTCTTTTGTTAGAAAAAGTAATGTATTTTATCCATAAATCCTCCATTTGGTTTGCGCGTTATAATCAGAAACGACAGCCTCCACTACTCCATTGAAACGTGACGCAAACTCGTTCATCTTATACCTATAAACTTGTCCAAGAACAATCAAACAGTTTTAAATGTATCCTTAGGAACACTTTTACGTATATTTACTATTATAAATCAACCGGAATATAAACTGATCGATAACGACGGTAAAAAAGACACTGCGCGCTTTGTCGGGCGCGCGCACTGGGTACTGTTGACATAAAAAGGTAACTTCCTGGTTTGCTCTTATTCTCTGGTCTAATTAATCCAAAATGAAAACTTACACTGTCTCGAGACTGTTGACATCTAAAGGAAGCGATGGGTACTGCATTCATATGCCCTTATATGGTCATTTTCATGAGGGAGGGGTTCCCAAATGAGCAATGTGTCAAAATCCCTTTTTCCAGGACAGAAAATCCTCGGGGTTTTGCCTGCCATATGCGTTCTGTTTCACTCACAGACAAATGGTTAACACTTTTGGAAAATTCAGAGTGTTTCCTATCCAATGGTACTAAATATGTGCATATCCTATTTTCTGGGCCTGAATGGGAGGCATTTTACTTTGGGCATGCCAGGCTCTCCAAAACCGACCCCTCAGCTGCCACTCCCTAACAAGTTAAACAGAGAAATTCCCCAGAACTAGCCTTATCATCACTACAATCACCATGTCTGTTTTTCTCTGTCTGTTTGCAGTGATGCCTGTTTGTAGCATTAGGCCTACCAACCCTGCAATACTGTTTGTATAGGCTTTCCACCCAAACCATAGTGACCGATTGCCTTGCTCAACCAGTCCTGTTCTCATTCACCAGCAAATAATTGATTCATTCCAGAATCCAAACAAAAGCTACAAACACATAAAGCTGCTAGGAATATGAATACACGGTACCTAATCCGGCTAGTAAGAAAACAACCCCGTTTGAATAACATTTAGTGCAGAGCTGGAGCAACCAGGCCTTCAGTATTGTAACTGTAAATGAAGCCACATAGGCTCTTTCATATAGTTGTCTACTACAGCATAATGATTTGTCCTGATAGCTGTTAAAAATGTTAGCTGTGAAGTCAGTGAGTTAGATAGGCTGTTGTTTTCTATCAGTTATGAAAAACAAATATAACTGACCGATAGTAGGTATGGATCTTTCCCTTTCAAGATGATTCATACGTATCATGGCTCCCATACGATACGTTTTAGTTTGAAATGATTCGATGCGACAAAGAAATCAATGCGATTCGGTGCACAAAATTTTTGTGAATAAACATTCATTTTTCATACTAAATCTCTTGCTGATGGAACGCATGAGCTGGGCCTCTCTGAGCTGGATCTGTCTGCGTTGCTGTCTGGTCTGTCTGATGCAGGGGCGCAACTTTGGTTTTAGAAGTGGGGAGGACATTGTTTATTTATTTTTTATCCAGTCGGATAAACACTCCAAACAGCCTACCCGACGCTCGGAGGCGTCCGCATGGTCCAAAAGCACACCGTTGCCTAGTTTTGTATCACATTCCAATGATAAAACCGGGGGGGGAAAAAATGCAATTTCAGAATGTGGGGGATGTCCCCCCCGTCCCCAGTGAAAGTTGCACCCCTGGTCTGATGTTTATGTCGATGATGTATGTAGTCACCTGAGCCATAAGGGATCCTAGTGGGCATCTACCACCCCAATATGTTGTTTTTTTTACCCCACTTTTGATCACCTATTTCTAATTTTCCAGATTCAAATTGTTTGAGCTAGTAATGTATCAATATTTATCTTTAAAAAATTTGCCATGACATAACCAATGAATATATAGCACACCTGTGGGTTAAATCAGTCTCAAACTAAAATGGGTTTGACCGTTTGGAAGTAATGGAGTAAGCTCCTCCCCTTTTGGACCATGCAGTGCTGCTTCGCTCACTAAAGTGATGTCATGGCTGTCATCATTTTGAAATTATCATCTTTGCCCTGTATATCGAAAAATGACCATACACAATGATCGTATGAAGCAAAACTACCAAAACTATCGCTGATAGTGAACCTGATCAAAATCAAATCTAATGTAAGCCATGTTCAGCAGGTAGACTATAGCCATATGAGTTGTGTCTCTGGTGGCTTACTTATATTCCGGTAAAACACCACTTTCAACAGCGCATTTGGATAACAACCTATCAAATCAATAATAAAGCCAAATATTGTGCAAGCCATTTTACAAGCATTTGAATGATGAAGTTGCTATGCAGATTTGCAAGATCAGGAACAAGCTGCATAACGCTCTCTGGTCAGCGCATGAAGCAGGGCACAGTGCTCAGTTTGACTAGGCTACTGATATGGCCTGGGGTTGTTTGGAATGCAAAATTACTTGTAGATCAACACAGTTGTCACAAAACATTATGTATTTTTATATGGGCAAAAAATGTTAGTGAACCAATGATTCGTAACTTTTTCTGACCGAGTATTTACATTTGGATCGGTTTGGGGTCCCGCGGACCGATGCACTCCTATCTTAAATATTTGAATGGGTGACTGATGCGTATAGGTGAATCCTTACATCCCTAATAGTAGGTCCAGCGGTTCTCATTTCAGCCTCATGTTAAGAAAAACCAAACCGCACAGAAGAGATACCACAGGGTACCAAGAACAACAGAACTGACTGTTGTCATCCAAGTATGAAGTCAGAAACAGAGCACTGGGTACTGCTAGTGAGTAAAAGGACTAGGCTAGTTTAAATGATTTAGGCTATAAATAGAATATAGGCGCAAGTAGTTTTTAAACTCTTCATGAATTATCAGTTAATCGGGGCATGGATTCTACAAGGTGTCAAACGCATTCCAGAGGGATGCTGGCCCATGTCGACTACAATGTTTCCCACTGTTGTGTGAAGTTGGCTGGATGTCCTTTGGGTGGTGGACCATTATTGATACAGACAGGAAACTGTTGAGCCTGAAACACAGCAGCGTTGCAGTTCTTGGCACAAACCAGTGTGCCTGGCACCTACTACCATACATCGTTCAAAGGCACTTAAATATTTTGTCTTGTCCATTCTCCCTCTGAATGGCACACATACACAATCCATGTCAAGGCTTAAAATTCTTAACAAGTGACATCAATAAGGGATCATAGCTTTCACCTGGTCAGTCTAGCTCATGGAAAGAGCAGGTGTTGTTAATGTTTTGTACACTCAGTGTACATCCAGTTGACTCAAGGCCTTTTCTCTAGGAGTAGCCTATTTCCCTGTGTAAACTACAGGTATGTCAGATATAGTAGACAATAACAGAGCACGTGTTAAACTCATTCCATGGAAGGCCAAGTGTCTGTAGGTTTTGCTCCTCCCTTGTACTTGATTGATGAATTAAGGTCACTGATTAGTATAGGAACTCCCCTCGCCAGCAGACACTAGGCCAGGGTTTCCCAAACTATGGCCTTGGGACACAAAGGGGTGCACGTTTTGTTTTTTTACCCTAGTCCTGCACAGCTTATTCAAATAATCAACTAATTACCAAGCTTTGATCATCTGAATCAGCTGTTTAGTGTTCGGGCAAAAACCAAAACATCCCGAGGCCAGAGTTTGGGAAACACTGCACTAGGCCCTCCAAGGAATGAATTTGACACCTCTGGCATAGAGGAAAAGGGTAAACTAGCTATAAAAAGAGAGTCTACAAAAAAGCTTGTCAAAAGGTTCAGTCACTATTGCAATTATGCAAGTCAACCCAAACTTTCCCTCCATATTTTATCTACCTCTATCATTCACTCTCTCAACAGTCACCTCTTGGAAGGTCATAATGACAATTAGCTAGATTCTAAACTCACATTCGTAATGTTCTAATAAGATCCTACGATACCATTGGGTACATTTCACTCCTGTCATTTCCTCATTGAGCATTGTGTAAGTCTATTCTCAAATTCCATCAGAGAATTGAGTCATATTTCATTACTTGTTAAGACACCTACAGTTGAAGTCGGAAGTTAACATACACCTTAGCCAAATACATTTCAACTCAGTTTCATTATTCCTGACATTTAATCCTTGTAAAAATTCCCTGTCTTAGGTCAGTTAGGATCACCACTATTTGAGAATGTGAAATGTCAGAATAATAGTAGAGAAAATTATTTATTTTAGCTTTTATTTATTTAATCACATTCCCAGATAGTCAGAAGTTTACATACACTCAATTAGTATTTGGTAGGATTTCCTTTAAATTGTTTAACTTGGGTCAAACGTTTTGGGTAGCCTTCCACAAGCTTCCCACAATAAATTGTCCCATTCCTCCTGACAGAGCTGGTGTAACTGAGTCAGGTTTGTAGGCCTCCTTGCTCGCACACGCTTTTTCAGTTCTGCCCACAACCTTTCTATGAGATTGAGATCAGGGCTTTGTGATGGCCACTCCAATACCTTGACTTTGTTGTCTTTAAGCCATTTTGCCACAACTTTGGAAGTATGCTTGGGGTCATTGTCCATTTGGAAGACCCATTTGCGACCAAGCTTTAACTTCCTGACTTATGTCTTGAGATGTTGCTTCAATATATCCACATAATGTTCCTCCCTCATGATGCCATCTATTTTGTGAAGTGCACCAGTCCCTCCTGCAGCAAATCACCCCCACAACATGATGCTGCCACCCGCGTGCTTCACGGTTGGGATGGTGTTCTTCGGCTTGCAAGCCTCCCCCTTTTTCCTCCAAACATAACGATGGTCACTATGGCCAAACAGTTCTATTTCATCAGACCAGAGGACATTTCTCCAAAAAGTACGATCTTTGTCCCCATGTGAGGTTGCAAACTGTAGTCTGGCTTTTTATGTCGGTTTTGGAGCAGTGGCCTTTTCCTTGCTGAGCAGCCTTTCAGGTCATGTCGATATAGGACTCGTTTCACTGTGGATATAGATACTTTTGTACCGGTTTCCTCCAGCATCTTCACAAGGTCTTTTGCTGTTGTTCTGGGATTGATTTGCACTTTTCGCACCAAAGTACATTCATCTCTAGGAGACAGAACTTGTCTCCTTCCTGAGCGGTATGACGGCTGTGTGGTCCCATGGTGTTTATACTTGCGTACTATTGATTGTACAGATGAACGTGGTACCTTCAGGTGTTTGGAAATTGCTCCCAAGGATGAACCAGACTTGTGGAGGTCTACAATTTTTTTCTGAGGTCTTGGCTGATTTCCCCATGATGTCAAGCAAAGAGGCACTGAGTTTGAAGGTAGGCCTTGAAATACATCCACAGGTACACCTCCAATTGACTCAAATGATGTAAATTAGCCTATCAGAAGCTTCTAAAGCCATGACATCATTTTCTGGAATTTTCCAAACTGTTTAAAAAGGCACAGTCAACATAGTATAAGTAAACTTCTGACCCACTGGAATTGTGATACAGTGAATTATAAGTGAAATAATCTGTCTGTAAACAATTGTTGGAAAAAGTACTTGTGTCATGCACAAAGTAGATGTCCTAACCGACTTGCCAAAACTATAGTTTGTTAACAAGACATTTGTGGAGTGTATGTAAACTTCAGACTTCAACTTTACACCTCCTAGTTTCACATTTAAAATGACACCTCTGCTGTTCCTTTGATAGTGCTTATAGAAGACAGATTTCCTCTGATGCACAGACCTCCTGCAGTCTCCATTAATCACAGAGGCGGTCAATTTAGATTCAGGTGAGTAATGATGAAGAAACCAGAATTAGTCTTCTGCCGAGTCATAATTTACAACTGAAGCAGAGGCAGTATGTTAGAGCAGATTCAGAGATTATTGAGGAATGGCTGAGAATATACAACCCCTACACACAAATACACACAGGGTGATGTGTGTACACGTCTATACAGGAAAAGCCTTGACGGTCAGTTGAAACTTTCAGACTCAGATTAGAGTATCATCTCATTGCCCCTCGTCTGGCTCTCTTTCCAAACCCCTGACCTGACAGCAGCCACACAGCACAACACAGAGACCGGGGTCCGGTTACATGAACATGAAGGAGGGTAGCGGGGGGGACAGCAAGTTGCATGAACAGGTGGTGTCACACACACAGCTCGTAAAAGACAAATAGGATAGCCTGAGACCAGTCAGGCTATCTGTGAGGAGAGAACAGAGAGCAGGTCCGTCCTGCAGGGGTGAATAATACAATACTAGCTAGCTGGGTCTGTTGTCCCCTGCCACAGCTGCTCTGCTAGATAGTGAAGTGGAGTGGAGCACCTGTATGTTCAAAGTCGTACTCTGATTCAATAGCCTAATTAGTGGGGTTTTAAATCAATACTAGACAGATAGTCACAGCTGTGGCTCTGCTGGTTTGGTTCTCAAATAGACCCAAAATGAGTTGAGGGAAATATATTTAGTGAAAATTGGGCCATGGAAAATGTACAGTAGCAAAGACAGAGGAAACCACCTCACTAATTAATTAACCCCTTTTCATGGCAACCCGTAGCCTAGACATCACACATTGGGCTTTGTCCCAATGACAAAAGGTAAGCCTGTACAATGGCAGTGAAAGCCCACACTTTACATGTTATCATATATCCTTTATTCCCTTACTATAGGCCTACATGTTATTCAATATTAATTTCAAGGTGTTTCCATGAACTCATACAACACTGAGCTGAGTAAAACCTGATATCCAGCTGATTATGAACGCCTGAGAGGTAAAATTACCACATGATGTCGTCAGTCTCTGAGAAGAGAACATTTTAAAATAGACCCCAATTGACTTAATGATCATGGCAACGCAGCACTCCGCTCTCTGTTTCAACAATAATGTGTGATTGTTCTGAGAGAGGTGAGGTGGGATAATGAGGTAAACATTCAAAAAAAGCAGCTGAAGATATTTTATCAAGAAATGGAAATGAAACAAATTATGAAGAAGAGAATACATTAGAAATCACAAAAGGAAGATGCTGGAGCTGGTCTAGGCTACGTTGTTTGTGTGAACCATAACCTCTTTTTCAACAAACTAAGAAGGAAAAAGAACATTACCTTTGCCCCCCAAAGAGCATAATCAGTGGTCTGATAGTTGAGGAAAAAGTCTTACCAGGTACATCGTACCACTTTGCCCCGTTGACGATGCCATCCTCGAAAGTCTCGTCGGGGGTATCTGGGCACTTGGGCTCCCCGGTCCTCATGACGGGGTGGTTCTTGGCGTAGGTCAGCGCCAGGTGTTTAAACAGGTTGTCGTCCACAGAGCGGCTGTAGTAACCCTGCATTACGTGGGAGGCAGAGTCATCAAACGGGTAGCTGGCCACCACAGTGCCACCATGCAGGTTCCCTGACAGGATAAACCTGGAGGGACATAACAACAACACAATGTTATCAGGAGGCAGGGGATATATAGTAGGCCTAGTATCTACTGTCTGCCTGTCTGTAGCAGGGGGAAGTAAAAGGGGGGAAACCTTTAACTATCCAAGGCTGAGCTGAAGTACAAGTCTGGGACCAAAAGGCTCCTTAACAGCTTCTACACCCAAGCCATAAGACTGCTGAACAGTTAATCAAATGGCTACACAGACTATAAGCCCACGTGCACATCGACGGGGCTGTAGTGGAGCAGGTCGATAGCTTCAAGTTCCATGTTGTCCACATCGCTAAGGTCAGTCGTGAAATGGGCACGACAATGCCTATTCCCCCTCAGGAGGCTGAAAAGATTTGGCATGGGTCCTCCGATACTCAAAATGTTATACAGCTGCACCATCAAGAGCATCCTGACTGGTTGCGTCACCACTTGGTATGGCACTGCTCGGCATCCGACCGCAAGGCGCTACAGAGGGCAGTGTATACGGCCCAGTACATCACTGGGGCTGAGCTCCCTACCATCTAGGACCTCTATACCAGGCGGTGTCAGAGGAAGGCCCTAAAAATTGGCAAAGACTCTAGCCACCCCAGTCATAGACTGTGCTCCCTGCTACCGCACGGCAAGCGGTACCGGAGTGCTACGTCTGGGACCAAAAGGCTCCTTAACAGCGTCTACCCCCAAGCCATTAGACTGCTGAACAATTAATCAAATGGCTACACAGACTATTTGCATTGACCCCCTTATTATAATTTTTTTGCACAGGCTCGATGTACACTCCTCACTGGACTCTAACCACACTGACACTCCAACACACACACACACACACACACACAAGCATTCCTTCACACACGTTGCTGCTACGCTCTTTTTATTATCTATGCATAGTCACTTTTCCCTCACCTACATGTACATATTACCTCAACTACCCCATATCCCTGCACATTGACTCAGTACCAGTACCCCTTGTATATAGCCTCACTATTATGTTACTATTTCATTATAATTTTTTTATAACAAAAGTTGGGGGCGCGTAAGTAAGCATTTTACAGTGAAGTCTACACCTGTTGTAATCGGCGCATGTGACAATTTCATTTGATGTGGTCTATTGTGTTCCAATAGATAACACAGTGATTTCCTGACCATGTAGGAGGTTCTACACACCAGATGGGACTATAACAGTAACAGCAACATATCCTGAAGAAGTGCCAAAAATATTACCAACACATAAGATAGCATAGTCCTGACTGTATAGCTAAAGCGCTGAGCTGCAATACGGGTTTATAACAAATAGGGATGTCCCCGACTAAAAACAATATTGGTCGACCGAAAGTCATCCGTTTTTTAGACCAATTTAGAATGTGTATTTTTCCATGTGTGCTTTGATAAAATAAACTATATGCAATAACAGGACATCGTTAGATGTTTTTCAACAGCTGTTTGTTCAGTGACAGCTGGAAGAGGAGGTATAGTTTGTTTTGACAGGTCTTTATACAAAGGTGGCCGGCCTAAAGTTGTATGGCAGGCTACTTATGTTGGCCTATTGGAGTCTGATGTTGATCGAGGGCATTCACAACTGTTAGCTGGCAACAGTGGGCCCCTAAGGAAATGGATAGATCCTTCAGGGGTCCTTGCCAAGTTAACTTCTTGGGCTAGGGGGAGGTATTTTGAAATTCGGATGAAAAACGTGCCCAAAGTAAACTGCCTGTTACTCAGGCCCAGAAGCTAGGATATGCATATAATTAGTAGCTTTGGATAGAAACACTTTTTAACAGTTTCTAAAACTGTTAAAATAATGTCTGTGAGTATATCAAAACCCAAGCAAAATCCATCCGGGATGTCTGAATCAGTCATGTCACACTGTTTTCAATAGGCCAGCTATTCAAAGCCTCATAGTTTAACCCCCAGATTGCAGTTCCTATGGCTTCCACTAGATGTCAACAGTCTTTAGAAAAAGGTTTGAAGCTTCAAACATGAAAATCAAGGGAGTAAGACCACTTGTTCCTGAGTTCACGTCAAGTGTCCTGTTTTGGATTTTGCGCGTAACAGGGAATGCGCGCTCAGTTCTTTTTCTCTTCTATTCAGCAGGTTATATTCTGTCTGAAATATTATAGTTCATACTCAGTTTAGTGTATCTGAGTATTGATTACATATGCGGTTTGACTTTTTTCGACAAACTTTACGGGTACTTTTGGGATATCGTTTGTCTGCATGAATGAAAGCCTTTGGGCAGGTGGATTACTGAACAAAACGCGCCAACCAAACGGAGCTATATGGATATAAAGAGGAACTTTATCGAACAAAAGGACCTTTTATTGTGTAACCTGGACGCTTAGGTATGCCATCAGAGGAAGATCATCAAAGGTAAGCAATTTATTTTTATGCTATTTTTTTGTTTTGTGACACCTCTGCTGGTTATGTTATTATGCTAATTCAGTTTGAGTGGGGCGCTGTCCTCAGACAATCAAATGTTCTGCTTTCGCCATAAAGCCTTTTTGAAATCTGACAATGCTGTTAGATTAACAAGATTCTAAGCTTTTGAAGGGTGTGCAGCATTTGTATTTTCATGAATGTTTGAAATTAGTATTTTTGTAATTTGAATTTGGCGCTCTGCATTTCACCGGATGTTGTCAAAATCGATCCCGTTCACGGAATTGGATCCGTAACAGGTTAAATAACAATTAAAATAAATAAAAGGGGGAGGGAGGGGGTATTTAGGGTCCATGAGGAGGTGCTTCAGAACAACAATGATAGATGCAGGCTGCCAGTAAAGTCCTTGTTTTTAGAGGTTATCATTTGCAGTAAGCGATGTCTGTGTAGCCCAGGGTCCTGGAGCACCGCTGCCACTTCATATTTTTTATTTAACAGACCTGGAGAACCAGGTTTGTGATGTGTTGAATTTAGGCAATTAGTGAAGTGATCAATTATCTCAGTTGGTCAGGTGTCAGAACAAAATTCTGCAGTACCTGGGCCACTCCAGGAAACGGTTTGCCTACCCCTGGTGTAACCCATACAGTTGAGCCCCATCTCACCATTTGAATTTGGTTATAAACAATGTAAACTAAACAAACACAAATCATGGTGTAAGTAAGTCTATGTAAGTAGAAAATATAAATAAATACTTTTTCTCTAGGATCCATTTAATGACAGCTGTAACCTCGGGAATATCCTCTTGCTGGACGTTGATTTTGTCAAACTGGTCAGGAAAACTTCGGTTGAGGTCCATGTTCCTGGCGTTGGAACGACCCCCTGCGTCGCCACTGCAGTCCCCCTCTCTGGACATCTCGAACCCGTCTGGGTTCATACTGGGCATAATGTAAATATCCGTGCTCGTCACCAACTCCGTGATACGCGGGTCCTCTCCATACCTTGTCAATAGGTAGTCCACAAGGTACACCAATACTTGCCTCGAGATAGTTTCGTCCCCGTGCATGTTCCCCACGTATTTACATTTGGGTTTTCCCGGTACGTCAGCGTTGGGGTCCTTTGTGATTCGCATAACCCACAACTCCCTGCCCTGCACGGACTGGCCTATACTGGATATGTTGGCGATGTGAGAGTATTTCAAGGCCATGAACTTCAGTAGCCGGGTCATTTGCACATAATTGTAGTATTTTGTATAGTCTTCTACCTCTATCACTGCGGTGTTGCTTCTGACAAGCCTCGCCTCGCCGACGCTCAGAGCCGTGATGGGAACAACAATAAAGAGGAAGACGAAAAGTGAGACACATAGTTTCCGCGCTGTATGTCGATGCTCCCGCAAATATGTTTCCATGTTTCCGACTCTCCTACCTCTTGAACATCCACTCTTGTGAAATAAAAAGATGAACATTGCTAGCTAGCTAACCCAGACAGGATGCATCCAACATCTCGTTAGGCTTTCAAATGGGCGGGGCTTTGGTTTGACGTCACTCTCCTTGAGGAGGAGCCTCTTTTTAAGGTGGTTTGCAGAATATATCATTTGAGTACAGTACTATAGCGTTTTTTAGTTCTGTACATTGATATCTGTCAATATTAGTCAGTATTGTAATATACAAAATAAAAACATTTAGTACAATGCGTTGTATAAATATTTATGAAACTTGGTAGGTTGTAAATTCCCATTGTTGTCTCCATATTTCCATAGTCTCAATTTCCCAACATATTCCTCATACAGTATTGGCTATTAGCTACCAAATTGCAATGGATAAGCCTGAGAGATACCATGCATTGAGGCACGATTTTTCCTATAATGGTCAATATTTCAGATGGAGAATGGAACTGAATTGAGACAGACTGGCGTTTTTAGTGTTTCCTGACAGAGGCAGTGTTGGATAAACAGTTCATGACGTCTCAATAAAGCTGGGTTAAATTGAAACATTTTATTTTACACAAAGTATTTCACTCATGATTGAAGCTTTGTATTTTCTTTTGCATTATGGCTAAAATAGTTTTGATTTCTGGGGTTATATTTGTGTGCTATAGGGTGTAATATAGTTTGCTTTTGGTATCAAGGTACACTTAATGTTTATGTTTTCTATATTTCTTATATCCAAGGGTTGAAAGTGTTTGTTCAAGGAGCTGGGACTACTGAGAAAATATACTTGTAGAGAGTAGAGAGAAAAAACTGTTACTACAAGTAAAGACAATTGATCCCAGAGCAGGTTAATACCAGACTTTTGTATCGCTGTTTATTTTTGTTGCTCATTCTTTCTTTATTGATCACAGTGGCTGTGAATTCCCCGTGACAACACTGAAGAACAGCATCAAAGCGTGGGTCGTACCACCACATCACCCGAGACCCTTCACTACGCTTGATGTGGGGCGTATCCGTCACTTTCATTTTCTTTCTTATTCTCTCGTTCTTCTATCTGCAATGGAACAAAACAGAAGTGCTGTAAACATCTTTGTCGCTGTGGAGCACCAGAAGCTTGGAATGATAGAGTGAAGGAGGGATAAGAGGAGAAGGGGTGAAAGAGGGAGGAGGCTGTGAAAGCTTTCACTGCTGGATGCGGCACCTGGACCTGGACGGTCTGAGCATGGGAGCCCCACTCCCTGCTTGTTCTCTCCGTCATGACAGTCGCGCTCCATGATGTACTGGTAGCCGCGGGAACCGGGGAACTGGTAGCACACCCAGCTAAAGGGGGAGAGGGAGAGAGGGAAAAAATATCCAGAAAAAATCCCCAGCCCATAGGCCCTTGCAGATCAGAAAGATAATTGAAAAAAACATGCCTATTTTATTTCATAATATACACCATTTAAAACGGCCAAATTCTATTCACAAAGGTATTCAGTTGGTAAGAGACAGACATTCCGTAAATACTAGGAATAGTTTGGCCACCATCTATGCGTTATTCAGACAGAAAAGAGAAATAGGCAAAATAACATTTCGATTTAGAGCAATAAATAAATTAAATGAATTAACTGAGCAAACAAGAAACCTTTCAATATATACATTTAAAGATTATTATTAAAACCATTTATATATAATACATAGAAATGTTGTAGGACTATAGTAGATGAAGAATCAATATATTTTAGATTGAGTATTTATCGGGTCAATATGTTAGTATATTATGTATGTTTGTAATAGTGTGTTATGTGTGAAAATGTGTTTGTATTATAAATTGTATTTTAATGTTTAAGGACTCTTGGAAGATTAGTCCAAATGGGGACTAAAAGAGATCCTAATAAAATCAAATCAAAGTGTTAGCCTCTACAGTACATGTTAATCCTCTGTATAATATCCAGGGACACCATATAATAGCACATTTATCTCATTCTTCACCATAGTGTCTCTCTAACACATTTGGCAAAGAGAGGTCAGTAAGGTCACAGGACACTCATTGACAGTGCATTTTAAAGTATTCAGACCCCTTGACTTTTTACACATTTTGTTACATAACCCAGGCTTCTGTCCAATATCGGTACTATCTTACTATGTGAATTAAGTAATGTATTGGGCATTCTAAGTGAAACTCTATAATGGATATTGGAACGTAGCCCATAGAGGAGAGTGCCTGTCTGGCCTAGCCTGACAGGAACAGGAAGTGGGCTTCAGGTAGTTATAGTCCTGCATGCCTCCTGAACAGGGATTAGAAAATATGAAAATATAGCCTGTCAATTTTTTTTCCTGTAAACATTTCCTTGTCTCTCTGCTTCAAAACCACTCATGAAGACATCAATATCACTTTTGGAAGCACAAACAAAAGAAAGTGGGCAAGCATACAAAATAAACTTGACTGTCACAAGCAAGTGTTGACTCAATCTCTTCTGTTTAGGTCATGAAAGCAACAGCATGGACACAGCCTTAATGCTTTGAATCTTCCTTAAATCTCCACATAGCCCAGGATGTAGGCTACAAGATGTTGATCAATGCAAAGTTCCTCCGGGCAGAGCAGAGCAGAGCGGGCTGTGGCCAGCACCAGCCTTTCCTCCAGTCGAGGGCTGCCTGGGGGAGGAATGTGTTTGCTGTGGCCTGGTGCCACCTGCCGCTCAGGCAGCGTTCCCAGATTGCCCTCAGCACAGAACCAGACAGCAGGCAGGCAGTAGGCCACTGGAGGGTTGCCATGACAGGGTGGGCACTGGAACCCTATAGAAGTAGGAAACTCAACTCTCTTCCTCACACAGAAAAACAAGGCCAAGTCACTCTGCCACCTTTACACAGACACAATCCAGCGTGCAAATGCATGCTAGTGCGCATAATCGCACGCACGTGCACACACACACACAGACACACACAAATTCACAGGAGACAAACATCACAAACAAATACCCCTGCTCTTTTATCTGAATGTGTGAGGCCTGCCAGCCTCAGGTTAGAAATGCTGCTGTGTGCATATTTTGATATCAGAGCGCATGATGTGGGCAAGATACAACACAGCAGATTCAGCATTTACAGAATTGAAAAACACACACACACACACCGGCAGCAGCAGAGACAACTAATGTGGCTGCTTGAGATTTGGCCAACAACAGGACGTGGCTTTAATACAGGAATCTTCAGAAGGTATTTGACACAGAGGCAGTGAGATGGGATGAGGTGGGGGAGAAAAGGAAAAGAGGAAACAAGTGTCAGTCCACCCATCCATCCATACTCAGTGAGTGGCTGTAATCACTTACCAGCACAAGATAAAAAAAGGAATCTCCAGTAAGGTGGCTGTTTAATCCACGTACATCAGGGTTGAATGTGTGCGTGTTAGGCCAGTTCTCACTGAGAGAGGAAAGGTATCAGAAAGCACAGAGTAAGCCCTTACTAACGCAGTACTGAGTAAGCCTAGGACAAGCCAGAATATAAGCCAGAGTGGTACATGCAGCTGTTGTACATCGTCTCAAATTGCTGCATCACTGTGACTGCCTGGCCTGCAGATTGATTCTGGGTTCTGTGGTTTTGGTTGACTGGTAAAGAGTTTAGATATAAAACCACAAGACAGTTGGTGGGTTATTTTAAATCTATTTGATGCCAGGCTTTATGGCAGCAGAAAAGCACAAATTATATTTCTACCTTTTTTTTTAAAAATGAGGTTAACTTCTTAGGGAGCAGCTCCCGAGGTGACGGTTTTGGAGAGCCTGGCGTGCCCAAAGTAAAATGCCTCCCACTCAGGCCCAGAAAATAGGATATGCACATATTTAGTACCATTGGATAGGAAACACGCTGAAGTTTCTAAAAGTGTTAACATTTTGTCTGTGAGTATAACAGAACGGATATGGCAGGCAAAAACCAGAGGACTTTCTGTCCTGGAAAAAGTGATTTTGACACATTGCCTCATTTGGAACCCCTCCCTTATGAAAATGCCCATATAAGGGCATATGAATGCAGTACCTATTGCTTCCTCTGGATGTCAACAGTCTCGAGACACTGTTTTGATTCTGTTTAGTTGCTTTAGATGGCAGAAGAAGAAGAATTAGGAAGTGGTCTCACAGAAGTCAATAGAAGAGAACGCGCGTTCCCGGCTTGCGCGCTCTGTGGGTTTTTTTTCCTTTCTTATCGCCCAGTTTATATTCCGGTTGAAATATTATACAAAATATACATAAAAGTGTTCCTAAGGATACATTATCAATTATGTCTGATTGTTCTTGGACAAGTTTATAGGTATAGGTTGAACGAGTTCTCTTCACGTTTCAATGGACGAGTGGACGCTGTATTTTCTCATTATAACGCGCCAACCAAACGGAGATTTATGGATATAATACATTACTTTTTCTAACAAAAGAACCATGGATTGTCTTCGTTGGACACTTGGGAAGCCCTCAGCAGAAGTTCTTCAAAAGGTAATTGATTTGTTTTCGCTGTGAAATGTGTTATGTGTGAACCGTGATGGCTTATGAATTTATGGTAATGGGAAAAATATTGGAGGTGCTATCCTCAAACAATCAAATGTGGTGCCTTCGCCGTAAAGCCGTTTTGAAATCTGACAACGCTGTGATATTGCCAAGAAGCAGAGCTTTTGATGACTATGCAACACTTGTATATTGATGAATGTTTAATAATTAAACTTTTGGATTTTGAATTTGGCGCCTTGCATTTCACCGGGTAGTGTCGGGTAGCGCCCCACTGCACCGTAAGAGGTTAATGGAGTTCTCATAGTATTTTGCTTGAGTCATGGTAAGGGAAACATTACTAAACATGTTGGACTGCCTTGCATGACTGTTAAATGGCAGGGTGTGTGTAAGCCCCAGTCTAGTTGTGCTAAGCTGACAGCTGTGGTGAAACAGATCAACAGGGCAGTTCCCTACGTGAGCCCGTTTTACAGACTACTTTAGGGATGTTAGTTCAGGATGGTTCTCAGAGGCTTAGTCCCATATGGTGACACCAGCAGGGTGCAACAGGCCTGGGCTGTCTCTGACAGTGCCTCTATGGACACTGGCTAATAACCATGAAAAAGACTGTACAGTGAGCATTGTAACAATGCTCAGAATAACAGTAATCTCAGTGACTTTTCGTGTTTAATGATTTGCCCGGCAGCACCTGTCATGTGTATAATATGACACGTCATATTAGATAATATCTGAGAGCAAACATCCTCCAGAGATGGACTAGAGCTCTATCACTCCCACCCTCCACATCCTCCCTCCAGGTAGAATACACACGGTGTGATAGTCGCACACCTTCGCCTCACTGTGAGGAAACCATTGTGTCTATATCTATCACCTGACCCAAGCCCCGGGTAAAGCCCCCAGATTTCATAGATGAGATCTATACATAATATAAGAACGGATGCCGTTAAAGAGGATGCATGGGGTTAAATGTACACTAGGTCTGTTACTTCCTGCTTACATTACTTACAACGGCAGGCTCTGAAGTGGTAGAGGACAGAGCAAAAGGAGAACAGGAATGAATGTAAAACTACTGTTATCAGCCCTTGTTGTAGTTTGTGGGTTTTTTGACATTCTGATTCAGAAATGTGCATGTGTGAAAACCATAACTAGGTTAAAATTGTAAGGCAATGTATTTACTTTCAAATATACATTAGTATATTGTATTAGCTGCGCTTGATTGAATTTCAATTGATACATTTTCCAACACAATGTCACAAAAAACATCCATAATGTGACACAGTTATTGTCCAAGAGTCTCCTAGGGAGTTGTTGTATATTAACCTCAGAGCCCAAAACAAGCAGATAAAAATGTATTCATTCCAGAATCCAAAATCTACAAACACATAAATCTGCTAGGAATATGAATACAGGGTACCTAATCCGGCTAGTAAGAAAACAACCCCGTTTGAATAACATTTAGTGCAGAGCTGGAGCAACCAGGCCTTCAGTACTGCAACTGGAAATGAAGCCACATATGCTCTTTAATATAGTTCTCTACTACGGCATAATGATTTGTGCTGATGGTTGTTAAAGGGCTAGCTGTGATGTCATTGAGCCAGAAAATATCAGCCTATCTATGAGATTATCAGTTATAAAAACAAATATAACTGGAATAACAGATCTGTAGTAGGCCTAGCAGTTCTCATTTAAGCCTCATGTTAAGTCATGATGATACACTAAACCAGACATAACTGTCAGGAATCCCTCCATAACTTTCATTAAGCACACCTGGCCCCTATTCCCAGTGATTAGTAATTGTATAAGTGTGCCCTTGGTTTACCCGTGTCCTGTCGATTATTGTTACGATGTCCGTTGGTTCGTGTGAGTACCTGAGCTGTGTGTTTTGGCTTTCGTGCCATTGTGGATTGCGCAGATGATTATGGGTCTCGTCCCGTGTGTTAATCATTGTGCGCTTGTGTTATTTATTCGAAGGTAGTCCTCGCTCTTTTGTTTGGGTCTCAACCCTGTGTTTTGTATAGTGTTTGTTTGGTCTTCGTCCCGGTGCCTTTACACCGCACACCGTAATTTGGGTAAGAAAAAAAAAATAAATTACGCATTCGCGCGCCTCAGATCCTTCATACTAATGTGACAATAGTAGAGACCACAGCTGACTGTTGTCAGCCACTCTACCATAAAGGCCTGATTGGTGGAGTGCTGTAGAGATGGTTGTCCTTCTGGAAGGTTCTCCCATCTCCACAGAGGAACTCTGGAGCTTTGTCAGAGTGACCATTGGGTTCTTAGTCACCTCCCTGGCGAAGGCCCTTCTCCCCTGATTGCTCAGTTTGGCAGGGCGGCCAGCTCTAGTAAGAGTCTTGGTGGTTACAAACTTCTTCCATTTAAGAATGATGGCCACTGTGTTCTTGGGGACCTTCAATGCTGTAGAAATGTTTTGGTACCCTTCCCCAGATCTGTGCCTTGACACAATCCTGTCTCGGAGCTGAACCTAGCTATCTGGCTGGCCGTGCAATGGCTAATTAATAAAAAAACGTAGACTTTGGCTTGCTTGTATAGATCAGGTACTACCCGTTTGCTGAATTGGGTGCAAGAGGGAAGTTCATAGTGTCTCGATCACTTTCCAGAGGTGCTGAAACCCCCTATTATCAACCACAGAGAATGGGCGCATATACACGGCTATAAAAAAATAAACACAGCCTGTAATTCATTTTCAAGGGCTGCTTGAATGCAGAGGGGAGGTGATGTTTCTTTACATTTCCATCTTGCTCTGGTACACTGGGGGTGATGTTGGCGTAAATGTGTCAAAATATTTGCGGGGTGTTGGCAGATTCATAGGCTATTCTTATTGAGCGAGGCAACATAATGTTAAGAATTTCATCCACAACTCTGTCCATCGCCATTGTAATCTACTGGGAAGCCAAGATGTTCTGGAAACTGGAGCTTTTTTGTCAGCTAAAATTACCTCGAGGCATGAGCCTACAACACAGCGTAGGCATAGCCTATATGTCTAGTGTTTTTATTTTGTAAATATCTTTATATATTTGCTACTCTTGTAGGACCTGATATCCTTCCAAACATTAGATGAGGCATTAAGACTGGGGCCAAGTGAAGCTCCTTAAATAGTCATGGAAGACAGGTAAGGAGTGGACACTCCCTCTTAAAACACCCAAAAGTTACCAAGATTATTACATAAATGGGCCTGAAAAAAATCCACAACAACAGTCACAACAGTTCAAACAGCAATGTAGGTAGGTTACTAAGTAGACAACACTTAAATTAAATTGCCCTAGCAAGACAATACCAACTGCAACTTATTGAATTTTAGTTTCGCATCTAAAATCAAGGGACAGTGTATTAGTGGTTTGTATTGACTGGAAGAGCACATTTTACTCTAGTGCTTGTTGGCAGTGTGTAAAATGCTCTATATTTGTAGCTAGCAGTAGGACAGTTTTTTTTCTCACTACGTGACCGGACAGCCCAACCTCGGTCTGAAGGTAGAACCCCTCAGGCCCAAAGAGCAAATCAAGTCCACTTATAGGCCTACCGCTGGCAAATCAGAGCTCAGATCATCGTGTCTGCACAGGTTCCTCGAACACGCAGCAATATTGACAATGTGAAATTTCAAAACTATGACAACCATGACTAGAGAGACTCGACCAATTACAGCAAACCTCTGCTGTTTTTGAGTAAGATCATATTTAAGTAGTTATTCAGCACTGTCAACACTTTGTTTATAAGCCATAAAATGCACATTATCCTTACTTCCACTCACGCTACAACCAGAAATGGCACCTGCAATGAATGAGTATAGCAGTGAGCTTGCGTTATTATTTGCAGCTTGTCTTTTTTAAATATAGAGAAATATTTCACTTTCTCTGATCATAGGAGTAACAACATGAATTGGTGCATGAGGCAGAAATAATGCAGTGTGACTTAAGTTTCACCATCAGCTGGAAGACTGTCCCCTTTTCTCAGCGGAGGGAGGGAGAATGGAGGGACAGTGAGTCGGGTGACAGGCAGCCTCACTGCTGCTCCCTCCCCTCAGACTGACCATCAAATGCAGGCCATAAGTCCAGTAAAAAAAATAAAAATAATAATGACCGTGCACTTAGCTGTGCCTTACAAGTAACACAAAGGATCTATTACCAGTGTGATCATATACATAACATTTTGAAATACAATTTCAAAATGGTCTGAGAAGAACAACATTGGCAGGGTAATTTAAGCGTAGCCAAATGCAGTGCTAATGTATTGGGCCTATTGCCTGCTGCACAAACCTCGTTGCTACAAGCTGTTTAATTGGTTAATGTTGCATAGGCTTTTCTAAGTCATGTGTTTTTTATAGATCTCTGCTTCCATTTTGACACAAAATGATCTTGACGCAGAAAAGCTGCTTTGAATCAAGTGCATCTATCGCCAACAGCACAAAACAAATTCAATAAATAGGAATGCAAGGCTTTATTCTTGTTGTTTTTTTACAGCAATGTTAGGTGATCGACTAGGAATGGATTGGAGATGGACCAGTCGATCGCGATCGACCGGTTGGTGTCCACTCATCTAGGGAGTTTTTCCTTGGGTACAGGTTTGATTGAGCCCTGATTGGATGTCCGGTTCTGTTTCTGGTCTGTAGAAAGGGGGGTAGGATAATAGCGAGGGTCACAAGTCTTTCCTGACCATTTGATCTGACCATGAAAACTCTGGTCCCTATACAGGAACACAGTAAGTTCTTACTGACATCCCTGCTACCCTCATTGACACTCAAAGTAGGGTTCATATGTTTTTGCTATTTAACTATGCAGGGTTGCCATTTTGCATAGCTAATTGTAAAGCTTGCGTTCATACGTACGCAGGGTATAAATGAGGCTTATCAGAGAGAGAGAGAAGGGCAGAGAAAGAGAAGAAGAGGTCTGGTTCAGCAGCTTCAGGCCAGCAGCCTTGGGGCTTCTTCCACATTCTTTCTTTTCTGGATCCATTTATTGTGCCTAGGGCAATGAGTGGCAATTTTACAGCCAGACCCTCTACTACGTCATCCACAAGTGTTGTCGCCACTGGTGCATCAAGACCCTCGACGTCATCTACAAGTGCGACCATCGCCTCCACCGGTGCAGCAAGACCCTCTACAACGTCTACATCATCCACAAGTATGACCACCACCGGTGCAGCGAGACCCTCTACATCATCTACAAGTATGACCACCACCGGTGCAGCGAGACCCTCTACAACGTCTACATCATCCACAAGTATGACCACCACCGGTGCAGCGAGACCCTCTACATCATCTACAAGTATGACCACCACCGGTGCAGCGAGACCCTCTACAACGTCTACATCATCCACAAGTATGACCACCACCGGTGCAGCGAGACCCTCTACAACATCTACATCATCCACAAGTATGACCACCACCGGTGCAGCGAGACCCTCTACATCATCTACAAGTATGACCACCACCGGTGCAGCGAGACCCTCTACAACATCTACATCATCCACAAGTATGACCACCACCGGTCTGGCGAGACCCTCTACAACGTCTACATCATCCACAAGTATGACCACCACCGGTTATGGTGAGACACTCTACAACGTCTACATCATCCACAAGTATGACCACCACCGGTGCAGCGAGACCCTCTACAACGTCTACATCATCCACAAGTATGACCACCACCGGTGCAGCGAGACCCTCTACAACGTCTACATCATCCACAAGTATGACCACCACCGGTGCAGCGAGACCCTCTACATCATCTACATCATCCACAAGTATGACCACCACCGGTGCAGCGAGACCCTCTACAACGTCTACACCATCCACAAGTATGACCACCACCGGTGCAGCGAGACCCTCTACAACGTCTACATCATCCACAAATATGACCACCACCGGTTAGCCATGGAAGATTATGAAATGGAGGAGGCACCTCTGGATCTACGACCACCTGAGATTATTATGACCCTCACGGAAGTGACCACTGAGGACCTCGCTGAACAGGATGACAACCGTGGAGACTAACAAGGAGAGAAACAGAGAGAAACGAAGAGGAACAACGTCACACCAGGCGTCATCGGAGGTACCAGCCCCCAGATCCACTCAACTCATTTCAGCAGAGGCTCCTCCAAGCCGTCGAGAGGGATGCAGCCCAACCTGATGTTCACAGGAAGGAGGATGAAGAGACCCTCTTTGCCATGAGCCTGGTGCCAACACTGAAGAGGCTGCCTCAGCAAAGAAAAGCAGCAGTCAAGGTTAAATTGTATCAGCTGCTTTTCGAAGCCGAGTACAATAGTACGTTTTTTTTCTTCTTCACATCACAGGTAGTGTCATAAGTGTTGCAACAGTGAAGTAAAGTAGGTCATTTTTACAGTATACTCATGTAGGCTAATTGGTATTTCAGATCAAAGTATTAATATGAGGCAAATGTATAGCTGTTGTTTCTGGGTTAGAAAATATCCTAAACCAGTTTGCTGTCTAAATATTTGCCTGTCATATTCATCTTTTGATCTGAAATACAAATTCCATGAGTAAACAGCAAGTACTACCAACTTTACCACACAGTTCCAATATGTATGCCACTAACTACACTATTCAAGCAGTATTTAGTTAACATAAATCTCACCTTTTATGGTGTTATATTATGTTAAGCTTGTATGTGTTTTTCTCTTCCCTTCCAGAGATGGAGTCAATTTAGCCGAGCAGCTCACAGGAAGGACAGGAAGAGGAGAGGAGTTGTCTGGTTGTTGTTTTGACCTCCCTCATTGTACCTTTCTTTTCACACACGTCAGTTCCGTTTAAATTCAGTCAATTCATAAAGTAATTTGTTTATAAAGTCTTAGGATAGCATTCATTATTAGTGTTACATCGATTTCTGAATTGACAGAATTGAAACCTTTCCTCCACTCCTCTCTGTACCTCAAAAAATAAATTTTATGGACAACGGTAGATGGTTCTTAAAATAACCTTTGTGTTAGGGGGCATGCTGCCATGGGACTTCACCTGCTGGCGATGAGAAGTAGTTGGTCAGCTTCTCCCTCACCTGGAGAGCCTGTCTGGGGGCATTGTTGGCACCTGCCCTGGTGACATCAGGTAGGTGACCATTTGGTGTGCCCATCTCCATTCCAGCTCCTGGAATGACCGCCGCGGGTAGTTGTGGAGAGCACATGTGGCCTTAACGCAGGCATCGACATTTGAGGGGCTGAGACCCAAGCACTCTCCGATACATTCTCCACCGGGCTGCCAGAATCCCAAAGGTGCATTCAACAACTAACCTTGCCCTGGACAGTCGTTTGTTAAAGATCCTTACAGGCTTTGGCAATGGCAGCTGGCGTCCAGCGTAGGGTTGGGTCTCAAAGGGAAGGCCTCGTCGCTGACGAAGACGTGGAGAACAGGTCCCAGGTCTTCAGCCCCAGGGAGTGATGCAGGTAGGGTTAGGGTGCCATCCTGAAGTGCCTGGCCGAAGGCAGAGTCCCGGAGGGTCCCGCCATCACTTCCCTTGCCGTAAGCACCAACATCGACAACACGGAAACAGAAGATGGCATCTACTACAGCCAAGAGTACAACTGAATATGTACCCTTGTAGTTGTAAAATTGCGAACCTGAGCACGGTGGAGCCTGGATTACTACATGTTTCCCATCAATGGAGCCAAGACAGTTGGGGAAATTCCACCTCTCCAGGAACTCGGCAGCGATGGCCCTCCAGTCTTCCTCCTTGGGGACAGGGATGTATTCACCAACCAGACAGTCCCAAATGGCTTGTGCCACAGAGGGGACAATGCCTGCCACCGTGGACCGTCCAACTTGGAAGCTGAATCCGATGGTCCTGCAGGAGTCCCCCGTCGCCAAGAATCTAAAATATAATTCAAAATAATTATCAAGATTGTGTGTAACTTGAATTCCACCCACATATTATATCTACTCATATAGCTACCTCATTACTGTTTATTATGCTAATTATATTGTAATACTCATCAACCATCATTAACAATGCCTTGAAACAGTACAATTCAGTCTATGACTATATCAATCAACTGTAGCCCAGGCCAACTCTACTCTTAGAAAGAATGGTACTATCTACTTAAAAGGGTTCTCCGACTGTCCCCATAGGAGAACCCTTTGAAGAACCCTTTTTGGTTCCAGGTAGTACCCTTTTTGGTTCCAGGTAGTACCCTTTTTGGTTCCAGGTAGAACCCTTTTGGTTCCAAGTAGAACCCTATTGGGTTCCATGTATAACCTTTTCCCCAAAGGGTTATACCTGGAACCAAAAAGGGTTATCCTACGGGGAAAGCAGAAGGACACTTTTGGAACCTTTTTCTCTAAGAATGTATGTATGTGAGTCCAATAAGAATGTAATGAATGACTGTAACTGTCTTGAACAACAATGGGTCCTGGAGAAGACTAGCCTACCTTCATCAGGGCAGAAGGCACCTCAACTTTCTTTTCATTTGGTAACATTGCAGGATTATAAACAGGATTGCAGGATTATTACAGGATTATAAACCATCTTTGGGAAAGGTTATAGTCCTAATGAACATTCTGTTAAAGTACATCTGATGTCAAATAGGGACTATTAACTAGAGAGCCCTTAGCTAGCTAGGTTGCACGATCCTGGCTCCAACCATCTGGAGCAGGTGATCGAACTGGCTTCGGTCCAGACAAAAGTAACTTCGGAATTCCTCTCCAAACAGTCGAAGCTCTTGAATGAGACCGTGGAACTCCCCTGCCTGCTTTCGGGACTTTAACCATCTCTGGACCCACACAGACCTGCGCTTTCGGCGGGGCTGGTCCCGGCCCAACAGTGTGATCAAGACCACCTTCCTCAACATTAGTCTCATTGTTGAAAGAGCCTACTCTGCTATCTTGACTATTTATTATTGTATTTCGCTCCAAAACATTTTGGAGGCAAATTATATTATAGGCTCTCACAATTAATTTGTGGATGTCGTCGAATAAATAATATACTTGGCAAATAATTGAATAAAAAATGTAAAAGAAATTTTACAGTCAAACTGTTTTTATTATGTTATCCCAATTTTTTTTACTGGATATGTGTGCAACAAAAATTAAACATTCACATTTTGCTACTTTCTGTCAAGTCTACGCATACAATTTGATGCATACGTTCGATAAATCCAATTTATGCACCACACAGAACGCACTGCAACTGTCTCTGCATCGCAATGCTGCAAGGCAAACGCAGCGTTCCATTGGAAATGAATGTACTTCTGGTGTATAAAAACGCAATAACACAGTCTGAGTGTTCGAAGCGTTACGGCCTTGTCTGCAGTAGCAGCGATGCCTGAACCCCATGTCCTTTTATCGAAGCAATCTGATTTGATGATCTAAAGCTGTCAAACTTGTGACGTATTACATTGGACTGTTCGAGTCATCTGCGCCGCCTGTTTCATTAATAAATCAGAATAAATCAAGGTAAATTATGCACGTCGCTTAATCAGTGGTGGAAAAAGTAGTAATCTAACTCGGAATTACAAGTCGGAAACTCTGGTATCTTTGTAGAACTCAAGACTTTCCCACCTGGAGATCACTGACATCATGATCCCAGTTTTCTTGAAAGCACCATTAGTGTTGCTTATGACAAGCATCGCCGGCGATCAGAGCCGTTATCTCTGTGGCCGTGATGGTGACAACAACAAAAAGGAGGAAAACAAAACATTTGACGCATAGTTTCGGCGCTGTATGTCAATGCTCCAACAAAGATGTTGCCATGTTTCGGACTCTCCTTGTAATATATATGGAGCTAATGATAGTCCATAACTCCCTTGTGTTTAACAACCAATCAGTATCACTCGTGAGGTTGAAGGTCAAGGGGATATGTAAATGAGCGGTCTTGCAGTTTGAAGTGTGCCTGCGTGCACAATGTTAATTCAACCATGCCATATAGAGCATGACACTCCTACCTCTTGAAAACATCACGGCTTGTGAAATAAAAAGATACATGATGAAAACATTTCTAGCTATCTAGAATTTTGCTAGCTGTCTCTCCGGCCAGCCTGCCAGTGTCTGCATCCAACTCCTATAAAGGGATGGGGGTTTCGTCTGATGTCAGTCTCCTCCTCCTTTTAAGGTCCGCGCTATCCGGGGTCCTTGTGACGTCTCTACCCCCAATGAAGTTGACATTTTAAATGGTTAAGGTAAGGTTACGTAATGGTTAGGGTTTAGGGCAGGGACACCCCAAGGATTCCAGATGGCATTGACCCTCTTTTTTAAGGTGGCTTGAAGAAGCTAGACTTTGAGACTACATATACAATAGTACAGTGTATTTTAGTTCTGTACAATGATATCTGTCATCATTAATAATTAATGTAATATATATGCATTGTATGAATATTTCTGAAATGTGGTATGTCGTAAATTGCCAATATTACCATAGTCTCCTCATACAGTATAGGCTATTGATACTAAATTGCATAGGATAGGCCTGACAGACACCATGCATTTTAGGCAAGATTTGGCACTGAATTGAGACAGACTGGGTTTTTTAGTGTTGCCTGAGAGGGAACTGTTGGATTAACACTTTGTGATATCTTAATAGACCTGGGTTTAATTAAAACATTTTACATTACACCAAGTATTTAATTTCACTCATTATTAAATCTATTGTATTTTGAATTATGGCTAAAATATGAGTTTCTAATCGTGTGCTGTGCTATAGGGAGGAATAAGGGTGTAATATGTGTTTCAGTTTGCTTTCAGTATGAAGGTCCACCTAGTAGACACTTTATATTTCTTAACCATATTTTCTATATTTCTTAAAAGCAAGGGTGAAATTAGTTTGTTCAAGGTGATGGGACTATAGCTACTTGTCTGCCAGCACTGTAGGCTTGTAAGGGTAGGCCTAGAAGTGGTGGAATGCTGTGGTGTAACTCCAGCCCAGTTTGACCCGTTTATAGTGACCGGGAACCTGATGCTGAACATGAACCAGTAGACTATAGCCCTTTTGTATGGTAGGCCAGTGCATATTGACATAACCAACTCTACTAACTTCTATTACAGATAGTGAAACCTTCATTAGGCAACATCGAGAGCATCCTGACTGGCTGCATCACTGCCTGGTATGGCAATTGCTCGGCCTCCGACAGCAAGGCACTACAGAGGGTAGTGCGTACGGCCCAGTACATCACTGGGGCTAAGCTGCCTGCCATCCAGGACCTCTACACCAGGCGGTGTCGAAAGAAGGCCACCCACCACCCGCCAACCCCTCTTTTACGCTACTGCTACTCTCTGTTCATCATATATGCATAGTCACTTTAACCATATTTACTTCTACATACTACCTCAATCAGCCCGACTAACCGGTGCCTGTATGCAGCCTCGCTACTGTTATAGCCTCACTACTGTATATAGCCTCGCTACTGTTTTTTCACTGTCTTTTTACTGTTGTTTTTATTTTTTTACTTACCTATTGTTCACCTAATACCTTTTTTGCACTGTTGGTTAGAGCCTGTAAGTAATCATTCCACTGTAAGGTCTACACCTGTTGCATGTGACAAAAACGTTGATTTGGTTAGAAAGTAGTAGCCTACAGAGGAAAGGGCTGAGAAAAGATGCTAGAGAAAAGACAGTGAAAAGAGTAAAGACACTTGAGCAGGTTAATAGCAGACTCTTGTATCGCTGTTTATTTTTTTGCTCATTTTCTCTTTATTGATGACTGTGGCTGTGAATTCCCCGTGACAACACTGAAGAACAGCATCAAAGCCTGGGTTATTCCACCACACCAACTAAGACAATTCACTCCGCTTGATGTGGGATGCATCTGTCACTTTTCTTTCTTATTATTTCGTTCTCTCGTTTTTCTTCTTTTGGCGATGGAATTAAACAAAAGTGCTGTAAACATGTTTGTCGCTGTGGAGCACCAGAAGCTTCAGGAGCCGTTGGTCTTGGAGATCTAACAGGACTACTGGTCAAGCTTGGAATGATAGGGTGGAGGAGGGATAAGAGGAGGGGGAAAGGAGGAAGAGGAGGGGTGAAAGAGGGAGGAGGCTGTGGAAGCTCTCACTGCTGGATGCGGCGCAGAGACTGGACCTGGAAGGTCTGAGCATGGGAGCCCCACTCCCTGTAGTGTTTGTACTCTCCGCCATGACGGTCACACTCCATGATGTACTGGTAGCCACGGTAACCGGGGGAACTGGTAGCACACCCAGCTAAAGGGGGGGAGGGGGAGAGGAAGTGGGTGAAGTGAGAAAATACCAAGAAACAAGCCCCAACCCTTACCCTGTAGAGCAGGGATGGGCAACTGGCAGCCACTTTGTAGGATCGCAGATCAAGTTCCACAAAAAAAAAAAAGGTGCAATTTCAAACTTTGGTTGTTCATCAGCAGTTGTTTTTCTTCTTATGCCAGTCATTGACAGTCACTCAATTAACCCATGTCAGCAAACATGTTTTAAATTGGTAAGTTAGTCTAGCGGCCAGCTATCTGAACTTGTAGTAATCATCGTTGAATTACCGACCGGTGGTTCCCCATTGATCATCATATATCATATTAAAAACTGCAAATTGTTCTCTCCACCACATGGCAAAATGAGTAGAGTTGCAGCAAACTTACTTTAAAACTGAAACATTATCTCTACGCTCGCCCCCCAGCCACTGTGGCCCCTCATTATGTTCAGAGTCTAGGCACTTGTAGATCAGAAAGAGTTGGCCTCTACAGTACATGTTAATCCTCTGTATAATATCCAGGGACACCATATAATAGCTATTTCTTTCAAATTCTTCACCATAGTGTCCCTTCAACACATTCGGCAAAAAGAGGTCAGTAAGATCAATGGACACTCACTTAGATAATTAATCATTTCGGTTCTGAAATAGTTTTTTGCTTAGATCTATTGTGATCTATTACAGAAAGGATTATCTTCTCACAGTTTATCTAGTTATTACAATGGATTTGAATTATCTAGTTATTACAATGGATTTTATTATTACTGCACATTAAACCTTTTTAGCAGTTTGTCCAAGTTTTGTATTTTACCCCCCTTTTTCTCCCCAAATTCGATCTTGTCTCATCGCTGAAACTCCCCAACAGGCTCTGGAGGCGAAGGTGGAGACATGCGTCCTCCAAAACATGACCCGCCTAACCCTGCTCCTTAACACCCGCCCGCTTAACCCGGAAGTCAGCCGCACCAGTGTGTTGGAGGAAACACCGTTCAACTGGCAACTGGGGTCAGCCTGCAGGCACCCGGCCCGCCACAAGAAGTCGCTAGAGCACAATGAGCCAAGTAAAGCCCCTCTGGCCAAACCCACCCCTAACCCTGACGTAGCTGGTCCAATTGTGCGCCGTCCTATGGGACAGCCCAGGAATGAACCCTGGTCTGTAGTAACGCCTCTAAACCGCTGCGTCACTCTGGAGGCCTGATTCCTCTATTTCTGATTGTTATGAGCATAGTCTTCTGTAGTGTGAAAAAGGAAGCCAGGATTTCTACTCCTACTACTTACGCTCCGCTCTGGACCTGCATGGATCCGATCTCGTTGTTTCCCCAGCCCATGGCCTGCAGGGAGGGGTAGTCATCGTTCATCTCCCACTGCTTGCCAATGAAGTTCTCCCTTTCAAACACCACAATCTTGGACTCCTTATGGTTCTGTGAGAGAGGAGTGGGCAATTTCAGGTTACATTCAACTTGTTTCACTCCAAACTATTTACGAAAGATATACTGTGTAGAATTATGAATGAAAGTATGAAATCTTTATAATACTGTTTTACTCACTTTGTCATTTAGCCTCTACCAGCAGCTATGTAATGGTGAGTAGAGCTAGACTCTGTCAGTGTCACTCACAAGAGCCAGAGACATGGACTGAGGCCAGAACCCAGGCTTCTGTTCCAATATCGGGCCTCTGTTCCAAGATTGGTACTAGCATACGATGTGAATGAGTGAATGTATTGGGCATTCTAAGTGGAATTCTACAATGGATATTGGAACATAGTCCACAGAGGAGAGTGTCTGTCTGGCCGGAACAGGAAGTAGGCTTGGATAGTACACTCACCGCAGAGCAGACTGGGCGGAAGGACATCAACCTTTCGATGTGGTAGGCGTTGCTGCCACTCCAGGACTCCCAGCGAGGGTACTCTCCACGCTCCAACACAAACTGCTGCCCAGAGAAGCTGGAGTGCTCGTACCCTACCCAGCTACACAAACACAGAGAGAGAGAAAGAGGGAAACATGGAAAGTCAGACAGATACATAGAGACATAGAGAGACACAAACATACAGTACATGTGGATAGATGCAAAGATGGGGCAAAGACTGTCTTGTTTTTTATAAAATTGTCCATGATACAGTATGTGTCTCAGTATCCCTTAGAAAATGTTGCCTGTGCAGTGGTCCCCTGGCTTGAAGGTTAATGTGTAACTTGTCAGGGGAGATAAATATCCGACAGTATGTACATGTGTTTTAAGGGGCTGGTTGACTTACGCTCCACACTCGACCTTCAGGGAGCGGATGTTGTCCACACCACACTCCATGATGTTCTGGCAGGAAGCAGTGAACTCCATACGCTTTCCCTGGAAGTTTTCCTGGTCGTAGACTGTGATCTAGGACACAGGATGTAGCGCATATTTGTAATCTGCCAGACCTGCTATTGCTGTTTTAAATATATGTTTTTTTAATTACTGTTTTTAACACAACCAGTATCTCTGCTAGAGAATGCACTTCCGTGTGCAAAGCTTTCCTTTCTCCTCTTACGTCTGTTAAGGAAAAATGGAAAATGTTGTGGAATGTTGTTAAATAGTTGTGGAAACGTGGTGTACATAACACTGACTCACCTTCCATGGTCCTATTGGGTTAGGAGTAGTCAGCGCCATGTTTGATATCTCAGTAATAATTGACCTGCAGTGCAGAAAGCACACAGTCACAGACAGTCACGCAGAGTCACATTTCTGTTTGGCCTTACAGGGAGACCAGGGTAGACATTCCTAAACCCCAGTGGACCTCATCTCCACTCAGCTCTAGCTCTTGCATCAGTCTGTGCCCAGCAGCTAATGCCCCAATATATTAATGTTATGCTAATGTGGCAGGAACTAGAGAATCTATGCAAGAGACTCATGACAAGCCCAAACAAAGCACTGCCCTGTGCTGTTGCTGATGATAATACAATGCACATAGGGCTGAGGGAGGAGAGGCACGCCACAAAAACAGCTAGCTAAAGAGAGGCACGCCACAAAAACAGCTAGCTAAAGCCAGAGCGACGATACAAAAAAGAGCATAGATACCAACCAAGAAGTGCAAATACTATAGTATAATACTGAAAAAAATCCTCTATAATACATAGGCCTGGTATGTAACGTTGTTATGTAATACCACAAATAAAACAGTACAATGCAAAGCATCCATCCACATTTCTGAATGATATGTGATAATGATGTTTTTCTTCATTAGTTGTTATAAATTCTACATGGTGAACCATTGTGACATGTGCCTGTAAGTCATGCATGAGTGTGTAAAGTAAACTATGCTGTTGATGGCGTCATGTATGATGTTGACTATGATGACGATTGGCGTGTCCATTTAGAGTATGTGTGTGTGTCCTGTGTGTGTGCGTATGACCCTTTCTATACATTCCCAAGACTCAGCAGAAAACAGGACAATGGACAATGTAAATGGACAACAATGGCAGCAAAACGCTATAGGCTAAACGGTCCAAAGATGGAGGGCTTACCTGACCTACCCCAAAAAATTGCTGTGTAGCGCTCACGGGGGGCTCCACAAAACGATGTCCTGACCCCTGAGTAAACGGGCCTATTTATACACAGTGGTGGTAAATGGAGCCCAGGCCTGCGGGACGGGGTAGGAGTCAGCACATTGCTGGGCCCTCCATTGTTCCATACTGAGCCACAGGGCTTTAGGCTCTCCCCCCGCCTGCCATGGTGTGCTGGTGTACTGGTCTGGACGCAGGGCACCGTGCCCAGTGCCGATTAACACAAGCCCCTGGACAAGTGTCCGGACCCCGTGATTATACAGACATAGACTACACCCAGTCCTGGCCCTGCCCTGGTCATAGCCCAGCCCCTAACCCACAACATGATTGCAGTAGTTAATGTATATGCTGTTGAGGAAAAAGAGAGACACACGTCAGAAAGAGGATGTACCAAAGTTCTAACCATTTAAAAATGTTTTCTTAGATGACAATTGGGGAGATTAATGAGCTAATTAGAAGCTGGGGATGATTAGGTGGACATGATGGTCAGATTGGGAATTTAGCCAGGACACCAGGGTTAACACCCATACTCATACAATAAGTGCCATGGGATCTTTAGTGACCACAGAGAGCCAGGACACCCATTTCACATCCCATCTGAAAGACAGCACCCTACACAGAGCAATGTCCCCAATCACTGCCTTGGGGAATTGATTTATTTTTGGACCAGAAGAACACCACTCCCAGCAGAATCTGGTCTCCCATCCAGGACCAACCCTGCTTGTGATGCAGGGTGTTATGCTGCTGGCTCCATTCACTGTAGTTTTTTTTGCGGACTAAACAGTACAGTACAGTACTTTATTTAACTAGGCAAGTATTTTACAGTTAACTATAGTATAAATACTGTAGTAAAAAAACTGTAGTATATACTACAGTAATTAATGTAGTGTTTTTGCGGATTGTAGTATACCATAATATGTACTGTAGTGTTTTTGCTGACTGTAGTGTTTTTGCAGACATTACTGTAATATTTTTGTTTTATTATCTTTGACATAGAAGTGCAGGCTTTCTCCTTGAGGAAACCTACTGGAGAAATACTAAAAGAGAACATTTTCCTTGAAGGGTAACTCAACCCCAATTTCATCCTTTGGTCAACCCCTTCAAATTTAACACAAATTACATTGAGGTGAGAAGTTGTGGCTGGGGGAATTTTTCATAAATATTCATTTGGGGGAATAAAGGTAGTTGTACCTGATCCCAACACTTTCTCAATAAAGCATACTTACCAGAAGTCCATTGGCACGCTCTGATAATACAATTATGTGCATCTAGAGCAAACACTCCTCTGGACAGTTAGCTCACAGTGGTAAGGTGCAGAGTTCCTGACATCTATTGGCACTTGCGGGGTAATTTTTGAATTCCCAAAAGAAAAGGGGCCTTACTGCCTTTTGAATTTTGTTTAATGTCAGTAGTCTAGTCAAGGAAGCATCATGCAAATATTGACACACTCCACTTACCACAGCCTGGTCTCATAGACTAGATGTAACATTAGTATAATATGGTACGTTTGGTATGGTTACACAAGACAGATGGTTACTTAAAGCAAAAATGAAAGTAGGGTAGTTGGTCAGGGTGCAACTTTAGCATTTTAGCTAATTTCAACTGCTTACTACTTTTCAACTGCTTAGCATGTTAGCTAACCCTTCCCCTAACCTTAACCCTTCTCCTAACCCTTTAACCTAATTCGTAAACGTAACCCTATCTTTAACCCTAACCCCTAGCCTAGCTAATGTTAGCAGCCAGCTAATGTTAGCCACCTAGCTACCTAGCTAGAATTTGTAACATATTGTACATTTTGGAAATTTGTAAAATCTAATATGAATTGCAATTCATAATATATCAGGACACAATGCATCACCGTGTGCAAACTACCTGCCCTCCAGGACACCTACAGCACCCGATGTCACAGGAAGGCCAAAAAGATCATCAAGGACAACAACCACCCGAGCCACTGCCTGTTCACCCCGCTACCATCCAGAAGGCGAGGTCAGTACAGGTGCATTAAAGCTGGGACCAAGAGACTGAAAAACAGCTTCTATCTCAAGGCCATCAGACTGTTAAACACCCATGACTAGCACGTCTACATACAGACTTGAAATCATTGGCCATTTTAGTAAATGGAACACTAGTTACTTTAATGATGTATATACTGTATTCTATCTATTGCATCTTAGCCTATGCTGCTCTGACATCCATATATGTATTTCTTATTCCATTACTTACTTAGATTTGTGTGTATTAGGTATTTGTTGTGGAATTGTTAGATATTACTTGTTAGATATTGCTGCACTGTCGGAACTAAAAGCAGAAGCATTTCGCTACACTCACAATAACATCTGCTAACCATGTGTATGTGACCAATAACATTTTATTTAATTTTGATTTGAAATGGGTGATGGACATCCACAAATTAATAGATACCATACGAAACATATACTAAAAGGAGTTTCTCGGATTTACGTACATAATAATACGAAATGCTTTGAGACCAGGTTGCTTACCAATACCATTGCCAAATAAGGCGCACTCTCACCTGCTTTTATAGTAAGCCTTGAGGTGGTATCACCCAGCCCATCTAGAAGGTAGTGTATTTCATACCGAACCCCTCCCTTTTGATGACATAGAGGCACAATCACAATTTCAATGGTAGAGTTGAACCGCATGGGCTGCGTCTCAATCCTCCATCTGTGGTGGAAGGCGGCCGAGCTACAGCGGTGTTTGTCAGACCATGTGACATCCCGAAAATCGGTCTTCTCACGACAATTTCCGTAGCGTCTGAACCGTTTAGGTTACAAACTAATATGACTCCATAAGTGTCACGGGACTCATCTGAAGATAACCCATACAAATGAATGGAAGTATGGAGATGGTTAAATATGGAGATGGTTAAATATATGTACAGTGGGGGAAAAAAGTATTTAGTCAGCCACCAATTGTGCAAGTTCTCTCACTTAAAAAGATGAGAGAGGCCTGTAATTTTCATCATAGGTACACTTCAACTATGACAGACAAAATGAGGAAAAAAATCCAGAAAATCACATTGTAGGATTTTTTATGAATTTATTTGCAAATTATGGTGGAAAATAAGTATTTGGTCACATACAAACAAGCAAGATTTCTGGCTCTCACAGACCTGTAACTTCTTCTTTAAGAGGCTCCTCTGTCCTCCACTCATTACCTGTATTAATGGCACCTGTTTGAACTTGTTATCAGTATAAAAGACACCTGTCCACAACCTCAAACAGTCACACTCCAAACTCCACTATGGCCAAGACCAAAGAGCTGTCAAAGGACACCAGAAACAAAATTGTAGACCTGCACCAGGTTGGGAAGACTGAATCTGCAATAGGTAAGCAGCTTGGTTTGAAGAAATCAACTGTGGGAGCAATTATTAGGAAATGGAAGACATACAAGACCACTGATAATCTTCCTTGATCTGGGGCTCCACGCAAGATCTCACGCAAGATCTGAGCAAAAATCCCAGAACCACACGGGGGGACCTAGTGAATGACCTGCAGAGAGCTGGGACCAAAGTAACAAAGCCTACCATCAGTAACAAACTACGCCGCCAGGGACTCAAATCCTGCAGTGCCAGACGTGTCCCCCTGCTTAAGCCAGTACATGTTCAGGCAAGTCTAAAGTTTGCTAGAGAGCATTTGGATGATCCAGATGAGGATTGGGAGAATGTCAGATGAAACCAAAATAGAACTTTTTGGTAAAAACTCAACTCGTCGTGTTTGGAGGACAAAGAATGCTGAGTTGCATCCAAAGAACACCATACCTACTGTGAAGCATGGGGGTGGAAACATCATGCTTTGGGGCTGTTTTTCTGCAAAGGGACCAGGACGACTGATCCGTGTAAAGGAAAGAATGAATGGGGCCATGTATCGTGAGATTTTGAGTGAAAACCTCCTTCCACCAGCAAGGGCATTGAAGATGAAACGTGGCTGGGTCTTTCAGCATGACAATGATCCCAAACACACCGCCCGAACTAAGGAGTGGCCGTAGAGAAGCATTTCAAGGTCCTGGAGTGGCCTAGCCAGTCTCCAGATCTCAACCCCATAGAAAATCTTTGGAGGGAGTTGAAAGTCCGTGTTGCCCAGCGACAGCCCCAAAACATCACTGCTCTAGAGGAGATCTGCATGGAGGAATGGGCCAAAATACCAGCAACAGTGTGTGAAAACCTTGTGAAGACTTACAGAAAACGTTTGACCTCTGTCATTGCCAACAAAGGGTATATAACAAAGTATTGAGATAAACTTTTGTTATTGACCAAATACTTATTTTCCACCATAATTTGCTAATAAATTCATTAAAAATCCTACAATGTGATTTTCTGGATTTTTTTTCCTCATTTTGTCTGTCATAGTTGAAGTGTACCTATGATGAAAATTACAGGCCTCTCTCATCTTTTTAAGTGAGAGAACTTGCACAATTGGTGGCTGACTAAATACTTTTTTCCCCCACTGTATATATATTTCCTGAGCTTTCTTATGTCTCCTAGATATAGGACAGACACTTCAAATCCTTATTATTTATTTTTTGGACTGTCTTTGTTGCCATTTATAAAGGTGTTATTCAATGCATTTATATGGGCTATAGTAGTAAATATTATTTTTCTACCTAAAAGTGTCCTACGTTTCAAAATAAATCAAATAACTAAATGCTCCATGATATGACCTTAAAACAATTCCATATGTTAGCTTAGTAGAACCCCCCCACCCCCAGCTTAGACTTGTAGAGTATATTAGTCAATAAGCACTATTTCTATCCTAATCCACTTGACCCCCTATCTTTGATATGATGTACTGTAGGTACTATACTACACCTGTACCAAACATGCTTTCTTCACCCAACTGTACCTGATGATTTCCACTTAGGCTATGTCATGTTCTGACTGTTTCACTGTAAACCCTTCTTGTATTGTAAAATTACATGGGTGCCAAGTCCTTTTGCTGTGTTCCTCTCACTATACTAGATGTTGGCAGTCTGATAGACACTACTGTCCGTTGAGGTGTCCCATACTATAGCAGAAAACAAAACCTAGCAAACACCTGTGTTTGTGTGTGTGTGTGCGCATGCGTGCATACCTTCCTCCCTGCGTGCCAGTTCCAACTGAACAGTAGCCGGCCCGCCCGTTCGCACTACACACAATGGAAGGTCAGCACATTGCTTGCTCTGCTAGAGAGAGAGAGAGATCCACAACACAGCGCAGGACAACAAAGCGAGCAGCCGACTCAGCATGGCTTAGTGGAGATCAGCATATATGACCCCTGACCCCGCCCTCAGCCCCTAAAGAGAACCCCGCTCATCCAATGACGAGGTGGGATCCCGGCCCAATAGGCGGCATGGGGATATAAATGTATATATATCCCTACTCTGGGGGCTTGATTCCAACTCTTAGGCTTGTCTTGCTGGACGTCCGTTCCTCCCTTGTACCTGACAACCAGCCGCTTGGTGAGATTCACGCTCAGGGAAGGGGGTTGTGAGCGAGAGAGATGGGGGGGCAAATGTGTGGTCTCTTCGTCCCATGACCTAAATCAAGGACTGTCAAATTGAAGCTTTTGACTTCAGTTAACTCTGGGATGTTCTTTGTCTTATATCAAGAGAGTTATGTTTTGCATTACTTTGACGTTCTGTCTGTTCTGTGGTTCATTTAATCGGAAATGGCGGTGAGAGAGATGAGCCGATGTTTGACTGTGATCTTCTCTCAGCTCAGTAATACTACATGACAGGCCTACCTGCGTCTGGCAGATGAAAGTGTACTCAGTGTCACTGAATTTAGTAATTTTAAGAAATATATGTTTGAACATGTTGTTTAAAAAGGATCTTTGGAGATTAAATTTTTTCACAGAGGAATTGTTTTATTTATGGAATATTTAGTGGGGGTAAATTGCACAGGCAAGTCTCTTAGAACAGGCTTAAACATCAAAAGGTGTGTTTTGGGGTAGAGTTAATGAGAGGGAAAAAGCCTATAAACCAGTCTAGATTAAGAACTTGAGTGACTAGATAAAAGTAGATTATGTTCTCATTAACAGTTTGGGTGGATAAGTGGGTTTTGATATGGATTTTTGCCAAAAGATGAATATTGAAATCTGTTTATAGTCATTGAACATTGAACATTGATTACCGTTGGCCTTTTTTTTCTCTTTTGTTTCCGGAAACTGGTGGGAAACATTCTTTGTTATGTATTTAGCTGAACAGATATGACTCTTGGGGGTCCAGGGGTCTGTTGAATAGATACACAGCTGGGGTGTGGGCTGCAGGTAGCTTAGTGGTTAAGGGTGTTGGGCCATTAACTAGAAGGTCGCTGCTTCGAATCTCTGAGCCAACTAGGTGAAAAATCTGTTGATGTTCCCTTGAGCAAAGCGCTTAACCCTAATTGCCCTGGATAAGCATGTCTGCTAAATGACTAAAATGAGTGTCACAATATGAAGGTCAAAGGAAGCTGTTTTTCCAAGAGGCTAGGCTTTAACCTCTCTCCCTCTTTATTTCTCTCTCTCCCTCCCTCTCACTCTCTCCCTGTTCGGACACAGATTCGACCATGTCTCACTCCGGAGCCCAGGGCAGCATTGGGAGCCACCCAGCCATGGGGCTGCGTGCCCACAAAGTAGGTCAACACACTTTTTTTTAACAAACTACTTATTAGAACAAATAATCTCTAGCGAAGATACAGCATTTCCAGTTGTTTTAAAAATGCCCAAGACAGGCATCTAGATCAAAGATCTCCATATCAAATCATTAACAGTATTATATTATAGCTTATTATGGTAAATGACCATACTGTGGTATTCTCTATCTTTTCAGATGTACCTGTTTGAGTTTGAGAACTTCCAGGGTCGTATGATGGAGTGCATCACTGAGTGCCGTAACCTGTGTGAGAAGGGCTTTGAGAGGATCGGCTCCATCAGGGTGGAGTGTGGACCGTACGTCATATCTAACTTCATCTGTTTACATAGAAGATAAAAAAAAACATTCATAGGGATTCATATTATTCGAGCCATTAGAGTGAAGTTGTCAGCTGGAGCGTGTCCAGAAGAAAACCTGCTGAATAATTCTGAGCGGGTCGTACACCAGCTACTGGGAAGCCCTCAAAACCCTCGGAATCATGTCCTTTGACAGCAAACGGGAGCAGATCTGTCCTGACATTTGCTAAATCCCTACAGAACTCCCAGTTTGCAGGCTACCAGACAGAAGATTACTGGACAGGCAACCCGCAACAAACTGAACACTCCCATAACACACACAGGCCGCTATCAGAACTCTCCCATTCCATACTTCACTAAACTGATCAATGCACACACCATTTAGCCCAGGGGCCTTAGAAATGCCTTCCTAAGAACTCTGAAGATGCCTTTTCTAAAGCTGCCACCCCAAACCTTGTTGTCGTAGTATTGTTGTTTTGTATATATTACATATTTGTACATTTTATTATATTAAGTGTTTTGATAGTTTAGGATTGTACTATTTGATAATTATATGTGATTGATGTTATGATTGTAAATTGGTTTACAATTCAGTCTATGACTGCAAGAAACCAATAAAACCTACTAATACTAAAGTTCTTAGTCCAATGAGACACCTGATACATAGTTAATTTACAACATGCAATTTCCAATGATACATGACTTTTGCGATGAACATGTGACATCTAACATGTCACCTAAGAAGCCTCAAGGCTTCTGATCATGTTGATAAGAGTTGTGTTAATTCATTATAAGTGTGTTATAGTTGTGCTGTAACACTTTTATAATGTCCCCATACAGCTGGGTGGGCTATGAGCAGCAGAACCTGAGTGGAGAGATGTTCATGCTGGAGAAGGGAGAGTACCCCCGCTGGGATACCTGGAGCAACAGCTACAGGTGTGACCGCTTCATGTCCGTCAGGCCCGTTCGCATGGTTAGTCCTTCCATCCATTCATCCATCCATCCATCCATCACTACATGGATACTCTAGTCTAAGTGGCTTCCCCTCCTCATCTGAGGGCTGTGGGTGAATAGGTAGTAAACTCTATTGCTGATATCCCTCCCTCTGTCACTCTATGCCTACAGGACACCCAGGACCACAAGATCTGCCTGTTTGAGTGTAATAACTTTGAGGGCCGTAAGATGGAGGTGTGTGATGAGGATATCCCTAGTCTGTGGTCCTACGGCTTCCAGGACCGTGTGGCTAGCATCCAGGTCACTGGTGGAACGTACGTTGGCATATTAACTTATCAATCAATCCATCCATCTACACATCCATTTGATTTAAGACGTTAACTTCCATTTCTCTCTCTCATTCTCTCCGTCTGTTTCTCTGGATGACAGTTGGGTTGGCTACCAGTACCCCGGTTACCGTGGCTACCAGTACGTGTTTGAGTGCGGTGTCTTCAAGCACTGGAACGAGTGGGGCGCCCACCATCCCCAGATCCAGTCCATCCGTAGAGTGAGGGACATGCAGACACATCGCAGAGGCTGCTTTGAGTGGACCGCCTAGAAGGGGCCAGGCAGGCGACGGGTCATGGGCCAGCAGGACAGAGGGGCAGGGGCCTGGCTTGCCCTGGAGATAACCATCCCTGGGTCTGGAGCTCCATCTTGGAACTCCACACAGCCAACATAACCTAACAGCGTACATCACTGGCTCCACCTCAATCACTTTTACAAGTAGTAACATTCAGGGTGTGTGTACTGTGATGCACAATCCTTGAATGAAGACAGTGCCACCTACTGGGCAAAGGTTGCTACTGCAATTCACCTGCAGCTGACTTCCACAAAGCCTGAATATAATAATACTGGTGAAAGTGATAGCTGTACTCTCTGTTCCAAGACCTGATGGAATTATAGCATGAGAAGATTTATGGTATTTATGATGGGGATTTTAATGGGAGAAAGGGAATTAGTTAACAAAGATTTTAATAAGTTATATAACTTCATTAGTTTGTGTTCACTAGTTTGTTTCCATATCTGCAAACCCCATTTATTTTATACATCTTAGTTGCTTATGTGTTTCTTAGCTATATACATAATGATGCCGAATAAGCCTGTTCATTACAATGCTCTACCCTCCTGCGATCTGTGAATGATTTTAGAGAGCAGAGATACTACACACTGCTCTCACTCCAGTCTCTAATCTAGGATGGACAGCTGCCAGCTCTCTGTGCTCTGTCCATGCCCTGCAGTGAGCTCAATCATCCACGGGAGGCACTGTTTCCCCATGTACTCTCCCCCAAGGCCACCTTCTAGTCTAGGGATTGCACCTCAACCATAATTTACCCAACCATCCCCAATGACATTCTACCTTCAAGGCTTCAAAGCTATGCCCATGACCCACTCAATCTAGGGCAGTGAAGCTATGCCCATGACCCACTCAATCTAGGGCAGTGAAGCTATGCCCATGACCCACTCAGTCTAGGGCAGTGAAGCTATGCCCATGACCCACTCAGTCTAGGGCAGTGAGGCTGTCTGAAGGAGGAAGTGAGCTAGGGGGCATGATTGGGAGACAGGCTGCTGTAGGCTACCTGGTAGTGTTTTTCTAGACATGCCGACCTTTTGGGAGACCCCTCCCGCCTCTTAATGGTGGGGTTGCTGAGGAATCTTGAAATATACACTATATATTTCTCAGGGATGCTGGCATCTGGAAAGCAACTTTCCAATAAAATAAAAAATAAGTGAATGAAGATTCCTAACCTCAATGCTGGAAATGCAGTCAGTGGCTCGTGTCAATTACTTGTTTGACTTTTTCCTTCTCTCGTGTGTTGTATGATTATCTGTGGTGTTTGTCCCACGTTTTCATATAAGTTATGATGAACATTAAAAACATTATTCTACCGATATCCTGACAAGGGCAATCCTGCATCAACAGCAACAAATTGTAACTATGTCATGTTCATGCAATCCAACAAATAGTCCATGAGCCAGACCGCCAAATTTGGACCGATTTATTTTTTTGAAAGTCTATGTCCCTAATGTTGGAAAATGTGTGATAGCAGTGCAGCAATGGTAGCTTTCCGTGTGTTATCACTTTCTTTCATCCCTCCATCCCAATGTTTTTTTTCATAGGGAATGTAACCCTATGACAAACAATGTCAATATACAACAAGTTATTTCTCGCTTATACCTGTCACGATCTTCGTAATGGACAGACCAAGACGCAGCGATGCTTCCAGAATACATTTTAATACGAACGTACTGGGTACACAACAAAACAGAAAATAACGAACGATCATGAAAGTGAACGTAACAAAGACAAGCTAAGCTCAAACAATAACCCACGAACCTAGAGTGAAACCTACAAACATAAATATGGTTCCCAATTAGAGACAACGACACACAGCTGCCTCTAATTGGGAACCATACCCCAACATAGAACTATGACACCTAGAACTGACAACCCTACACCAAAACGAAACCAAAACGCTCCAGCCTGTCATCTCGGCCTGGGCGTTACAGTACCCCCCTCCAAAGGCGCGGACTCCGGACGCGCCCAAAAGTCCGTGGGGGGTCTTCGGGTGGGTCCCTTCGTCCCAGGTGGGGGCTCCGGTGCTGGCCATGCTGGTCTGAAGTCACGCACCGGAGGCCCTGGACAATTTCCTGGAACTCTGGTGCGTGGAGCAGAAGCTGGGCGTACTGGACTCATGATGCTCGCAGGAACTCTGGTGCGTGGAGCAGGAACTGGCAGTACCGGACTCGTGATGCTCACTGGAACTCTGGTGCGTGGAGCAGGACCTGGCCTTACCGGACCCACGATGCTCACGGGGACTCTGGTGCGTGGAGCAGGAACTGGCAGTACTGGACTCGTGATGCTCACTGGAACTCTGGTGCGTGGAGCAGGAACTGGCAGTACTGGACTTGTGATGCTCACTGGAACTCTGGTGCGTGGAGCAGGAACTGGCAGTACTGGACTCGTGATGCTCACTGGAACTCTGGTGCGTGGAGCAGGAACTGGTCGTACTGGACTCGTGATGCTCACTGGAACTCTGGTGCGTGGAGCAGGAACTGGCAGTACTGGACTCGTGATGCTCACTGGAACTCTGGTGCGTGGAGCAGGAACTGGTCGTACTGGACTCGTGATGCTCACTGGAACTCTGGTGCGTGGAGCAGGAACTGGTCGTACTGGACTCGTGATGCTCACTGGAACTCTGGTGCGTGGAGCAGGACCTGGCCTTACCGGACCCACGATGCTCACGGGGACTCTGGTGCGTGGAGCAGGAACTGGCAGTACTGGACTCGTGATGCTCACTGGAACTCTGGTGCGTGGAGCAGGAACTGGCAGTACTGGACTCGTGATGCTCACTGGAACTCTGGTGCGTGGAGCAGGAACTGGCAGTACTGGACTCGTGATGCTCACTGGAACTCTGGTGCGTGGAGCAGGAACTGGCCGTACTGGACTCGTGATGGGCACTCTGGTGCGGGGAGCGGGAACAGGCCGAACTGGGATCGGGACGTGCACTCTGGTGCGGGGAGCGGGAACAGGCCGAACTGGGCTCGGGACGCGCACTCTGGTGCGGGAACAGGCCGAACTGGGCTCTCTGAAGGCGCACAGGGGGCCTGATGCGTGGAGCAGGGACAGGACATGCCGGGCTCTGGAGGCGCACAAGGGGCCTGATGCGTGGAGCAGGGACAGGACGTGTTGAATCCACAACACAGACCTGGATCGTGGAACTCGGAACAGGGACGGGACGTGTTGACTCCACAACACGAACTGGGATCTTGGAGCGTGGAACAGGGACTGGACGGGTTGACTCCAAAACCCGAACTGGGGACCTGATGCGGAGAGCAGGCACCACTCTACCAGGTAGCACACTGACCTTGACCTGACCGATGAGTGGCGCTGGGATCTCTCGGACAGGGCTGTGGATTCGCACCAGAGATTCTGCCCGTAGTACCGCAGGATATCTGGGTCCCAAAAGGCGCACTGGAGACCTGACGCGCAGAGCTGGCACCACTCTTCCAGGTAGCACACTGACTTTGGCCTGACCGATGAGTGGCGCTGGGATCTCTCGCACTGGGCTGTGAACACGTACCGGAGACGCTGCACGCAGAACCGGTGCAGGATATCCAGGTCCCAGGAGACACTGGAGATCTGGCGCGCAGAGCTGGCACCACTCTTCCTGGCTGCACACTCAGTCTAGCCCGACTGATGATTGGAGCTGGAATCTTTCGTACCGGCCTGTGAATGCGCACAGGAGAAACCGTGTGCAAAACTGCATAACACGGTGTCCTTTCCGTGCGACGCTCTCCCCAACGCTCTCTCCACAAAGCACGAGGAGTTGGCTCAGGAGTCCCTCCTGAACCGGGCCAACCTCCTCGTGTGCCCCCCCCCCCAAAAGTTTTTTGGGGCTGTCTTTCGGACCTCCGTGCCAGGCGAGTCCCAATGAGCTGTTCCCTGGTCCAGTACTCCCGGGTCTCTCGCTGCTTGGTCTTCGGTTGGTGGGTTATTCTGTCACAATCTTCGTAATGGACCGACCAAGACGCAGCGATGCTTCCAGAATACATTTTAATACGAACGTACTGGGTACACAACAAAACAGAAAATAACGAAGATCATGACCGTGAACGTAACAAAGACAAGCTAAGCTCAAACAATAACCCACGAACCTAGAGTGAAACCTACAAACATAAATATGGTTCCCAATTAGAGACAACGACACACAGCTGCCTCTAATTGGGAACCATACCCCAACATAGAACTATGACACCTAGAACTGACAACCCTACACCAAAACGAAACCAAAACGCTCCAGCCTGTCATCTCGGCCTGGGCGTTACAATACCCTTTAATCATATATCATTGGAAAGCTTAGATTCACAGTTATACATCAGACAAGGGTTTTTATTTATTTATTTTTTACATTGTAGAATAATAGTGAAGACATCAAAACTACAGAATAACACATATGAAATCATGTAGTAACCAAAAAAGTGTTGAACAAATCAAAATATATTATATATTTTAGATTATTCTAAGTAGCCACCCTTTGCCTTGATGACAGCTTTGCCAGTGGTGGAAAAAGTATCCAACTGTCATACTTGAGTAAAAGTAAAAATACCTTAATAGAAAATGACTCATGTAAAAGTCACCCAGTAAAATTCTACTTGAGTAAAAGTCTAAAAGTATTTGGTTTTAAATATACTTAAGTATCAAAAGTAAAAGTATAAATAATTTCAAATTCCTTATATTAATCAAACCAGATGGCACCATTTTCTTGTTTTTTATTTTATTTACGGAAAGCCAGGGGCACACTCCAACACCATTTACAAACAAATAATTTGTGTTTAGTGAGTCCGCCAGATCAGAGGCAGTAGGGATGACCAGGGATGTTCGGTTGACGTGAATTTGTGCGTGAATTTGACTATATTCTCTGTCCTGCTAAGCACTCAAAATGTATCAAGTACTTTTGGGTGTCAAGGAAAATGTATGGAGTAAAAAATACAGTATTTTCTTAAGGAATGTAGTGAAGTAAAAGTAGTCAAAAATATAAATAGTAAAGTAAAGTACAGATACCCCAAAAAATGACTTAAGTAGTACTTTTAAGTATTTATTTAAGTACTTTACACCACTGAGCTTTGCACACTTGGCATTCTCTCAACCAGCTTCATAAGTAGTGAAGAAAATGGAAAGTTTTAAGTTCCTCGGCATACACATTACGGACAAACTGAATTGGTCCACCCACACAGACAGCGTGGTGAAGAAGGCGCAACAGCGCCTCTTCAACCTCAGGAGGCTGAAGAAATTCGGCTTGTCACCAAAATCACTCACAAACTTCTACAGATGCACAATCGAGAGCATCCCGTCGTCCTGTATCACCGCCTGGTACGGCAACTGCTCCGCCCAAAGGTAAACTACCTGCCCTTCAGGACACCTACACCACCCGATGTCACAGGAAGGCCAAAAAGATAATCAAGGACAACAACCACCCAAGCCACTGCCTGTTCACCCCGCTATCATCCAGAAGGCGAGGTCAGTACAGGTGCATCAAAGCTGGGACCGAGAGACTGAAAAACAGCTTCTACCTCAAGGCCATCAGACTGTTAAACAGCCATCACTAACATTGAGTGGCTGCTGGCAACATACTGACTTAAATCTCTAGCCACTTTAAAAATAGGAATTGGATGTAACAAATGTATCACTAGCCACTTTAAACAGTTTTGTATATAATGTTTACATATCCGACATTACTCATATCAAATGTATACACTGTACTCTAAACCATCTACTGAATCTTGCCTATGCCGTTCGGCCATCGCCTCAAATCTCTAGCCACTTTAATAATTATAATCGGATGAAATAAATGTATCACTAGCCACTTTAAACGATGCCATTTATATAATGTTTACATATCCTACATTACTCATCTCATATGTATATACTTTACTCAATACCATCTACTGCATCTTGCCTACGCTGATCAGCCATCGCTCATCCATATATTTATATGTACATGCTCGTATTCATTCCTTTACTCTTGTGTGTATAAGGTAGTTGTTGTAAATTTGTTAGATTACTTGTTAGATACTACTGCATGGTCGGAACTAGAAGCACAAGCATTTCGCTACACTCACATTAACATCTGCTAACCATGTGTATGTGACAAATAAAATTTGATTTGATTTGATAAGGAATGCTCATCCCAAACCATCTCAATTGGGTTGAGGTTAGGTGATTGTGGAGGCCAGGTCATCTGATGTACTGCTCCATCACTCTCCTTGGTCAAATAACCCTTACACAGCCTGGAGGTGTGTTTTGGGCCACTGTCCTGTTGAAAAACAAATGATAGACCCACTAAGCGCAAACCAGATGGGATGGCGTATCGCTACAGAATGCTGTGGTAGCCATGCTGGTTAAGTATTCTAAATAAATCACAGTGTCACCAGCAAAGCACCCCCACACCATCACACCTCCTCCTCCATGCTTCACGGTAGGAACTACACATGCAGAGATCATCCGTTCACCTACTCTGCGTCTCACAAAGACACGGCGGTTGGAACCAAAAATCTCAAATTTTGATTTATCAGACCAAAGGACAGATTTCCACAGGTCTAATGTCCATTGCTCATCTCTTCTTCTTATTGGTGTCCTTTAGTAGTAGTTTCTTTGCAGCAATTAGACTATGAAGGCCTGATTCACACAGTCTCCTCTGAACAATTAAATGTTGAGATGTGTCTGTTACTTGAACTCTGTGAAACATTTATTTGGGCTTGCAATCTGAGGTGCAGTTAGCTCTAACTTATTTTCTGCAGCAGAGGTAACTCTGTCTCTTCCTTTCCTGTGGCAATCCTCATGAGAGCCAGTTTCATCATAGCGCTTGATGGTTTTTGCGACTGTACTTGAAGAAACTTTTAAAGTTCTTGAAATTTTCCGGATTGACTGACCTTGTCTTAAAATGGGGCGGCAGGTAGCCTAGTGGTTAGAGCGTTGAACTAGTAACCAAAAGGTTGCAAGATTGAATCCCTGAGCTGACAAGGTAAAAATCTGTCGTTCTGCCCTGAACAAGGCAGTAAATCCACTGATAGGCTGTCATTGAAAATAAGAATTTGTTCTTAACTGACTTGCCTAGTTAAATAAAGGTCAAATAAAAAAGTAATGATGGACTGTTCTTTCTCTTTGCTTATTTGAGCTGTTCTTGCCATAATAAGGACTGTTTTTTTTTACCAAATAGGGCTATCTTTTGTATACCACCCCTACCTTGTCACAATACAACTGATTGGCTCAAACGCATTAAGAATGAAACAAATTCCACAAATTAACTTTTAACAAGGCACACATTTTAATTGAAATGCATTCCAGGTGACAACCTCATGAAGCTGGTTGAGAGAATGCCAAGAGTGTGCAAAGCTGTCATCAAGACAAAGGGTTGCTACTTTGAAGAATCTCAAATATATACTTTTTTGGTTACTACATGATTCCATATGTGTTATTTCATAGTTTTGATGTCTTCACTATTATTCTACAATGTAGAACATAGTAAAAATAAAAACCCTTTAATGAGTAGGTGTGTCCAAACTTTTGACTGGTACTGGGCGGCAGGTAGCCTAGTGGAGGGGCGGCAGGTAGCCTAGTGGTTAGAGCTTTGGACTTGTAACCGGAGGGTTGCAAGTTCAAATCCCTGAGCTGACAAGGAAATAATCTGTTGTTCTGCCCCTGAACAAGGCAGTTAACCCCACTGTTCCCTGGGCGCCGAAGACATGGATGTCTATTAAGGCAGTCCCCTGCACCTCTCTGATTCAGAGGGGTTGGGTTAAATGCAGAAGACACATTTCGGTTGAAGGCATTTGGTTGTACAACTGACTAATAATGGTGACTTTGACATTATAATATAACCAACTTTGAAAGCATCAGCTGCAACTATTGTTTAAAAATCGCCCATATTGTGCCATTGACATTAGAGTGTTGGACGTTTAGTCATATAATTCCATGTAATGTGGCAGCAGAATTTTTGGATTGTAACTTTGGTGATAGAGGCACAGGGTAGAACAGGGTTTAAAAAAGATTTGTAGATATAGGGCCATCACATAATTCACTCATTAGCCCTACAGAAGCCTTTTTCCAATATGGCTACCAAACAACTCAATGTGGTCTTATCAGAAAATTTTGCATGACCATAACTGTATGAAATATAATTGTAGTATGCCCAGAAATATCTTAACATGTTCATAGTGATGTAGAATATACAACCACATGTGGTTGTCGTGCCAGATACAGTCGTGCCAGATACAGTATATAAGGATGTTAAATTATTCACCGAATTTTGGTAAGAATGTGTCCAAAAAGCTGTCTGAATCGCTGATTTCTGTAGATATGATCAATAATTGCAATATATCTGCAAACATGTAAATTGCATATGTACACGTGAATAGTCCTGGATGTGAGCTGATTAAAAGGGACAACTGCTTGACCTACACTGGCCAAGTGGCCATTTTTACAGTTTCTGGGAATCATGTAATGATCATGACATAAATTGATGGGAAGTTACAGCAACAATTGAATGAGTCATAGGCTGTTCAATGCGGGAGCATGCGCTAGTTGGCCACAGCAGAGATGCATGTAGGGTGAAAGGACTCAGTTTATGTGAGAATATCCTGCTATCAATTGAGTTTAAAGGTATTTGCATGAACGGCTCTTGATGCTTTCGTTTGAGCGCAGACGACCCACCGCATCCTTCCTTCCTCTCTCTACGTTCTGAAGTCTGTAAACCCCCACCACCACCACCACACGCGCGCTCCACAAGAGCAAGGGCTATTCAGCCGCGGCACACAAGCAGTCACGGACAGACGGGTTTAAAGAACTTGAGGATTTAAATTACATACCGAGTGAGAGAGCCGTTGAGCCTTGGGTGAGGGAGGGAGAGAGACTGATTTGTATCTTCACCAGATCGGGAGGGGGAGGAGGCACGGAGAATGAGCTATTCTTGTACCAGCACAGAGGCTGTGTGTAATAGCCAGGACGCACCTGACGCCAGTGCGAAGAAAGCGGCTACTAATAATACGAACCGTGGCAGCGGAGATCTCGACAGCAGCAGCCCTAGTTCCCGCCAGTCGCACCCCAAACCGCTCGTGGCCATGAAAGTGAAGAAAGGCTGCAACTCGACAGATGCTGGGGTCCCGGTCACATCGGAAGACGAGTTGCTAAGAAACCCCGTAATATCGCCTGAGGATGTACTTGGGTTACAGAAGATCACTGAAAGTAAGTAAGCTACTAATTGGTCTGAAGGGTAGCTTCATGGCTACCTGAACCGTTCTGGGCACAGCGCACCTGCTGTTGCTCCGTTGCCTGGCATGAAGCATTCAGTCCACAGCAATAACGTTACCGTTACATTGTTAACGTGCCGCCATCCATCTATTCATCCATCAGCGTAGTAGCATATTAGTTGCCCTCGTGCCAGGTTTTCATTTTTCAAGGGTATACTGCCAGTGCATTGGATAGCGACACAGAGGAACATTAGGCTAAAGTAGTAATACAGGTTATATAGGCTAACGAAATGTATACTTGAATGTTTCTGTGTGGGCAATCTGGACATAATAGATAATGATGTAAGACAGGAGAGTAGGCTTTCAGCCTCTAGCTCAGACAGGTTTAGTAGACCGGAACATAGGTATGCACACAACCCTGTGTGTGGGTGTGTTTGTGTGTGTGTGTGTGTGTGTGTGTGAGAGAGAGATCGAGGGAGAGAGAAGGACCTAGAAAGAGGGATAAAGACAGAGAAGGTTGGAGCAAGCAGAGAGAGTGTGTGTGTAAATATGCCTTTTGAACCAGACAGGCAGGCATTAATGTGATAGTTATTTCTAATGCCCCCTGTTGTCCATGTTGATGAAAAAAAAGAAAATCAGACTTTTCTTTAAATCCTTTCCCCAACCTGAAGAACCTGTTTCCTCTTAGGTAACAGGTGGTCAGTGCTCTGTGCCTGCCAACTGAGATTGAGACAGTCAGAGCCCATTTAAAGATCTGTATTAGATTGTTACATGACACAACAACACAGCTACAGTCACTTGGGACAGAGATAGGCTTGTTGTTGTTGTTGTTGTTGTTGTTGTTGTTGTTGTTGTATAAAACACATCCACTCTCTGTTCCTTCTGCATTCACACTAGCTTACTGGTCACTGGTGAACTGTAAAAGTAATTTTACAGGGTCATCTTTATGTCAACCACCTGAGTGCATCATGGTTCTATCAAGTGGCTTTGTCCTGGTCTGAAAGAGACTGCTTCTAAGGTTAAAATGAATTGCATCAGCCTCACAAAGTATACAGACTGGTGGCTGTTGTATTGCTTGCATCAATTCACCTTTCACATCAGTAGAGGATATACAGTACAATAGAACGAAGGCCAGGCATACTACGTTATTATTATGTAGGCACTGTAGGATATGGGACTTCTAGGCCACTTTAGAGACTTGGGATGCATCCATATTGTACTTGACACGCAGGTTCCATTTTATATCACAAACCAATGCCCTGTGGTTGTGGGTTAGCTAGATGGTAATAAGGCCTTTAACCTAAGCCTCCATGTACGATGAGTCATTTCAATATACTGTACATACAGACTTGTGTCTGAACAATTTGGTTGCTATGCAGAGAGTGCTTTAAGCAAAGGGCATTTCTTATCATCCAGTGCAGTGCTCATCCCAAAAGGCACACTAGCCCGCCGACATCATCCCTTTTATCCATGTTGCTGTCCGATAGTGTTAGCTGTTTGGTTCTATAACCCCCAGAGGAAGAGCAGAGAGCAGCATCGGGCTGCAGTGGCGAGATAATACAGAAATGACTGATGATGGCTGCATAGTGGTAATCTCTGCTCTCCACTGACATGTAATCTGGATTATGTCAGAAAGGAAGGGAATGTGGCGCTTCTATGACCTGATTGACTCTAGTTAATTAATGCTTCAGAGTCAAGCAGCATGCAACAAAACACTTAATGAAGAACGCATCCGGACATTTGTTTACAGGGCATATCATTTCTGATTGGAAGCCAAGTTTAGCTGATACTGTATGTGTTACATTTGCTGTGTTCACTGTTTTGGTCTCTAGCCCCCATAGTTGCAGTTTATGTTACATTCAGGAAACCATAGATCAAATGGCATAAATGGCATTTCTCTGATAAATGCCTCATGATAGCCACCTGCTATGGCCTAATAATTATTTGATTCATGGCCATTGTATAGAATATCGTTGCCCCCTCCCTCCTTTAGGAGATGCAGTCGTATTGAATTTGGCCCTATAGTTGCCTTACTCCCTTTGAATCAGCACAGTACATACTGTATTAATGAACCAGAGAATTATTCAGTCAATACATATGCTACATGTATGCCGAGACTGTACAGAGATCATTTTTGTCCATTTTCTGCTCAGTGGAGGAGAAATAACCAGTGAAAGACTGAAGCAGAAAATTGCAAGGCTTGCTGTGTAAATGACTTTCATGGCAGTGCTTTGGGAGGTAACTGCGTCCATTTTGGGGTGGAAGGGAGACACAGTGGCTCAGCGCTGATAAGGGAGGGAGACACACTGTTTCTCTGAGACAGGCATGATGAGGAAAATAAATGTAATCTAACCAGTAGAAAGAGTGTTTTGTGAAATGAGAAATGGTTTCTTATCAGTATACTACTGTATGTATGCTGCATGGGGCTTATGCTATAAGGGAAGGAAAGGGGATCATAGGAAGAAGGGATATCAAATACAGTAGTCACTGCAGGAATCTATTCAGCTTGCAGTAGGCCATGTATTTAATAGTATGTAAGATGTGAAGAGTTTCATTCCAAAACGCTATATATGCATTTTCATAAATGTTGGTAAATTAGCTTTTATTCTTTAAAGAAATTATGAAAGAGATTGGTGTGTTCTTTCACTATCTAATGCTGGCATGGGGTTGTTCAGTGACAGACATGTATTTATTTAAAATCTATCACTTGATGGTTTCATTTCAGGGAGACAAATAATCATGTTTTTATATTCTATATACCTGCCTCACTCTCAGAGAAAGATGTAGTACTTCTAGGTTTTCCACAGTCACATCTAATAAACAACTACATCTGTAATAAATAAATGTACAAATGATACATTTGTGACATCAATATATATATATATTTTTTATATGTATAATTCAATACAGTAATATGAGATTTGTGCGTAAAACATTTGCATTTGACATTTGAGTCGTTTAGCAGACAGTCTTATCAGAGTGACATTAAGTGCATTGATCTTAAGATAGCTAGGTGAGACAACCACATATCACAGTCCAATACAGGATACCAACATTCCATTCCAGCTAAACAACTGATATATAGAGAACACATTTTCCTATACATCTAAAATCTATTAATAAAAAATCTGAGAACAGTAATATTTTACACACACACACATAAGCAATAATGTCTGATGAAAAAACACAAATGTGAAAAATTGGTGGATATAGTGTTTTGGAAACTCTTCATGTACAGTATATTTCATACTGTTATGAGTAACGATGCAAATGCATCACAGTACAATCTGTCTCCAAAGGAAACTGAAGAAACAGATTCACATTTTATCTTTGGCACATGCTCACATCTATTAGATAAACCGCGGGCCATTTGACATTTGATGTGACTAGTTCACACAACATTGGAAGTCATCCTATTACTCAAATGTAGTCAGATGGCCCACTTTGTTGTGATAGTATTAATGATAATTGCTTCAGATTGTTCACCAGGGAGAATCTTTTCTCAGGGATAGCTCATTCCACTCTAGTCAGCCAACACTAACCCAACAGGCTTTTGGCTCTCAGGAAGTGTCTCACCACACAAGCAATTGCTTGAATATAGGCCGCCACTCTTGGAAAGCCATCCTAGGTAGCCAAAGCCAACAATACATCAACAGACTTTTGGCAGAATACTGGGCTGCTCTTTATGTGTGGGGTGAAGTGGGGAACCAACCTGAATACTGGCAGGTCTCAGTCTCACCACATCAGATTCAGACTGACTGAATACTTATTGACTTCTTACTGTAGTTGTTGAGCCACATCAAAAAGTAACAGTACTATACTTAGGTAATAAGGCCCGAGGAGGTGTGTTGCGACGTGCCTAAGAACAGCCCTTAGCCGTGGTATATTGGCCATATATCACAAACATCCGAGGAGCCTTATTGCTATTATAAAATGGTTACCAACATAATTAGAGCAGTAAAACTAAATGTTTTGTCATACCCCTGGTATACGGTCTGATATACCATGGCCTTCAGCCAATCAGAATTCAGGCTCAAACCACCCGGTTTATAATGTATATTAGCTATTGCTTGTTATTTATTACACCTAGTCACCTCCAACTGTTGTCCAGTCCTCCTCACTCATTGTGTGTGTTTATTTGTCTGCAGTGTAATTGTCTTTTCTTAAAATTAGTATATGAAAGACATTATTGTAAGTATATTAAGGTAAGTATATTTTGCTCTCCAGTAATTCATCTCTTATTCAGTGAGTCCAGCCCACTTCAGGTCCAGCTCCTATACTGTCTCAAGATGTCTCCGACATCATAGAGAGATTGAATTAAAGACAGGGAAACACTGCATCACTGTCTGTCTGATAAACAACAACCTTTCCCTCTAAAAGTATTTTCCCATGACTGTATTTACAGTCTCTGGACTTGACTGTCACCACAATGGCTGGAGCTTTAAAAGCAAATTGATGTGTGTGGCTGGCCTAATTTAAATCTGCTCTTTGCATCTGTCACAAGGTAAGCTACTGTTCTATGGGGGTCATTCATCTGATGTCGATGGGCAGGACAGTCCTCTCCTCTCCTCTCTTCTATTCTCCTCTCCCGTCCTGTCCTCTCCTCTCCCGTCCTGTCCTCTCCTCTCCTGTCTTGTGCTCTTCTGTCTTCTAATCTTCTGTCTCCTCTAATGTGGATAGATGTCTTGTGGTGGGGATATTGTTCCTCACTTGGCTCAAAGCAACTCAACTCTAAATCTGATTAAACAACTGTAATCTATAGTATAACAAAACAGTTGTGATAGCCTGTTGATTTGAAGGTTAACAATTAACGCAAGTCCAATAACGATTCATTGACTGTTAATGTTTGCATTTGCTGTGAAACTCTTCAATGGATAGGCCTAAGTAATACAACACGTATTATCTATTGAGTGGCACGTTGGGGTATTGAGAATGCATCATTGCTTGTTGAAAGCAGCAAGCCATTGACTCATTTTCTTCTGATGAGGATTGAGTCAGTCAGTATGGCCTGTTTCTGTGTGTGTGAGTATGAGTGTGTGCGTGCCAGCCGACCACAGAGTCTGTGCACCAGTAGAGAGGAAGAAGAAGGAGCCACTCACTCAACACACTGTTGGTGGAGGAGGAAATGAATTCTTCTGTCAGGGGACACACAAACCCTCCACCCTATGGCTGTACCCGGCCCACCATTACATTTCCATGTGGCCCGCAACATTATGTATTACATAAGCAAAACCTTCCACAAAATGCTATCGTATAATTTGCATAATAAAAGATACAGTGGTAAAAACCAAAATATTATTAGGCTTTTATTGTTGGACAGACCATTGTTACACCAGTCTTAGGAGATGTGTTACTACTGTATGATGCAGGTCTATTGTTGGACAGACCATTGTTACACCAGTCTTAGGAGATGTGTTACTACTGTATGATGCAGGTCTAAAAAAGGTTCACATGATATTTGAATGTATCTGTGCCTAAAGTGCTGGGAGAGAGAATCTGTTTCCAGACGGACCGGTGAACTCAGTATGCCACGTAGTGGAAAGAGAGCCTGGAGGAATATATGAGCGTAGTCATACTGCCACGCGTGTTAGTGTGTTAAAGTGTGTGTGTGCGTATGTATGTGTGTGTGTGTGTGTGCGTGCATGTGTGTGTTCACCCTCTGAATGGGATGACGTGATGAACTGAGCCGAATCGCGTTCAAGCTAAAACAGCCCTACGGTACAATAGCACAACAGTACTTCTTACCAAGCCGTATTCATTTCATTTGCCTCCATTCTTTGTGACGTTTGGCACAGAATCCTATCAACATAGAGCAGAGTTTAAAATGGCCGCCGGCCTTTTCTCTCTCAGCTGGTAGCAGTGTGACCCTGGGGGCCCAGTGAAGTATTGTAGTGGTAGATATCAGAGGAAAGCTGTCAGATTGATGTGCTACTGCAGTGTAACTGGAACTCCCATTGCTTTGTATATTTTGCCTATGGCCCTAAAACATGGCTCCAACTAGGCCTACATGGCCAAGCTGCAAAGTCAAACTTGGCTATAACCTTATACTTTTTTTGCCCTACAATATGGTTATTTTAAGGTTAAGGGTCAGAGCTTTCCCTTTGATCCTCCACCTCCTAGTATGTGTCTATACTTGCTCCTGGTTGGCTGAAGCAGTGTAGTAACCTGTAGCAGCCTATACTGTGGCTTCTACTGTTCCGCCTCTCTGATAAAAATAGATGTGCTTCTCAAAGTTCTAAAGCAGATGAATAAAAGGATTGTGACCAGTAAACAAAACACCATGGGAAGGTTTGTTTCAATCAAAACTAAATGATAGACATTTTCTATCACCTAGTAGGTCTATCTTGTGTGTGTTTAAAATAGGCCTAGTTTTATAGTCAACGTCTTACCGTCACATATTGTTGTTATAGGCTAGTGTAGACACACAGTTGGTCCACTTCCTCCATCTTGTTGATGTGGGAAACAGTTAACTAACTGTCTGTTGCAGATGCATCTCTACAGGGTAAATGCAGTTAACCCTTTCAGGACAGCAGCACCCCCTGCTGATCATCAAATCCCCAAGCCAGTGTGCCGCTGACAGTAGCTTTCTACCTGGCTGTATGTGCAGTAAATGTGAGTGAGAGGGCTTCTCCAGACAGTTACCACAGCCACCTGCATTACAAAGCAAGAGGCCTGCATCATGATAAAGGAGCAGTACACTATGTTAACATGTAGACCTAACTCACACTAACATTAGATAAGATGGTGGTATTAGTCTAGTAAATGTGACAGACCAGTACATGTAAGTGGAACATTAATGGAACATTAATGGAACATTATTGGAACATGAATTGCTGTGTTGTTGTATTGCACAACTGGCAATGACATTTAATATGTCAGTGGCAGGAAAGGGAAGTGGATATGAGGTGTGTGTGTGTGTGTGTATGTGTGTGTGTGTGTATGTGTGTGTGTGTGTGTGTGTGTGTGTGTGTGTGTGTGTGTGTGTGTGTGTGTGTGTGTGTGTGTGTGTGTGTGTGTGTGTGTGTGTGTGTGTGTGAGATAGTGAGGTGTAGGTGTGTTTGGGGTCAGACCGGGAGGGTTCCATCTCTATTACTGTAAGTCAGCAGAGTAAAGCTTGAACAAGAAGTGAGGTTATTTGTGCGTCCCAAATTACACCCTATTCCGTATCAAGTGCAATACTTTTGGTCAAAAGTAGTGCACTAGATAGGGAATAGGGTGCCATTTGGAATTCATACTATTTGATAGGTGAGGCAATCGCTTAGTTAGCATGAGGTAGCGCCTAGTACAACAGAACATAGTGTTCAATTACAGGGCATGTGAACAGAGCTAGTATGTTCTGCAGAGCAACCACACAGCAACACTTCTCTCACAGCCAATTGCAACTCAAATTCAGACCTTAACACCTCGATCATACCGAGAGTGTCATTGCATTTTGGTACACCAGAAGTACATTAATTTCCAATGGAACACTGCGTTTGCCTTGCAGCATTGCGATGCAGAGTCAGTTGCAGTACGTTCTGTGTGGTGCATAAGTTGGATTTATCGAACGTATGCATCAAACTGTCTGCGTAGACGACTTTACAGAAATGATAGCAGAAAGTGAATATTGAACTTTTGTTGCGCACATATCTAAATGATGCTGCGTACCATTTTGCGCAATGACACTGTCAGTGTGATAGAGGCGTAAACCCTCCTGATACATCTCCCCCAGACCATTATACAAACAGACAGGCCCTCTCACGCATTCCCTTGAAAATCAAGCTGCTTTTTCACACCGACCGAACAACAGACCAAGCGGGGGCTGAGGAGAAAGATAAGAGGAGGGAGGAGATCTCATCTGCATTCAGCTGTTAAATAAAAACACAACCTTTCAATGAACCTCACAGCCAGTCAGCCAATCACCTCACAGTCAGCCAGCCAGCCAATCACCTCACAGTCAGCCAGGAAGCCAACCAGTAGCCTACAGGCAGCATATCTGAGACATGCTGTGTGAAGAAGCATAATAAAAAGCCTATCACTATCATCCTAAAAAAAAAAAACTATTTCAAATGTAGATTTGTTCCTGTGGGAGACTGTCAAATGTTAGGTTTTGGGCATGTACTGTAAAACAGGTCTCCTTGTGTATTTATCCACGTTGATTGACAGCTCGAGTCAAATCAAAAGAAAGAAAGAGGAAGATGTGAACGACGCTTGTGGCTGAAAAGTCTTCCAACTCCTCCTGGCTAATCTGGAGGATTAGGAGCTATAAATGACAGCCAGTCGCTTGCTGATGATGAATGCCATGAACAGCCATCTTGTGTCAAAACAGGTCCCTTTCTTTAAGAACTATATATGGCAGTCCCTTGCTGTTGATGAATGCCATGAACGGCCATCGTGTGTCATACAGGTCCTTTCTATAACAACAGCTTGACTCAAGACTGAGTCTAATTTTACTCCTCCGCAATACTTCTGTGAGCTTTGAAGCATTAGATACAAGAAATGCAGATCAGTGTCAGCCCATGCTGTAGTGTGTCCAGTTTTGGAATAACCTGAGGCTCTATCATATCCTGTAGCCTTGTCGTCTACTGTGTATGAATATAAGGACTGTACATAAAGCATAGAACCTGCATAAAACCCACATTCCTATTACGTGGAGTTCATATCAATGTGCCATGTTGTATGTTGACACATCTGTTCCAAGACATATCTGAAAGTGTTCTGCATCACACTGTAATGTTTTACAGGCAGAGCCTAAGGCAGTAACAGCCAAATTGCTTTCTGAGCCAGTGTGTAAAATGTCTTTCTCATCTCATTTTTTTTAAAACATTTAAGTCAACGCTCTTATCCAGAGCAACTTACTTAGGGTTAAGTGCCTTGCTCAAGGGTACAGACAGATTTTCCACCTAGTCGTCTCGGAGATTCAAAACAGCAACTTTTCTGTTACTGGCCCTACCTCCAGTTAAGTACCAGACAGAGAAAGACACACGGACACACAGACACATGTGTACACACACACACACATGCACACACGCACAGCAGGAGGCCCAGTGGTCTGACACCACTTAATCAGATCACTGTAAAGTAGCATTTCATTACCCCGATTCTTCATGACAACAACCATATAAGTTACATCTATACAGCACAAACATATCTGAGACCAGCTGATAGCGTTTCATTACCATTTGAATTAACCCTAACATGATCCGTTCAGCTCAGCTTTGTCTTGCTTATGCAAAGTGGACAGGTGGAGGGGAGAAAAGGTAGAGGAGGAGGAGAGGTGGGTGGAGGGGAGGAAAGGTAGAGGAGGAGGAGGAGGAGAGGTGGGTGGAGGGGAGGAAAGGTAGAGGAGGAGGAGGAGAGGTGGGTGGAGGGGAGGAAAGGTAGAGGAGGAGGAGGAGGAGAGGTGGGTGGAGGGAAGGAAAGGTAGAGGAGGAGGAGGAGAGGTGGGTGGAGGGGAGGAAAGGGGGTTGAGGAGGAGGAGAGGTGGGTGGAGGGGAGGAAAGGGGGTTGAGGAGGAGGAGAGGTGGGTGGAGGGGAGGAAAGGTAGAGGAGGAGGAGAGGTGGGTGGGTGGAGGGGAGGAAAGGGGGTTGAGGAGGAGGAGAGGTGGGTGGTGGGGAGGAAAGGGGGTTGAGGAGGAGGAGAGGTGGGTGGAGGGGAGGAAAGGGGGTTGAGGAGGAGGAGAGGTGGGTGGAGGGGAGGAAAGGGGGTTGAGGAGGAGGAGAGGAGAGGTGGGTGGGTGGAGGGGAGAAAAGGGGGTTGAGAAGGAGAGGTGGGTGGTGGGTGGTGGGGAGGAAAGGTAGAGGAGGAGGAGAGGTGGGTGGAGGTGAGGTGAGGAAAGGAGGAGGAGAGGTGGGTGGAGGGGAGGAAAGGGGTTTGAGGAGGATGAGAGATGGGTGGAGGGGAGGAAAGGGGGTTGAGGAGGAGGAGAGGTGGGTGGAGGGAGGAAAGGGGTTGAGGAGGAGGAGAGGTGGGTGGGTGGAGGAAAGGGGGTTGAGGAGGAGGAGAGGTGGGTGGGTGGAGGGGAGGAAAGGGGTTGAGGGAGGAGGAGAGGTGGGTGGAGAGGGGAGGAAAGGGGGTTGAGGAGGAGGAGAGGTGGGTGGAGGGGAGGAAAGGGGGTTGAGGAGGAGGAGAGGAGAGGTGGGTGGGGGGGAGAAAAGGGGGTTGAGGAGGAGAGGTGGGTGGTGGGGAGGAAAGGTAGAGGAGGAGGAGAGGTGGGTGGAGGTGAGGTGAGGAAAGGAGGAGGAGAGGTGGGTGGAGGGGAGGAAAGGGGTTTGAGGAGGATGAGAGATGGGTGGAGGGGAGGAAAGGGGGTTGAGGAGGAGGAGAGGTGGGTGGAGGAAAGGGGGTAGAGGTGGAGCAGAAAGCAGAATGTCCTGGCACGGCATCAGAAGGAGCGTTGCTAGGTGATGCTGTTAAAGGAAAAGAAAGTGAAGAGTTGCACTCCTCTCAGGGAGAGAGAGGGAGAGAAAAAGAGGGAAAGAGTGAGAGTCATTGAGAGAGAGAGACACAACCTGGGAGACGCTGGCACTTCAGAGCCTTCCAGCATCTGGCTGCCACTGAGCTGCCGACACACATGGGCAAGCACACGGACACACACACACAGTCGCACAGGAAGAGACACACACACACATGGCCACATATTATTCATAAGCACTCATAGAGCTCATAGACACTCATAGAGCATAAACACTCATAGAGCATGGTCCTTTATGTTCACACATACACAGGCAGAACCAGACCAACCAGATCTCCTTTACCATATGGATCAGCGGCAGCCCGTAGAACGCAGACTGAGAGGACAGTGACACCCTATATCTAATTACACCCAGGATCCTTTATTCACACACAGAACAACCAAACTATACACACAAAGAACCATCCATCGATATGTACACACGCACAGACAAACCACAGGGCCTGTCTGTGCTGCAGAGCTCAGCTAATACAAAGCATCCCATATAGCACACACTGATATACTGTATCTAGACTAGAGACAGAGAGAATACAATGATATACTGTATCTAGATGAGAGACAGAGGACACAGTGATATACTGTATCCGCCGGATCCTAATTCACACAGAACGATCCATAGAGCTTGTCTCACACTCTGTGAAGCCCATTTCTATCCCACACACAGTATCTACAGCGCCTCCATAAGCACATACAATAAGACCTAGAGCTCACATTATTATCAGGTGCCAGACTGCTTCCGTTAGGATGACATGCTTCCTCACAAACAGGGAACAAAAACATTTATCAGTTATGAATTCTATCAATATTAGAGTTGGTTCTCATTAACTGTATAATGTCACCCACCTGTCATTTTAATATCCACTTTTAGTCATTACAGGTTGATGAATGGCCACCTGTATGGCAATTTTCGTGTGATGCAGTACACACACACACAAACACACACTCACACACTCACACACACGCTGAAGTCAGCAACACAACAGTGGTACTCTGTGTAGACTAGACTACAAAGTCAACTGGCCTTTTAACTGCACAGTGCAGTGGCATCCCTCAAGTCTCTGCCAAGCAGCTCCTGTCTGATATCTGCACAGCCAGCAGTTTGAAGGAAATGTTTTGGTGAAGTTCATTACAGAGAGAATCCCTCTGCTTTGAAGAGTAAGCAGTAAGCCACTGCTCAATGTTCTGACTCACTGAACCATGCTGGTACTGGAATATCAATACACCTGACAATGTAGGCATCTACAAGCATTTCGCTACACACACAAAAACATCTAGCTAAATATGTGAATGTGACCAATAAAATGTGATTTGATTTGATTTTGACTGCAGACTGATACAATGCAGGTTAATTTGTGCTCTGTCCTGCTGCATACTGGAAGTGTGCTTGGACCAATCAGACTGAATTTAGACAGAGACAAATGTATTAATTACAAAGGAATACACACACACATACACACACAGACACACATACATACTTTACACACACACACACACATACATATAGGGTTGAAGTCAGAAGTTTACATACACCTTAGCCAAATACATTTAAACTCAGATTTTCACAATTCCTGACATTTAATCCTAGTACAAATTCCCTGTCTTAGGTCAGTTAGGATCACCACTTTATTTTAAGAATGTGAAATGTCAGAATAATAGTAGAGAGAATGATTTATTTCAGATTTTATTTATTTCTTCACATTCCCAGTGGGTCAGAAGTTTACATACACTCAATTAGTATTTGGTAGAATTGCCTTTCAATTGTTTAACTTGGGTCAAACGTTTCGGTTAGCCTTCCACAAACTTCCCACAATAAGTTGGGTGAATTTTGGCCCATTCCTCCTGACAGAGCTGGTGTAACTGATTCAGATTTGTAGTTCTCCTTGCTCGCACACGCTTTTTCAGTTCTGCACACAAATTTTCTATAGGACTGAGGTTAGGGCTTTGTGATGGCCTCTCCAACACCTTGACTTTGTTGTCCTTATGCCATGTTGCCACAACTTTGGATGTATGCTTGGGGTCATTGTCCATTTGGAAGACCCATTTGCAACCAAGCTTTAACTTCCTGACTGATGTCTTGAGATGTTGCTTCAATATATCAACATAATTTTCATTCCTCATGAAGCCATCTATTTTGTGAAGTGCACTAGTCCCTCCTGCAGCAAAGCACCCCCACAACATGATGCTGTCACCCCCGTGCTTCATGGTTGGGATGGTGTTCTTCGACTTGCAAGCCTCCCACTTTTTCCTCCAAACATAACGATGGTCATTATGGCCAAACAGTTCTATTTTTGTTTCATCAGACCAGAGGACATTTCTCCAAAAGGTACGATCTTTGTCCCCATGTGCAGATGCAAACCGTAGTCTGGCTTTTTTATGGCTGTTTTGGAGCAGTGGCTTCTTCCTTGCTGAGCGGCCTTTCAGGTTATGTAGAATATAGGACTCGTTTTACTGTGGATATAGATACTTTTGTACCTGTTTCCTCCAGCATCTTCACAAGGTCCTTTGCTGTTGTTCTGGGATTGATTTGCACTTTTTGCTCCAAAGTACGTTAATCTCTAGGAGACAGAATGCGTCTCCTTCCTGAGCGGTATGACGGCTGCGTGGTACCATGGTGTTTATACTTGCGTACTATTGTTTGTACAGATGGACGTGGTACATTCAGGCGTTTGGAAATTTCTCCCAAGGATGAACCAGACTTGTGGAGGTCTACAATTTTTCTGCTGAGGTCTTGGCTGATTTCTTTTGATTTTCCCATGATGTCAAGCACAGAGGCACTGAGTTTGAAGGTAAGCTTTGAAATACATCCACAGGTACACCTCCAATTGACTCAAATGATGTAAATTAGCCTATCAGAAGCTTCTAAAGCCATGACATCATTTTCTGAAATACAGTGATACAGTGAAATATATGTGAAATAATCTGTCTGTAAACAATCCTAACCGACTTGCCAAAACTATAGTTTGTTAACAATAGATTTGTGGAGTGGTTGAAAAACTAGTTTTAATGACTCAAACCTAAGTGTATGTAAACATCCGACTTCAACTGTACATATGCCTTCCATAGATGCCTAGATCACCTGGGCCACCTTGCTCAATGATATCAATAGACTGTCTCTACTCAGACAGTTATGTATTGTAATATGCAGGTCAACTCCTGGTGGGATTGCAGAAATGTCTTTTTGATGGTTTTCTCTGTAAATTAAGCCATAGCTGTATTCATCTTTATTAGCCTAGGTACTCCAGGGAATACTGGTAAAGGTCATCATGGACCAGGTTGTTGCTGTGATGCGGTTAATGGACAGAACTGTTTTAACATTCAATTACAATGTATAATCTTCCTCTTCTCTCCTCCCACCTCTCCTCGAATCCTCTCCATTCCTCTCTTCCTCTCCTCTCATCCTTCTCTCCTTTTCAAGGATAACCATTCAGATGAATAGGAAGTGGAACCTCTTCATGTTGAATATGATGATTCATGCCATATTTGTCGTGACTCCGTCTTTCTGTCCCTCTCTCAATGTTTTAGACGTACATCACATTCTTGTGTTGTCGTTCCTTGTGAGGAAATATACACAATGATCACTTAAATTACCCTTAAAGTACAGCGGATGAGGTCTGTTAGGATTTTAACAGCGGCTATTACTGTACGTATGCCCATCTATTATGCACATGCAGGCCTTACTCAGTGAGGAGAGAGAATGGAGAGACATTTAGGAGCTGTGATAGCAGGGCTTTTAGGTGACTCGTTAGGTATGAAATTTGTTTACAAGTAGAGTACATTTATTTCTATGCAAATGTTCACACTGTCTGGATCACGATGAGGGAAATTAGCGCGGGTTAATTAGCATAGTGTGGAATGTCTGATGACATTCTCTCTCCATCTGTAATTCTGGCTGACTTGGCATGTGTGTGTGTGTGTGTGTGTGTGTGTGTGTGTGTGTGTGTGTGTGTGTGTGTGTGTGTGTGTGTTTGTATGTGTGTGTGTGTAACTTGGCGTGTTGCTATCCCTCCTCTGCAGGGCATCTGTCGGTAATCTGTCCAGTCAGCTTCAGATTTATAATCACACACGTGTTTTGCAGTGCAGTGTTTCACGGGTCAAAGATTCAATTTAACGCTAGGCAGCCATGTAGTGTATTCTCTCCCTACCTACCTGCCCACTAGACTGGATGAGTGGGCAAAGCTAAAGCTACAACAGAAATCAATCAGAAAGTAGAATTCCCAATGAGGAAGCTGACATGATCACTTATATGTTGTGCGGTGTCTATATTGTATATCGGGATGTGTATGAATAATCAGGTATGGCTGATTAATGTGGCCTACGCCATGTTAGTTGAAATTATTGAATAGCTCATAGCTCATACAAGCATTACAGTGAGTCATCACGACAGTCTCTGATGGAACAGGGTCGTTTGTCCTTTTATCCATGTGCCTTTTTGGCATTGCCTGCACAAAGGTCTCTGATGCTCTCTTACTCTGAGCCTTCAACATTTCAGACCCTATTACTTCAGATGGCTCAATGACTATTGGACCTACAGTAGGTACAGATAATGTAGTGGTATTATCATTGTCATCTTTTTTGATGAGCAAGGAAGTATTGGTAGTGGGGCTCATACAATTCGTTCGTGGAGCTCTTGTTTATCTAGCTGATCTGTAGCCGTCTCATGTTCTGAGAACATCACTCTTATCAGACATCACAGTCACAGTAAAGAAGGCAAGGCTGCCATGTGCCAAGAACATAGTGCCAGTGTTGCCAGGGTAACAGCGCCTTCCATTCCAACACACTGTGGTTGTAGTTGTCATGGCTGTAGAAATGTGGGTGGAGCCTTTGGGTTTGAGTGACAGATTGGAAAAAGGGATGTCACATTAGAGAAATTGAATGGTCATAATAACGTAATTTCTTACAATTTTGCGTACGACACGGCATTCTTTTTTCAATCAGAGATTGAATGTACACTTGACTTTTCTAACACTGGGATGCAGCATAGTTGTGTGTTGATGAGGATTTAATGGCCGCACTATTCTGCTCTACCACTTGTTAGCCGATGCCTGGACACAGCTTTGGCCTCTGATCTAACATGTTAGGTGTTAGATAACACCTACCGTATGGCACCAGAGTCAGAGTGCAAATGAAGGTCATTCAGCCACTACACATATAACTGACCTACAATCCTGTTATAGAGCTGTAATAGTCTACAGTGTTTTTTTTTTTTTCATATTTCAATTCTAACACTGTAGGTCTGTTCTATAATTCTTTGTTTATTATTGAGGGGACGGCAGCATTTCATTTGAAATGTATTATTTCACACCGATATGAACCTGAATGACCTGTGTTCCCAAAGGAGCAAAAGGTTAGCCTAAGTGCTGTAAGTTAGTGTTTGAACTCAATGATCAATGAGAATTATTTAAGATATACTGTAGTGTGCAGCCCTCCATATTCCTACCGTTTATTTACCACATTTACCCCTAAATCACTGTGTTATTCACCTACAGCTACAGTATATACCTCAATACTCCAGTATCACTACACGTTGTCAATTTGGTATTGGCACTGACCTTGAATATAGCTGACATTCTTCTGTTTTTGTCTTTTTCTACCTCTCTTATTTCTCAAGTTTTTTTTATATATTTTTATTGTATTAGTTATACTATTTTGATATTGAATACTGCACAGTTGGATAGGGCTCACAAGTTAACCATGTCACTGTACTTGTGACAAATAAAACTTGAAACTTGGCTCTGGCATAATATTCTTAGTAGTACAGATAAGCAACAGATAAGCGTCATACATCAACATCAGTTATTTTGTGAACCACTGTAACCCCCCCCCACACACACACACACACACACACACACACACACACACACACACACACACACACACACACACACACACACACACACACACACACACACAAACAGCAGAGTCCAAAGCCTGCTACCAATAATATTAAGGAACCTAACAATACCGGGGCCTGAGCAGGGAACGAGGGTGTTGTCTTAAGACCTCAACAGATTTGTGTGAAGGCTCTTTGAGTCCAACACCCCCCCACTCACACAGACACAAACACGTATGTGAGCGCACACATACACACAGACACACACGCGTGCATGCGTATACACAAACACACACACACAAGACCTTTCATACTCACATACGCATACACACCTCAACTCTCTCCATGTAGCACAGCTAGGTAATAAGAAGGCTAAAAATATCTCCTGGCCATTGGCTAGCCAGTTTGGTCCATCTGCTTCCTAACCCTTAGGTAAGTTAAGAACTGAAGAGAGGGAGGGAGGGAGGGAGGGGAGAGAGAGAGAGGGAGAGAGAGAGAGGGAGAGAGAGAAAGAGGGAGAGAGAGAGAGCAAGAGAGAGAGGCAAGAGAGAGAAAGAGAGAGTGTGTGCACACAGTTTATGTTTTGTGTGTGTGTGAGGGCTCACTGAACTCTTACTAGAACGTGCTCTTACTATTCTACCTCAGTACAGTTTTGACATGAAGTTATATCAAAGGCTTAGAGACAGGTGCCCACCTGTAGTTTCCATTAATGGGAAGCAGGTAGGGAGGGGTGTATGAAAGGGGTGCAGTGTTCAATGTGTGGGGTGGTGTCGGGGGAATGGGGGTTATAGTACAGCAAAACCTATAGTTTCCCCAAATCCCCTTAACGTCTTCCAATCTGTCCATGTGACGGTGAAACAATGTAAGCCTCTTAGTCCTAATCCACAGCCTGTGGGGAGGTGAGTGTATGTCACAGGGCTGTAGAATGCTGTCCCTTAGGCACAGATCTGTAAAAAGGGTGCTATCTAGAACTGAAAAGGGTTCTACGCCTTTCCCCATAGGATAACCCTTTGAAGAAACCTTTTTGGTTCCAGCTAGAACTCTTTTGGGTTTCATGTATTATCCTTTCCACAGAGAGGGCTTTACATGGAACCAAAAATGATTCTACCTGGAACCAAAAAGGGTTCTACCTGGAACCAAAAAGGTTAATCTATGGGGACAGCCGAAAGAATCCTTTTGGAACCCTTTTTTTCTAAGAGTGTGGGATCAGCGTACAGTACCCTCGACCCAAACCTTAGGTTATGTTGGCTGGCACCCCGGTGTTGCCCTGGTGTTGCCGACACCATGCTCCAACCAACTGAGCTGTATTGGAACCATACGTGTGGGTTAGTGTTCTATTTCTGTCCTAATATTTTCCCTTCCACATATTCCAAGCTGTCAGTTCTGTGAGAGGGCCTTATAGAAGTGTCTCATATTCCAAACTGTCAGTTCTGTGAGAGGGCCTTATAGAAGTGTCTCGTATTCCAAACTGTCAGTTCTGTTAGTGTGACACAAAACACTGTGGGCCTGCATGTTATCACAGAGAAGTTCTGTGGTTATTGTCAGTGTCACATCTTGGCAGACTCAAGGATTAGAGGAGTAAAAATAGCTATTTCTGTCTCTCTGTTAGGTGAGGATCTGACAGGCTGGCCAAGTGGCTGGATGGGGCAGGGTCAGAGTGCTTAGTGAAGGGGCATGTTTTGGATCAGAGTGCACAAGGCTGTAACAACTGATAATTGTCTTTTAACATAGATATTATTACTTTTAGTCCAGGTGTACCAAGTTTCATGCTTTTACATTCCTTAATTTGATAAAAGTGAACTTTTATACTATTATATTAAACATTAAACATGGTCTGGTTTGTATGCAGGAGGTTGACAACTACTGTGGAACTACTGTTCATTCCTTTGATTAAAAGGTGTTCTGTAGAGTATGTAACCATCTTATATTCAGATTAAAAGGTGTTCTGTAGAGTATGTAACCATCTTATATTCAGATTAAAAGGTGTTCTGTAGAGTATGTAGCCCTCCTGTATTCAGATTAAAAGGTGTTCTGTAGAGTATGTAACCATCCTATATTCAGATTAAAAGGTGTTCTGTAGAGTATGTAGCCCTCCTATATTCAGATTAAAAGGTGTTCTGTAGAGTATGTAGCCCTCCTATATTAAGATCAAAAGGTGTTCGGTAGAGTATGTAGCCCTCCTGTATTCAGATTAAAAGGTGTTCTGTAGAGTATGTAGCCCTGCTGTAGCCCTACTGTATTCAGATTAAAATGTGTTCTGTAGAGTATGTAGCCCTCCTGTATTCAGATTAAAAGGTGTTCTGTAGAGTATGTAGCCCTCCTGTATTCTGATTAAAAGGTGTTATGTAGAGTATGTAGCCCTCCTGTATTCAGATTAAAAGGTGTTCTGTAGAGTATGTAGCCCTCCGTAAACCCTACTGTATTCAGATTAAAATGTGTTCTGTAGAGTATGTAGCCCTGCTGTAGCCCTAGTGTATTCAGATTAAAATGTGTTCTGTAGAGTATGTAGCCCTGCTGTAGCCCTCCTGTATTCAGATTAAAATGTGTTCTGTAGAGTATGTAGCCCTGCTGTAGCCCTGCTGTAGCCCTCCTGTATTCAGATTAAAATGTGTTCTGTAGAGTATGTAGCCCTGCTGTAGCCCTAGTGTATTCAGATTAAAATGTGTTCTGTAGAGTATGTAGCCCTGCTGTAGCCCTAGTGTATTCAGATTAAAAGGTGTTCTGTAGAGTATGTAGTCCTGCTGTAGCCCTAGTGTATTCAGATTAAAAGGTGTTCTGTAGAGTATGTATTCCTGCTGTAGCCCTAGTGTATTCAGATTAAAAGGTGTTCTGTAGAGTATGTAGCCCTGCTGTAGCCCTAGTGTATTCAGATTAAAAGGTGTTCTGTAGAGTATGTAGTCCTGCTGTAGCCCTAGTGTATTCAGATTAAAAGGTGTCTCCTTTCTGTTTCAGATTACCTATGTTCCCCAGAGGAGAACGTTCACATGATCGACTTCACGCGGTTCAAGATTCGAGACATGGAGACAGGAACGGTTCTGTTTGAGATCACCAAACCACCAGCACCAGGTCAGTAATAGGCCTGTCTGTGCTATATACACTACCGTTCAAAAGTTTGGAGTCACTTAGAAATGTCCTTGTTTTTGAAAGAAAAGCACATTTTTGTCCATTAAAATAACATCAAATTGATCAGAAATACATTGTAGACATTGTTAATGTTGTAAATGACAATTGTAGCTGGAAATGACAGATTTTTTTATGGAATATCTACATAGGCGTACAGAGGATCAGTTGTACACCAGGGCCTCCCACTCCTCTTCCTATTCTGGTTAGAGCCAGTTTGCGCTGTTCTGTGAAGGGAGTAGTACACAGCATTGTACGAGATCTTCAGTTTCTTGGCAATTTTACACATGGAATAGCCTTCATTTCTCAGAACAAGAATAGACTGATGTGTTTCAGAGTAAAGTTCTTTGTTTTTGGCCATTTTGAGCCTGTAATCGAACCGACAAATGCTAATGCTCCAGATACTCAACTAGTCTAAAGAAGAACAGTTTTATTGCTTCTTTAATCAGAACAACAGTTTTCAGCTGTGCTAACATAATTTCAAAAGGGTTTTCTAATGATCAATTAGCCTTTTAAAATGATAAACTTGGATTAGCTAACACAACGTGCCATTGGAACACAGGAGTGATGGTTGCTGATAATGGGCCTATGTAGATATTCCATAAAAAATCTGCCATTTCCAGCTACAATAGTCATTTACAGCATTAACAATGTCTACACTGTATTTCTAATCAATTTGATGTTATTTTAATGGACAAAAATGTGTTTTTCTTTCAAAAACAATTACATTTCTTACTGACCCCAAACTTTTGAACGGTTGTGTATAACCGTTAGTATTTGTGTCCCCTAACATATTCATAGATACGTTAGCATATTCTCTGATATTAGACCCTAGGATATATGACTTGTGGCACTAAACTGCAGGTCATAGCCTCTGATGACTAATAGGTTTTAAGACCTACAGTACAGTGGGGCAAAAAAGTATTTAGTCAGCCACCAATTGTGCAAGTTCTCCAACTTAAAAAGATGAGGCCTGTAATTTTCATCATAGGTACACTTCAACTATGACAGACGAAATGAGAAAAAGAAATCCAGAAAATCACATTGTAGGATTTTTAATTTATTTATTTGCAAATTATGGTGGAAAATAAGTATTTGGTCAATAACAAAAGTTTATCTCAATACTTTGTTATATACCCTTTGTTGGCAATGACAGAGGTCAAACGTTTTCTGTAAGTCTTCACAAGGTTTTCACACACTGTTGCTGGTATTTTGGCCCATTCCTCCATGCAGATCTCCTCTAGAGCAGTGATGTTTTGGGGCTGTCGCTGGGCAACACGGACTTTCAACTCCCTCCAAAGATTTTCTATGGGGTTGAGATCTGGAGACTGGCTAGGCCACTCCAGGACCTTGAAATGCTTCTACGGCCACTCCTTCGTTCGGCGGTGTGTTTGGGATCATTGTCATGCTGAAAGACCCAGCCACGTTTCATCTTCAATGCCCTTGCTGATGGAAGGAGGTTTTCACTCAAAATCTCACGATACATGGCCCCATTCATTCTTTCCTTTACACTGATCAGTCGTCCTGGTCCCTTTGCAGAAAACAGCCCCAAAGCATGATGTTTCCACCCCCATGCTTCACAGTAGGTATGGTGTTCTTTGGATGCAACTCAGCATTCTTTGTCCTCCAAACACGACGAGTTGAGTTTTTACCAAAAAGTTATATTTTGGTTTCATCTGACCATATGACATTCTCCCAATCCTCATCTGGATCATCCAAATGCTCTCTAGCAAACTTTAGACTTGCCTGAACATGTACTGGCTTAAGCAGGGGGACACGTCTGGCACTGCAGGATTTGAGTCCCTGGCGGCGTAGTGTGTTACTGATGGTAGGCTTTGTTACTTTGGTCCCAGCTCTCTGCAGGTCATTCACTAGGTCCCCCCGTGTGGTTCTGGGATTTTGCTCACCGTTCTTGTGATCATTTTGACCCCACGGGTGAGATCTTGCGTGGAGCCCCAGATCGAGGAAGATTATCAGTGGTCTTGTATGTCTTCCATTTCCTAATAATTGCTCCCACAGTTGATTTCTTCAAACCAATCTGCTTACCTATTGCAGATTCAGTCTTCCCAACCTGGTGCAGGTCTACAATTTTGTTTCTGGTGTCCTTTGACAGCTCTTTGGTCTTGGCCATAGTGGAGTTTGGAGTGTGACTGTTTGAGGTTGTGGACAGGTGTCTTTTATACTGATAACAAGTTCAAACAGGTGCCATTAATACAGGTAACGAGTGGAGGACAGAGGAGCCTCTTAAAGAAGAAGTTACAGGTCTGTGAGAGCCAGAAATCTTGCTTGTTTGTATGTGACCAAATACTTATTTTCCACCATAATTTGCAAATAAATTCATAAAAAATCCTACAATGTGATTTTGGGATTTCCTTTTCCTCATTTTGTCTGTCATAGTTGAAGTGTACCTATGATGAAAATTACAGGCCTCTCTCATCTTTTTAAGTGAGAGAACTTGCACAATTGGTGGCTGACTAAATACTTTTTTGCCCCACTGTATGTGTGAGCAGCATATACCTCTGGGTTAACTAGGCCCAGGCAGTAATATGCATGGTTCATGAATGAATTACTCCTATTAGCTAGGTCGCCATTGAGAAGGTGTTATTTTGCTGTGTGAGTTAATCTTCTAAGGCTCTGAAACAGTGTATATTCAGAGAGGTAAACAGCAGCGAGAGCATGCTTCAAAACAGCAGGCTTGTTAACAAGGTCTCTTTTGTGACACTGTGGCAGCGGGCGAAAAGAAGGACTTGGACCCCAATGGAGGACGCTTCGTCCGTTACCAGTTCACCCCCGCCTTCCTGCAGCTGCGCCAGGTCGGAGCCACGTAAGTCACAGCTAAGATGGCCGCCAGGGTGTGTGGGTGTGGGTGTGTAAGAATGGTGGTGTGGTGGACACTCAGTGCCCTGCTGCTCTACGAAGAGGAAACAGATGGGAAGGGCTATTCTCGGAGAGTGAGAGGAGGTGAGTGTGTGTGCATGCCTATGTGTTTGCATGCGTGTTTGTGAGTGACAGATACCAAGGAGCCAGGAAGACCGTACAGTAGGGTGCAGAGAGAAAGAGAGAGGAAGAGAGAGAAAAAGAAGGCAGAGTGAGGGAGAAAGAGAGAGAGAGAAAGAGAGATGAGGAAAAGGACATTCGGGCCAGTTGTTATTAATTACTGCAGTCGGCTAAATCTGTGTTTCTTGGTAGTCTTAAACAAATCTACTTTGAAACCAAAGTATACACCTCACACACATGGTTATGGGCTTAAAAAAAGAAGACACCTGTACTATTTCAGATATAGAGTTGAAATGTTTGGAGTTTGCATACCAATACAACACTTTATATACATCACAGAAGACTGAAATATAACAACATTGTTTGACATTGAAACACCAGATGTTCGCCTGTTGTTTAAAATAATCTTTATTAATTAGGAAATTATAATAACATTCCACCCTTGAGGCCAATGTTTCATTGGACTGCAGGAAAGGGCTACGGAATGGGGGCAGATGAAGAAACATGTAATTATTCTTCCGTTCTGCAGCAAACTATACCAAACTAATGTGTGTAAGTGTGTTTCCAAGAGTTTATCGGATCTCTCTGTCCCCCTGTCCTCTCTGACACAGTGTGGAGTTCACAGTGGGAGACATGCCCATCAACAACTTCAGGATGATTGAGAGGCACTACTTCAGAGAGCAGCTCCTCAAGAGCTTTGATTTTGAGTTTGGTTTCTGTATGCCCAGCAGCAAGAACACCTGTGAACACATCTATGAGTTCCCCCCTCTGTCAGAGGACATCAGTGAGTATAGACACACGTAGAAACAGAGACACAGACATAGCACGCATGCATGCACGCACTTCCTGTACCCATACCAGACAGTCCAACACACACACATACGTTCACTCAAACACACACACTCACGCAAACACACACACACTGATGTGTCCTTCCTCTCCCTTCTTCCTCAGTGCGTGAGATGATCCTGAACCCATACAAAACGCAGTCTGACAGCTTCTACTTTGTGGACAACAAGCTGGTGATGCACAACAAGGCAGACTACTCCTACAGTGGGAGTCCATAGAACCACAGGACCCCCACCCCCATGGGACCACGGACAGACAAACAGACGGACGTGCTGACAGATGACGAATGGAGAGATGTATGGACGGACTGACAGGTCACAAGCAAAAGGACTGATGGACAGACAGCCTCTCGCACTCTCAGCAGCTTTATTTCGCCAATCAGAATTCCCCCATTGCTTGCTATCGCCTCAATTGCAATTCCCTACTCCAGTCTCTTGCAATGACCTCTCAACTTATGTTTCTGTGTCTGATAGAGAGTGTTGTAGATGTGTTCACAGTCTAGCATACATAAACACACACAGATTTTCACTATGGGACACATCTGATGTGGCCTGATCTAGACCAAATAAAAGCACAACAAGTACAGTATGTAAGGGCCAGTAACAATGATTGAGATTGAATGTCTAGTCAGTGTTTTCTGAAGGGCTCAGTCAATCTGCTAAAGAGAAAAAGAGAGCAGTAAAGAGAGAAAAAGGAGAGACAGAAAAAATTGAGAGAGAGAGAAATAGAGATAGAGAGAGGGTCTGCTTATCTGCACTTCATCTCATTGACATTAAGCTATTTGAACAACAGAGACAGACCGACAGACAAACAGACAGACCCGCCAGTTGTCTGTCGCAGGACCAAGTGACACAGACACACAATTCTCTGACATCCTCAAAACATGTATTCTAGTCGAGCAAGCAGAACCTATATATTTCTACTAGGGTTCAGCAACTTTTTTTTACTCTTAACGAAAGTCAAAAAAGTTTATTGAATTTCTAATAAATAGCCATTAGCTCTGAATGACTCGATGTCCCTGATAGGAATAGTACTACTGTTTGATGAGGATCTTTGTCGATCACCATTCCACTAGAAACCAGCCGAATGCCATTAGGGTACAGTAAGTCGTAGAATGGGACAGGTACTCTTTTAAAGTGAATGTGTCGTATTTAGGGTTGTAAAATTCTAGCTTTCCCCAAATTCCCTGGTTTTCTAGAAGTCCCGTTTGGAGGATTCCTGCATTTCTTATTCTTCCAACCCGGATTTCCGGAAAACTTGGGAATTTTAGGAAAGTTACTGTAATTTTGCAATCCTAGTCGTGTTAATTTCCGTATACTCATAGTTTTATGTTCTTTTTAAGTATTTTAAGTATTTTTTTAAATAGCCACTTTGAGGAATTAAAAGTAGGTGAAGGATAGTCATATAAGAACGCAAAACCAGATATTCATTTTGATATCCAGCACATACTATTTAGTCTCAAGTGATCTGCAGATTTATTTAAAATAAATGTTGTTTTTGTAAATTAAAACAAAAAATGGTGTAAAGTTTAGATGGTTGAAATGCCACTGAGAAATAAATATATGTGATTTTTTGGGAAGTCTTGAAATGCGTCTTGTGGTCTTTATTCACTTGATAGGAAGATGATGATATGTGGGAACAGCCAATCACAGTGCATTCGGAAATTATTCAGACCCCTTGACTTTTTCCACATTTTGTTACGTTACAGCCTTATTCTAAAATGTATAAAATCTTTTTTTTCCCTCATTAATCTACACACTATAACCCATAATGACGAAGCAAAAACAGTTTTTAGAAATGTTTGCAAATATATATATATAAAAAAAGAAATATAACATCAGACCCTTTACTAAGTACTTTGTTGAAGCATCTTTGACAGCGATCACAGCGTCGAGTCTTCTTGGGTATGATGCTTCAAGCTTGGCACACCTGTATTTGGGGAGTTTCTCCCATTCTTCTCTGTAGATACTCTCAAGCTCTGTCAGGTTGGATGGGGAGCATCGCTGCACAGCTATTTTCAGGTCTCTCCAGAGATGGGGCCACTCAAGGACATTCAGAGACTTTTCACGAAGCCACTCCTGAGTTGTCTTGGCTGTGTGCTTAGGGTCGTTGTCCTGTTAGAAGGTGAACCTTCACACCAGTCTGAGGTCCTGAGCGCTCTGGAGCAGGTTTTCATCAAGGATCTCTCTGTACTTTACTCCGTTCAACTTTCCTTTGATCCTGACTAGTCTCCCAGTCCCTGCCGTTGAAAAACATCCCCACAGCGTGATGCTGCCACCACCATGCTTCACTGTAGGGATGGTGCCAGATTTCCTCCAGACGTGAGGTATTTCTGTTTTCATCAATTTTATAATAAGGCTGTAAGGTAACATGTGGAAAACGTCAAGGGGTCTGAATACTTTCCGAATGCACTGTATAACAAGTGGTGTTTTACAATGACTGGATATATCTGTGACAGAAATGAGAAAAAAGGAATTGCATAGATAGACACAGAACAATTGTCTAGACTAGAATATAAATTCATGAATGAATTCAAGCGCTATAAATCAAAAACAGTTTACTATGTACTCAGTAAGTCATACAAGAAAAAGGGGCTTTTCACACATGCTTAGACTAAAATACACTCTCAAAAAATGTGTGTGTTAAGGTGATCTTTATTATGAGATGCAGGAACCAGATGAAGGCCTGAGAACAGTCGTCTGGCTCTGCCTTGATATTGACTTGCATCCTCAATGGTAATTTAGCTATAAAGCTTTGAAAACTATTTATAGAAAGCAAAATGAATTGAGTAAACAGTGAGTATGTTCCCTGTTTCGTATCAGAAATTATGCTAAGACAAATTTTGTAATTATATTCATTAGCTTTGAGCTAAAAAACAGCTGGCTTGAATCATCTCTTGTCACCAAAAGCTGTATAAAATGCTAATTGCAATAGTGGGAACATATCATACCAGGGGGCTTATTCAGGAGAATGTGACTTCACAGAATGTTCAACATAGAAATGTATTGTGTAGAACATATATGATTCTCTGTAGTGTAGAATAAGGAAGAAATGTAATTAGTGCTGTATGTCTGTCTACAACTCTAAAGTTCCCAGTAACTACAGCTCTACAGCTCTCTGCTGCCATCTTGTGTGGAGTTAGGTCATACTGCACTCTACTCCTAATCACTGAACAGTCAGGTGTGTCATGAGTTTTTGGATACATTAATTCTCATGAATGTCAAGTCTTGACTTTGACTCAGCCAAAGTCATTAATATGAATAAAAACATATTGTTAACACGGATAAAACCTGAACCCAGACTCACACATTCTCTTCAGGCTCATTGTCGACAAATTGAGTCAATGTGCTCTGCATGTTCAAAGCAAAGCAAAATATGACGTTTGATTGTGATCATTGCTACATTCACTTTCAAACTGAGCCCTTTGGGATAAGTCTTGACCTTCACAACCACAGTCTTGAGTTGTCCTAGAGGTCCAGGAGGAAGGTCTTTGTGAGCTATTCTACGAAGGGAGCCCTATTCCTGGGCTTCAAAGCAAAGGTATGGGGGTGTTCCCCATGGAAGTGAGGTAACCAGCCAAGCTCTCCACACCTGGGTAGGCTGTGTGGTACTGTCCATTAATATGAAGGTCAGATGGACCTCCACATCCTCCTCCCATCTCCTCCTCATCTTCCTCATCTTCCTTCCCCAGCCCGACGGAGATCCACTCTGATGTCTGGTTGACAGGACCGGTGCTCCTCAGACTGGACCCCAGGAGGAGGTGTGTTGGCTGGGAAGAGGAGGGGGATAAGGAGGGGCTGACTACCATCAGCGAATCAGGAGCCAGGCTGTCCTCTCTCAGCTCCTCCCACAAGTAACCTGAGAGGAGAGTGAACAGAGTTGTAAATCTTGTTGTAGATTGTATAAAAAATATATGGTTCTCTCTCTCTCTCTCTCTCTCTCTCTCTCTCTATATATATATATATATAACTCTCTCTGTCTCTGTCTCTGTCTTGGCCTCTCACTCTCTATCTCTCTCTCTCTCGTCCTTACCGTGGAGCTGCAGGTCAGTCAAGCTGGGGTTGAGTGTGTCGATATCATTACTAGCATCTCCATCTAGCTGTAGCTCCTGCATGCTCCTGGGCCCAACGTCTTTCTCTGCCTGTATGGTGGCGCTACAAGTGGGGGGGGTCTGCCCCGCCAGAGGGGAACCCAGGGTACCCACATTGGGGGGGATTCCCGATGGAGGCTGCTGTCTGCAGGGGGAGTAGAGGGAGAGGGGGTTGGGGGCGGTGGGGGCACGTAACGGGGGTGCTGGTGGACTGTCAGGGAGGGAGGGGGGACGTGGGGGTAGAGGGGACGTCGAAGAGGGTGACAGGGCTCTGGAGGATGGGATGTGAAGGAGGAAGGGGTAGGGATCTGGTTGTGGTAAGAAGGTAAAGATTTCAGCTTCTCTGGTCTTTCCCCCAACAGGCGATCCAGGTCCTCTGAGAAAACAGAGAAAGAGAGAGCGAGAGAAAGACTGTGGGTAAATTGAGATGACCTTGCACTTATCTCCTGTAACAGCTGGAGTTGCTCAGTCTCAAAGGTAACATACCCTGTATGTAACAGCATCTTATTTAGGGTGTAATTTATGCCATGACGGACCTGAGAATTACCAAGCTTACCCTCCACCTAAAATACTGGCATCTGAACTTTGAGGAAGCGCACATAAAACATAGCCCAGGTCTAAGGGGAGTCCTGGTCTGTGATGTATAGACCACCTACCTGGCCTGGCCATGCTCTTGCGGACAGTGAGGGGGTCTTTGCGGCGCCACTTGTGTAGCTCCTCCTGCATCTTCTCTATCTTGGCTGGGTTCAGGGCCCACAGGCAGCCCTTACGGGAAGAGTTGCCAATCTTATTCTCCACCTTCTCAAAGCACTTATTCAGAGACAGGTTGTGGCGGACCGAGTTCTTCCATCCATCTGGAGCCGTCTGAGAGACAGAAAGGAGAGGAAAGACTTAAAGTAACAGTGTATTTTTACATTTTCCATGGGATACATTTTTCTCTTAAATTGTTCAATTTTGATATACTATTGAACAGTTTGTATGTAAATAATCAAGGTATTGCTTTGAAGTATATTTAACATTTATTAAGTCCTTAAAGGGGCTATCTGCGATTGACGTATCCGTTTTTTGGACTTTTCAATTCATGATATTTACCAATCAGTGGAGGCTGCTGTGGGGAGGACGGCTCATAATAATGGATAGAACGTCCTCCCCAATTAAGGTGCCACCAACCTCCTGTGTTACCCACTGATCCTTGAAGAATATAACTTATAAGTTATTTCAGAACCCAAAATATATGCTTGTTTTACTCCACTGTTTGTAAACATTAAATGTAAACAAACAATATACACCTTGCGTCCATAGCTCTGTCCAGCCCCATCCCTCAGCTTTTTACCCGAAACAGGGGCGGGCAGAACGCTGCGTTTTTGTTTCAACTGCTGAAACCCTAACCAATTAAGTAATTCAAAATCAAGTCAAAAGTCAAGAGGAACCAAAGCAGTGTGAGTGCCACGTTGCACACACACACACACATGTGCACACTCACATGCACACACACCCCCAGAGGTAGTCTCTCAGTCCAAGGTCTTACTGTATGTTTCGCTGGAGAGGAGCCAAAGCTGTTGCAGTGCTACGTTGCACCTTCCTCCACCTCCTCCTACAAACAGCCAGCCAACAAACAGCCAACCATTTCATGGGTCTATAACCACTGGGATGGATGGGAAGACACTGATCAAGCCCTAACGGGTATCAGCCATGGTGGCCCACGGTTAGCCTCGTTAAACACTGCCTGTGTCCCAAATGGCACCCTGTTACCTAGTACAGTACTTTTGACTAAGTCTTATAGGACACGCATGTTTTCTCTATAGAATAGGTAGGGGTCGATGATGCCTAACAAACGGCTGGGGAAGAGGCTAGCCTACGGCTGCTTCTGCTTTGGCACATCGTTGAATCTATATACACTATTACAGTATCATTCATCATTCATGTATGGAGGCTTGCCAGGAGATCTGGAGACTGCTAGGTGGTAGAGCCAATCCTTCCTACGGTCTAAAGAAAATATATGGTTTCTCTCTCTCTTTCTCTCTCTTTCTCCATCTCTCTCTCCCTCTCCATGTCTTTCTATAAAGGGCTTATCGTCAGATATGGGAGGATTGAAGATCAACAGGCGTTGATCTCTCAGTGATTGAGTCTTTTAAACCACATGTAAATACTACAAGGTATTTACTTAACAAGTGTGGTTATGCCCAATGCATAACACACTTATGTGTCTGTTTTGGAAAGTTAGGTGATGCAAAGTTCATACAATTTCTCAGTTCATGAAGGATTTAAAGCAATGGTTATAACAACTCTGCCTGTGACACATAAATACGTCGGATGAGAATAATGAAAGCGTTATGAAAACACAGAGATGACTGTTGGGTCAGTGAGAAGCCATAATGTCCTGCTGCTGTACCTTGAAGTAGGGGAAGTGTTCAGTCATGAACCTGTAGATCTCACTAACCGGGAGACTCCCTGTCTTACTGTTCCTCAGAGCCATGAAGATCAGGATGCTGCGGATAGAAGACAAACATTGTAGTCAGTGTAGTCAATCAGATGTAGTCAATATTACATTATTATTATATATATTATTACGTATATTACATTATATTAATTAACATCATAGTGTTGTTTCTCCATTACATATACACTACACTCTTAGAAAAAAGGGTTCCAAAAGGGTTCATCGACTGTCCCCAAAGGCATAGGGGAACCCTTTGAATAACCCTTTTTGGTTCCAGGTAAACCCCTTTTTGATTCCAGTTAGAGCCCTTTTGGGTTCCACGTGGAACCGTCTGGAGAAAGGGTTCTACATGGAATCAAAAAGGGTTCTACCTGGAACCAAAAAGGGTTTTTCAAAGGGTTCTCCTATGGGGACAGCCCTTTAAGGTTCTAGAGCGCATATTCTTTTCTACGACTGTACATTCATGACAAGGATCCATGAAGACATCCACAAAACACTAAAAGAAACAAGGACATTCACGTTGTTATTATTATACTAATTCAGTCTTTGAGGAAAAAGTCTGAAAATAAGTATAGTAGATACAGTAGAATTGACATTATCGTAATTAAAAGCATGAATGGTCTTCCGTAGTGGGTTTGAATAAGAGGCTGTGCTGTGTATGCAGAACCAGTGAAGATCTAGGGCATGGGCCACCTCACATCTGCAAGCCTGAGGGATAAAGGTGATTATTTGTATTATGTAACATTGATACTTGAAAGGAGTTTAAGTTAAATCATTATTGAAATATATACCATCTGGTCCTCAGAGGACCAGAGCACAAAATGTGCAGAAACTAACTGAAATCATAGCTGAACACCGAAGACTTGGGTTCACTTTCAATCCAAACTGGTAAACTGGTTTTAGGGGTTAATAAAGAACTGACATGCTTACAGCTCAACTTCTTTTTGTTTCACCTTGTAAACATTATTTCAAACATGCAGAGAAAGAAGAATGATGAAGAGTGAGAAATGGGTTTGATTAAATAAGGTCTTGATTGAATACGGTCTTAAGTATATAATTAATGTTGCACCAAAGTCCAAAACCTGATTGTACAGATTGGTAAAAGATTGTGATTATGCACATGTTTGGAGTATCGAAGTAGGGTGTCGTCATGACTTTCTCCTGGGTGAGGCTCAAAGGTGCCAGATCAGCTTGGCAAATGGCTGACAGATTGGGCTGGTTTTGACACCTTCACACCATGTCGTAAATTAAGGGAGAGGGAACTCTCCTTCTGGCTCTATGTGCTTTGTGTAGAGAGAGACTTTTGCCGCCAAAACCTTTTTGTCCAGAAAGTGAATATGGGAACAATATTTATAAGATAGGAATGTTAAGAATGATTTGTGGGGATCTAAGGAATAATCATGTCATATTTTTTATATTTTGTGATGTCATTAAGGATGGTATAGTAACTGTAACTCTGAAAGAGTACGCAATTCTATGTATCAAGTTTACATCTAAATATTGTAATAAATATATGATTAAATATGAGAGCAGTTTTGTGAAGATAGTGTTGTGATTTTAGCCTTTTAAATTAACCAATTGTTTTTAAACTGCCCAGTCAGTAACCACGCCCAAGTGAGCACAGACATTGTGTCGGCCCCCCTTTTTACCCAAGGACAAAAGCCTTGGAAACAAAATTTGCATTAGACCTAAACATGCTGGGTTGCTGCTGGCATGTAAAGTGGTCGGGAGCCTGAACCTGAATAATCAGCCTTGAGACCATTACGTGACCAGCCAACGTACAGCATGAGCTGAACGTGACAAATGGTTTAAGCTCTCCAGACCAGAAAATGTGAGACGGTAGTCCATACGTTTTAAATGGTGAAACTCTGAAACTCTCAATCTCTACACAAGAAGAAGAAACTCACTAGACCATAGTATTTACCTGTCTGCAGCTGGCATGTAAAGTAGTCTAGGACATTTGACCAAGGACATGGGGGGAAGGAATAGGTCCCTCTCGGACAACCATTGGCACATCTGAAGTATCTAATCTAACAACCACTCCACTACCAGAGAAGCTCTTCAAAGGGCATTGTGACCTCTGGTGGACAAACTCGAACCTTACATCCATCGACAACTTCACCATAGGAGTCATCGGGTTCAACAGAGATACAGCTACGTGTAAATATGGATATTGCACTTCCTTTCTGAATGAGCGGTGGTTCATGTATTACTATTCCTTTGAGTGTAGGTTCCAAATGTAACAACGATAAGTTGACTCTTTGTCTCTCCTTCTCTTTACCTACCCCTCCCTCTCCATATGTGTAACAAGCCACCATATCTTGTCAGTCCACTAGGGACTTTTATCTCATGTAAGTGTGTATGTGTATTCTGTGTTATTATTTAGTTAGTTTGTAAATAAATGATTAAATCAATTTGTGCAGAACTGAATATTCAGAAGGGCTAGGATTCTTGCGGATCCAAGGATTATGCGACGTTCAGAATGAGACTGATGAGGTAATAATTCATAATTGACTGTTATTGATGTAAGAGATATCTATATATCTTTAGAGTTTAATTTGGGAGATGGTAACTCGTTAAACAACTTAATCCATGGTGCCCCAAATTCCTAATGAGTTAATTGTTACATGATTCATTTAATTGAGTAACAATTAAACATAGTTAGTTGACAAAATATATAACAGTCATCCGATTAATGATAGTCACGTCACGACAGTGTTCACCTGTATGAGTAGATGGGCTTGGGGAAGAGTGGCTGCATGCTACTGTCCTGGTGGGTTGGAGTGGAGAGGCACTGGAGAGAATACTGAGAACTTTTGGATTGTCCACTGGTAGAATACACACCTGGTGAGAACTGGAGATAACACACACCCACGTACACACGCGCATACATACACACACATTGTTACAGCAGAACTTGTATTACTTTAGCAACAGAGTGTGTACACAGTGAGGTTCTTCCAAACCGCACAGCTGTGTGCTGAAAAGCCTACAACTGTAAACAAGGGCACGGTATGATATAATCAAGCCCTGTTGGCAAGTGTTATTTTCCTTGGCAAGGTGTTTGACAAGGTATTTGGCAGAGTGGCACTAATCCTTGGAAAGATATGCAGTAGAATACACACCTAATAGGAAAGATATGCAGTACAGTGGGTGGTTTCTATGTCAGTCAACCTATACAGCGCTAAAATTCCACCCAAACAAAAAGAGGTCGCCAGTTTGTAGTACTAAAAAACAGAAATTAGTTTTGTTCTTTGAGAGCAATACCTTGATTATTTACATACAAACTGTTCATTAGTCAGTAAACATGACTTTTATGAATTATGAAGCCTTAAGTGCTTTGTGTGCTTGTTTCGATTACATAAATGCTTCAAAATTCAAAAATGTTTACGTTAGCAGATGAAGATTATCTCATAGAACAAAACATATACTATAAGATCTCCTAAGTCTGTGTTTACCACTGACCTTATTTTCGGTGTGATTACAAAATCCCCCCATTGAGATAAGCTCCTCTAAGAACCTCCCCCTTAAGTTATCCCCTCCCCCTGTACTTTGGTCCTGCCCACTCACCGGCAGCAGCGGGGCTAGGGGGCTGTAGGAGGCGTGGCCTTGGGACAGGAAGCAGGAAGGTTCCTCGGGCGCATCCGGTGGTTCTGTGTAAGAGCGTTGGGAGCCCTGGTGTGTTGAATGAAGGGAATTAATGAAGATAATAGCATGATTCAAGTGATGGAATCTGAGAAAACTCATTGGCAGCACTAGTATCAACGTGATCTGTGGGTGGATGTGGGTGGGTAGGGTGGATAGGAGCTGTAGGTGTGTATGAGAGATCTGTCTATGGGGAACTACTTGCACATGTGGGGCTTTCCCCGATGGCCATGTACACCTGGGTATGGTACTACAGTTCAGCTGGTGGCGTGTACCATGAACGAATAGCCATTTAGAGTATGAGTATCACTGTATCATACCATCAGTCTGGAAGCCTGAAAACTCCCATTGTATGGATCCCAGGATGTCTGTTCCTCACTGGTAGATGTGTGTGTGGCAGCGAAGCTATCTGGAGCCTCTACCTCTCGGAGACAGACGAAGGTACGAGACCCAGGGGCACCAGGGGCCAGGCAACCCGTGCCAACACCATCATCGCTGAACTGATGTCGGTAGGGGTGGAAGCAGTCAGCCGATCCTGACCCTAAGTTTGACCTTTGACTCTGTCCCACCATGACTCCATCAACGCTGTGCCTCCTGCAGCTCTCTGCAGCGGCATTTCTCTGTCTGTAGGTGGCGCTCTCTCTCTCGCACTGGGCAGTGGTAAATGACACAGAACTGCTCTCCTCACACTGAGGGGAGATGAATATACAATTTCTAAGCTGGTTATTTAGCAACGTCCAGAATCTCCTGGCTAGCATCTGCAATCATAAAACAATGCAAGTGGAAATAGCCAACAATCACCTACATTTTATCTCCTGGCATTGTCTGTGTCCCAAATGGCATCCTATTAGGGAATAGGGTGCTATTTGGGACGCATACATTATTTCTGTTTAAACACATCATGCCTGTTTCAGGGGGGGGTGCGGTCGTATTTTGATCTCTAGATAGACATTACTGCCCCAAGGGAGGGTAATTAATTAGTCCAAAAGAAGAGAAATGTGATTAATGTCAGGATAAAAATTTCCTCCAGGGCATCTTGTCCTTGAAAAGGTCCTGTGTGTGCGATAGGTAGATAGTTTACATCCTTTTAGATTCACTCATAAACAATCTCTCTGTTGCAAGCAGACCTGGGTTCAAACAGTATTCATTTTCATTCAAATACTTTATCTGGCACACTGGAACCAATGAAAATGACAAATGAAAAGCAACCAATATTTTTAAACCTGTCCATCTACCACTCCAAGCAGGCTGAAGCAAATGCTCAAAGTATTTGAAAGATAACAAATACTACTTGAACTGAGGTTTGGTTAGTCAAACAGCTAAGGGCTAAGGCACTAAGATCACAGTGTGGATTCTGGAATTACCACCGGAGGAACAGTAGCCTAATGCAGGTGCAGGAAAGGAGATTAGACGGTAAAGCATGCATGGCTTTGGGCTAGATCAAAATGGAGAGAGTGTTTCCATGCCCATGGCTAACATCTGGATTGTTTCTGGGTGAAAATGGGTAAAACTTTAAAATAAACAGTTTTCAGTGGATTCTGGTACCTGTGAGTGCGTCATCTGATGGAGGGAGGACCCTGGAGGCTTAGAGGTGCATAGGGAGGAGGTCTGAGGGGCTGGTGTCGTTGTCAGGAACCTGTTGGCACTGGGTGTAAACGTGGAGCTGGGAGAGTCTGTAGACATGATGGTGTGCCTAGAAAGAAATCTGCACCCAGGAAGAAAATATTTTTAGAAAATTGATTTTACCTTGAATTAACTAGGCAAGTCAGTTAAGAACAAGTTCTTATTTTCAATGACAGCCTAGGAACAGTGGGTTAACTGCCTTGTTCAGGGGCAGAACAATAGATTTTTACCTTGTCAGCTCAGGGATTCGATCTTGCAACCTTTCAGTTACTAGTCCAATGCTCTAACCACTAGGATACCTGCCACCCCTCAAACATGTTTGAGTTTGGGGCGTGATATACACCTTCCTAATATTGAGTTGCACCACCCTTTGCCCTCAGAACAACCTCAATTTATCAGGACATGGACTCTACAAGGTGTTCTTTGGGTGGTGGACCATTCTTGATACAGACAGGAAAATGTTGAGCATGAAAAACCCAGCAGCGTTGGAATTCTTGACACACTCAAACTGAGCCTGACACCTACATACCATACCCCATTGAAAGACACTTACATATTTATTTTTGCACATTCACCCTCTGAATGGCACACATACACAATCCATGTCTGAATTGTCTCAAGGCTTAAAAATTATTCTTTAACCTGTCTCCTCCCCTTCATCTACACTGATAGAAGGATCATGGCTTTCACCTGGATTTACCTGGTCAGTCTATGTTTTGTACACACAGTGTAGCTCAACATGTGTGTTATGAGTCACAATCCCATTCCCTGTGTTTTTTCTCTATGTGATTTGGAATTGGAAATGTGTCATGACTAGCTTTCACAGGTCCATGACATGTACTGTATGCACAGTGGCTTGTATGATTCATCTCTTTGTGGTTGATGCTTGCCAGTGCCATCCATGCGTGAGGTGGGTTGAAGGGTTAAATCAAGACCCTTGTGTTGTGTTGTGTTGTGTGTGTGTGTTTGTCAAAAAGGTCAAATTGAGGGTGCTTATATTTGTCCTGTTTACCTGCATGTACATGTGGGGAACCTGTACTTGTGTAAAAGGTGTAAAATTGAAATGTATTTTTTTGCATATCCCAACTCCCAAGACACCCTCGGAGAGTGGGGTCACGGCCAGGGATCAGCCGTTATTGATGGCGACTCGTTTTAGAGACGTAGAGAGCGAGACAGAGAGAGAGAGAGATACTGTGGTAGTGTTCATACAGGAGTAAAAAGGAGTTGTCAGAGTTGAGACAGCCTTTGTTCTGTGGAAGCAACAGCTCCTTTGACTTTTGACCTGTTTCACACAAACCTCTGATTGGCCGTTTGGAGTTGCACTGACGAGGAAGAATAACTGATCAAGAACAGAATTCACTGTGTTGCCGTTTCTTTGGCCAAAGATGGTTAACTGGATTTAAGGTGGAGCGGAACCTGTGGATGGTTGAGGACTATAGCGTGACATCCCTGTTTGTAACCGTACTGTGACTTCTGAGAAAAGGGCTGGACCTTTATGGCATAGGTGTAGTGCACTTGGTACAGTGAGGGAAAAAAGTATTTGATCCCCTGCTGATTTTGTATGTTTGCCCACTGACGAAGAAATGATCAGTCTATAATTTTAATGGTAGGTTTATTTGAACAGTGAGAGACAGAATAACAACAAAAAAATCCAGAAAAACGCATGTGAACATTTTTATAAATTGATTTTCATTTTAATGAGGGAAATAAGTATTTGACCCCCTCTCAATCAGAATGATTTCTGGCTCCCAGGTGTCTTTTATACAGGTAACGAGCTGGGATTAGGAGCACACTCTTAAAGGGAGTGCTCCTAATCTCAGTTTGTTACCTGTACAAAATACACCTGTCCACAGAATCAATCAATCAATCATATTCCAAACTCTCCACCATGGCCAAGACCAAAGAGCTCTCCAAGGATGTCAGGGACAGGATTGTAGACCTACACAAGGCTGGAATGGGCTACAAGACCATCGCCAAGCAGCTTGGTGAGAAGGTGACAACAGTTGGTGCGATTATTCGCAAATGGAAGAAACACAAAAGAACTGTCAATCTCCCTCGACCTGGGGCTCCATGCAAGATCTCACCTCGTGGAGTTGCAATGATCATGAGAACGGTGAGGAATCAGCCCAGAACTACACGGGAGGATCTTGTCAATGATCTCAAGGCAGCTGGGACCATAGTCACCAAGAAAACAATTGGTAACACACTACGCAGTGAAGGACTGAAATCCTGCAGTGCCTGCAAGGTCCCCCTGCTCAAGAAAGCACATGTACATGCCCGCCTGAAGCTTGCCAATGAACATCTGAATGATTCAGAGGACAACTGGGTGAAAGTGTTGTGGTCAGATGAGACCAAAATGGAGCTCTTTGGCATCAACTCAACTCGCCGTGTTTGGAAGAGGAGGAATGCTCCTCCTCTTCCAGAACCTCCTTCCCTCAGCCAGGGCATTGAAAATGGGTCGTGGATGGGTATTCCAGCATGACAATGACCCAAAACACACGGCCAAGGCAACAAAGGAGTGGCTCAAGAAGAAGCACATTAAGGTCCTGGAGTGGCCTAGCCAGTCTCCAGACCTTAACCCCATAGAAAATCTGTGGAGGGAGCTGAAGGTTCGAGTTGCCAAACGTCAGCCTCGAAACCTTAATGACTTGGAGAAGATCTGCAAAGAGGATTTGGACAAAATCCCTCCTGAGATGTGTGCAAACCTGGTGGCCAACTACAAGAAACGTCTGACCTCTGTGATTGCCAACAAGGGTTTTGCCACCAGGTACTAAGTCATGTTTTGCAGAGGGGTCAAATACTTATTTCCCTCATTAAAATGCAAATCAATTTATAACATTTTTCACATGCGTTTTTCTGGATTTTTTTGTTGTTATTCTGTCTCTCACTGTTCCAATAAACCTACCATTAAAATTATAGACTGATCATTTCTTTGTCAGTGGGCAAATGTACAAAATCAGCAGGGGATCAAATACCTTTTTCCCTCACTGTATGTAACAGCAGGGTCATTCGTTAGACTCTGGGAACTAACCAATATACTGCAATACATCTTCACAATTAACCTTAATGTCTAAATGATTTGACTCTAGGAACTGTGTACTGATAGGAACTGTGAACTGATAATGGTCTCCCCAACCAGAAGCTAATACTGACAAATGTACAGTATGTGCCATTCAGATGAACAATTGCTGCCATTGTCTGTGAGTTGACATGTGGGAAAAGGAATGGCACCAGTCTGCCATGTTATCATAACCCTAGAAAAAACGACCCATTAAAAATCAGGTATCAAAATGTCCACAGTTTGTCCTGGGGATATTCCCACAATTCAGGAGCCAAAATGTATGAATGAATGGTTCCCATCTGATTTAAAGACAAAAATATATACGTGAATCATTTGATACACCAATGTTTAGTGGTGCTGGTTTTCCTTTGTGTCTAATTCCTCTTTAAAGCTCTTCTAAAGCTGAACGGTGTGCTGGTTCCTGACAGACCTGGGTTCAAATGGTATTTGAAATCATTATGAATACTTCATCTGTGTTTGATTGAGCATGCCTTGAATAGTCCCAAAACTGTAAAACCCACCCATCTGGCACTCGGGGCAAGCTAGAGCAGACGCTGAAAGTATTTTAAAGATTTCAAATAGTATTTGAACCCAAGTGTGTTTGTTTCTGAGCATGTTTCAGCTGTCCCAGTCCTGAGATGTTGCCATAACTAACCCTCACCTTGACTGGCAATTCTAATGGACCAAGAACGTCTACCTTTTCACTTTCATCCATCATATAATTAGGAAGTACTTATTTTAATCTCCTTTGCTTTGTCGGTTCCTGTGTTGTGTTGTTATAACTGAAGCCCAGAGTGCCAGCAGTGAGATGAGGGGAGAAAACTAATATCATCTCAAAGAACGAATACTGGGGACTTAACCCTCGTTCACTTTACTTACAGTTTTGTGACCTGTTCACATTCCATCACAGACGTTATAAGCTTCTGTGCAGTATCTCTATGCTCCTACATGTCATGTCACAGACAGCAACACAGGGGTGGGCAACTTCTGACTCAGCGCTAACACACCTGTTTCAACTAACACAAGTCTAAATTGAAGATCATGATTAGTTGATGTGTTGAATCAGGTGTGTTAGAGCTGGGCTGGAACAAAAGCCTGCAAATATTGTGGCTACAGTTTCCTGCCCCTTAACTACAGTGCATTCGGGAAGTATTCAGATCCCTTCCCTTTTTATTTTTACAGTACAACCAGTGACGACCCGTCATTCAGGGCGGGTGTGGCAGAGCCCACATTTTCAGCAAAAAAAATACATACACTACCGTTCAATGGTTTGGGGTCACTTAAAAATGTCCTTGTTTTTGAAAGAAAAGCAAATTTCTTGTCCATTAAAATACATCCAATTGAACAGAAATACAGTGTAGACATTGTTAATGTTGTAAATGACTATGGTAGCTGGAAATGGCTGATTTTAAGTGGAATATCTACATAGGCATACAGAGGCCCATTATCAGCAACCATCACTCCTGTGTTCCAATGGCACATTGTGTTAGCTAATCCAAGTTTATTATTTTAAAAGGCTAATTGATCATTAGAAAAAACTTTGGCAATTATGTTAGCACAGCTAAAAACTGGTGCAGATTAAAGAAACAATAAAACTGTCCTTCTTTAGACTAGTTGAGTATCTGGAGCATCAGCATTTGTCGGGTCGATTTCAGGCTCAAAATGGCCAGAAACAAAGGACTTTATTATGAAACACGTCAGTCTATTCTTGTTCTGAGAAATGAAGGCTATTCCATCCGAGAAATTGTCAAGAAACTGAAGATCTCGTACAACGCTATGTACTACTCCCTTCACAGAACAGCGCAAACTGGCTCTAACCAGAATAGAAAGAAGAGTGGGAGGCCTGAGCAAGAGGACAAGTACATTAGGGTGTCTAGTTTGAGAAACAGACGCCTCACAAGTCCTCAACTGGCAGCTTCATTAAATAGCATCCGCAAAACATCAGTCTCAACGTCAACAGTGAAGAGGCAACTCCAAAATGCAAGTGTTTCAGCCTAGCTCAGTGCTTTCTGTGGTGGTGGGCCAGAAGAAAATACTATGAAAACAATTTGCTCCGACTGGGAAAGTAACTTTTTGAATGATCATCCAACTCGGAATTGTAAGTCAGGAACTCTGGCCTCTTTCTAGAGCTACGACCTGAAGATCACTGACATCATCATGTTCGACCTTGTTTTTGTTTTTTTGAGTTCCCAGTTGTCTTGAAAGAACCATAAACCCAAAGAATGCCAGACTTTGATGACAAAGTTTGATGACAAAATTTGCCCACGAAGGACTGCCGTGCCACCTTCCTGTTCAAGTGAACACAACACAACTCGGGGCTCCCGAGACGTCACTACAGTACCTGGTTCGAATCCAGGCTGAATCACATCTGGACGTAATTGGGAGTCCCATAGGGCAGTGCACAATTGGCCCAGCGTCGTCCGGGTTTGGCCGGGGTAGGCCGATATTGTGAATAAGAACTTGTTCTTAACTGACTTGCCTAGTTAAATAAAGGTTAAATAAAATAAATAAATAAAAACAAGGGGAGTCCAAAAATTTATTGTACGCTGCTGCATAAATGATGTAATATGCCAGGGAGATATGTATACTGTAGCTAAGAAAGTAATACTAAGTGTATGTTGTGTAGTAAGCTTTTAGTAGCCCATGTGCCTCACCTTAATAATTTGGTCTATTTTCCACTCTTAATTTTGCCTACTGTTCTGACTTGGTGGTGCACATGTAGCCTATAACCTGTTTTATAGAAATGTAATCATCAAATATTGTAAGAGCTTTCATTGTCGGCTTATATGCCTCCTTTATTTATCCTTTGGTTCTGACTTGGTGTACAGGAAGAACACTGTAAGAATGGCCCATGTTCTGAATTCTGCCACTGTACATTTCAAAAGTGCTGAACAAATAGTTATTATTGACTACGTACGTCCTAGCTCGCTCATTAATGTCTTAATCGAATTTACAGATTGGCTCTTATCCGCTTGTCGTCCCCTTATGCCATAGTTTGTACATCTCAATTGTCATTAGAAACCACATTTGTTTAAGCAAGTCAGCCATATCAGCTATGTTTTTTCAAAAGGCAGTAAATGAGACTGAATGAACTGGTTCGCTGCCAGACAAGGCAACGCTGATAGCCAGGTGTAGCAGTGGTAAGATGTTGGGACTGCTGTTGGGACTCTGCTGTTGTGACAGCTTAACGTAGGCCTTAACAGTTTGTGAGCATAGTTTGTCATCGTTATAGTGCAATTCATGTATTGTTTAGTGATGTATTGTGTAGTGCAGTGGCTTTGCTGGCATGCATCCCCCAAAAAACGTTGTTTTCCCCATCAAGATCTACATGCTAAAATCGCCACTGGTTACAACCTTATTCTAAAATGTATCAAAGAAAAAAAATCCTCATCAATCTGCACACAATACCCCATAATGACAAAGTGAAAACAGATTTTTAGAAATACCTTATTTACATAAGTATTCAGACCCTTTGATATGAGACTCGAAATTGAGCTCAGGTGCATCCTGTTTCCATTGATCATCCATGAGATGTTTCTACAATTTGATTGGAGTCCACCTGTGGTAAATTCAATTGATTGGACATGATTTGGAAAGGCACACACTTGTCTACATAAGGTCCCACAGTGGACAGTGCATGTCAGAGCAAAAACCAATCCATGAGGTCGAAGGAGTTGTCCGTAAAGCTCTGAGACAGGATTGTGTCGAGGCACAGATCTGGGGAAGGACACCAAAAAAATGTCTACAGCATTGAAGGTCCCCAAGAACACAGTGGCATTCTTCATTCTTAAATGGAAGAAGTTTGGAACCAACAAGACTCTTCCTAGAGCTGGCCGCCCGGCCAAACTGAGCAATCGGGGTAGAATGGCCATGGTCAGGGAGGCGACCAAGAACCTGATGGTCACTCTGACAGAGCTCCAGAGCACCTCTGTGGAGATGAGAGAACCTTCCAGAAGGTCAACCATCTATGCAGCACTCCACAAATCAGGCTTTTAGGGTAGAGTGGCCAGACGGAAGCCACTACTCAATAAAAGGCACATGACAGACCACTTGGAGTTTGCCAAAAAGCACCTAAATGACTCTTGAGAAATGAGAAATTGAGAAAGATGATTCTCAGAACTGATGAAACCAAGATTAAACTCTTTGCCTGAATGCCAAGCGTCACGACTGGATGGAACCTGGCACCATCCATACCATGGCATTATGGGTTATTGTGTGTAGAGTGATAAGAAAAAGAAAAAAACCCAATTCAAATAAGGCTGTAAATAAGGCTGTAAAAAGTCAAGGGGTCTGAATACTTTCCCGAATACACCGTATATGCTTTTCTTGAGGAATTTAGATAGGATGCTCCTCCAACCTGTTTACCATGAATTTGTCATTTTGGGGAAGTGTTTTCTGGAAACCATTGGATAGGACCATGAAACCAAGCAAAGACATAATCCCATAGCCTCTCCTCTCTGTACAGGCTCTCATGCCTACATGTGAAAGTGCTGGCTTGCCTGTTGTCAACAATGTGATAGTCATATTATACAACTCACAGCGCTCCTGTTAATTCTCACGTCATGTACTATTTAGTCAAACAAACACTGGCAGTGTTCCAAAATGTATACTTGTGTTTTATCTAGAGCGTATAGCAAGTACGAAAGTCAACTGTAATTTTTCAAGTGCGAATGCAAACATAAGAATGTAAAAAGACTAGTATGTACTAAGTTACCGGAAGTTCTATAAGCATACTTGGGAGGTCTGGAAAACAAAGCACGCATGGGAGCATACTTTTTCATTCCCTTTGGAGGGGAGGGTATCCCATAACACCTTGCGACACAGCGAGAATTCTAAAAACGTTAATTAATGGTGGACTGTTGTGGTCCCTGTTCGGGAGAAAATATTCCAGTTCTAGCCAGCCAAGTTGTTTGTGCATTCTTACATGATCAGTCAATACTGTACATGCATGTAGTGTCTGTTTAACTAACGTTAACTTTCTTCTTGTCTCTTTCCCCTTCCCTCGTGTTTCACAATTGCATATAAAGAAAATGTTTTTAATTATTTATTTATTTTATTTTACCTTTATTTAACCAGGTAGGCTAGTTGAGAACAAGTTCCAATTTACAACTGCGACCTGGCCAAGATAAAGCAAAGCAGTGCAATACAAAAAACAACACAGAGTTACACATGGAGTAAACAATTAAAAGTAAATCAGGGACAACTTGATCAAGCCTATGAATAAGAAAACTGTTTACAAAACCAATGCACAATAACAAAGGTAGTTGTGGTTCGCAGCAACTTGAACCAGGACTGAAATCTGAGCAGTGAGGTTAATTTCTCCTTCCTTAGCCTTATGATTTTGCTCTGTTCTCCTCAGGTTGAAGCACATCCCACCCCATCACCCAGACAGATGGAAAGAACTTGGGAACCTTCCGTCCACCAGGAAAATCACCCTATCCCAGGAGTTTAGTCAGGAGTTTATTCAGCACTGTGCAACATCACTATGTTAGAAATAGATTCACAAGTTATTCTCTCTCATGCAGAATTGTTAGCTCAATGTAACATATGTGTCACGTTTCTCTTCTGCGGGAACAGACCAAGACGCAGCGATGTAGCCAGAATACATATTTAATTATACACGGGACCACGACGGAACAAAACAAAGAACGGAGAACGTAACGATGAACATAACTGAACAGACAAACACAGCTATGAACATACAATAACCCACGAACCCAGAGTGAAACCTACTAGCCTAAATATGGTTCCCAATTAGAGACAACGACACACAGCTGCTCTCTAATTGGAACCATTCAACATAGAAACACGACACCTAGAATGAACAAACCCTACACAAAGACAAAACCAAAACGCCCCAGCCTGAAACTCGGACTGGGCGCAGTACCTCAAAGGCGCGGACTCGGACGCCACCAAAAGTCTGTGGGGGTCTTGCGGGTCGCTTTGTCCCAGGTGGAGGCCCGTGCTGGCCGTGCTGGTCTGACATCCAGAGAACCGGAGGCCCTGGGCCTTCTCCTGGAACTCTGGTGCGTGGAGTTGGAACTGGCCGTGACTGGACCTCGTGATGCTCACTGGAACGCTGGTGCGTGGAGCAGGAACTGGCAGTACTGACTCGTGATGCTCACTGGGACTCTGAGTGCGTGGAGCAGGAACTGGCAGTACTGGACTCGTGATGCTCACTGGGACTCTGGTGCGTGGAGCAGGAACTGGTCGCATTGGACCGTGATGCTCACTGGGACTCTGGTGCGTGGAGCAGGAACTGGTCGCATCGACTCGTGATGCTCACTGGAACTCTGGTGCGTGGAGCAGGAACTGGCAGTACTGGACTTGTGATGCTCACTGGAACTCTGGTGCGTGGAGCAGGAACTGGCAGTACTGGACTTGTGATGCTCACTGGAACTCTGCGCGTGGAGCAGGAACTGGCAGTACCGACTAGTGATGCTCACTGGTACTCTGGTCGCGTGAGCAGGAACTGGCAGTACTGGACTTGTGATGCTCACTGGAACTCTGGTGCGTGGAGCAGGAACTGAGTCAGTACTGGACTTGTGATGCTCACTGGGACGCTTGCGCGTGGAGCAGGAACTGGCAGTACTGGACTGCGTGATGCTCACTGGGACTCTGGCGTGGAGCAGGAACTGGTCGCATTCTGGACTCTCTGAACGCACGGGAGCTTGGTGCGCCGGAGCCGACAGGACGTGCTGGACTCTCTGAACGCACGGGAGCTTGCGCGCCGGAGCCGGGACAGGACGTGCTGGACTCTCTGAACGCACGGGAGCTTGGTGCGCGGAGCCGGGACAGGACGCGGTTGGACTCTCTGAACGCACGGGAGCTTGCGCGCTGGAGCCGGGACAGGACGTGCTGGACTCTCGGAGCGCACGCGGAGCTGGGTGCGCGAGTCGAACAGGACGCGTGCTGGACTCTCGGAGCGCGACGGGAGCTTGGTGCGCCGGAGCCGAACAGGACGCGCTGGACTCTCGGAGCGCACGGGAGCTTGCGCGCCGGAGCCGAGCAGGACGTGCTGGACTCTCGGAGCGCCACGGGAGCTGAGGCGGGGCGGAGCAGGACGTGCTGGACTCTCGGAGCGCACGGGAGCTGGGTGCGTGGAACAGGGACAGGACGTGTAGACACCACTACACGGACTGGGATCTTGGAACACGGAACAGGATCTTGGAACGCTGAACAGGGATCTTGGAACGCGGAACAGGGATCTTGGAACGCGGAACAGGGATCTTGGAACGTGGAACAGGGATCTTGGGAACGTGGAACAGGGATCTTGGAACGTGGAACAGGGATCTTGGAACGTGGAACAGGGATCTCGGAGCGTGGAACGGGACTGGACGTAGAAACCTCCGCCCGGACCGGGATCTGATATGGAGAGCCGACACCATACTCTCCAGCTAGCTCACTAACCCTGGTCTCATGGGTGAGTGGAGCTGAATCTCTCGGACTGGGCTGTGGATACGCACCGGAGATTCTGCCCGTGAAGACCACAGGATAACATGGACCCAAAAAGGCGCACTGGAGGTCTGGCTCGCAGAGTTGGCACCACTCTCCCAGGTAGCACACAGACCTCGGCCCGACCAATGAGTGGCGCTGGGATCTCTCGCACTGGGCTGCGGACACGTACCGGAGACACCGCACACGGAGCTGGAGCAGGATATCCAGGTCCCAGGAGACGTACTGGGGACTTAGTGCGCAGCGATGGCACCACTCTTTCTGGCTGAACACTTATTTTCCCCCGACTGGATGAGTGGAGCAGGAATCACTCGCACCGGCCTCTGAATCCCTATAGGGAAACCGTGCGCAACACTGCCATAGCACGGCCTCCTTCGCTGCGACGCTCTCCCAACGCTCTCTCCATAAAGCACGAGGGGTTGGCTCAGAGTCCCTCCTGAACCGGCCAACCTCCTCGTGTGCCCCCCCAAAAAGTTTCTTGGGGCAGCCTTTACGGACCTCCGTGCCAGGCGAGATCCGATGAGGTCCTCCTGGTCCAGCACTCCCGAGTCTCTCGCTGCTTGGTCTTCGTTTGCGGGTTATTCTGTCACGTTTCTCTTCTGCGGGAACAGACCAAGACGCAGCGATGTAGCCAGAATACATATTTAATTATACACGGGACCACGACGGAACAAAACAAAGAACGGAGAACGTAACGATGAACATAACTGAACAGACAAACACAGCTATGAACATACAATAACCCACGAACCCAGAGTGAAACCTACTAGCCTAAATATGGTTCCCAATTAGAGACAACGACACACAGCTGCCTCTAATTGGGAACCATTACCCAACATAGAAATACGACACCTAGAATGAACAAACCCTACACAAAGACAAAACCAAAACGCTCCAGCCTGAAACTCGGGACTGGGCGTTACAATATGACTGTCATTCTACAATACAGACATGGGTGATTTCTGTCCCAGTGAACTGCACCGTGTGCAAGTAGTATTCCTGCCCAGCAAACACCATGTTCAACTATTCATGGCCTACAATTTAGACCACAATAAGTTGAATGAGGTGTTAGTGAAAGTCTGGAACAAAAACCTGCAAACTTCTGTCCTGTGTATAAAAAAACAAGTGGCTGTCATGACTAAATTTGCCCTCATGAACTAAACAAGCTTTTGAATGTTAATCTCCTTGATATTACTCACTTGCTAAAAGGTTTATTCTACTGATCCATTTGCTTTATGTTTGTATTCTTATCTTTTAATATTTCTTATTGTCACCGCTAAAAAAGCATCCACAACATTATTTGCCAATTATAATTTCAGGCTCAATATTAATGTCATGTAAGTGTTTCAAAATAAGAAGTCTGTTTATTCTCTGTAAACTACAGAAACCTCCAGGTCCCAGACAACATGTCATTATGTCATTATGGAACCTGCCATTAATCGGTAGTAAAGATGTCATTATAACCTTTCCCACTTGGAGATTTATTGACAGCGGTCATGCTAACGATTCTAATCTCTCACGACTTCTCTACATTATCTGATTGTCTCTGCACCTCCCCCTGACCTAGATTACCTTGCCTCTAACTTTGTTATGCTATATAACCTTAGCCTCTGTCACAGGCTTTCATCTCGCTATCGGTAGCAAACCCCGGGAGATGAGGCTAACATAACCCTAACCCGGACATGATACATACAGTATATTTGCTTACAATAATTTATACTTCAGCATTTGGCTCTATAACACCTGATCCATATATATTGAAAGTCACAGATGCTTGGATTGACAGTAATGATTTAAGTCTGTTAAACATTTTATCATGAGTTAGTTGTAGGAAGACTTTGTAGCTAAGTTGATCATACAGTAGGGGTAGTTACTCAGTCCATTGTGGCTGACACAGGGCCAGTATGCCACTAAAGCATGCTTAATGTCGGTGCACTTTCAGCCGCTAAACATCCGAGTTGCAGGTAAGAAGACAAGACTCATCTTTGTTCAACGACACAGCTTTTCTTTTGAAAGTAGTGTCACCCCAGCAAACACACAACCACCAAACAAAGTCCCCTACTTGTGGGCCTTAACATGCTGTACATGAGTTGTCAGTGTCATTTCAAAGGCATGTCACACTTAATAAAGAAACAATAGCTGGTTAGAAGCACAGACAGGTGTAATGCCATAGGTTCGGCATATTTGCTCCAAAGTTCCCAACCTTTTCCCATCCTTGACCATTTAGAGATGCTCAACTCACCCTCCTTGATTCGACAACAATTTTGTTCTGCCAGTAGGCCACAGTATCTTCTTTGAATCTCGTGGTGACAATCAATCATTCCAGTCCAGTCTGAGGAAGAAGAAGAATTGATCAGATTCATACAATCCACATGGTTTAGCCTATACACCTGGAACACTTTCCAACAGAGCGATTCTTCTTTTGAAGAATACTGTTGAAGATATATTGACTAAGAAGAGTGTGGTAGTAGGAAGCAGAGCTGAAGGGCTGGTTCCAGCCTTCAGAGCATTAATCTCATGCTCATTCTCTCTCTTCTTTCACTCTCTCTCTCTTTTTCTCTCTTTCTGTCTGGCCCTCAGCCAACCCACGGCAGCCCAGCAGAGCGGTATGAGATACATAGAAGGAAACCTGTCACAACAGGTTCCAAAGGCCTAGCTACTGTACTGCTGAAGTCACCACTTCTGTCTCTCTCTCCTTCCCTCATTCTTTACCCGATTCGAAGAAGGTGACTTGTGTGAATGGGGCATCAGATACACTTTAATCACATCCCCTATCCACTGGCAGAGAGTAGGTACTTAGCCCTGGTTTCAGAGCTCATCCACGTCAATGGAACCTGTAGGATAGGATCTGGTTCTCTCTGTGTAGTTGCACCAATCATAAAAGCCTGTATAGCACATTAGTTCAATTATCTAGTTTGGTCTATTGACACTAATTGCTGTTCTTTGATTGCATCAGGGCTCTCGTTTGCTATGGCAATATATTATTATTTTATCATTTTTTTGTAGATTGAACCTTTTTGACATTTTGATGCATCTGCAGAAAAGAGCATTAGCTAACGAATGAAACTGCTGGATTAGACGTACCCAGATGTGTCCAGGTGTGTCGCGGATGCAGTGCCAGGCAGTCAGGTGCTGAGCAGACGGCACAGGCTCAGAGAAGAAGTGCCAGGTGTGTCACACTCTGTCAGACCGGTCACATGCCAAGGTGGTTGTTGGTTTAGATAGACTGAGTGGCGCTGGGTAGAGGAGAGATGTTGACCCTTTGAGCCTCTCATTGAGAAAGGAAATGATGGACTGAACCGCTGAAGACCTCTTCCAAACTTTTATACTGACAGATGGATCAAGACCAACGCCTGAGCCAGAGAGGGAGAGAAGGGGAGGAGGGGGGAAGGAGAGAGAGAGAAAGAAAGTAAGAGAGAGGAGTGGAAGAGGTATGTCAATACAGGTAAATTCCTACCCTACCCTCCAAGTAAACCAAGAAAGTAGCACCTTCCCTCCCTCTCTTCTTCCCTCTCTCTCTCTCCTTCCTTCCTTCTCTCTCTCTTCTTCCCACTCTCAGCTACCTTATTATTCAAACCAGGCTGAGGTGAATGATAGATAGACAGAGGGATAAGTTACAGATGAATAAAATCTTAGGTTACAGTGTGAGGTGTCAGCCAACCTCTCAACTCAGTCAAGTAGCCACAGGGGGCTCGTCCTGACAGAACCAGGGATTTCTGAAGCGGTGGAATATGGGAAATAAGTCCTAAAGGGCACTTTGTTGAAATGACACCAAACCTCACTTGGTAAAAAAAAAAACGTCCTGGAGCACTGAGGTGTCCTTGTTTGCTGTTGTTTTACTAGAATGGTTTATTTTCAGGCAATGGAAAGGGGGTAAATTCTAGTCTTGAATCATTCTCCGTTGGTTGCCACCTTAGCACATGCTCCAGACAGGCTCATCAAAACAAACTGATCATGCAAATCTCTGAAACAATTGATGCCGCAAAACACATGTAACACAATTTGCCCATTTACCTACGTGTAACTGCTATGTTATTACATGGTAATAGAGTGTAGTGGGTGCTAGAAAGAAACATTTTTATTTATTTATTTATTTCACCTTTATTTAACCAGGTAGGCAAGTTGAGAACAAGTTCTCATTTACAACTGCGACTTGGCCAAGATAAAGCAAAGCAGTTTGACACATACAACAACACAGAGTTACACATGGAGTAAAACAAACATACAGTCAATAATACAGTAGAAAAAAAAACGAATCTATACACAAAGAGTGCAAATGAGGTAGGATAAGGAAGGTAAGACAATAAATAGGCCATGGTGGCAGAGTAATTACAATATAGTAATTTAACACTGGAATGGTAAATGTGCAGTAGATGAATGTGCAATGTAGAAAAAACTGGGGTGCAGAGGAACAAGATAAATAAATAAATACGGTAGGGGATGAGGTAGTTGGTTGGGCTATTTACAGATGGGCTATAAACAGGTACAGTGGTCTGTGAGCTGCTCTGACAGCTGGTGCTTAAATCTGGTGAGGGAGATAAGTGTCTCCAATTTCAGGGATTTTTGTAGTTCATTCCAGTCATTGGCAGCAGAGAACTGGAAAGAGAGTCGGCCAAAGGAGGAATTGGCTTTGGGGGTGACCAGTGAGATATACCTGCTAGAGCGCGTGCTACAGGTTGGTGCTGCTAAGGTGACCAGCGAGCTGAGATAAGGCGGGACTTTACCTAGCAGGGACTTGTAGATGACCTGGAGCCAGTGGATATGGCGACGAGTGTAAAGCGAAGGCCAGCCTACGAGAGCGTACAGGTCGCAGTGGTGGGTGGTATATGGGGCTTTGGTAACAAAACGGATGGCACTGTGATAGACTGCATCCAATTTGTTGAGTAGAGTATTGGAGGCTATTTTGTAAATGACATCAGGGAAGTCGAGGATCGGTAGGATGGTCAGTTTTACGAGGGTATGTTTGGCAGCATGAGTGAAGGAAGCTTTGTTGCGAAATAGGAAGCCAATTCTAGATTTAATTTTAGATTGGAGATGTTTGATGTGAGTCTGGAAGGAGAGTTTACAGTCTAACCAGACACCTAGGTATTTGTAGTTGTCCACATAATCTAAGACAGAACCGCCCAGAGTAGTGATGCTGGGCCACGAGGGGACAGGTGCGGGCAGCGATCGGTTGAAGAGCATGCATTTAGTTTTACTTATGCGTTTAAGAGCAATTGTAGGCCACGGAAGGAGAGTTGTATGGCATTGAAGCTCGTCTGGAGGGTAGTTAACACAGTGTCCAAAGAGGGGCCAGAAGTATACAGAATGGTGTCGTCTGCGTACAGGTGAATCAGAGACTCCCCTGCAGCAAGAGCGACATCATTGATGTATACAGAGAAGAGAGTCGGCCCAAGAATTGAACCCTGTGGCACCCCCATAGAGACTGCCAAAGGCCCGGACAACAGGCCCTCTGATTTAAAACACTGAACTCTATCAGAGAAGTAATTGGTGAACCATGCGAGGCAGTCATTTGAGAAACCAAGGCTGTCGAGTCTGCCGATAAGGATGTGATGATTGACAGAGTCGAAAGCCTTGGCCAGATCAATGAAAACGGCTGCACAATAATGTCTCTTATCGATGGCGGTTATGATGTCATTTAGGACCTTGAGCGTGGCTGAGGTGCACCCATGACCAGCCCTGAAACCAGATTGCATAGCAGAGAAGGTACGGTGGGATTCGAAATGGTTGGTAATTTGTTTGTTAACTTGGCTTTCAAAGACCTTAGAAAGGCAGGGTAGGATAGATATAGGTCTGTAGCAGTTTAGGTCAAGAGTGTCTCCCCCTTTGAAGAGGGGGATGACCGCAGCTGCTTTCAGTCTTTGGGAATCTCATACGTCACGAAAGAGAGGTTGAACAGGCTAGTAATAGGGGTTGCAACAATTTCAGCAGATAATTTTAAAAAGAAAGGTTCCAGATTGTCTAGCCCGGCTGATTTGTAGGGCTCCAGATTTCGCAGCTCTTTCAGAACACCAGCTAACTGGATTTGGGAGAAGGAGAAATGGGGGAGGCTTGGGCGAGTTACTGAGGGGGGTGCAGGGTTATTGACCGGGGTAGGGGTAGCCAGGTGGAAAGCATGGCCAGCCGTAGGAAAACGCTTATTGAAATTTTCAATTATTGTGGGTTTATCGGTGGTGACAGCGTTTCCTATCCTCAATGCAGTGGGCAGCTGGGAAGAGGTGCTCTTATTATCCATGGACTTTACAGTGTCCCAGAACTTTTTGGAGTTTGTGTTACAGGAGGCAAATTTCTGCTTAAAAAAGCTAACCTTGGCTTTCCTAACTGCCAGTGTATATTGATTCCTTACTTCCCTGAAAAGTTGCATATCACGGGGGCTGTTCGATGCTAATGCAGAACGCCACAGGATGTTTTTGTGCTGGTCAAGGGCAGTCAAGGCTGGAGAGAACCAAGGGCTATATCTATTCCTGGTTCTACATTTCTTGAATGGGGCATGCTTATTTAAGATGGTGAGGAAGGCACTTTTAAAGAACAACCAGGCATCCTCTACTGGCGGGATGAGGTCAATATCCTTCCAGGATACCCTGGCCAGGTCGATTAGAAAGGCCTGTTCGCTGAAGTGTTTTAGGGAACGTTTAACAGTAATGAGGGGAGATCGTTTGACCGCAAACCCATTACGGATGCAGGCAATGAGGCAGTGATCGCTGAGATCTTGGTTGAAAACAGCAGGGGTGTATTTGGAGGGCAAGTTAGTTAGGATGACATCTATGAGGGTGCCCGTGTTTACGGCTTTGGGATTGTACCTAGTAGGTTCAATTATGATTTGTGTGAGGTTTAGGCATCAAGCTTAGATTGTAGGATGGCCGGGGTGTTAAGCATGTCCCAGTTTAGGTCACCTAGCAGCACGAACTCTGAAGATAGATGGGGGGCAATCAGTTCACATATGGTGTCCAGAGCACAGCTAGGGGCAGTATGTTACATATCTACAGTATGTTACATATCTACAGTGTGTTACATGCCTACAGTATGTTACATATCTACAGTGTGCTACATATCTACAGTGTGTTACATACCTACAGTGTGTTACATATCTACAGTATGTTACATATCTACAGTATGTTACATATCTACAGTGTGTTACATATCTACAGTATGTTACATACCTACAGTATGTTACATATCTACAGTATGTTACATAGGTATAGGGGCTACTTCAGGTAAAGTGTTGCCAGTTTGTTAACTCTGAAATGACGTGTGTCATTACTACAGTACAATACAGTACAGTTAATTTTAATCCCACACTTTATTTTTCTCAAGGTGTGTTGGTGCCAATGATTAAATCAAGCTTTACCAACAAACACCACTTGAACATCAGAAAAGAAAGGAAACCATAAGATGGCTGTCCCCACAGGAGATAAAAGACAACAGACTGACTTACTGTGACCTAAACCTCTTGTTGTGTTGCTTGGCTGCTGCCTCTAATTGGGCCATGTCATCAGAATGACTCATACTGCATCTGGAACTCTTATATGTAACAAGTTCAGCAAATCAGAACACATATACATATTCATATGAATGAGAACTTTCAATCATTCACCGATTCTGTTACTGTGAGTTTTTATTGTGGTTATTTGGCTCAGGTGCTGACAGGGTTGCTCCCTGTACACACCTGCTTACCTGATAACACCTGACAACAGCTGCCCTGGAAATAATAGAGAGCTGCCAATCAGAGCTCTGCTCTTACTAGACTGGTAACCTAGGTAAGAGATGCTAGGTGAAGATGCCACACACAGCCAGGCCAGGCCAGACAGGGTAGCTTGACTACAGTACAGACAATCCTGATGCCAGTGACCTGGCAGAGAGCTAGATGCTAAAGTTGTGTAAACTGCCAATACAAAATTATTATAACAAAGTGATGTTTATAACACATGTAAAACGCAGTGTTTCTTATAGAACAAAAACTGCGGGTACTGTATGTGGTACTGTATGTGGGTAGCTTGATGTTTGACGCCAATGTGAGAGGCAGGTGAGAGAGGTAACATGTTGATGACCTGGTTTACTCAGAAAGAGAGGAAAAATTATATTGTGTCCTTAAATATCATGATTTATGAGTTCATGTTTTAAAACTCTAAAAGGAACACTCCCAACCCCCAGGGAACATAAATAGATTTATAACTTAGTGATTCCACTCTTGGCTCATGGTCAAGGTATATAAATTAGAAATGTATTTACTCTCCCAGTGATTCAGTGGGAACATCCCAAATGGCACCATATGCACTTTTGACCTGGGCCCTGTCAAAACTAGTGTACAATGGAGGAAACGGGGTGCCATTTGGGACACATACTATATGCTATTAAACAGCAGCTGTCTACCCAGCAGACATATTAGAACAATATTATGCAGGTTTCTTATTTTAGCTCTCTTTGAAAAGAAAAAGGGGCATAAAAACACACTGTGAAAATATAACGTGTACCTTATCTTAAACAGAGTGCAGTAGCCTATAGAAAATGTGTGAATGACCTACAGTGCATTCGGAATGTATTCAGACCCCTTGACTTTTTCCACATTTTGTTACATTACAGCCTTATTCTAAAATTGATTAAATCGTTTTTTTCCCTCATTAATCTACACACAATATCCCATAATGACAAAGCAAAAACATTTTTTTTTTTAATATCACATTTACATAAGCATTCAGACCCTTTACTCAGTACTTTGTGGAAGCACCTTTGGCAGCGATTACAGCCTTGAGTCTTCTTGGGTATGACGCTACAAGCTTGGCACACTTGCATTTGGGGAGTTTCTCCCATTCTTCTCTGCAGATCCTCTCAAGCTCTGTCAGGTTGGATGGGTAGCGTTGCTGCACAGCTATTTTCAGGTCTCTCCAGAGATGTTAGATCGGGTTCAAGTCCGGGCTCTGGCTGGACCACATAAGGACGTTTAGAGACTTGTACCGCGAAGCCACTCCTGCGTTGTCTTGGCTGTGTGCATAGGGTCGTGTGCGTAGCGACTCCTGTGGCGGGCCGGGCGCAAGCACGCTGATACGGTCGTCAGGTGTACGGTGTTTCCTCCACCACATTGGTGCTGCTGGGTTTCGGGTTAAGTGGGCATTGTTCCAAGAAGCAGTGCGGCTTGGTTAGGTTGTGTTTTGGAGGACGCATGGCTCTCGACCTTCGCCTCTCCCGAGTTGAAGCGATGAGATAAGACAGTAACTACCAATTGGATACCACGAAATTGGGGGGGGGAAAGGTGTAAAGAATTGTTTTTATAATAATAATAATGGTCTTAAAGGCGATGATGACTCACCCGTTATGGAAACTGTGGTAGTAAATTGTCCGTCACTCTCCTCAATTCTCCTCAAGACAGAGTTGCTGGAAGGAAACACCCGACTATGCATGGTACCACCCTACTACCCATCTATGCATGGAACCACTGAGTGTTTCTCTTGTTTGTTTGTCCTCTGAGTGACACTACCATGCAATGATCACGGTAGAACCCAAATGTTTTATATGTTATACAAATTCCCAAGCTGTCCCTCATACCATCATGGTCACCTAATCATCCCCAGCTTACAATTGGCTCATTCATCCCCCTCCTCTCCCCTGTAACTATTCCCCAGGTCGTTGCTGTAAATGAGAACGTGTTCTCAGTCAACTTACCTGGTAAGTTTATTTTATTCATTTCCTTCTTTACCCTAAATTATTATTTAGTATTTTCCTTTATTTTTTTACCTACTGCTTTGAATGGATTCTGAATTATCAGAAAGCTATATAATTGAAAACAGCAATAAGAACATTGAAATAGAAAGGATTTGCCTTCCGTACCCTTCAAACCAATTGGGGTCTCCATCAGTGGGCGTAATCCTATGGGTGCCAATGGGAATTGAGGCCATCATTTTTGCCCAAATTCATATTCTGCAATCCTATAGGAAGTGGGTATGAAGGAAGCAGTGCCACAAAATGTATGAACCCCAGAAATCAACGTGCAAACCAAATCGAGATGTCATCATCAGACACTAGCTGTAATGCAATTACAACCAATACAAATAATTCCACATTTAGTTTGAGATGGCCTGTACTTGGACACTTGAAATGATTCTCCTATTTGGAGGGGTTGTGTGTTCAGCATTTAATAGAGTAGACATGATACATAAAAACTGTTAAAACAATAATAAAAAAATATAAATTTTGTGCAACAGCTGCAAGGACTAAGATCACAACATTTCATAACAATATGCCACTGATGGATTTCCTGACATCAAAATAACATAACACAGATTGCCATTCACATTAAATAGATGTTTGATCATTTTTTGCTGTTTTTGACATAATAATGTGTTCAGAGAAACATAAATGATCTCATAGATTACCCCTATAATCCCCTAACCTCAAATAAAGTTATATTCTAGTCTATTCTATTCTGTTCTGTTCTATTCCCCAAACAGACACAGTGTTTTCGCCTCGGGTCCGCTCCTCTAAACTTAAGCAGATTTGGCAATCCCAAAAATTATTAAATACTACCTGCATAGTTTAGCTGTACAAAAAAAACATTTCAATTTAGTAATTTAAATTAATTTAATTCAAATCAATCAAAACTTTGACAGAGTGGAGGAGGAGTACCAGTCCGACCGGTAAACAGATACTGTGTGTGTTGTTATATGGAGTGTGTATACAGTAGCAGCCTAGATCACCCTGAATGGGTTGACCATCAGCACTGTCTTCTGTTTACAGCCTGTCCCAGATGTAGAGCCTGTCCCAGATGTAGAGCCTGTCCCAGATGTAGAGCCTGTCCCAGATGTAGAGGTGTACATACAGTATCTCTCCCCTCTTCCTATCCCTCCACTCTCCTCCTCCTCCTCCTCCTCCTCCTCCTTCCCTCCTTGCCGGTGTCTCTGGATCAGGAGGTGGGTATGGTGGTAACATTGGCCCAGTCAGGGAAGGTGTTGAGATTGAAAATGGCTGATCCCCAGGTGTTCAGGGCGATGTTGATGGTGATGACACCTATAATGTTCAGCATGAATCCAGCCTTTGCCTGTTGTCAGTGCAGTGAAAAACATGGGTCATAGACTGAATGTTTCACAACCATGTATTCTACTAGCCTGCATCCAAACTGAATTGCTCTGTTTCACTACTGGTTTCAATGACTCAATCAATGAATCACATATATTTACAGAATTAAACCCTTTTTAAGAGATGACCAGACTGAAATCATGAAGTGAAAAATAACAATTTAGTTGGATCCAGTATAGTATTTCACTCTACACAAAGTACTGTATGGAGAGAGGTGCGAGGTGAGGGGTGAAGGGCTGTAGGTCGTACCATGTCCATTACTTTGAGGTTGCCATAGGAGAAGGCGATGGCATTAGGGGGCGTGGCCACCGGCAACATGAAGGCCATCGAGGCACAGATGGTGCAGGGCAGCATGACGTACAGCGGGTGGAGCTTAATGGCTACGGCCTGGGAACAGACAGACAGGGTCATACATGGGTCAGAGGGGGGAAATTAACATGTAGTGTATGCCAGACCTGGGTCCAATACACATGTCATATACTTAGCTGTGCTTGATTTAGTTTTCCTGGTAAAATGGAACCAATGGAATAGTCCCAAAAGGACAAACTCCAAACTAAATCTAGCACCACTTAAAATCATTGATCCAGGTTTGCTAAGTGAACATCTGTGTTACCATGTGTGTTGCCTGGGTGTGGGTATGCGAATTTGTAAGGGATTCTCTCTGATCTTACCATAGAGGCCAGTATAGGCAGGAACAGTGTGGTGGTAGCTACATTACTGGAGCACTCAGTGAAAGTGGCGGTGAATAGAGACAGGAGGAAAGAGATGGCAACGGGAGGGATGGACTGCAGGGGGGCCATACTTTCTCCTAGCCACTGAGACAGACCAGACGTCTTCACAAATAGAAAAACATAACCACAGTTGTCATCATTTTTGTTACAAAAACTTGAACACACAGACCGATTCAGACCGACCAACCCAACGACAGACTGACGGTACCTCGCTGCCCCGGGCCAGAGCGACGCCTCCTCCCACTAGCAGGAGAATGTTCCAGGGCATCTTCTTATGGACCACGTCCCAGTTGAGCAGGGTGGGAGGGACCTTCAGGGGCTTTCCTATAGGGACAAGGCACACACTGGAGAATGACACAAGGTTTACAATCACGGTCCTTATAGCCTCGATTCCAGGAACTCCTGCGGGAACTTGGTAGTATGGTAATGCAAGTTAGGAAGGTACATTGTATCTCTGTCCAAATCTACTGTATATGGTCAGAGATTATATTGTTACAGTGTACTGGACTCTGTCCTAGATAGTGCTGTACTAACTTATGCCTACTTACATTGCTACTCAAGATGCAAAGGCCATCAATAACTCCTAGATACTAACATGACCATGAAAACACTCTATGCCAGGAATAGAAAACTGAAGTCAAAGAGCCATGACAAGGCACCTCAAAGTCTGCCTCGCAAACTCTGCTGCCTCGCACTCCAAACTCAAACTCTTCACTAAGTGCCTTTAATCATTGTGACACATGTATTTACCAAATACATTCAGTTGCCGCCGTTTTGAGGTAGGTGCTGAATTACTGGAGCCCTCCGTTTTGCAGCTTGACCTTGTCACTTATCAGGAGTAAGAACACTAAACTCAGCTTAGGTTACAGCGGGAGAAAAGGGAATATGTGTTTATAAGTGTCCACAAGTCATTTATTGATTTGAAAGGTATTTATTTTGGGGACAGAACAGAGAGTAGAGCCGTGTAGGGCTGACCTTGAGGCTAGCGCTATCATGCTGCAGCTCCCTCTGATGTTTCTTGGAGTGTGTGTGTGTGTGTGTGTGTGTGTGTGTGTGTGTGTATGTGTGTGTGTGTGGTGTGTGTGTGTGTGTGTGTGTGTGTGTGTGTGTGTGTGTGTGTGTGTGTGTGTGTGTGTGTGTGTGTGTGTGTGTGTGTGTGTACGTGTGTGTGTGTGTGTGTGTGCGAGCGTGTGTGTGTGAGCCCTGGGAAGTGAGAGTGCTATCAGGACAATTACAAAGCACTGAGTCAGCAAGATTGCATTTCTATTCCAGGGGTTCTTAAACGTTTTCAGCCTGGTACCCAAATGAGAAATTCCTGGGACCCAAGCTCCTAAAAACACGCCCTCTTTTAGGTGCACTCCCAGCACGTGGGAAAAATATTTTAGAGGCCCCCTCCTGGAGGCGGAGAGAAACATTTTAGTTTTAAAGTTAATTCCCTGCAATTCTACACATTTTGCCATGTTAATATGATATCTGATTGAGAGTGACTAACAAAATCAATGGGAGGTCAGGACCCCTGGGCATGTGTCCTGCGTGACCGGTCACTATTCGGCCATGACTACTAAGTTTAGATAGCTGCCTAGATTAATTTACCAATCTAAATATTGTTAGCTGACATGGCTAATTGAGTGACTGTTAATGACTGACAGAACAAGAGAAAAACTTCTGATGCACAACCAAAATTCGAAATTGCACATTGTGTATTTTACTATTCTAACTTTCAACAGTAAGTTGAGACCCGGATTGAGTTCCCCCAAAAAATAATGTCACGATTCACCATTAACATGTCCAACCCATACTTTAAGAAAGGCCGCTCTATACAATAGTATCACAGACAGGAAGACACACACACCGTCTCTCTCAATCGCACACTCATAAACACACCCATGTCAAATCACATGGTTAGCAGATGTTAATGCGAGGGTAGCGAAATGCTTGTGCTTCTAGTTCCAACACTGCAGTAAAATCTAACAAGTAATCAAACATTTCCCAACAACTACCTAATACACACAAATCTAACAAGTAACCTAACAATTCCTAACAACCACCTAATACACACAATCTAAAGGGCTGAATGAGAATATGTTACATGTAAATATATGGATGAGCGATGGCTGAGCGGCATAGGCAAGGTGCAGTAGATGGTATAAAATACAGTATATACATGTGATATGAGTAATGTAAGATATGTAGACATTATTAAAGTGGCATTATTTAGAGTGCCATTGTTTAAAGTGACTAGAGATCCATTTATTAAAGTGTCCAGTGATCGGGTTTCAATGTACTCACCACTCAAAGATATATTGACAAAAAACACACACATGCACAAACGTGGATACACACACACATACCATCCTCAGAGTACCCTCCACATCTGGGTAGTTGGGACGGGATCACAAAGAACAGCGTTGACATCAGCATGGCCACTGTGCCATCAGTGACGTACCTGGGACATATACATCTACATATAAACAAGGTCTCTCAGTCCCACTCAACGTGTCCCTATGTATTAATATGGTAGTTACTCAGGCATGTACAGTGTAATTACAGTTTATGTGCATATTATGTGTAAAGCTGTATTTGTTGCTTACAAAGAGCAAAGACTGGGAAACACAGCAGAAAGCTATCAGATAAAAAAAAGTGAGATAACCAGGCAGAACCACAGAGAGTTACAACACAGAACATACTGATATCTATCACTCACGGTTTGTCCTTGTTGAAGAGTGCAGTGGCCCAGCCAGGCATGAAGCCTGGTTCTCTGGTGAACCAGAGCAGGACCAGCAGGACAAACATCACCATGATACAGCCCTCAGCAAAGGAGACACTGCCCAGCTTCTTATACTCATTTTTAATCACCCCGTACGCCTCCTTGTCACCATCTTTATTCGTCCCACCGCCAAACAACTTCTTCATGCTGTGGGTGAATGGGCCAAATAGATCCGAGACATATCAGAGATCTCTATACAACACCGTATAGGGCGCTGCGTCTTATATAGGCTTTTATCTACTTTGTCTATAGGTCATAATCTAACATGAATGGACAATGAAGTATCTACTTAAGGGAAATATGATCATAAATCATTACCTTCTATTGTGCTTATTATATTGCATTTTGATGATTGGATATGTTCGTGAATGTGTCCCCTTTCAACATGGATTGCAGGCACATAATCACATTGCTTCAGCTTCCTGCCAAGAGACAGTGTTATTGATGTTTTGACTGGAGGTTAAACATAACAGGAAAGAAGGACTCACTTGCAGCCCAGGTACATAAACTGCAGCCACAGCCAGGAGATGATCAGCATCAGAACCATGTTGGGGAAGGAGAAACCAAACCAGCTGGCAAAGTTGATGATGTCTCCATTTCCTGGGAACAGTCTGTGGGGAAAGAATGATAGAATGATAGAATTAGAACTAGCATCAGTTACATGAACATTCCAAGGGGTACTGTACTGTAGGTACACCCAACATGGCCGCTGGGGCTGTGCACCCACCACAAAATGCTGCATTGAACGGGAATGTGCAGGGAATTCTAATTCTATCGAGGAAGTGACAGAGATGTTAGCTAACTCCAAAGCCAAGGAACTACTTTACAGTCAGTGTATCCAGCCTTGTGCTTTAGCAGCTGTAAACAAAGTACACAGTTTTCCCAGAGAAGAACAGTTGCTAAACCAGTGTGCAATACTGTATCCACACACAATAACCCTTTATTGAGAGCTACTCAGATGGTTAACTTACTGTATTTACTTGTAATAATACCCATACATAGTAAGCCTTTATAAACAGACATATAAACACACTCGTCGACCAGTCCTTTGAGGATGAGGTTCGGGGCGGTGCCGGTGAGGGTGGCTGTTCCTCCGATGCTGGCAGCGTAACACACACTGAGACTCATGCCTTTATCCAGGTTCAGGTACTTAGCCTCCCTCTTTAGCCTCCTCTCCCTCGCCTCCGGACTCTCCTCCACCTCTGGCTCCGGCTCTGGAGGGAGAGAACCATGGTTCAGCCATTCAGAATGTTCAGGGGTTAGAGGTCAGTCTGTCAGAAGTTTTCCTAAGGGTAACTAAGAGATTAGGGCAAATATTTTCCACCTGTTGTTTTCAGGGAGTCTGAAACAGGGATGGTATTGAATATGATGTACAATATGTCTGAGTAATTTGTATTCCATCTTAGCCAGACAAGATAAGTCCAAACAATCTTGTCTTGAACAGACAAAATCAATAAGGTCACATCCTGAATTAGCTTATCAATATCTCTTACTTATTTGTGTTCCTCTACTAAAATGAATGGTTGAACAATTGACAGAAAGGTGTTTCGGGGAATCCACAACAGGTGTGAATGAGGTGTGTTAGTCCTTGGCTGGAACAAAAGCCTGTCCACCCTGTGGGTTTCAAGGACTATGACTGAGGAACACTGATGTTGAGAGAACACACACTGTATTCTACTTACCTAACTGGACGCCATTCTTCATGGGTTTGACATCCTTTGTACATTTAGTAGCACCTCCATCATCTGACAAATAATGGAGATATACATCATTACAAAAACAGAAAAATGTGAATCAGCTTGTGATTGTGAAAGCTCATGGCGAACTAATAGACACATAGTCTTGTGGTACCAGGCTGCATTTTAGTTTGAGAATGGATTGAGAAACCTAGAACGGATGGTGTCGAGGCTAATGGACACAAAAAAAGTTACTCTCACCACACACAAACACACATACATACATACAGTATATCACAAAAGTGAGTACACCCCTCACATTTTTGTAAATATTTGAGTATATCTTTTCATGTGACAACACTGAAGAAATGACACTTTGCTACAATGTAAAGTAGTGAGTGTACAGCTTGTATAACAGTGTAAATTTGCTGTCCCCTCAAAATAACTCAACACACAGCCATTAATGTCTAAACCGCTGGCAACAAAAGTGAGTACACCCCTAAGTGAAAATGTCCAAATTGGGCCCAATTAGCCATTTTCCCTTCCCGGTGTCATGTGACTCGTTAGTGTTACAAGGTCTCAGGTGTGAATGGGGAGCAGGTGTGTTAAATTTGGTGTCATCGCTCTCACACTTCCTCATACTGACTGGTCACTGGAAGTTCAATATGGCACCTCATGGCAAAGAACTCTCTGAGGATCTGAAAAAAAGAATTGTTGCTCTACATAAAGATGGCCTGGGCTATAAGAAGATTGCCAAGACCCTGAAACTGAGCTGCAGCACGGTGGCCAAGACCATACAGCGGTTTAACTGGACAGGTTCCACTCAGAACAGGCCTCGCCATGGTCGACCAAAGAAGTTGAGTGCACGTGCTCAGCGTCATATCCAGAGGTTGTCTTTGGGAAATAGACGTATGAGTGCAGCCAGCATTGCTGCAGAGGTTGAAGGGGTGGGGGGTCAGCCCGTCAGTGCTCAGACCATACGCCGTACACTGCATCAAATTGGTCTGCATGGCTGTCGTCCCAGAAGGAAGCCTCTTCTAAAGATGATGCACAAGAAAGCCCGCAAACAGTTTGCTGAAGACAAGCAGACTAAGGACATGGATTACTGGAACCATGTCCTGTGGTCTGATGAGACCAAGATAAACTTATTTGGTTCAGATGCTATCAAGCGTGTGTGGCGGCAACCAGGTGAGGAGTACAAAGACAAGTGTGTCTTGCCTACAGTCAAGCATGGTGGTGGGAGTGTCATGGTCTGGGGCTGCATGAGTGCTGCCGGCACTGGGGAGCTACAGTTCATTGAGGGAACCATGAATGCCAACATGTACTGTGACATATTGAAGCAGAGCATGATCCCCTCCCTTCGGAGACTGGGCCGCAGGGCAGTATTCCAACATGATAACAACCCCAAACACACCTCCAAGACGACCACTGCCTTGCTAAAGAAGCTGAGGGTAAAGGTGATGGACTGGCAAAGCATGTCTCCAGACCTAAACCCTATTGAGCTTCTGTGGGGCATCCTCAAACGGAAGCTAGAGGAGTGCAAGGTCTCTAACATCCACCAGCTCCGTGATGTTGTCATGGAGGAGTGGAAGAGGACTCCAGTGGCAACCTGTGAAGCTCTGGTGAACTCCATGCCCAAGAGGGTTAAGGCAGTCCTGGAAAATGATGGTGGCCACACAAAATATTGACACTTTGGGCCCAATTTGGACATTTTCACTTAGGGGTGTACTCACTTTTGTTGCCAGCGGTTTAGACATTAATGGCTGTGTGTTGAGTTATTTTGAGGGGACAGCAAATTTACACTGTTATACAAGCTGTACACTCACTACTTTACATTGTAGCACAGTGTCATTTCTTCAGTGTTGTCACATGAAAAGATATACTCAAATATTTACAAACATGTGAGGGGTGTACTCACTTTTGTGATATACTGTACATACACCTCACCCCACACACACACCCCTTCCTCTTAACAACACACACATATGGTAATACTGTTCTCCTTGTCACCCATATCAAAGGCTTGGTTGTCCTGGCCCTTAGGCACCCCAGTCCCGGCCCCCCTGATGGCCATCAGGTCCATCTCCCTCTCCTCTGCCTTGGCCTCAGTGTCAAAAAGCTGTTTCAACACAGCATTAGCGATGGCCAGCATCATGGCAGTGGAGGCTATGTTACTGATCCACATGGACAGGAAGGCTGTGGTGCCCATGAAGCCCATCATCAGACTGGAGAGACAGGGAGGGAGGAGAGAGTGGATGGAGGAGAGAGAGAGAAATCATTTAAAAAGGAAACAGATAAGACATTTAACATGAATTATCACTAGACCAAAAATCTCTGTAATAGGAGAATTAAAACAGGAAAGGGGGTCTCTTACAGGGCAGGCCTCACCCCTACTATGAGCAGTACTCTGAGGGCGATGCGTTTGTGAAGGTTCCATTGTTCCACAGCTATAGCCATCAACAGCCCCCCGACGAACAGCATGTTAGAGTCCTTCATGTACTGGATACACACCTGGATGAGAGACAGACAGGGGGGTTCTGAATGAGTGTACTGGCCTGAGACAGGTTCTGCTTATAAATACGATAATATTCTAAACATGGGATCAACAGTAAAGACTTTATCAACAGTACTTACACTACCGTTCAAAAGTTTGGGGTCACATAGAAATGTCCTTTTTTTTTAAAGAAAAGCAAAAAAATTTGTCCATTAAAATAACATCAAATTGATCAGAAATACATGGTAGACATTGTTAATATTGTAAATTAATATTGTAGCTGGAAACGGCAGACGTTTAATGGAATATCTACATAGGCGTACAGAGGCCCATTATCAGCAACCATCACTCCATCACTAGCTAATCCAAGTTTATCATTTTAAAAGGCTAATTGATCATTAGAAAACCCTTTTGCTATTATGTTAGCACAGCTGAAAACTGTTGTCCTGATCAAAGAAGAAGTAAACCTGGCCTTCTTTAGACTAGTTGAGTACCTGGAGCATCAGCATTTGTGGGTTCGATTACAGGCTCAAAATGGCTAGAAACAAAGAACTTCTGAAACACGTCAGTCTATTCTTGTTCTGAGAAATGAAGGCTATTCCATCCGAGAAATTGCCAAGAAACGGAATATCTCGTACAACGCTGTGTACTACTCCCTTCACAGAACAGCGCAAACTGGCTCTAAACAGAATAGAAAGACGAGTGGGAGGCCCCGGTGCACAACTGAGCAAGAGGACAAGTACATTAGTGTCTAGTTTGAGAAACAGACAGCTCACAAGTCCTCAACTGACAGCTTCATTAAATAGTACCCGCAAAACACCAGTCTCAATGTGAACAGTGAAGAGGCGACACCGGGATGCTGGCCTTCTAGGCAGAGTTCATCTGTCCAGTGTCTGTGTTCTTTTGCCCATCATAATCTTTTATTTTTATTGGCCAGTCTGAGATATGGCTTTTTCTTTGCAACTCTGCCTAGAAGGCCAGCATCCCGGAGTCGCCTCTTCACTTTTGACTTTGAGACTCTGATAGCCTATGTAGATATTCCATTAAAAACCTAGCAATGTCTACACTGTATTTCTGATCAATTTGATGTTATTTTAATGGAAAACAAATGTGCTTTTCTTTCAAAAACAAGGTAATTACTAAGTGACCCCAAACTTTTGAACGGTAGTGTAGGTGCTTTATTCATACGTCCTCAACACTGTACGTACTAAACCAAGATTTACATTTCACATTTTAGTCATTACAACTGTTGACCAACTGTTTATTCTGATCATAAAACAGAATCTTGTTGTCTCCATTGCTGAGTCTAATGGGTGGGTAAGATCCAGTCATTAGGTATGGAGGTGGTTGAGTAGAGAGGGGAGAGGATAGTGGTGTTGATACCTCGCTTGACTCCATGATGCCCATCATAGGGAAGAGGATGACAGGCAGCAGCCCGGTCACAGCCAGGGGCATACACTCTGTGCACCAGTACAGGGACATCAGGATGATCACATAGCCACATCTAGCCTCCTGTACACACACACACACACACAGACAGACAGGGACTGTGAGAGGGCTGTTGAGGTAGGTAGCATACAACAACTGTTGTTGTAGGACAACACGTACAAACGCGTACAACACACAGTCATTTCTCTCTCAGGACCATTTTGTTCTCAGTGAACAATCATCTGAGCCAACAGCCAACAGCATCAAAGTACAGTCAAGTAGTATAACTATTTTAGAACACTGTGTGCAATTCAATACATCTATTCAATAAGTTAGTTCAGTCACAGTTGTTCTTACAGTGCATAGTAAATAACAATGATTCTTGAAGAGTATAACTTATATTACTTAATGAGCTTAGTTCAACTGTCATACTCTATCAGAACCCAAAATATAAGCTTGTTTTACTCCAATGTTTGTAAACAATGTAATGTAAACAAACACTGTATAGTCTCAAAACATGGTTAAAACTATCATGTTTATACCATGGATGGTCAGTCCTTGCTTCCCTAGCTCTGTCTATGAATTTGAGAATGATTACCTTTCTCCAGCCCCATCACTCAGCTGTTTACCAAAAGTTTTAATCAGTGACGGGTGGACCTTTGTAGTTGTTTGAACTGCAGATTGACCCTTTAATATATCTATTGATAAATTAAGTTAATCAAATACATTCTTAAAGGGGAAAAACGGGCTTGGATTTTATAGAAACAAATATATTTTATGACACACGGTAAGCCATTGACAATAAAAGATTAAGAACTATAAACTGCCTGTAATGAAAGTCTTTCATTTATGATGATGTATTGTCCTGGAGGGCAACTGTAACTCACAGGGAACTCAACCTGTAACATGCATGGCTGCTGAAGCTCCTATCTACACACACTAAATTACCAGTCTACAGTAGATTCCTGGATAATGTGAAATAATAAAAAATGTCACAAATACAATAGAACTGTCACATCAGGAAATACATATAGATGTGTAACCAAAATATTCAGTTAAGCATTCATAAACATATAGAGGAATTTCAGCTTTCAATTTGTGTACGACCAGGACTTGAAATGCTTCAGAACTTTATCCTCAACTAAGAATAACTTCTGAACTTTCAAGAGGGTTAAAACAAACACATCAAACCCTGTTATACACAAACAAACACATGCATACACACACACACTCTTACCAGTCCCCCAACTATTATGGGTAGAGGTAGAATCAACAGAGGGGTGAGGAATATGATCAGGTAATTCCGATACCTCCATAGCCCAGTCAGACACACCACCATGGCTGGTCCAGATATCCAGAGGGTAGCTCAGGTACAGAGAGAAGAAAGATAGATATATTAGACAGAAAATCTAATTGGAGTGTGGGGGCAAAGGTTATACAAAGGCTGAATGACGACATGGATATTCAGCTAGCGGGATATACACTGCACCGCCAAGATAGAACAGCACACTCCGGTAAGACGAGGGGGGGCGGTCTGTGCATATTTGTGAACAACAGCTGGTGCACGAAATCTAAGGAAGTCTCTAGACTTTGCTCGCCTGAAGTAGAGTATATTGTGATAAATTGCAGGCCACACTACTTGCCTAGAGAGTTTTCAGCTATACTCTTCGTGGCTGTTTATTTACCACCACAGACAGATGCTGGCACTAAGACCGCACTCAGTCAGCTGTATAAGGAAATAAGCAAACAGCAAACCATTCACCCAGAGGCGGCACTCCTATATGCCGGGGACTTTAACGCAGGGAAACTTTATTAAATTCTACAAAATTTTTATTAACATGTTAAATGTGCAACCAGATGGGAAAAATATTCTAGATCACCTGTACTCCACACATAGAGACGCGTACAAAGCTCTCCATCGCTCCATCGCCCAGCAGGAAGCAACAGTGACTCAGTCTATAAAAAAGTAGTCAGATGAAGCAAATGCTAAACTACAGGACTGTTTTGCTATCACAGACTGGAACATGTTCCGGGATTCTTCCGATGGCATTGAGGAGTACACCACATCATTCACTGGCTTTATCAATAAGTGCATTGAGGCCGTTGTCCCCACAGTGACAGTACGTACATACCCCAACCAGAAAACATGGATTACAGGCAACATTCGCACTGAGCTAAAGGGTAGAGCTGCCACTTTCAAGGTGCGGGACTAACCCGGGAAGCTTACAAGAAATCCTGCTATGCCTTGCGACGAACCATCAAACAGGCAAAGCGTCAATACAGGGCTAAGATTGAATCATACTACACCGGCTCCGACGCTCGTCTTATGTGGCAGGGCTTGCAAACTATTACAGACTACAAAGGGAAGCACAGCCGCGAGCTTCCCAGTGACACGAGCCTACCAGACGAGCTAAATCACTTCTATGCTCACTTCGAGGCAAGCAATACTGAGGCATGCATGAGAGCAACAGCTGATCCGGACGACTGTGTGATCACGATCTCCGTAGCCGACGTGAGTAAGACCTTTAAACAGGTCAACATACCCAAGGCTGCAGGGCCAGACGGATTACCAGGACATGTGCTCCGGACATGTTTTGACCAACTGGCAAGTGTCTTCACTGACATTTTCAACATGTCCCTGATTGAGTCTGTAATACCAACATGTTTCAAGCAGACCACCATAGTCCCTGTGCCCAAGAACACAAAGGAAACCTGCCTAAATGACTACAGACCCGTAGCACTCACGTCCGTAGCCATGAAGTGCTTTGAAAGGCTGGCAATGGCTCACATCAACACCATTATCCCAAAAACCCTAGACCCACTCCAATTTGCATACCGCCCAAACAGATCCACAGATGATGCAGTCTCTATTGCACTCCACACTGCCCTTTCCCACCTGGACAAAAGGAACACTTATGTGAGAATGCTATTCATTGACTACAGCTCAGCATTCAACACCATAGTACCTTCAAAGCTCATCACTAAGCTAAGGATCATGGGACTAAACACCTCCCTCTGCAACTGGATCCTGGACTTCCTGACGGGCTGCCCCCAGGTGGTGAGGGTAGGTAGCAACACATCTGCCACGCTGATCCTCAACACTGGAGCCCCCCAAGGGTGGGTGCTCAGTCCCCACCTGTACTCCCTGTTCACCCACGACTGCATGGCCAGGCACGACTCCAACACCATCATTAAGTTTGCAGACGACACAACAGTGGTAGGCCTGATCACCGACAATGACGCAACAGCCTCTGGGCAAAGTACACACACCACTGTTTAGAAACAAAGGAATATTCCTCCATGCCACCCATAACTGAGATTCGCAGATTGTGTGTGTGTGTCTGCCTGCGTGTGTGTACCACAATAAGTAAACCAAGGAAAAGTAAGAGTTTCATGTCAACTCACCCATGTTAAGACAATGTTACATAAATGGTACTTTACATAAACACTGTATTGCACAGGACAGCCTTGAACTGGGTTGAAATTACTCTTCAGCACAAATTCCTGTTGAGTTATAAAGAAACTTTTTTATATGACCTGTTTAACAGTGCACTTAAACTGCTGTAGCTGGAAGTCAAAGTTCACTTTCTCCCAACAAACCTTTTGTTCTCAGTAATAGTGAAATTTGAATTGCAATAATGGAAAGTACTTTTTCATCGATATGATTGATTGATTAATATTGGGTTATATAGGCAATTCTGATAGTAAACTCGTTTCAAATGATGTTCTGGAATTCTGTGCCTTTAATGTACAGATACTCTATCGTAGACATTATTTGGAATTTTTTTGTAATGCATCTTTAATACAACAGGATATGTGAGGACATTTCTGAGAGGGATTGGTGAAACATGTGAGGGCACATGCAGGATGAATATTCCCTTTTATGCAAATAAACCAATTTAAACTTTGGCAAAAGGAGAGCGGAATTGGACCTGTATCAAATACCTACACAAATACCTGTATCAACTTGTAACACATTAAAGCTAAGGCAATAATGTGGCAGCATTCCAGAAGGCTATTGAAAATGATAAATCATCACCCAAAACCGTTTTTTTCAGTGTAATACTTTAAAAAAGTCAATTTGCGATTGGTTCATCAATTTTTTGACTTTTAAATTGATAACATATACACTGAGTGTACAAAACATTAAGAACACCTTCCTAATATTGAGTTGCACCCCCTTTTGCCCTCAGAACAGCCTCAGTTAGTTGGGGCATGGACTCTACAAGATGTCGAAAGTGTTCCACAGGGATGCTGGCCCATGTTGACTCCAATGCTTCCCACAGTTGTGTCAAGTTGGCTGGATGTCCTTTGGGTGGTGGGCCATTCTTGATACACATGGGAAACTGTTGAGCATGAAAATCCAAGCAGCGTTGTAGTTCTTAACACACTCAAGCCGGTGAGCCTGTCACCTACTACCATACCCCGTTCAAAGGTGCTTAAATCTTTTGTCTTGCCCAATCACCCTCTGAATGGTATACATACCAAATCAATTGTCTCAAGGCTTAAAAATCCTTCTTTAACCAGTCTCCTCCCCTTCATCTACACTGATTGAAGTGGATTTAACAGATTACATCAATAAGGGATCAACAGCTTTGACGTGTATTCACCTGGTCAGTCTATGACATGGGAAGCACAGGTGTTCCTAATGCTTTGTACACTCAGTGTATTTCCATTGATTCTTGAAAATGTATAATGCCTCATGAGTACAACTGTCATACCTCATCAGAATCCAAAATATAGCTTGTTTTACTCCATTGTTTGTAAACAAACACTGTATGGCCTCAAAACATGGTTGCACCTATGAATTTGAGAACGTGGTTACATTTCTCCAGCCCCATCCCTCAGCTGTTTCCCAAAAGTTTTAAACAGTGATGGGTGAACCTTTGTAGTTGTTTGAACTGCAGATTGACCCTTTAATATCTACTTTGATAAATTAAGTTCATCAAATTAATTGTTAGAGGGGTCAAAACAGACTTGGATTTTATAGAAACAAATACATTTCTAAGAAACCTTTTTATAAATGTCAGTTTATCCAATGATCTAGGCCTGTTAAGCTATTATAAGGCTACATGTGTAATAACTATCTAATGACATAAAGAGTGCAGAATGTGTAATCATTTGTAGATTAAATGTCTAAATGTTTGGCCATTATTTTGAAATTACTTGACGAAATAAAACAAATGCATGTGGTGACATTGTGACAGTTTGTTGATGGGCAATTCCAAAGTAACAGAGTGACACAGCTTCAGAATTTAAAATGTATATCAAACCAAAACCAATGATTGCAAAGTTAAACAAACCATACAACTCTATGCACAAGGACTAGGCCTACTTTTAACAATTCCCACAAAACATTTTACAAAAACACATTTACTTGAAGAACAGTGCAAATGCAAAGTTTGGTAACAGAATGACAGCACCACAGATAAAACAATGAGACAGATATTTCACCGGATGTATAAATGTGAAACATTTGTTTGGTGTCACGCCCTGGCCATAGAGAGCCCTCAAGGTTCTCTATGGTGTTTTAGGTCAAGACGTGACTAGGGGGGTTTTCTAGATGGTATTCTCTATGTTGGTGTTGTGCATGGTTCCCAATTAGAGGCAGCTGATTATCGTTACCTCTAATTGGGGATCATACTTAGTTTGTCATTTTCCCACCTGCGTGTGTGGGATATTGTTTGTGTTAGTGCCTTTGAGTGCTGCGTAATTGTTCGATTTATTTTTTAATTTTTATTGTTTCACTACAAATAAAAATGTGTAACTCTACGCACGCTGCGCCTAGGTTTAATGATTAAAAGACGATCGTGACAGTTGGCTTTTCCACTCACTACCAAATATGGTGGTGAGAGGAAGCCCAGTGGCAGTCGGAAAATGGAGCAAGATGGATTTTGGCTGACATTCTGCACATTTTCTCATTGATTAAGCATTTGATCTCAATAAATGTTTCCAAAACTAGAATCTGTTATGAACAGAGTAGACAAAGTTTTGTAGACTTTACCTTTTGCCAAAGTCTCAATAAATTGCATTGTTTAGAAGGAGTGCAAGGGCAAATTGAGTTATTGCACACTGCACTTCACAAAGTAGGCGTTCTCTAATGGAAATATATTTAAATACATGCTAGAATGCACCAATAGGTTCTCGCAAGCTCGTGCTTTGCTCTGCCCACTTCCTTGCTTGTTCTGCCCACTATGATTAATTTGCTTATGTTGGAGACTACAGGCTTTGGTCTATCTTGGTTTACTTAAAAAAAATCTTTGACAGCACAAACCATCATTTTGTTATCAAACTTTGCATCTGCACTCTTCTTCAAGTAAATGGAGTTTTGTACATTTTTCAGTGGAAATTGTTAAAAGTAGTCCTTGTGCATAGAGGTGTGTGGTTTGTTTAGCTTTGCAAACATTGGTTTTTGTTTGACATACATTTTAAAGTGACATCTGTGTGACTCTGATACCATGGAATTGTCCTGAAATCAGAAAGCAACAGAAGCTCGAGGTGCAGTTTAAAGCTTTGTCCAGATGGAGAGATCTCGAGACCATTGCATGCTGATCAGACCGCATCTTGTGCGGTCTTGTCCACCCACACCAGACCTGTTCAGGACACGCAGGTTGAATTATCAAAACAAACTCTGAACCAACTATATTAATTTGGGGACAGGTCAAAAAGCAGTAAACATTTATGGCAATTTAGCTAGCTAGTTTGCTGTTGCTAGCTAATTTGTCCTGGGATATAAAGATTGGGTTGTTATTTTACCTGATGGGCACAAGATCCTCTACTCCGACAATTAATACACAGATAAAAGGGTAAACCGAGGTGGTTTCTAGTAATCTCTCCTCCTTCAGGCTTCTTCTTCTTCTCCTTCTTTGGACTTTATATGGTGGTTGGTAACCAACTTTAAGCTGCATTACCTGTACCAACTGGACTGGAGTGTGGACCTCAGTTCATCTTTCAAAACCAATTGGTTTTTAGGAGCATATACTCACGTGGGTGATTGAAAGACGAACTGAGGTCTACACTCCAGTCCATGTTCACAGGTGGGAGGCTATCCCAGAAGACAAAATTAGTTAAAATGTTATCATTATATCAGATTAGAGTTTACTAGATTTCTTTATTGTTATGAACATGTGTTCTTGGCTCAGCTAGAAACAGTATAAGTCAGCAGTATTATCTGGTGGTGTGTCTGGAGAACAGTGCACAGGGGGAAACACTCTAGTACCACACAGTAAGACACATGTCTCCCAGAGTAATAGATCAATAAGCCTGCCCTGGAGGAGTTCTGTTTTCTCTCTCCTCCTGTACTGTTTCCTCCACAGAAAACACACAGCTGGGTAAATGTCGCAAAACTCTTCGCTTATTCACTGCCCTCTAGTGATGGTGATAGATTAATACATGGAAAATACCCAAGTAAACTTCCATAGTGTACCTTTAACAGGTAAATGTGTATCCACTCCCCTTTTCTAACAGGCTATGGGCTGTGCTTCCTCTACATGGCAGCCCCTCCAGTCCTCAGGGCAAGCTGTCCAAGATGGTGGGGCCTGAAGAACAAGGTGAGAGAGAGCTTTCAAAAGAGGGCCCTTAGCTGAAATATGTTCTCAATATGTCACGGTGTCTCATGTATACAGTTTCATAGTGCTCTATGACTACATCTATAAGGTGCTATAAATGTTCATAATGTAGCATGACATTTCATAAGAATATGCTTTAAGTATTACAGACATCCACTATGTCCTTTGTGTTTTCAGGTGAGTTGTTTGCTTCAGTGGCCTGTGTGAAGGGGCTGTGATCCCTGGTGGCCAGCGGCCTCTTTAAGAAAAACAAAAACAAATTCCCCTTCATGTTCGGAGCCTTCCTCCTCCTCCTCATCGCCACAGGAATCATTGGGTAAGTCCTCCCTTACCTGAATTTCCTATTTCCTCATTTAAAACACTGCAGCCATAAACACCTTGTGGTTCATGCATGTTGTTGTGTGTTTAGGATAGTGGAGTGTCGGGATCAGAGAACAGACAGAAGAGAGGACTCTGCAACATCCTGACACAGACAGACAGACAGACAGGTAGTAGATAAACTTCCTTACATCACAGCTTGAGCCTCTGGAAGAGCACAGCCTCTGCTGCCCTACATACACCTTTTCAACAGTGTGTAGGAGAGGTAGCTAACTGTCATTAGAACACACAGAGGTTGGATTTCGTGGCTTCAACACCAAAAGACCAAAACCAAAAAGCTGGAACCACCAGCCAACCCCCCATGACAGACATCACCACGAGACAAGAAGAGAAAGAAGTCTGGGTTCCCTGTTGTATTTTAAACTGAAAATCTAATGTGAGCTGACATTCAACTGTGGTCAAATATAGTTTTTTACAATCACTTTGGCACTAATTTCAGAACCTTGATGTCATTTTTCAAAACTCTAGACAAAAGACACAACCGATGATCAAAATGCACTTCTTTTTTTAACTCTTAAAACTTTTTCCAATTGCTTGGATACAATACACATAAAGCTAAGATCATTTGCTCATTGAACTAATACCTGTTCAAAATGACACAACTTAACATCAAAGTATTACCATTTCAAAATGCAATTCACACATTACATCTGAGATGACTGTCTATTCATTTCATTACAATGATCTAACCATCAATTGAAACAACTGCTCAAAATGATAAGTAACTGTTGCATTACTCTTAATGCATAGTTTTATGGAAACGAACAAACAATATTCCATCATGAAAGTTTCAGAATGACTAGATCCATTGATACCCATTACCGTGGAACATGAACCAATTGGACTACATTATCTATGGATGTAATATTTCATCATCATTCTTTATCAGACACTGTTTCTATGGTCCCATGTACCACTTTTCCAGACCATGTTTTCAGATTTGACATTACTGTACACTCACTTTATTAGGTACACCTATCTAGTACTGGGTAGGACCCCCTTTTACCTCCACAACAGCCTGAATTATTCACGGTGATGTATGTTAAGAGATACCCTTCTGCACACCATTTGTGGCCTTTCTGTTAGCTTGAATGAGTCTGGACATTCTCCTCTGACCTCTCTCATTAACAAAGTGTTTTTGCCCACAGAACTGCCGTTCACTGAATGTGTTTTCTTTATCGCACCATTCTCTGTAAACTCTAGAGACTGTAGTGCGTAAAAATCCCAGGAGGGCAGCTGTTTCTGAGATGCTGGAACCACCATGTGTGGCACCGACAATCATACCACGGTCAAAGTTGCTTAGATTACGCATCTTGCCTGTTCTAATGTTTGGGTCGAACAACAACTAAAGCTCTCTACTCTATATACTCTATATATTGAGTTGCAGGCAGCCACATGATTCATTGTTCGAAGGAGCAGGCTATTTGCGTTAACACGCAGGTGTACCTAATAAAGTGTATGTATGCAGGCCCTTGTAATTGCTTTTCCAATACTGCCAACTCGTTACTGATGATTGATTTCACATTGTGGTACGAGTATATAGTGAAATGAGTGGTATCCACCTACAACAACATAGCGATAACATGGAGCCAGCAGATGATCCAGGTCACAATAGAAGTCAAGCAGTGGGAGGAGGAAGACGAGGAAGACGCGGTGGTCAAAGGAATGGCAAGGGACAAGCACCCCTTCTGAGAGGTGGTCGTGGGCCTCGTTTGAGAGGTGTGGGAGAACGTGGTAGAAGACAAGGCCACGGACCAAGACAGCGGCAGCAACAGCAAAGAGTGTCCAATGAAATCCGAGCAATAATTGTAGACCATGTCGTAAATCATGGCATGACAATGACTGAGAAAGCTACAATGACTCAACCACCCGTGGCCTCAATAATCAGAACTTTCCACAATGAGAACCATTAAGTCTTCAGCACGCACTAAACATTAGACTACTCTCAATTGTCAAATGACTGTATACTGTGACTAAATGTGTTGTTACTGTAATTTTCCCTGCAGAATTGAGACTAGGCCAAATAGGGGAGGCAGAAGTAAAATTCTGACTGACCAACAAGAGCGGGCTGTGGTCAATTTGGTTCGGAGCAGAAATTATATTCGCTTTACAGAAATTCGTCAGCACATCTTGGACAATGATGTTCAACAACATGGAAGCCATAAGTTTGCCGACTATTGCACGCATGCTGAAAAGACACCAGGTGTCTCTAAAACAGATATACCGTGTGCCTTTTGAAAGAAATGCAGACAGAGTGAAGCAACTGAGGACTGAGTATCTTCAGGTATGCTCAGTTTCAAGATGTCTGTTGTGAAAAAATTCCCCCAAAATTCTACATCATTGTAATCAGCAATTATCTTTCCAAAATTTATTTTTAGAGGGTGATGGAGCTGGATGCTGACGGAAACCATCACAAATTCCTCTTTTTTTGGATGAGGCAGGCTTCAACATGGCCAAGACAAGGTGCTTGCACCATGCTCAAATGGTGCAAGCATGGTTTCAGGCCCATCCACAATTTACCACCATGTACTTACCCCAATACTCTCCTTTCCTTAACCCGATTGAGACATTTTTCTTCACATGGAGGTGGAAGGTATAAGATAGGTGCCCGCACAAATAAGCCACCCTTCTCTAGGCCATGGATGACGCACGCAATGACATCACGGCAGACCAGTGTCAGGACTGGATTCGCCATGCTCGAAGTTTCTTCCCAAGATGTATGGCTAATGAAAACATCCATTGTGATGTGGATGAGAACCTGTGGTTGAATCCACAAGTACAGTAATCAATCCTTTGTTCTGCTTTTTGCAGTTAGCCAGGTGAGGAACACTCAGTTGACGTTTTACTGTAGTTCTTTTCTTTTTTTGTAGCTAATTATTTTTGTTTTTATTCAAAGAAACCAATGATGTGATTTTATTGTATTTTATCAATACATTTCAGATTTTGTTCAATGATTCCACTGTGTCTGTAGTATTCTCTCTACTCCTTTTACAGTGACGTATTGTCACGCCCTGACCAATATGAGCCTGTTTATATTTCATGTTGGTTGGGTCAGGGTGTGAGTTGGGGTGGGCATTCTAGGTTCTTTATATTTCGTTGTTTGGCTGAGTATGGCTCTCAATCAGGGACAGCTGTCTATCGTTGTCTCTGATTGGGAACCATACTTTAGCAGCCCTTTTTCCCTCCAGTGTTTGTGGGAAGTTGACTCTGTTAGGGTGTATGTTGTGGTGACACCGTTTGAGCGGCGGTTTGTTGATGAAATAAACATGTTTTTCTCAACCCGGCATGCTGCGCCTTGGTCTGTCCCTTCTGAAGATCGTGACAGAACTTCCCACCATCAAGAGACCAAGCAACGTGGCCAGAAGGAGAGGGAGTTCTTGACCATGGCGGAGATCAAGGCGGATTGGGAGGCCATACCTTGGCGGGAGCTCCTGGGGGGTTTGTGGCCACAGCAGCCCCAAGATTTTTTTTGGGGGGGGCACATGGTGCCGGCTCCACGCATCAGGTCCCCTGTGCGCCTTCAGAGCCCGGCGAGGCCAGTCCCTGCTCCACGCATCAGGCCCCCTGTGCGCATCGAGAGCCTGGCACGGCCTGTCCCTGCTCCACGCACCCGGTCCCCTGTGCGCCTTCAGAGCCCGGCGAGGCCTGTCCCTGCTCCACGCACCCAGTCCCCTGAGCGCATCGAGAGCCCGGCACGTCCTGTCCCTGCTCCACGCATCAGGCCCCCTGTGCGCATCGAGCCCGGCACGCCCTGTCCCTGCTCCACGCATCAGGTCCCCAGCGCATCGAGCCCGGCACGTCCTGTCCCTGCTCCACGCATCAGGTCCCCTGTGCGCATCGAGAGCCCGGCGAGGCCTGTCCCTGCTCCACGCACCCGGTCCCCTGTGCGCATCGAGAGCCCGGCACGTCCTGTCCCTGCTCCACGCACCCGGTCCCCTGAGCGCATCGAGAGCCCGGCACGTCCTGTCCCTGCTCCACGCACCCGGTCCCCTGTGCGCATCGAGAGCCCGGCACGTCCTGTCCCTGCTCCATGCATCAGGTCCCCTGAGCGCATCGAGAGCCCAGCACGTCCTGTCCCTGCTCCACGCATCAGGTCCCCTGTGCGCATCGAGAGCCCGGCACGTCCTGTCCCTGCTCCACGCATCAGGTCCCCTGTGCGCATCGAGAGCCCGGCACGTCCTGTCCCTGCTCCACGCATCCGGTCCCCTGTGCGCATCGAGAGCCCGGCACGTCCTGTCCCTGCTCCACGCAGGGACAGGGACGTTAAATTAAGAATAAACATGTTTTTCTCAACCCGGCAAGCTGCGCCTTGGTCGATAAATGAAGATCGTGACACGTATTTACGTGTAGTACCATAATGAAACATGTATCACATATTTTGTACTACAATATTTAATGATTGTTTGAACAACAACACAGTGAAACTATCGGTATCTTGTGTGTGGGTAATCTAAATTAATGTTCCTATGGTATTTTCTTTCATTGCTAACATGCATTGGTCAAAACTGAAGTCACATTGTCAGAACTCTTCACACAGTCAGCGAAACCGAAGTGTATGTGGACCAAACTGTGAATAATTTTTCATTGCTTTCACACAAAATACATTCAATGACCACATTCTCCGAAATCCATGAACTCTTTTCTCATTCATACTCCAACACCTGCAAAACTAGATATTTGCAGCACAACATTTCAAATGCTACACACAATTTTCAAAACTGTTAAACACATTCAAAACAGAATGATGGCAAATGTTGTGCATTTCTGCAGTAACTACATTAAAACATATTGGAAACCTCAGCAGAATATTTAATCATTCCAAGCAAAAGTTGATTGCAGTTTCAGCTGAAAGCCTACCAAGTGTCCTGTTTTTAGGCTCGTTACCAAACAGACAAAAGAGGACGACTTCGGAATGATTGAGTTTGGAAACATGGATCAAGGAAGAGGTTGGTGGGGAAAGAAGTTTGGATTAGAAGTTCCAGAAGATACTTTCCAAGATGCATGGCCATAAGATGTGATGTTGATGAGAACTTGTGGCCAAATGCAGGAGAGGGAGAACCCTCACAGTACTGTATTTTTTATTTAACTAGGCAAGTCAGTTAAGAACAAATTGTTATTTACAATGACAGTTTAGGAACAGTGGGTAAACTGCCTTGTTCAGGGGCAGAAGGTCAGCTTTTTACCTTGTCAGCTCAGGGATTCAATCAAGCAACCTTTTGGTTACTGTCCCAACGCTCTAACCACTTGGCTATTTAAGTGATTATACTATACATGTAGTTTTTTTCAGGAATTTGTTTTTGTTTCAACTTTTTATTTTTTCACAAGTAAATGACTATATGCAAAGATATAGAAAAAAGAAAGGCTATTGAAGCAAATTGCTGCATTTCTGATTCATTCTTGTTACATATACTTTAGTACAGTCAATAAAGTGAAAATGTGTTATTCTTATTCTATAATGAAATACTGATTCATGTAAAAAATAATTCAAACTTCAAAGAGAAAAGTTAATTTATGTAATGCTCCCTGTTAGTGATTGTTAGATCAGTGTGTTATGAGTGACAATGTATGCTTTCTGAGTGAGAATTGTTGCCAGTGTTCTGGTCGAACAAGCTGATTTTGAGGTGTTTTGGTGGTTTGAGTGAGTTTTGCAGGTGAGATTAACTGTTTGGCCAAGATGCAATGCACTCTGTGAAGAGTTTTGAAAAAGTGGCTTCAGTATTGACTGATGCTTGTTAGCAATTGAAAAAAACTGTAGTTATTTGAACCGAGGATTATGCAAGTGCAAGGTTTCTTTAAAGATATGAATGCACAATGCAATGTTTTGAACATTGTACAGCCTGTGTTACAAGTGATGACCGTTTTTAGTTTTGTGTCTAGAGTTTTGAAAAATGACAAAGGTTCTGAAATTAGTGCCAAAGTGATTTAAAAAAACTGTAATACCCACACTACTATATCAAACAATCCAATGGTAGGCAGAAAATACATGACTCAGAAATATGAAATTCAATAACAGTGGATCTCGATGTCACCATAGCATACGAGCAGCAGATAGATTGGCTTTAGCCCAACTTGTCCAGACTCAACCATTAGTATCTCTTAACAAAACGAGACTGATCGGCTTCTAACAGCAGTCAGGGAGTACTGAGTTACACAGCTTACAGTTTACTGTCATCCCTCCATTCAACAGATAGCCCAGTCTAACCCCTTAAGTGGCCTCACACAGCAACCCTGTCACCCCTCCATACAATACACATACACAGAGAAGTCTCTGTGTGTGTGTCTGTCAAAAGATGTCTTAGTCTCAAATCTCTGCTCCCTAAAGTGTTCCCACATAGCAACACATGATAACCCCCGAACATGAGGCCTCAGCTAACACACACACACCACACACACTGACGTGGGTTCAACCGTTAGTAGCACAGAGGGGCAACCAGATCTCTTATAACACATTTAAATGGTGCAACGGAACTGAGGGGTTGAGGCCAGGGGAAGGGTTGAAGCATTACTGTCACTCAGTATTTGTGATGATTTCTTTTGATTGGCTGTTAGGGGGAAGGAAGGTCCATGATAGGCCTACAGGCTTCCTATCTTCTGAATTTGTTTTATTTTTTATTTAACTAGGCATGTCAGTTAAGAACAACTTCTTACTTACAATGACGGCCTAGGAACATTGGATTAACTACCTTGATCAGGGGCAGAACGACAGATTTGTACCTTGTCAGCGTTGGGATTCAATCTAGCAACCTTTCAGTTACTGGCCCAACGCTCTAACCACTAGTCGACCTGCCACCGAAAATAATGTAACCAATGTTTTCAATGCACTGACTGGAAGTTGCGTTGGATTAAAGTTTCTGCTAAATGACAAAAATGTAAATGTAAAATCAGCAAAAAAAGAAATGTCCCTTTTTCAGGACCCTGTCTTTCAAAGACAATTAGTAGAAATCCAAATAACTTCACAGATCTTCATTGTAAAGGGTTTAAACACTGTTTCCCATGCTTGTTCAATGAACCATAAACAATTAATGAACATGCACCTGTGGAACAGTCGTTAAGACACTAACAGCTTACAGACGGTAGGCAATTAAGGTCACAGTTATGAAAACTTAGGACACTAAAGAGGCCTTTCTTCTGACTCTGAAAAACACCAAAAGAAAGATGCCCAGGGTCCCTGCTCGTCTGCGTGAACGTGCCTTAGGCATGCTGCAAGGAGGCATGAGGACTGCAGATGTGGCCAGGGCAATAGATTGCAATGTCCGTACTGTGAGACGCCTAAGACAGCGCTACAGGGAGACAGGACGGATAGCTGATCGTCCTCACAGTGGCAGACCACATGTAACCACCTGCACAGGATCGGTACATCGAACATCACACCTGCGGGACAGGTACAGGATGGCAACAACAACTGCCCGAGTTACACCAGGAACGCACAATCCCTCCATCAGTGCTCAGACTGTCCGCAATAGGCTGAGAGAGGCTGGACTGACGGCTTGTAGGCCTGTTGTAAGGCAGGTCCTCACCAGACATCACCGGCAACAATGTCGCCTATGGGCACAAACCCACCATCGCTGGACCAGACAGGACTGGCAAAAAGTGCTCTTCACTGACGAGTCACCGTTTTGTCTCACCAGGGGTGATGGTCGGATTCGCGTTTATCGTCGAAGGAATGAGCGTTACACCGAGGCCTGTACTCTGGAGCGGGATCGATTTGGAGGTGGAGGGTCCGTCATGGTCTGTGGCGGTGTGTCACAGCATCATCGGACTAAGCTTGTTTAAATTGCAGGCAATCTCAACGCTGTGCGTTACAGGGAAGACATCCTCCTCCCTCATGTGGTACCCTTCCTGCAGGCTCATCCTGACATGACCCTCCAGCATGACAATGCCACCAGCCATACTGCTCGTTCTGTGCGTGATTTCCTGCAAGACAGGAATGTCAGTGTTCTGCCATGGCCAGCGAAGAGCCCGGATCTGAAACTCATTGAGCACGTCTGGGACCTGTTGGATCGGAGGGTGAGGGCTAGGGCCATTCACCCCAGAAATGTCCGGGAACTTGCAGGTGCCTTGGTGGAAGAGTGGGGTAACATCTCACAGCAAGAACTGGCAAATCTGGTGCAGTCCATGAGGAGGAGATGCAGTTGGTGGCCACACCAGATACTGACTTACTTTTGATTTTGACCCCCCCCCCCTTTGTTCAGGGACACATTATTACATTTCTGTTAGTCACATGTCTGTGGAACTTGTTCAGTTTATGTCTCAGTTGTTGAATCTTGTTATGTTCATACAAATATTTACACATGTTAAGTTTGCTGAAAATAAACAGTTGACAGTGAGAGGTTTCTTTTTTTTTGCTGAGTTTATGTGAGAAAATATTGTGAATTTATTTTGTCTTCACCGTACACTATAACTGATTTTTAGATACAGTGAATGATATTTATCATCTTTAAAAAGGAAACGAATGAATGATTAAATCATGCAGATGATATACTTGGTAACACTTAACTTTAAGTGGCTTCTTATGAAATGTTATTGCCTTATAAAACATTCATAGCACCTTGTAGATTCAGACGTGGAACATTTGAAACTCTACAATAAACGTTTGTGTTTTATCATGAACTATGAGCCTTCTGCCTCATGCCTTACTGATTTAGTCTGCACTTTCATAATACGATTGCATCTATTAGCTGCTAAGAATATGTAAATTATAATAAGGCAATATAACGCTTCATAAAAATCTATTTCAAGTACAGTGTTGCACAGAAAGAATCACAGATGTACTATATCCTCAGGTTAGTAGTTTTTATTGCGTCACTGTATTGTTAAATGACAACACTGCCTAAATCTTAAATAAAAGAAGTAAACAAGAACCTGTCCATGTATACAGTATTTAATCAACATACCTGTATTGAGAGCAACACATATATTAAGGCAACAGGGGAAATAGCCCAGAAGAGCCATCAAAACGGTGACAAGATATAACTAGTAGTGCTGAGAGCAAATACTGTAGCTTTAGACTGAGGTGACATTTTGTGTTTGCCTTCCTGCCCACCATTTAGCACAAGGTGTGGGTACATACAGTATCTACATCACTAACAGATATGAATCTACAAAACAAACATGTCACTGAACCTAAGAATTCGATGTTTAAAATAAAGTTTTACCATTCCACTTCATTTAATTATAAATACGATAACCTGGTGATTATATGACTTCTGCGGTCATTTTGCAAAACTTACGTAATATCTAAACTGATAATCAGATACTGCATGATTGTTTTGGTTGGATGTTTCTAGAATCTTTATCTTGTCACAGACAATAGTATAGTAAGACTGTAAGTGATTTAGACAGGGGTGGTGCATGCTGGTACATGTCTAAGATGGATCCTCAATGTGAGCCAAGTATACAGTACTTAGCTCAGCCCTCAATGTGATATCATTTATCTACTGAACTGCTTTTATCCAATAAATACAAGCAAGTGAACTAAGGCTAACTGTCAAGCAGCCAAATCAATGACAGGATCTCTTAGCGTTATGAAGGAACCAAACCACAAATCCGTATTGTAGATACAGCGGTTTAGCCGAACAAAGTAATGCAGCATGTTGTGACTGCATTCTACAAGACTGTCTGACAGGAAGATGATGGAACCGTTTTCATGGAGTAGCTTCAGCCTTAAGGCGTAGTGTAGATATTGGTTTTGTAAACGAATTGTATCTTTGTGAACAGAGAGAGAGGGCGTCTATCCGTTTTCACATCAGCAAGATGCATTGATAGTGGTATTTTTCATTGCCTTTACACTTGGTTGAGAGAGAGAGTTCTTTGTGAACTTCTGGTTGTTGCTAAGCACGAGCGCATGTTTGTAATGAGTATATGTAGTTGGTGGGATCTGAACCCCTCTCTCCTGGTCGGAAAACTAACGTCTTAGTCATTAGACTAATTCCTCCTTGGGCAGAGGGGGACACTGGCTTTAAGTCACAGGCAGGGCTACCTCATCCCGAGAGCAGGATTCCAAATCACCATTACATATAGAGGTCGTACATCATCTCTGTTGGATTAGGCTGTTTGCCATCACCTAGGTTACACTATCGTAAAGAGACATATCAAATACGTGCAACAGTCGACCACCAATGAGCATACAGGGTTTCATTTATAAGCACCATGAGAAAAAATGAAAAAATGTCCCATACGCTATATAGCTTACACTGGATCATTACTAAAAACCAGGATATTGTTTTGTCTTAGAAAGTATGGGCCTATTTAAAACAATGAGAGTGTAGTGCTATGTAGAGTCAACAGAGATACTCCAGATTGTTATTATGTGTTCGGTGCCAGCAATAGCTGATTTATCACACTGGTTATTTCCTGAGACAAAATATCCCTGACCATCCTAATAACAGCTTATGACTGTGGCCCTGCAGTTTAAGGGAGTAGTACATGGTATTTAGAAGTGCTGAAACCCTAAATGACATTTAGTATTTACGCTATGGACTATAATTTAATTCACTTTACATCTGGATCAGTGGCTAGTAGCAAAGCCATCTCATTAGCATATGATCTAAATACAGCTTACTAAACATGTCTTCACATGCACAGGGTTAGAGCTGACCAACCAGAGCTCAGAGCACGCTCTGTTTGGTTGTATTGATTACTGATCACTATTGGTCACCGTTTTACATCATCACAGACCAGAGGACCTCCAATCAGAGGCCTCTATTTCTTCTGTGGTCCCTGAGGCCCCTTGGGGCAGTCTGTCTTGGGGCTGTCGGTCAGGTCTTGGCTGGGGTTGCCCATGAGGAAACGTAGGATCTTCTCAATGGTGGCCTCTTGGTACTCATGGGACCACCTATATCCAGAGAGAGAGAGGAAGGGAGGGAGAGAAAGAGGGAGAGTCAGAGGAAGAGAGAGGGAAGGAGAAAGAGAGAGAGGGAGAAAGAGAGAGACAGAGGTGAAGAGAGATGGAAAGAGAAAGTGATAGAGAAAGAGGGAGAACGAAAATGAAAGATAGATTTGATTCCTAATAAGTACACTTCAGATAAATGTCCAAACTGCCAATCATTCTCAAACAGATTCTGCGGTACTGTATCTCTCTCTGTGACTCACTTGATGCCATTGAAGTTTAGGATAGTTTTCATGTCCTCAGGAAGAGTGTTTGGGTCAGGCCACAGGAAGTTATCAGTTACAGGGACAATGTTCTTCTTCCCAGCCAGAGCTGTGACAATCTCCTGCAGGATTTACGAGAGGTACGTTAAATCACGGACAGACACAGAATGTCCCCTCAGACATGGAATATCTACACATGTAAGGGGCAGGGGTATATGGGGAAAATTATCTCTCAACTGTAACATTGTTCTGTATGGAGGGGACCTCTCTATGTCTAATATTGTATATCACCAACATACAGTGAGGGAAAAAAGTATTTGATCCCCTGCTGATTTTGTATGTTTGCCCACTGACAAAGAAATGATCAGTCTATAATTTTAATGGTAGGTTTATTTGAACAGTGAGAGACAGAATAACAACTAAAGAATCCAGAAAAAACGCATGTGAAAAATGTTATAAATTGATTTGCATTTTAATGAGGGAAATACGTATTTGACCCCTCTGCAAAACATGACTTAGTACTTGGTGGCAAAACCCTTGTTGGCAATCACAGAGGTCAGACGTTTCTTGTAGTTGGCCACCAGGTTTGCACACATCTCAGGAGGGATTTTGTCCCACTCCTCTTTGCAGATCTTCTCCAAGTCATTAAGGTTTCGAGGCTGATGTTTGGCAACTCGGAACCTTCAGCTCCCTCCACAGATTTTCTATGGGATTAAGGTATGGAGACTGGCTAGGCCACTCCAGGACCTTAATGTTCTTCTTCTTGAGCCACTCCTTTGTTGCCTTGGCCATGTGTTTTGGGTCATTGTCATGCTGGAATACCCATCCACGACCCATTTTCAATGCCCTGGCTGAGGGAAGGAGGTTCTCACCCAAGATTTGACGGTACATGGCCCCGTCCATCGTCCCTTTGATGCGGTGAAGTTGTCCTGTCCCCTTAGCAGAAAAACACCCCCAAAGCATAATGTTTCCACCTCCATGTTTGACGGTGGGGATGGTGTTCTTGGGGTCATAGGCAGCATTCCTCCTCCTCCAAACACGGCGAGTTGAGTTGATGCAAAAAGAGCTCCATTTTGGTCTCATCTGACCACAACACTTTCACCCAGTTGTCCTCTGAATCATTCACATGTTCATTGGCAAACTTCGGACGGGCATGTATATGTGCTTTCTTGAGCAGGGGGACCTGCGGGCGCTGCAGGATTTCAATCCTTTACGGCGTAGTGTGTTACCAATTGTTTTCTTGGTGACTATGGTCCCAGCTGCCTTGAGATCATTGACAAGATCCTCCCGTGTAGTTCTGGGCTGATTCCTCACCGTTCTCATGATCATTGCAACTCCACAAGGTGAGATCTTGCATGGAGCCCCAGGCCGAGGGAGACAGTTATTTTGTGTTTCTTACATTTGCGAATAATCGCACCAACTGTTGTCACCTTCTCACCAAGCTGCTTGGCGATGGTCTTGTAGCCCATTCCAGCCTTGTGTAGGTCTACAATCCTGTCCCTGACATCCTTGGAGAGCTCTTTGGTCTTGGCCATGGTGGAGAGTTTGGAATCTGATTGATTGATTGCTTCTGTGGACAGGTGTATTTTATACAGGTAACAAACTGAGATTAGGAGCACTCCCTTTAAGAGTGTGCTCCTAATCTCAGCTCGTTACCTGTATAAAAGACACCTGGGAGCCAGAAATCTTTCTGATTGAGAGGGGGTCAAATACTTATTTCCCTCATTAAAATGTAAATCATTTTATAACATTTTTCACATGCGTTTTTCTGGATTTTTTTTGTTATTGTTGTTATTCTGTCTCTCACTGTTCAAATAAACCTACCATTAAAATTATAGACTGATCATTTCTTTGTCAGTGGGCAAACGTACAAAATCAGCAAGGGCCTGTCTATGTCTAATATTGTATATGCAATCCTTCATACATATGTAGGTCTACAGGTATACCCTTTATCACTAAAATAGACATTGTAGGCCCTGTGCCCAAGATTTCCAAGGTAACCTGTCTAAATGACTATTGCCCCGGAGCACTCACATCTGTAGCCATGAAATGCTTTGAAAGGCTGGTCATGGCTCACATCAACATCATCCCAGACACCCTAGACCCACTCCAATTCGCATACTGACCCAACAGATCCACAGATGATGCAATCTTTATTTCACTCCACACTGCCCTCAAGAGGAACACCTACTGTATGTGAGAAGGTTGTTCATTGACTACAACTCAGTGTTCAACATTATAGGGCCCTCCAAGCTCATCACCAAGCTCAGGACCCTGGGACTGAACTCCTCCCTCTGTTCTCAATCCTGGACTTCCTGATGGGCCGCCCCCATGCGGTGAGGGTAGGCAACAACACATCCGCCACGCTAACCCTCAACACGTGGGCCCTCGTCACATACGCTGCTGCTACTGTTTATTATCTATCCTGTTGCCTAGTCACTTGAGCCCTACCTATATGTACATATCTAACTCAATTACCTCATACCCCTGCACATCGACTTGGTACTGGTACCCTGTGTATATAGCCAAGTTATCGTTACTCATTGTGTATTTTTTCCTTGTGTTGTTATGTTTCTATATATTTCTCTCTGCATTGTTGGAAAGGGTCCGTAAGCATTTCACTGTTAGTCTACACCTGTTGTTTATGAAGCATGTGACAAATACAATTTGGATTTAACATCTAGACAGGTAGCTGCAGCTGTATACTATTGGGTCTATATTGTTCTGTATGCAACACCCATCTATGTATAGATCTGTCTATGTCTGACCTTGTGTACCCAGTCCTTCATGCCAGTGTCGCCCATGCACTTGTTGAGGGCGTTGGCAGACAGCACCAAGATGAAGTTCCGTGCACGCTGGACGCTCTGAATCAGCTTGTCAGCAAACTTCCCTGCTTCCAGCTTCTCCACGTCAATGAACACACTGAAACCTCTGACCTGAAGGTGGACCTTCAACAGACTGGGGGGAGAGAGGGAGTGGAGAGGAGAGAGAGGGAGTGGAGAGAGGGAGACAGAGAAAAAGGTGGGGAGAAAGTAACGATTGACGATCTACAGATCTTAGACTCCAGATAATCCTGACAAACCTGATAAAGTTGTTTGTCTTCCAAAGCTCCCTAGCTTTCCCTCTCTCCCTATCCATCTCCCTCTCTCCATACCTGGCGAGCTGGGAACCGGTGGTCCTGCGGTAGCTAATAAACACATCCGGTCCAGGGGGTTGGGCATCGGTCAGACACGGCTTAATCGGCCTACGGGTTGCTGCCAGGATCTTGGCGCGGTGGATGCCGTTCTCTAGAAGTAGAAAATTTATTATTTATTCTCCATTATAAACTGGGTGGTTCGAGCCCTGAATGCTGATTGACTGACAGCTGTGGTATATCACCCCGTATTTATTTTTACTGCTCTAATTACATTGGTAACCAGTTTATAATAGCAATAAGGCGCCTCGGGGGGTTGTAGCATATGGCCATTATACCACGGCTAAGGGCTGTATCCAGGCACTCCACTTTGCGTCGTGCCTAAGAACAGCACTTAGCCGTGGTATATTGGCAATATAACACCCCCTCGGGCCTTATTGCTTAATTGTCTCGCAGGGAACGTAAATGTGTCTTTTGGTTCACAACCCACCTATGTAACAGTCTGACTGGAGCTGCTGGTCGGTGAGGTGGAGGACGTTCTTGCGGTCCACTCCAGACTGCACCAGGCCGTAGGTGTACTGGCGGAAGCGCGGGTCCACCTCACCCAGCCAGTCAGCCATGTTGTTGGGGTCACAGGTCGAGTAGTTGGCATAGGTCTTCAGCACACGCAGGTCACGGAGGAACCTAGAAGACAGCACAAAATAGAGTGGCAGGGTAAGTCAGGGATTTTATTTCAATGCTCAATATTACTGAAGTTGACTGGTGTAGCAGACGTTTTATAAGCTTGACATAAACTTGACAGATGACTGAACTAACCTCTTGCGAGTGAGTCCTGCGGTCATACTCAGGTCAGTGCTCAGATCCTGGTCTGTGATGTTCAGCAATAGGTCGCCATCCACCTGAAGCTCCTGAAGGACGGGCACAGAGAGGAGAGAGAAAGACTGAGTGAATATAGTGAGCAAGAGGCTAAGGAGAAATACAGTTAACTGCCAAAATAAAGGGAACACCAACATAAAGTGTCATAATAGAGCGTTGGGTCACCACAAACCAGAACAGCTTCAATACACCTTCGCATAGATTCTACAAGTGTCTGGAACTCTATTGAAGGGATGCGACACCATTCTTCCATGAGAAATTCCATAATTTGGTGTTTTGTTGATGGTGGTGGAAAACGCTGCCTCAGGCGCCGCTGCAGAATCTCCCACAAGTGTTTAATTGGGTTGGGATCTGATGACTGAGACGGCCATGGCATATGGTTTACATCGTTTTCATGCTCATCAAACCATTCAGTAACCACTCGTTCCCTGTGGATGGGGCCATTGTCATGCTATGGGGGCATAGCCATGGTAGGCAAAATAATGGCCTGCCCAGCATTTGTATACATGACCCTAAGCATGATGATATGTTATTGCTTAATTAACTCAGGAACCACACCTGCGTGAAAGCACCTGCTTTCAATGTACTTTGTATCCTTCATTTACTCAAGTGTTTCCATTATTTTGACAGTTACTTGTAGGTATCCATATCTAATAGATATGAAACCAAACATTCACCTTATTTTCTCAACATCTCTATAGAAGAGCATTCTCATTCTTTATTGTTCAAACCTTGTCTTTTGCTATTGCTATCGCTATCTCTATCTCTCTTTCTCTCACATACACACACACACACACACACTGATACACAGAAACACACACCTGGAAGCGCTCAGTGTAAGCGCTGAATCCAATCACTTGGAGCCATCTCTGCACCTCACCACCCTTCCAGTTGGGCACGGAGGACAGGATACGTCGTGGCACCTCCTCCCCCATCATCCCTAGTGCACGCTTGGCCAGGGCACAGGCCGTCCCATTGCTGGAGTACATGACGATCCTTTTCAGGCTCTGCACTGCACCTATCTCCTGGAAGATCTAGGAGGAAGAATGTACACACATTCAATTGTATGTCTCTTGATATTGTAGGACCGGTGATTTTAATCCAGCGAAACATAACTATTTTTTACATTTTTTTTTACCACCATGTCACCTGTGCAACTACAGGCAACAAAACTCTTTATCACATTTACTCCATACACAGAAACACATACAAGGCTCTACCTCGCCCTCCCTTTGGCAAATCTGACCATAACTCTATCCTCCTGATTCCTGCTTATAAGCAAAACAGGAAGTGCCAGTGATGTGCTCAATACAGAAGTGGTCCGATGAAGCGGATGCTAAGCTACAGGACTGTTTCATTAGCACAGACTGGAAAAGTTCCGGAATTCATCCGATAACATTGAGGAGTTTACCACATCAGTCACCCGCTTCATTAGTAAGTGCATCAATGACGTCTTCCCTACAGTGACCGTACGTACATACCCCAACCAAAAGCCATGGATTACAGGCAACATCTGAACTGTGCTGCAGGCTAGAGCTACTGCTTTCAAGGAGTGGGACAATAATCCAGACGCTTATAAGAAATCCTACTACAACCTCCGACGAGCCATCAAACACGTAAAGGATCAATACAGGACTCACACCAAATCCTACTACACTGGCTCCAATGCTCGTCAGATGTGTCAGGGCTTGCAAACTATCACGGATTACAAAGTGAAACGCAGCCGCGAGCTGCCCAGTGACGCAAGCCTAACATACAAGCTTTTTTTTTGGCCTTTTATGCTCGCTTCGAGGCAAGTAACACTGAACCATGCATGAGAGCACCAGCAGTTCCGGACGACTGTGTGATCTCGCTGTCAGTAGCCGATGTAAGACCTTCAAGCATGTTAACATTCACAAGGCCGTGGGGCTAGAGATTTTCAATCTCTCCCTGAGCGAGTCTGTAATACCTACATGTTTCAAGCAGACCACTGTAGTCCCTTCACGCAAGAACGCCAAGGTAACTAATTTGATTTGATTTTATATATAGTTAGGAAGTGGGCACCAGAAGTAGTTTTAGGCCCCATAAGGTTGTTGGATGAAATCCCTGTATCCACTACCCACTAAAGCAGGGTTTCCCAAACTCAGTCCTCGGGACCACAAGGGGTGCACGTTTTGGTTTTTGCCATAACACTACACAGCTGATTAAATTAATCAACTAATCATCAAGCTTTGATCATTTGAATCAGCTGTGTAGTGTTAGGGCGAAAACTAAAACGTGCACCCTTCGAGTCCTGAGGACCGAGTTTGGGAAACGCTGGACTAAAGTATAGTGCTTACCAACCAGGTCGTGACTTGGAGAGCTACAGGGAGGGGCGTGCAAGCTTTTTTTCCAGCCCAGCACTCACATCTGAATTCAGCAAATCAACTGCTCATCAAGGATGAACCAGTTGTGCTTTTGTTCCCTGATACTGACCTTGGTGTTGCGCTGACGTGACTTGATGCTGGTTTCGACACACAGGTAGAAGGCAGCGATACATTTCCCCTCCAGTCTGGCCCCATCCAGTAGTGGTAGGAGCTGCTGTAGGTCTGCAGCCGTCCTCCCCTGCATGCTGTCCGCACTGTCCAGCAAGCTCCGGGCAAACTCATCAGGGTCCAGAGATGCAATAAAGGGCTCCACCAGCTCCAATGTCCCCGACTTCACCACCTATAATAATACATTTAACAGACACTTTAATCCAAAGCGATTTACAGTGTTATGCACATCCATATTTCCATATGGGTGGCCCAAGCAGGATTCAAACTGACCACCCTGGCATTACTAGCTTCATGCTCTACTAACTGAGCCATACAGGACCCACCTCCTTCTCAATCTCCCGGTTATTGGCGAGCACGGCCACAGCTAAACATGCATGGAAGCGGATGAGTTCGTCCTCTTTGGAGAATGCCAATGGAAACAACCACTCAGCTGCCTGCTTCTCAATCATCAGCCGCTGGCAGCGATGGCCGCCATACATGGCGCAGTTGGCGAGCGCAACGGCACAGTGGCGAAGGACGGTGGGGTCGGTACCGCGGCACCAGAAAAGCAGGGCATCCAGGGCGCCGTTGGCAATGAGCTGGGCGGACGTCTCCTCGGTGTGTTTGAACATGTGCTCAAGGATGCCTGACACGCTGCGGGCCAGCTGGGCATCCTCTGTCTCCCTTGTCAGGTTCAGGATCACCCCCAGACCCATGCGAGCCACGTAGTCTCTGCATAGGAAGAGAGAGAGAGGTGAAAAGGGTAAACAAAAAGATGAGTATACAACTAGGTTTATAAAGACTAAGACTTACTGTATGTGGGTCCTGGAAACTGGCCCTAACGGTTAGGACCAAGACAATATTCTGTATAACAGAAAAAGTGCATGTAGGCCTGTAGTGAATACACACCTGTTCTCAGAGACCAGTATCTGCTCCAGTAGTTTGGCAGACTCATAGGTGATCTCCACAGCAGGTGTCATGAGGAGTTGCAGGAGCAGCTCCAGTCCTCCATCCAGTCGTATCCTGTTGCATATCTCCTCTGCGACCTGCCTGCCCACAGTTGGTAGAACCCAGGCCTCCTCTACTAACTGGAACGTCTCTGCGATGGCCCTGCGGGTCTCGTCTAGATCCGAGGTATCTTTGGCTGATTTCAGTGTCTTTATAGCGGAGCGCAGGGCTGGGAGCGAGGTGTCCAAAACATCCTGGACGTCGGCACCGTAGACACCCGGTGAGACCGGTGGTGCTTTCGGTTCCGAGGATGAGCTAGAGCTGCCCGACCTGCGGTTCCCAATCCGGCTGACATATTCCGGTACCGTGAGTCTTTCAGAGCTGAACATGTCGAGGTATCGATAGAGTCTCCAGAGGAAAATGGTAAAAGACAAGAGCATCCACCGACTAGCTCTGACAGGGCCCTAAGTTCTTGTTGCAGGCCCTGATCAATAACAGATCAATTGTTTATTTCTCAGGAGAAATAAACGTGTGTGTATTAACCTGGTTAGAACTGAATAGGAAACAATGTTTGTCCTGCATTCGAGTTGTTTAGATACATAAACAAACCACAATAGGTGAAATTACAATCTCATCATCTGGACTGGATGCTAAACATTAAATGAAAAGTGACAGCTTTTAGTAAATTGCATCATTATCACACTGATGTCATCTTTGAAAATAAGTGAATAAAGACTTACTCATCTCGCATCATCATGACAAAGCAGTCACACAATGCTTGCATTTAAACACGGATGTCCTCCGTTTGCTACAATCATTTACACGAGGCCTTCTTGGATCAAATTATGTCTACTTAGAATAACCCGACCTCAAATAAATTATCAAGCCTCCACTGTATCCACTATGAAATAATGTATCACCACTGGATGGAGAAATATAAACAGCTCTGTTGTCTTCTGTCTCTCGCTTGCATTACTGAGATTTAATCCAGACAAAGGCGCACTGTTTATCAAAATGCCTCTCACGGTTTTCCGTTTTCCTCTCTATTCACATGACTCTATTGCTATGCTTTAATCCACAAAAAATATATATCTTATTTCCGTATTATTAAAATAGCCTCTCTCTTTGACGTCCTTTCCTCAGCATCTTCGAGCATCCTGAAACTATGACCGTCCATTACCTTCAGGATATATTTACAGACCAACTATCATGCCGAGGTCTGCTCAGCAACAAAGCGCCAGTATGGTGCTCGTCTCCACTATGCCCCCTTGTGGATCAAGGTAGAAGCATAATCAATCCACAAGGTGTTACACACATCAGCTGTGCTAAATAGGTTGTTATGGAGCTACAATAATATAAAACAGTGCACATCAATTACTACATCAGCAGAAACAAATAACAATGTGTTGTCCATTGCAGTCATTAGGCCTTTTACTGTTGCTTAAAGGGTCAGTCTGTGATTTCTACATCAATCTATGAACTTTTTAATTCATGATATAGGCTACAGTGCCTTCAGAAAGTATTCTTACCCCTTGATTTATTGCACATTTAGTTGTGTTACAGCCTGAATTAAAATGGATTAAATAAAACATTTTCTCACCTATCTCCCCACCATAATGACAAAGTGGATAAAAAAAAAAATGCAAATGTATTGAAAATGGAATACATACATATCTAATTGATGTACTGGGCCGTATGCACTACCCTCTGTAGTGCCTTGCAGTCGAAGACGGAGCAATTGCCATACCAGGCAGTGATGCAACCAGTCAGGATGCTCTCGATGTTGCAGCAGTATAACCTTTTGAGGATCTCAGGACCCATGCCAAATCTTTTTAGTTTCCTGAGGGGGAATAGGCTTTGTCATGCCCTCTTCACGACTGTCTTGGTGTGTTTGGACCATTCTAGTTTGTTGGTGATATGGACATCAAGGAACTTGAAGCTCTCAACCTGCTCCACTACTCTGGGGGGCTCCAGTGTTGAGGATCAGCATGGCAGATGTGTTGCTACCTACCCTCACCACCTGGGGGCGGCCCGTCAGGAAGTCCAGGATCCAGTTGCAGAGGGAGGTGTTTACTCCCAGGATCCTTAGCTTAGTGGTGAGCTTTGAGGGTACTATGGTGTTGAACGCTGAGTTGTAGTCAATGAATAGCATTCTCACATAAGTGTTTCTTTTGTCCAGGTGGGAAAGGGCAGTGTGGAGTGAAATAGAGATTGCATCATCTGTAGATCTGTTTGGGCGGTATGCAAATTGGAGTGGGTCTAGGGTTTCTTGGATAATGGTGTTGATGTGAGCCATTGCCAGCCTTTCAAAGCACTTCATGGCTATGGACGTGAGTGCTACAGGTGTGTAGTCATTTAGGCAGGTTGCCTTTGTGTTCTTGGGCACAGGGACTATGGTGGTCTGCTTGAAACATGTTGGTATTACAGACTTAATCAGGGACATGTTGATGCTCTCATGCATGCCTCAGTGTTGCTTGCCTCGAACATTCACTGTCTTCTTGGTAAGCAACTCTTTGCAGTGACTGGATGTATTAATTCACCATCCAAAGTGTAATTAATATCTTCACCATGCTCAAAGAGATATACAATGTCTGATTTATTATTTGTGCCCATCTACCAATAGGTCCCCTTCTTTGTCAGGCTTTGGAAAACCTCCCTGGTTTTTGTGGTTGAATCTGTGTTTGAAATTCACTGCTCGACTGAGGGACCTTACAGATAATTGTATATGTGGGGTACAGCGATGAGGTAGTCTTTCAAATATCATATTAAATACTATTATTGTACACAGAGTGAGTTCATGCAACTTACGTGACTTGTTATGCACATTTTAACTCCTGAACTTATTTAGGCTTGCCATAAAAAGGGGTTGAATAATAGTTTACTCAAGACAGTAAGTTGCATGAACTCACTCTGTGTCAGCTTGGGCAGCAGGTTGCCTAGTGGTTAGAGCATTGGACCAGTAACCGAAAGGTTGCAAGATCAAATCCCCGAGCTGACACGGTTAAAATCTGTCGTTCTGCCCTGAACAAGGCAGTTAACCCACTGTTCCTAGGCCGTCATTGAAAATAAGAATTTGTTCTTAACTGACTTGCCTAGTTAAATAAAGGTAAAATAAAAATACATTTTTAATGAATTTGTAAAAATGTTGAAAAACATTATTTGACTTTGACATTATGGGGTATTGTGTTGGTCGGTGACAAAAAATCTAAGTGTAATAAATGTTTAATTCAGGCTGTAACAACAACGTTTTGAAAAAGTCAAGGGGTGTGAATACTTTCTGAAGGCACTGTATATCCATTGATTCTTGAATAATATAATTCATAAATACTTAATGAGCTTGGTTTTAGTTCAACTGTCTGACCCCATCACAACCCAAAATATAAGCTTGCTTGTCTCTTTTGTTTGTAAAAACTGTAAATATAAACAAACACTGTATAGCCTCAAGACATGGTTTAAACTATACTTTTTATAGCATGTTTGGTCAGTCCTTGCATTCATAGCTCTGTTTACTCTATGAATTTGAGATTGGTTACATTTCTCCAGATCCATCCCTCAGCTGTTTACCGAAACATTGGCGGGGTAGGGTGGTCGCTTTGTTATTGTTCGAACTGCAGATTGCCCCTTTAATGATTATAATTTACATAATTTACAACATTTACAAATAGTGTCAGTGATTCTCTTATCAACCAGACCAACAAGGCCACTAACAGAAACGGTGTTAGGCTACACTATTGTATACTGTGAGATTTTGTATTTTGTGTAACCTGCCAAGTACTGTAGGCTTATGTAACTTCTTCAAAGTAGATTAATTAGACAATTGGAACTGAAACTCTCTCGCTCTATTTGAAGAGTTTATTTCCAAAAAGCTATATCCACCAATTTTTCACATTTGTGTTTTTTCATTAGAAATGATTGCTTATGGGTGCCTTCATTTGTGTGTAAAATATTACTGTTCTCAGATTTTTTATTAATAGATTTTAGATGTGTTGCTCAACGCTAATTATTCATTGTTTAGCTGGAATGGAATGTTTGTTTATTGTATATTTGACTATGATATGTGGTTGTCTCAGCTAGCTATCTTAAGATCAATGCACTAGTACTGTAAGTCGTTGTCACGACTTCCGCCGAAGTCGGTCACTCTCCTTGTTCGGGTGGCGTTCGGCGGTCGACGTCACCGGCCTTCTACCCATCACCGATCCACTTTTCATTTTCCATTTGTTTTGTCCTTGTTTTCTACAAACCTGGTTTCAATTCCCCAATTACATGTGCATGTATTTAACCCTCTGTTTCCCCCATGTTTGTGTGCGTGTTTGTTAATTGTTCAGGTATGGTACTTGACGGCTGGTTATTGTTGCCGGGTTTTGTATTTACGCCCGTTTCTTTTGTGTGTCCGGTATTTTTCCGCACCTTTAGTATTTGTTTGTATACTGGTGGTTCTTTGTACTAAATACCTTGTCCACGTATCTCTGCTCTCCTGCGCCTGACAGCCTGACAGTAGTTGTGGATAAGAGCACCTGCTAAATGACTAAAATGTCACATGTAAATGTTACAGATCTCATATTACTGTATTGATTCATTTTGTAAAAACATTTTGTAATTATTTATGTCACAAATGTATCATTTGTACAGTTCTTTATTAAAAACGTTGTTATTTGTTACTTTTGACTATGTAAAACCAGCAGTACTACTTATTTCTCTGAAAGTGAGGCAGATATATAGTTTTGCAAAAGAACATGCTTATTTGTCTCTCTGAAATGAAACCATCAAGGGAAAGATGTCATTGAACAACCCCATGTCATGATTAGATTTTGATAAAAAACACAAATCTCTTTCACAAGTTCTTTAAATAATAAAAGCTAACTTACCAGCATTTGATATAAAGCATTTTTGAATGAAACTCTTTATTTACTGATTGCTTCAGCAAAAACAAGGTTGATAACAAGGTTGAAACAAGGTTTAAGTAAACATTCTGTAGAGGTGAATGACACTGGTAGCCACTGCATTGCATAGGTAATTGATTAGTAGCACACTGTTCTCTATCCCCTGGGTCCTCTCAGTCACACACCCAGAGAGACCCAGAGAGACAGACAGCATGAGGCTCGGGCTGATACTCCTGCTAGCCGGGCTAGCTACTGTGTTTGCTGCAGAGGGTAAGTATACCATAAAAAAGTACATCGTTTAGGTTGACTTCCAAATGTAGTGGTGACATTTTGGTTGAAATTAAACTGAGTTGTTACTGGTGAAAGAGAACTCATGAATTTCAAGATAGTATTTGGAAACTCTGTTAGGGACAGTATATTGGAGTTGGTGGAGGTATTCCCAAACATTTTTGCTGTTCTATAGTCATTTATAAGTTACCTGTCTGTGCTGTCCTTGTGTGTCAGAGTCATGCATGGACCGCTGTGAGAATGGCTTCGATTCCAAGAAGAATTGCCAGTGTGACACCATGTGTCGGTACTACAAGAGCTGCTGCTCAGACTACGAGACCACCTGTCGTATGAAAAGTAAGTAGAGTGCGTGTGGGTGCATGCGTGCTTGTATAGACTGTTAGAAAAGTCACAGATTTCCCTTTTAACAACCTTTAAAGGTCATATTGAATAATGCACCACTGATTAACATGGTAATGAGTTGCATATGTTATTAATTCATTGCGTGATTCATTTAATGTGACCTCTGTTTCCTTCAGCACGTGGGGACACCTTTGAATTTGCAGAGGATGATGATGGTCCATTTACCCCTACAACGCCCGCCTCCCCAACCCAACCTGAAGACGGGGAATCCAACTCCTCAGGGGGCCAACGTAGGCAACCCACACGCCTCAGAACCCCCAACACCACCCCTACTCCTGCCAAAATTGCCACAAAGACAACCCCAGTCACAGAGCCAGCTAGAGGCGCAGCTCGAGGCCCACAGAGAGGCCAGGTCCCAGTGGTAGTCCCACTCCCGGAGGCAGTTAAAGCCACCAAGGCACCATCGGTCACACAGGCAGGTAGAGGCTCAGATAGAGCCCCACAGAGAGGCCAGTTCCCAGCGGTAGTCCCACTCCCAGAGACAGCTAAAGCCACCGAGGCAAGATCAGTCCCACAGACAACCACAGAAGAAGTGGTAACGACCACCAAGGCTCCGGTAGTAGACCCAGATGCTGAGCCATGCAGCAGCAGGCCCTGGGACTCCCTAATGCAGCTCAAGAATGGCTCTGTCTACGCCTTCAGAGGTAAGGGTCTTCATGGGTCTTACCCTGTCACCTTCAGAGGTAAGGGTCTTCATGGGTCTTACCCCGTCACCTTCAGAGGTAAGGGTCTTCATGGGTCTTACCCCGTCACCTTCAGAGGTAAGGGTCTTCATGGGTCTTACCCCGTCACCTTCAGAGGTAAGGGTCTTCATGGGTTTTACCCCGTCACCTTCAGAGGTAAGGGTCTTCATGGGTCTTACCCCGTCACCTTCAGAGGTAAAGGTCTTCATGGGTCTTACCCCGTCACCTTCAGAGGTAAAGGTCTTCATGGGTCTTACCCCGTCACCTTCAGAGGTAAAGGTCTTCATGGGTCTTACCCTGTCACCTTCAGAGGTGTGAAGGGAGTCAGTGAGTGGGAGAAAAACACCAGGAGAGGTTTTGTTTATCTGTATCTCTATGTAAGTGTTTGTTTTGTGTCCTTTCCTAGGGGAGTGGTTCTTTGAGCTGGATGAGAAGTCGGTGATGCCCGGCTACCCCAAACTGATCCAGGACATTTGGGGTATCAGAGGGCCTATAGATGCTGCCTTCACACGTATCAACTGCCAGGGCAAGACATACATGTTCAAGGTGGGATGAATACCCTGGATTGAGAGGGTTGATTAAAGATTCAATGTTGGTAGGATGGTAGAAGGTTGGTAGATGGAAGTTATATCTCTAGCGGTATGTATTTATTATACATTTTATAAATGTAATACATTTGTTAGAAATTGCCAACTTCACTGATATAAATTACATTTATTCATTCCAAACCTACATTTATTCATTTCAAACAGATTTTTTTCAAATTGCAAATCCTCCAACAGGGTAACAGGTACTGGCGGTTTGATGATGGTGTGCTGGAGGAGGACTATCCCAGGGATATCAAAGTGGGCTTTGAGAAGATACCAGACGACGTGGACGCAGCCTTCGCCATAGCAGCCCCTGGACACCACGCCAAAGAGAAGGTCTACTTCTTCAAAGGTCACACCAAATCTTAAATGAAGAACATACAATCCACTAGGCAGTTGCTAATTGATAAGTGATTGAATTCATTTTTGTATTTAATCTTGAGAATAAGTCCTCCTCCTGAATTTATTCAAATTATGGAAGATATAGCCACAATGAAGTGACTAACTCACTGTTTCCAGTGTATTTCTTTTCACATAATCTGTTTTGTTAAAAGACCAGTTGTTTGTCCATGTTCCCAGGTGACCAGTACTACCAGTATGAGTTCAAGCAGCAGCCATCACATGAGGAGTGTATCAAGATGTCAGCTGGGTCTCCTTCCGCTCTGTTCACAGCCTACACTGACATCTACCACAACAACTGGGAGGAACTCTTCAACATGCTCTTCAGAGGCAGTAAGAGGCTATGGCGCTTTCTCAATGATCTTTTCTTGTGTCCTCACTTCCTCTTCCATTCCTCCTCAAAACGCATTGGAGAAGAACATCCAAGTCTCTTACCTGTGGACCTTCTCATCCAATGCGTATTGAGGAGGTGAAGAAAGAGAATATAAGGAATCATTAATGGCACAATGTTGACTTTAATAAAATTGTTGCTTGACAAACAAGAAGGGTTTTAAAGCTAGGCCCCACCATCTAATGCTATATGTCATCTGTCATTCTCTCTCCCCCAGTCCCCAACCACCATGGTGGGCATCGGTTCATCAACAAGGACTGGATCGGCATCAAGGCCCCAGTGGACGCTGTCATGACAGGGAGACTTTACATCACCCCCAGGCCACTGGCCCCACCCCTGTCCCCACCCTTACCCCCTTTATGGGACCGCAACAACAGGAGGCGCCAGCCATGGGACCAACAGTGGGGGCAGTATGGTCAACAGGATCAGTTAAATGGACAGCAAAATGGACAGCAATATGGACAACAAGGGCAACAATATGGACAGCAGTGGGAACAGCAGTGGGGCCGCCGCAGAAGTAGGCGCCAGTCTTACTGGGGTGCCGGAACGGGAATGGCTATGGGGCAGGCGTTCGCAGAGAAGGGGATGGATATGGGGAAAGGATTCGCTGAAAAGGGTATGGATCTTGGTCGGAAGCTGGCGGAGAGGGGGATGGCTATGGAGAGGATGTTTGGAGGGTGGGACATGCGCCAAACGGATGCCAGGGATGAAGACAGAGACAGGGATAGAAGGAGGAATGACCAAGATAGGAGGAGGGACGACCAGGACAGGAGAGGAGATGGATACAACTATGACTCCAGATACAACGCTGAGGACAGGGTCTACTGGGAGTTTGTCAACAAGGGACAGCCAGTGCAGAGCGTCTACTTCTTCAAGGGAGGTAAGAAAGGATACTTTATTGTCCATTTTCTTTTTAACCTCCCATTAAACACACACCCTAAGGGCACAGAACAACTTCAAATCCACCAGATATATTCTCAGTATTTGATTTCCAGATAAATACTACAGAGTGGATCTGAAGACCAAGAAAGTGGACCCAGCCAGCCCTCCTTACCCCAGGTCCATCGGCAAGTACTGGCTGGGCTGCCCTGAAAAACACCTAGGGGCAGAGAAGAAATAGTTTCACAACTGGATAAAGAAACATATGCAGTATGTTAAAACATGTTTTACATCAAAGACTTAAATAAACAGTAATTTAAAGCTAGATAATTAGAAGAATCACTTGAAAAATTAAAGGAGATCCGCACACTCTAGGAGCTCAGATGCAATAATTTAAAACCTAATATCCAACGTTTCGACAGACAAGCTGATACCCTGATGAAGACAGCTTATCTGTCGAAACTTTGGATATTAGGTTTTAAATTATTGCATCTGAGCTCCTAGAGTGTGCGGCTCTCCTTTAATTTTTCAAGTGTTCTACTCCGCTTGCCAGCACCTCGCCTAAATAGGTGTGCGTTTCTCTCGCCTCTAAATTAGAAGAATCACGTCACAAAAATGTTCTGATATGAGGACATTTCTCTTTGTACCTAGAATACTTGTGTGGAATACTTGTATAATTAAACACATTCTAACTGTAAAGGGTACCCACATGTTATTGGGGGTATTGAAATTAATCCAAGGCTCAATTCAGTCAAACTAGCATTGTAGTATTTGCGCAATATCTCTTCCTACCCTTTATTGGAGATCAGTGAAGGCCCACCCATCTCTGTCCCACCCCCTCTGTTCCCCATGATTTGGGGCAAAGTTCAGCTGGTTGGTGTGCAAACTGAAATCCACAAAAACACTACAGTGAATACTATAGTAATTATTGTAGTATACTGTAGTATTTACAGTTAACTATAGTATACATACTGTAGTGAAAGAAAACTGTAGTATATACTATAGTAATTAATGTAGTGTTTTTGCAGATTGTAGTATACTGTAGTATTTACTGTAGTATACTGTAGTGGTTTAGCAGACATTATTGTAGTATTTATTATAGTGTTTTTTGTTTTATTATCTTTGACATAGAAGTGGAGTCTTTCACAGTGTGTAGTATAGTATACTACTGAATTCTATTGTAAACTGTAGTAATTTTACACATGGGTTATCTCTCCTCTCTAATATCTGACCCAGTTTACAAAGTCAAAGTCACCATTATTAGTCAGTAGTACAACCGAATGCCTTCAACCGAAATGTGTCTTCCGCATTTAACCCAACCCCTCTGAATCAGAGAGGTGCGGGGGGCTGCCTTAATCGACATCCACGTCTTCGGCGCCCGGGGAACAGTGGATTAACTGCCTTGTTCAGGGGCAGAACGACAGATTTTTACCTTGTCAGCTCGGGGATTCGGAACTTGCAACCCTCCGGTTACAAGTCCAACGCTCTAACCTCTAGGCTACCTGCCGCCCCCAAGAGGGGTCTTTAAAGGTTGGATTGACAGTGTGATACAGAAACACTACTACTACCTAGTGAATGACAGGCTATAAAGACATCAACAAACACAACAACTCTGGACCACCAGGTCACCATTTCCTGACTAGCGCTTTCAGTGGAATATGAAATGAAACTGTTTTTGGCTGCACAGAAGGACATGCAATGTGGGAGGCAAGCTTAACAGTGATCAAGAGGACACAGGCTTGGCAAAACCTACAGATAGTACATAGACTATGATAGCCTGATAGTAGACTATACCAGGTAGCTGGGGGTTATCTGTTCCAATGAGACACCATGCTGCATTCTTTTACATTACAATTCAATTCCACAGCGTACACGGTCCGGACTTGTTGATTCACTGCTGATTTTTGGGAACATTCAGAAGTTAGATTAAAGAAGATCAAGTCATCAATCATCCATTCTAACCCTGTCTGTCAACCCCTCCTTAAATCCTGTACAAGCAGAGGGGGAGTGGTCACCATAGAGATGAATATAGTCTCTACAGATATGTCTATGGTGGCTTATTTTCTTTTATATGTAAATGCCCACACAACCAAAATGCTCTCAACCCTACAATATTGGGAATGCAGCTGACAGACACCATAATACGCATACATCAGATGCATGGCAGGTATCAGTTTCATCACCTGTTTTGTTTCACTCAGATTACATCCCAAATGGCACCCTGTTTCCTTTATAGTGCACTACTTTTGACCAGGGCCACTATAAAAGGAACAGGGTGCCATTTGGGACACAGCCTCAGTGTTCCAGTGAATAATACATATCACAGACAGGTGATGGTTTGGGAAGGGTTGGTGCTGCCAGTGCCAACCCTTTTAAATGGTTCAAGCTGGCACCACAGATGATGACAGACAAGTCAAAGTGAACAAAGGGCACAGGAGCATGCATTTTTTCGTTTTCATTTGCATAGTTGTTTCACACATGGCAGTTACAGTATCGATAACGATTTGGTAAGGTGATTTCAACATTATCCTATTGTTGTATAATATACATACATACAGTACATATTGTACAGAACCATCATATACATATTGTAATTCATAAAATTGTATACTCAATATTGTAAAGATTGCTAGTTCATGTCAGACTCGACTGTTAACTTCAGTACAGTAGGCTAGTTTACAAATTCCTCATTCATTAGTAGTCAAACTACATACTAAATTGTCAAAGGAGAAAGAGCACCACAGTCATTGCATCTGAAGTTAGGAATGCATAATTATCACGTTCTCATAAAGGTTAGGTCCATCGTCCACACCGGCCACCACTCCTTCATTGGCGATGACTTCACTCAGACTAACAGCGTCCGTTACAAATCCATCTGGCCCGATTGTTCGATATCCACTCTCAGTCTGCATCCCAGGGTCGCCGTTCTCTCCCCTCACCCCTGACCTTTCACCCCTGACCTCTGACCCAGCGACCTCTGGCACGCTTTTCAAAATGGAGGACAGGGGCCTCGTGGGCGTAACTGTGGCAGGGGCGTCCTCTGGTGGGGGTTGAGTGTTAGTGCCAGCGTCAGTGTTTCCCATGACAGCAGGGGAGCTGTGGTGGGCGTGCTGTTTCCTCCTACTGGGTTTCCTCATTGATACGCCTTCCCCTACAGAGCCCTCCACCCATGAGGGTGGGGGACCCTCCTGCTCCCACACACTGGCCCTAGTCCCCAGCTTCCTCCTGGGTGGCTTGGTGATCCCCTCCGCCCCCGGGCTCTTCCCCTTGGGCTTAGTTCCCCCCTCCTGGTTTTTGTGTCTCTGGAGGCTGCCTAGCCTGCGTAGCATGGCCTGTACCGGGCCCTCCGAGCTGGGGAGCTCTAGTTTAGACAGGGGCCTCCCCACCCCCTCCTTCCCCACTGTCACATACACTGTGGTCACTTTGTCCATCCCTTTATCCATCTCTGCCTGCTGGCCATCGGATGTGGACTCTGGTGTTTGCCCGCCCTTTCTGGGAACAGCGGCGTTGGATATGGTGCGTCTTCGCCCTACCACTGCTCCAGGCACCTGCAGGGTAGACATGACTCGGGACGGGGTAGCCGTGTGCCTGTCCACATCGGGGTCCCCTGCTTCACCACTGGATTCTGGGTCTTCCAATGGTCCAGTCCCACCTCCACATCCATCCACCCCCCCCTCACCTGTCTCCGTCTCTTCCCCCTCTGAGGCCTTCCCTCCCTGGGCCTGGAGTGCTGACAGCATCAGGACCCCCCAAGGGGACTTGGGCTTGGTGCGGGGGGCCCCGGGTTTCAAATCCTGGGCAGAGCCTCGGCGCTCCTTGGGGCTGAACCTCGGATGAGATGAGATTGTACTTTATTAATCCCCAAGGGTAATATTTTTTTTACATTCTCTCAACATTAAAAACAATCACAAAAAGAGAATTGAAGTGCTGTGTAGTGTTGTGTGGTGTGTGTAGTGCCCAATATCCTCATCATGATGACTATGACCTGGTGTTACCTGGTGCCTTCGGCGAAGGAGACGGAGGGGCATTTGGACTTGGCGTTGCTGGAGGTGCGGGGGATGCCAAAGGGGAGGGACATGTCTTCTGCACTAATACTGAAGGCAGAGGGGTCAGGGAAGATGTTACACTTAGAACTCATCTCATGCTGGAACTCCTGGAACTCACCGCCCGCCACTGCTGGGATGTCTGAGGGAGGTAGAGCGGGGGAAAGGGAGGGACAGGGAGAGAGAGAAAAAATGGAGTCAATCAAAACACAAAGGGTTGAACACACACACACACGCACACACACACACTGATTACCTTCTCTGGGGGGGACACAGTAGAGCACCTCTCCGGTTTCCTCATCACTGTCGAAGAAGGATCCGTCCGTCACCCAGCCTGAGGAGGGAGGCTCTATGAAGCTGTGGTTGAACGTCAGCTCAGGGTCGTGGTGGGACACTGGAGAAAGAAGCGTTTATTATTTTTATTGTCATAATATTGTAATACGTATTGTATGGACACCTCTCCTGTTTCCAAGCGCATGGAGAAAAATGTTGAGAGCATCCAACAAGTACTGGAGGTTCTTCCTTACATAGATACAGACATATGACATGCTCTCTAGTGTGATATTGGACTGACCTGTGACTCTGGGTAGCCCAGTGGACCAGACAGAGATACAGGGTACAGCAGAGCTCACGTTGGCCAGGACGTTATACACATGATGCTTCATACGGACAGAGGTACCACCGTCACCCACTGCTACCCTGTAGGACCAGAGCAAGGTCAGCGGAACACACACACACCTGTCTTTGTCATCAGAATTATATACACACACACCTGTCTTTTCCGTCAGTAGGTCCTCCACAGCAGCAGCAGCAGCAGACCAGAGCCAGCAGCACCAAGAGCAGAGGGACCAGGAGACCAGTGATCAGAGCCCTGTGACCACCTGACACCACGCACACACGCACACACACACAAATGTGATTCAAAAACAAAATATTTTAATCCATAGACCCATCTACTATTACTTATCATTAGCTACACATTAATAACCAACTAGCGCTGTATCCAATAGGAGGAGTACATACTGTATGGACACGCGCCCGTTGCTGGGTGACAGGCGGTGCCCTCTCCACAGTCACAGACAGAGGAACAGTTAAAGCCATACAGCTGGTCTAGACAGGTGATGTTACAACTGGGGACACAACAGAGAGAATCCCAGCAAGATGTCGAAATCAGACATTGGATTGGAGAAAGTATTTATTTGAACCATTGTTTCACATCACTTCAAGGAAGGGAGTAAGGAAGGATGCATTTTAAGAGTATTCGAACAGAACCTCTGTCTGCTCTCTCAAAACTCTCACCTCCATCCCTGGAACCCAGGCCCACAGACACAACTTCCTGTCACGTGATCACAGTGGCCATGGAAACAGGGGCTGCACAGGGAGCGGCAGGCGTCCCCGAATGTCATGTTAGAGCACGGCTCGTCACACCTGCAGACATACAGAGTGGTCCAGATAACAGAGGGACAACAAAACTGTCAGCACCAGAAGAAAACACTGAACCTTTTCAGTATCCTTGACACGCATGTCTGGGAAGTGGAATTACTGTAAAAGGTCTCAGATACGTTTCACTGGTAGTTAGTCATCAAACACACACACACACACCTGGGTTCGGTCCATCCTGGATCACATCGTGAACACGCTCCCGTCCTGGGGTCACATGGTTCACCGTTCCTGCAGCGTGGGCACGCCTCCTGGCAGTGGTTTCCATGGTAACCGTGTGGGCACAGCCGGTCACAGTGTGTGCCGTTCCACCCAGGCTCACAGGCCGTACAGACACCATCAACCACAGAGCACGACTGGCCTCCTTTACAGTGGCCACAGCTACATAGGAGGGGGAGAGAGACATACACAGCAAAATGACAAGGCTGTACCATCAAAACATCACTGCAATATCCATGTACACTCTCTTACCTCAGTTTACAGCCACTGCCATACTCCCCAGGTCCACACGGTTCATTACAGAAGGCTCCCTTGTACCCAGGCTGACATATACACTCCCCGCTGACCGCATCACACTCGCTGTGCTCCAGGTCACAGTTACAGCGGCGGTCACACGTCGGACCCCACCACCCGTTCTGGCATTCACACGCCCCCGTCTTCTGTTGGCAGGATGATATGTAGCAGCTACAGCGAAGGCTGCACTTCTGACCCCAGTACCCCAGGGCACACTGACACCTGCCAAACAACGTTTTTTTAAGAAATCAAATACTTCTATCGTGTTGTGCGTGACACTGTTCTTTTAATTATTAAATTGTAGGCTAAATTGTATCAAGTGATTCAGCTTTAAGCTAACTAATTCCTCCCGTTGTAAATAAATACATTCTCTCTCACCTGCCGGTCAGTGGGTCGCAGGTGGAGGTGCCTGGATAGCACGGGCACTGTTTGGCACAGGTGGGTGTCCACCAGCCCTCGTCGCAGGTGCAGTTGCCGTGTACGGGGTGGCAGTGGCCATGACGGAAACATTTGCAGGTGTTCTGGCAGAGTGGCCCCCAGCGGTTGGAGAGGCACGTACACTCGCCCGTGATCGGGTCACAGCGCCCATGAGGGTGGCACTTGCACAGCTCACGGCAGTCCGGTGCCCAGAACTCTGGAGGACAGCCTGAAGAGGGAGACAGGCTGTAATACTTCTGTAGTTTCCACCTAATGTTCTTACCCTTTTATTCCTGCAATGTAAAGCACTACCAAAGTTTCTATATTGATTCTTGTTGTATTCAAAATATATTGTTTGAGTGACACAGCCTATGTAACTTAAACGTCAGAGTTGATTTGACTTACGTGTCTTGCAGTGGGCTCCATAGTAGCCAGGTCGACAGCGACAGACGCCCGGGTATACACACACCTCATCCTGCTGGCAGGCCTGCTCGCCATCACACACAGCTGGAGTCATGAACAACAGACACAGTGCTGAATTATACAATACTACCTAAACAAGACAAAAAGCCTGTTCTTGTGTGCCCTGGACGGTTTTACACAATTTACTGTCAGCTGATACTCACATAAAGTACACTCCTCTCCTCTAAACTGATACTCATGTAAAGTACACTCCTCTCCTTTAAACTGATCATCACGTAAACTACACTCTTCTCCCCTAAACTGATACTCATGTAAAGTACACTCCTCTCCCCTAAACTGATACTCATGTAAAGTACACTCCTCTCATCTAAACTGATACTAACGTAAAGTACACTCCTCTCCCCTAAACTGATACTCATGTAAAGTACACTCTTCTCCCCTAAACTGATACTCATGTAAAGTACACTCCTCTCTCCTCTAAACTGATACTCATGTAAAGTACACTCCTCTCTCCTCTAAACTGGTACTCACGTAAAGTACACTCCTCTCTCCTCTAAACTGGTACTCACGTAAAGTACACTCCTCTCCCCTAAACTGATACTCACGTAAAGTACACTCCTCTCCCCTAAACTGATACTCACGTAAAGTACACTCATCTCCCCTAAACTGATACTCACGTAAAGTGCACTCCTCTCCCCTAAATTGATACTCATGTAAAGTACACTCCTCTCCCCTAAACTGATACTCACGTAAAGTACACGCCTCTCTCTGTTGTCTCCATCCAGTGCAACAGACAAGAGTGGAGGGATCCCTGTTTGAGATGGGTAAACAAAATACATACTGTAAAGCATAGTAGGAAGTTTCTTGATGGGACTTTTTACTGTGTTTTTTTCATGAAATAATGGAAGATTACAATTATGAAGATAATGAAAATGTTTCATAAAGCAAGGATATATGTCTGGATTGAAAAGGCAGAAAAATTAAGTGAGAAAAATAAAGTGTGAGAGTATAATCATCACCTGAGGTCCTGGCAGACGTTTCTCCCTGAGGGAGCCAGTCTCTGAGGGGAGGAGAGGGAACAGCAGAGCAGTAGTCCTAGACCTGTCAGAAACAGGCCCATGTCCACCTCACAACCAGGTCTGTACCAGTCCACAATAGGTCTCAGAACGTGTCCAACTCACAGGAAAACCCCTTTCTCCTTTTCTTCTCTTTCGCTCACTCTTCTCAAGTCCAGAAGAGGACAATGGAAATTGAAGGCAGTCTTCTCTCTCTTTCTCAATTATTTTTCTCTCTCACTCCCTCTATCTGTCTTTCTCCCCAGTCACTCTCTCGCTCTACCTTTCTTTTCCCCAGTCCAGCTCTGTGGTCTTGTAGGTCAATGGAAGGCAGTCTTTCTCTTTGTTTCTCCCTGCCTCTATCTGTCTTTCTCCCCAGCCTAGCTCTCTTCAGTCATTAGTCTTGTAGTTGTAGGCCCAGCCTGACTGAGCGGTCCAAACTCAGTTTCCTCTACCTCTTTCCTGGGGAAGTTAGAGCCACTTCCTCCCATTCAATCTGCCTCAGTAAGGCTTTTTTAAGACATCACCACATACTGAGAGATTCTGGAAAGAGGTGAGCAACATATTTAGCATATGTGTTTGTATGTGTGTTTGCAAGTTTATTTGTGTACTGTACATCTGTCTTCCACACAAGAGCACACACACACTCACCTCGTTGCAAAGAAATGCCTAACTGTCCTTCCTAGATCATAAGTGGGATGTTCTTTTGGCAAATGGATGTATGTTGACAGCCCAACTCCCATTCTCCCACAATACACACTTCTGATTTCTATTCAGATATTTATTTGGTTTTTGTAGCTCAAAGGCTTCTCCGTTTAAAAACAGTCATGCTTACAAAAAAGAACATGTAAATACAGTTTGTAGGAAAATACGTAATTCAACACTATCATCAGCAGCATTCATTTAGAATGTCAGAAAACTACATCAGTCTGAGATGTTCGAGTACCGATAAGTTATGGTAGGGGGCAGGGGCAGCCATTGTTGTAGGTGTGTGTTTCTGTGTGTGTTTGTTTAACGACATGGTCAGATGGAAGGATAGTGACGGCACACACACACCATCTCCCATTTACCTCCAAGGAAACACATTTCCTCTGTAAGTGCAACAACTACCGTACAGGGGCTGGTGCCCCAGTGAACACACACACAGACACACACAGACAGAGACAGGCGTGCACACACGCACACTTGGCAGCCACATGCATTACAACCAACCCCAATGCTTAATTCATGGTCCTAGGGAAGACATGGTTGAACTCATAATAAGACTCTATCAAATATGTGAGATGAGCTGATGGTTAAGAATATAAAGTCTAATCAATAAATGACTGTTACTCTGTGGCAATACATTCAGGCTCAGAAGTAACACACAGTATACTTCACTGTAAAACGTTTCCTATAACTCACACTATGTCCATGTCCGTGACAGATTGTAAGAATTACAGCAACCACAAAGCACACAAAAAACGCCCACACTAGGTAAAATGTTAAACACATGGAAGTCCACCATGGTTGTTAATAGTTAAAATACCCTCTTGTGGCACAAAAGTGTTCCTGCAATTTCTAATCATTGCTGTGGTCAAAATATATCATGGTATCTTTGGCTAAAAATATTTGTTAAAATATCTCAATACAAATGTGCTTCAGAGATTCAACAGAGATTTGTTGTAGATGGTTACATACCATACACATCACTATAATACAAATACTAAAACAATTACAAAAGCATTATCCATTAAATAAAGTCCCTCTTAATAATGTCCTGCACAGTTATTGTCAATGCAAAGCGTACAGTTGGCCATTTCACCATTCTGAACCTATTCCTGAGAGAAACAGAGAGAGAGAGAGAGAGAGAGAGAGAGAGAGAGAGAGAGAGAGAGAGAGAGAGAGAGAGAGAGAGAGAGAGAGAGAAAGGTATACAGAGCAAGGACGAGGGGGTAATAACAAATAAAGAAGGAAGGCATGAGAGAGTGCTCTTCCTTTCTTAGGGCTGCTATGGAGACCTAAACAGTATGGAAAATCCAGTGAAAACTGAACAGAATGGAGGAAAAGTGTAATTGGATGGGTGTTGAGGGTTGTTATGGTGATTGTTGGGGTTCTGTCTCCGCAGTGCTGTCGGTGTCGTCGATGATTTCCCAGGAAGAAGCAGCGTTGTTTTCACTGGGACTACGGCTGCTGTGGTTGCTGCCGGTGCGGGTCAGGAAGCCAAAGCTAGGAGACAACACAGGTCTAGGATCAGCTATACTAACTCACAACCAGAAGAAACTAAAGGTACACACAGGAGAGAAAACAACACAGTTCACAGGTCAGAGATATTGTCTGAAAGGTTATATGCCGCATAGTCTCTTGTGACCGACTGTGATCATTAAATGGTAAGCGTGCATGTGAGATTTGGTTCTGGTCAGGGTTTCTGAGATTATATGTAGTAAGTACTACATTCTGTAGATATGAGGTAGTCCCTGGTTACACCACCAGGGGGAGTAGTCTATGTTTAAATCAATGGGCTTAGTCAAAAGCATCAGCAGGTGCTGTGAAAGTTATACATTGAAAGCAAGAGCAGAACAGTGAACAGAGCAGGCAGCATGTGTTTGAATGTCTGCCTAGAGGTAAACATAGACACACAACAGTATTATCAGGAGACCAGAGGTCGTTTAACATAGACAGACAATATAATCAAGATTCAGGACTTAGCAACAAGTTGATGGAATGATTGATGCATGGTGGAGGCCTATGAAAGAAGCCAAACCTGTCTAACCAACCACAGACCTGCCTCAACTTTGCCTAGCCAATCAGTGGCCTCGAAGTAAGAGTTATGGTAGGGAATGGCATAGTTAACTGAGGCTCATTGTCATTACAAATCAGGCTTTTGCAGGAATACTCCAACAGAACAAGATCCTGCATCAGTTTAGCAGAGTAACAACATTGTAACAAGCAACTATTCATACAACAATTCTAGAACTATCTTCTGATTGGGTTTCTTTGAATGTTGTAAACGTGCTTTAAACATGTTCACATTTCTATATGTAAATAGCTATGTTAATACATGTGTTGTTTACATTAGTAAAAACAGGCCAGTAGTACTTACAGGTTCCTGATGCGAGACTCTTGTGGTTTGCTGTCAGTGCTGTCTGTCTCGGTTTCTGTCTCTGCTCTCCTCTCAAACAGGGGTCCTTTCTCCTCATCACTGTTTAAGGAAAGCACATCCACAAAGTCAGCACTGCGTCTTTGTGTTTGTGTGTGTGTGCATGTGATTGTGTGTGCGTGCGTGTGTATGCATCTGTGTGTGTAACTGTGTGTGTGTGTGTCAGTGTCACCTGCTGCATTCGTCCTCTGGCATGCCCAACATCTTGGCCTTGATGACAGTTTTCTGTTTCTTTATGGCAGAACGTACAGCGTCCAGCAAGAAGCCTGGACACCGCTCATCATTCAGGATCTCCCTGTGAGGATGACACATATGATACACACGTCAGTACATACACACACAGGTATGAAACTAGACAAACACAAACAAACATCCCCCCCATAGTACCTACCTCTGGTAGTAGGAGAGTTCCTCCTGCACCAGAAACAGGTTGGCTTTGAGCTCGTTCCTCTCTGTCAGCATCTCTCTGAACTCCTGCTTGGTGAAACAGGGTCTGTTGGGATCCTTCAGGTCTATGACCAGCTTGTCAGTCAGGTCCACTTCGGTCTTACACGGATTGGCCTGTTATGGTGGATAAAACACAGGTACAATTGTGTTAATGTATCAACAGTCATGTGTTTTATGGGAAACAAAAGGGAAACAAAATGTTGTTGTTCACCTGGTATAACACATTTAGTGAACTTCACAGTCTATGACATTGTCTAAAAGCAATAGGAAAAGCATAATATCTATCAAAATGATAAGATTTGGCAAAATGTGTGACTATTACAAAGTAACAAGTGAGATTTTTTAGTCACATTATACTGTAGGTGGACAATACATACATGTACATCTTGTGCCAACGGTGTTTCCTCTCACAACAATGAGTTAACTCCTTTGTCAGAGAGAAAAGTCACAGATACGACCTTAGTTTCCCTTATCTTAGTCATAACATATATTTCAAAATGGCTTTCTATTACAGGGAGAAGAGTTTAAAGAGAGTTTAAAGAAAACAAAGGCCAAGTGTAAGACTTGGCAGAGAGAGGACAGTAGTAAATGTTTAAAGATTAAAGTTCAGCTACAAAATAAAATGAGGGAGAGGCCAGGACACTAAAAGTTCTCTAGAAAAATGACAACAAGGTGTAACAAACAAGTCAGTAAAGTGAATCAGACTACACCATACTGGATGACTAATGTTTATGTAGTATTATAAACTGGGTACTTTGGGTCCTGGATACTGATTGGCTGAAACAGCATTTCAGCTGTGTGTATATCAGACAATATACCATGGGTATGACTCAAAAGTACTTGTTTACTGTTCTATTTTTGTTGGTAACCAGTTTATAGTCGCAATAATGCACCTTAGGGATTTGTGGTATATGGCCAATATACCACACCCCCTCGGGCCTTTTTGCTAAATATAATATGAAGGTCCAAGGCTAATTCAAAAATGGAAATGAATCCTTGCCTTTTCAACAAGGGACAAACACACCTTTACACACAGAGCCACCCATCCACACACATACAACCCCCCACACCATGCATGCACACACACACACGCACACACACCCCACCGCTTCACACAGACACTTCTTACCGTGCCAGCAGCAGCGTTGGCCTTTTCCAGCTGGGTGGTGAGGCATTCTATCTCTTTCTGTTTCTCTCGGAGGTCTGCCTCCATGTCAGCCTTCCTCTCCACAGCACTCTTCACCTGGGCCGTGACGATGCTCTGCTTGTGTCTCAGCTCCCCATTCATCTTCATGAAGCGCTCCAACTGCTCCTGCAGCTGTACACACACACACACAGGTATGAAACAACACATTAACACAACACTCACATTGCATACATATACACTCATACACATCCAGACCGATGATATGATATGCTAGATATTATAGCGGGCCTTGGTGGGGGTGCAGGGACTCACTGGGAGCAAGAGGAGAGGACCATATTAGACAAACACAGGGGGTTACTCCCATGAACAGAAAAACATGTTCAAGCATCATTTTGAGCAAACTTAATTTAGGAGGCCCAGGGTTCTAGGTAAGGTGAAAAGCCTAGGAACATCAACAAACACACCCAGCTTGAGCTGGAGTTTAAAACCATTACTGTGTGACAGAGAGAGCTGCTGTGAATAAGGGAGTGGAGTCATGGCCCAGACTTGTCTCCAAGGTGTGGGTGATGCTCAGCACAAACACATAACCATGACTACTATACCAGTACTGTTTCAGGATCATGTTTTATTGGTCGTATGTATGGGATACACAAGGCATACACCATCCAATGAAATGCTTACTTGCAGGTTCCTTTTGACAATGCAACAACAATAAATAATCAAAGATAAGAATACAAACGTAAAGTAAATGGCTCAGTAGAATAGAATAAACAATGTTGTATAAGTATAATAAACCATTTATAGTCCAATATTTACAAGTGTTTTGGGGAAGGGAGGATTGGGGGGCAAGTGTTTGAATTGTGCATTATTAAGCAATCATAACAAGAGTCTGGTAGTAGCAGTTGTAATGTGTGTGTAGCATAAATGTACACTGAGTGTACAAAACATGATCTTTCCATGACATAGACAGACCAGGTGAAAGCTATGATCCCTTATTGATGTCACTTGTTAAATCCACTTCAATCAGTGCAGTCATTTTTAAGCCTTGAGACAATTGAGACATGGAGGTTGTATGTTTGCCATTCAGAGGGTGAATGAGCAAGACAAAAGATTTAAGTGCATTTGAACGGGGTATGGTAGTGGGTGCCGGGCGTACCGATTTCAGTGTGTCAAGAAGTGCAATGTTTCTGGGTTTTTCATGCTTCACAGTTTCCCCGTGTGTATCAAGAATATTCCACCACCCAAAGGACATCCAGCCAACTTGACACAACTGTGGGAAGCATTGGAGTCAACATAGGCCAGGATTCGATACCTTGTAGAGTCCATGCCACGACGAATTGAGGCTGTTCTGAGGGTAAAAGGTGCTGCTACTCCATATTAGGAAGGTGTTCCTAATGTTTTGTACACTCAGTGTATATATATGTGTGTGTGTGTGTGTGTGTGTGTGTGCGCACGTGCGTGGGTGGGCACTGTAGTGTGTCTGGGTACACTCATATTCAGATAGACTGTACATGTTGTCTTCTTGTCCTTACCGCCTCCACCTCCTTAGACACGCTGGCTATCTGCTGTACTTTGGCCCTCAGCTCATCTCTCTGCTTGTCAACCACCTCCTTCAGTTTCAGCATCACCTCCCGCTCCTGCCGTTGGACACGGTCTTTAACACAGGACCACAACAACACAATATCATCACTGTGGGTTTTCAATGGTCAACAGACGGCACAGAGACAACACATTAGGGCACAAAAAATAAAAGTAAAAAAATAAAATCGCAACGGAAAACAGAAATGAATGTCCAGGAAGTCCCTAATGAACATGACCCAGTAGTTCATCAACCATCAACAGTCGGTCAAGACTAAGTCCCCAGCCAAAGCTGCTCAGTGAAGTGTATCTTAAGGTCTGTGGTTAAACAGTAAAGACACTTAAGGATTATCCTTCAGCACATGGCCATCTTTAAGCAGTCTGGTTGGAGCTTTTATTTTATTTAACCTTTATTTAACTAGGAAAGTCAGTTAAGAACAAATTCTTATTTACAATGACGGCCTACCCCGCCAAACCGCTAATTGTGCGCCGCCCTATGGGACTCCCGATCACGGCCGGTAGTGATACAGCCAGGGATCAAACCCGGGTCTGCAGTGCCTTAGACTGCTGCGCCACTCAGGATCCCAGGAGCTATGGTGTTTTGATTTGGATGGACATTGGAGACACTAATGTTCCTAGGCCAAACTGGTGCAATAAAACTTAAGCAGTTAACATGGACCTCTTGGTGGGAAAACTGGTTTCAGCGTGTAGTATGGCCGGGGCCCGTAGAGGTACTGCAGGGAGTCCACAATTTTCTATATTATTAAATGAGAGCCTGCCTGCCATTCTGTCCCTTTTTGACTCTGCCTTGGACTACAAACCTCTGCCTACCCTCGACCTGCCCTTCGCCTGCCCCCTTGTTATAATAAATATTCTGAGAACCGAACCATCCGCCTCCTGTGTTTGCATCTGGGTCATATAGTTCGTACTATCACGATCTGAGTCGTGATAGTACGAACTGGGCCTGACTGACCCAGCAGGACCAGCTTCGCAACGCTGTCTCCTTCCAAGGAGCAGCCATTGGAAGACAGAAAGAGGTACATCAAAACCTTATGGAAGGATTCCAGACCTTGGCGGAATGCCATTACCACACTTTCACTACATTGCTGGAGCAATTCCAAGGATTATCAACTGGGAAACAAGCCACTACAGTAACACCCCAGACTCTCAGTAACCCCGCTACCATCGGCGCTTTTCCCCAGCCTACTCCGGCTTCCCGAGAACCCCGCTTACTTCCTCCGGAGCGCTATGCTGGAGATTCTGGAACCTGCTGGACTTTCTCTCCCAGTGGTCCCTCATCTTTGAGGTACAGCCCTCTTCATTTAATTCGGATCGGTCGAAGATAGCATATCTTATAACGCTAATGTCTGGAAGGGTGCTTGCCTGGGCTACGGCGGTGTTGGATCAACAATCCGCCTTTATCCTAAGTCTGGAGGATTTCGTGGTAGAGCTAAGGAAGGTGTTCGATTCCCAGGTGTCCGGGAGAGAGGCAGCTTGGAAGATACTTTGTCTGCATCAAGACTCCCGCAGTGTGGCAGACTACGTGGTTCACTTTTGGACGCTGTCCGCCGAGAGGGCCTGGATTCCGGAGTCCCTGTTCGACACCTTCCTTCATGGATTACCGGAGGAAATCAAAGACGAACTCGCAGCCCAGGAGTTATCCAGGGACCTCGACTCCCTCATAGCCTTTACTATAAGGATCGATGGGAGCCTACGGGAACACAGGAGAGAGAGGAGTTCTGTTCTCAGCCACACTCGCTCGTTCACGTTTTCTCCCTTGCCTCTGAAGAACCCCGGAGGTCCCCGACGCCTGCATTCCCGAGAGAATCCGAAATCACCCGAGCCCCCTCGGGGACTCGTCTCCTCCTGAGCCCATGCAACTGGGCAGGGCTAGATTGTCTCCTAGTGAACGTTTTTGCAGGCTGCTTCAACAGTTGCCTGTATTTTGGTACTACAGGACAGCTTCCGGGATCATGCGTACTTCTGCCTCCCCTGCCAGAGCAGGGTTTTTCTTTGTGGAAAAGAAGGACAAAACCCTGAGCCTGTTGATTGACTACCGGGGCCTCAATGACATCACTGTAAAGAATCATTACCCACTACCACTCCTCTCCTCGGCTTTCGAGATTCTCCAGGGGGTGACCATCTTTACAAAGTTGGACCTTAGGAACGCCTACCACCTGGTTCGGATACGGGAAGGAGACGAGTGGATGACAGTCTTCAACACGGCTAGCGGACACAACGAGTACCTGGTTATGCCGTTTGGTCTAAGTGCATTTAAGTGCACACTCGCTCGTCCACGTTTTCTCCCTCGCCTCCGAAGAACCCCGGAAGTCCCCGATGCTTGCATTCCCGAGAGAATCCGAAATCACCCGAGGCCCCTCGGCGACTCGTCTCCTCCTGAGCCCATGCAACTGGGCAGGGCTAGATTGTCTCCTAGTGAACGTTTACACAGGCTGAGCTTCAACAGTTGCCTGTATTGTGGTACAACAGGACATTACATAGCCACCTGTCCAGTAAAAGACCAGGCACGCTGGTGGGCCATACAGGGAGTCTCCAAACTCCCATTACTTGTACTCCTCTCCATGCTACTCCTCTCCTAATGTGGGGTGGCCGGTCAAAACTCCATTCCCATGGACGCCAAAGCTTTGGATTGGCAGAGAACCTCACAGTACAGTTCCCATTAACCTACAAGTGTCGGGTAATCACAGTGAGTCCATAAAGTTTATACTAATTGCATCACCTCATACACCTGTGGTTTTGGGATTGTCATGGCTCCAGAGTCACAACCCCCTGATCGACTGAACTACTAGTTCTATCCTGGGTTGGAGTGCGTTCTGCCATGCACATTGCCTTAAGGCGGCGCAGTCTGCCCTGGGACATCCTTCTGCGGGCTTGGGAAAAGCTTTGGATCTCCCGCGGAGTACCAGGACCTCCGGGAGGATTTCAGCAAGGCTCGTGCCACATCCCTTCCTCTGCATCGACACTACAATTGCGCTATTGACCTCCTACCGGGCACCACACCACCTCGGGGGCGGCTTTATTCCCTGTCTGCCCCGGAGACAAAGACCATGGAGGTATACATTAAGGACTCCCTAGCTGCCGGGATTATGCGTCCTTCTGCCTCCCCTGCCGGGGCAGGGTTTTTCTTTGTGGAAAAGAAGGACAAAACCCTGCGCCCGTGTATTGACTACCGGGGCCTCAATGACATCACTGTAAAGAATCGTTACCCACTACCACTCCTCTGCTTTCAAGCTTCTCCAGGGGGTGACCATATTTTCGAAGTTGGACCTTCGGAATGCCTACCACCTGGTTCGGATACAGGAAGGAGATGAGTGGAAGACAGCCTTCAACACGGCTAGCGGACACAACGAGTACCTGGTTATGCCATTTGGTCTGACCAACACTCCCGCAGTGTTCCGTCCCCTGGTCAACAATGTGCTCCATGACATGTTGAACCGGTTTGTGCTTGTCTATCTCGACAACATCTTTGTCTTTTCCCGGTCGGCTCAAGAGCATGTTCGCAATGTCCGACAAATCCTCCAGTGCCTTCTGGAGAACCAGATGAATCCTGACAAGGTGAGAGCCGTGGTGGATTGGCCCCAACCCACACCCAGAGTGCAGCTGCAACGTTTCCTGGGATTTGCTCATTTCTACCGCCGCTTTAATCATGGCTACAGCACCCTGGCCTCCCTTCTCTCAAGGTTCCGTTCATGTGATCCCCAGCTGCTGACCGGGCGTTTCTGGATCTGAAGCACTGTTTCAACACAGGCCTCATCCTAATCCATCCGGACACGTCCCGTCAGTTCGTGGTGGAGGTTGACGCATCGGACATTGGAGTGGGGTCCGTCCTGTCCCAGCGTTCTGTCCAGGACCAAAAGCTGCATCCATGTGCTTTCCTCTCCCATCGTCTCAATTCCGCTGAGAGGAACTATGACGTGGGAAATCGGGAACTTCTTGCGGTCAAGATGGTACTGGAGGATTGAAGGCACTGGCTCTATGGGGCAGGACATCCATTCTTAGTGTGGACCGATTGTAAGAATTTGGAATATCTCCACACCGCCAAGTGCCTCAACCCCTGGGGGGGGGGGGGGCTAACCAGATATTCATCACAGATTCGGCCCGGTCCTGGAATGGAGCCATTCCTCTAAACTCACCTGTCACCCAGGCTCCCGCCGGACCCTGGCTTTCATCCACCAACGTTTTTGGTGGCCCACCATGGTTCCGGACATCTCCGCATTTGTCGCCGCCTGCACTGTGTGCACACAGAACATGACTCCGTGGCAAGCTCCGGTTGGCCTCCTTCAACCAACTGATGACAACACCACCATCCTTACTGTGGTGGATAGGTTTTCCAAAGCTGCACATTTCATTCCCCTTCCAAAGTGACCCTCAGCCAAGGAGACAGCCTAGCTTATGGTGCAGCACGTCTTCTAGATTTATGGACTTCCGGTCGACATGGTCTTCGATTGGGGTCCTCAATTCTCGTCCAGGTTCTGGAAGGCTTTCTGCACCTTCATTGCATCATCGGCCAGCCTGTCCTCCGGGTTTCATCCCCAGTCTAACGGCTAATCGGAGTGAGCCAATCAGGACCTGGAGACTACTCTTCGCTGCCTCGTCTCTGCCAAACCCACCACCTGGAGCCAGCAACTTGTGTGGGTGCAACTCCCTTCCCTGCTCGGCCACTGGACTCTCGCCCTACGAGTGTTCCTTGGGTTACCAGCCCTCACACTTCCCAGAGCAAGAGGTCAGCATACCCTCGGCCCAGATGTTCATCCGCCGCTGTCAGCATACCTGGAAGAGAGTCCGGTCCGCTCTTCTTACGACCACCTCCAGGTATCACCGGCCTCCAGCTCCCCGCTATCGGCCCGGGCAATGGGTATGGCTGTTAACTCGTGATCTGCCCCTCCGGGTGGAGTCTCGAAAACTTACAAATATACGTGTCTATTATATTCTATTAGTTTATATGTATCTATTCTGCTTTGTTCTTCTTTTAGTATTTACATAACAAATGTCACATTTACAGTCACACATTCACTTCCCAAATAAACAAACACCGGAATTTCTCAGTCAGCAATGTTTTTCCGTGTGATTACCACCAGAAGTAAATACTCTGAGTTAACTTTGCAGTAACTCCATTCTCGTGACACGCATTACTTTGGGGTACTTTACTTGTTGTGATGGGTAGTATGTTTGCATACACATGTGAGAAGGGGATTGTTTCTAAGAGGTGTGTGATATATTATGTACAACAGAAAGGGTAAGTACCATGCCCAAACCTTCCTGGACATGGTTGCCCCTAAGGCAGATGTTTAAACTAACTTTCCTGAGCATGGATGACCCTAAGGCAGATGTTTAAACTAACTTTCCTGAACATGGTTGACCCTAAGGCAGATGTTTAAACTAACCTTCCTGGACATGGTTGCCCCTAAGGCAGATGCTTAAACTAACTTTCCTGAACATGGTTGCCCCTAAGGCAGATGTTTAAACTAACCTTCCTGGACATGGTTGCCCCTAAGGTAGATGTTTAAACTAACTTTCCTGAACATGGTTGACCCTAAGGCAGATGTTTAAACTAACCTTCCTGGACATGGTTGCCCCTAAGGTAGATGTTTAAACTAACTTTCCTGAACATGGTTGACCCTAAGGCAGATGTTTAAACTAACCTTCCTGGACATGGTTGCCCCTAAGGTAGATGTTTAAACTAACTTTCCTGAGCATGGTTGACACTAAGGCAGATGTTTAAACTAACCTTCCTGGACATGGTTGACCCCAAGGCAGATGCTTAAACTAACTTTCCTGAGCATAGTTGACCCTAAGGCAGATGTTTAAGGCTGTTCTATATCAACCAACCTCCCTAAATATCGTTGCCCTTAAGACCGCTGTTTAAGCCAATCGCATCTGTGTTTGTGTGTTTATGTGTTTTAAACCAACCTTCCTGGACATGGTTGCCCCTCAGGCAGCTCTGTAGCTCCTGATTCTCTGTCTGTAGTTGTAACACCTGGGCCTGCAGCTCCTCACACCTCCTCCTCTGCTTCTCCACCTCCTCCTGCGCCTCCTGCTGGGGGACAAGGAGGAGCTGTTACATACTCTGGGTTAGGAGGAGACACACAGCATACTCACCATAGAGTATGCTGTGTGGTACCCATAACCATTGACTTCTAGTGACCTCATTGCCCACAACCAGAGGAGTCTACAGGTACTCGGTGGTGAGGAAGAATAGGCTCCTAATTAAATCAAAGATATTGATAGCTACTGAGTGCCAGCTGAAGAATGTTCCAAGTGAAAGAGAAAAACAAGCCAACAAGACCAATAACAGACAGTGTAGTCAGGTGTGAGACAGAAACAACGTGTTGTAATGAGCAGGGCTCATGGTGTGGTGCATAGACGTGGTGTAGTGAAAACTGTAGTGCCAACATGTTTCCTCTTATCATATCAAATCTATGATCGTTGAGATCACAGACCAGATAACAGTGACTTCCCTAATTATACTGCGATATAGCCTGGGTTATTTTATATTTAACAATGCACAGTTTCTCCAGAGACACATCTGATCAAGACCGAAATGTGCGATGTAGTAGGGAGTTGTAGTTTCCAACATGACAATATTCTACATAGCTTATTGCAGAAAACGTGGTAATTAACTACAATGACCATAATCCATTGCACGGGACTTTTATTGTTTAATTCTGCGTTGTTACAGCATTCAACCCACGTAATAAACTGTGCATTTATTGTAATTTTTATTTTATCGAAACCGAAATCTGTAATACATACTGTGGCAATAGCGACCTGTCAATAAAAACACACGAGGGACATCATAAGGACAATGGCATGAGCGTCCATTCTGACCACACCATTCCCTGATGTTACATAACAAAAACGACATATAGTCTACATTTCGCTTAGGCTACTAATACAACTAAAATGTAGCCTTCTCTATGTGGGAAGTTGCCAGTGGTAAGTCTACACTCTACACACAATGTGTCACACAGATAACAAAATGTTTTGTCAGCTGTCACTTGCCACTGAATGGGCATGATGAATAACGTGGCATGCTAACGTGGAGAAAGTAGTATAGTTATTAAATTGTACTCTAGCCGTCAAAACAATTAAATTGCTACAATGTAGCAGCAACCCCAAAGCACATAACTTCAGTGTTGTTACAATCCGCTAATTGAAACGATACGTCGTTGGAGGTATTATCTGCCCCCATGTTACTACCATGTTATTACCACCGACTCACCCGCTGTATATCGTTCTTGCTTTCTTCACATTCTTTCACATTTCTCGTCTTCTTCTGTTTCTGTACATTAAGTGTCTCGAACGCTTTAAGTAATTCTTCTTCTTTTGACTTGTGTGCATGGTTTCGCGATGCGAAGCTCTCCAAAAGTTCTAGAACTTTGACTATTTTAGGCACCAGTCCTGTGGCACTCTCTTTACCGTAGCCGTCAATAAGTGTTTCCACTTCCGAGCCAATCAATTTAGCTATTTCGTATACATCGTCCACAGTTAGTGCTGAACATGTCCTTTGTAAACACACCTCTGTCTTCTTTGCGTCTTGCTTTTGATCGTTTCTACCGCAATCCTTCTCCATTTTTGCACAAGCGTGAATGCACGTTACTATCGAAACCCAGAAATAAAAATAATGTCGTTCTCACGGTGACATGACAGTTCCCCGGCGAAAAGACAATTAAAGCGAAAGTGTTCTCGCAATAAACAGGTGTCTTATCTACACCGCGATATGCTGCTGCATCTAAACTTAATGCATTCGTCAAATCGTCACCCTATGCATGCTTGGTCAGAGACTAGAGCAAACCCGTTCTAACTTGAAACTCATTCGAGTATACGTCACACATTTTATCTAACCCTAGTATAGAACATTAATACGAGGCCCAATTCAAATAAAATAACATCGAGTTCCTCATCGAGTAGTCTTGAAAAAACAGAGCAGTGTACTGTCGATTGGACGCCAACATTTCTGCCCACTCTTGGCATGTTTATCATTCAACATCCCTCATACTTTCCTGACCAATGTAATAGGAGTTTTATTTGTTATACCTTTATTTAACTAGGCAAATCAGTTAAGAACAAATTATTATTTACAATGGCGGCCTACCCTGTCCAAACACGGACGCTGGGCCAATTGTGCACCGCCCTATGGGACTCCTAATCACAGACGGATGTGATACAGCCTGGATTCTAACCAAGGACTGTAGTGACCTCTTGCACTGAGATGCAGTGCCTTAGACCACTGCACCACTCAGGAGCCCAAGAAACTCCTCTTCTAGAGCCACACAACGTGTACTGTTACACTGGTATGCCAGGTCGACCATACAGTAATGCATTAGACAGCATGAGCATACAAATTGGATTTCCTCTGAAGGCATGGGAAACGATCAATGATGCTGTACTGTTATTTAACAGTAGCCATAGGTAAAACGATACAGATCAAACAAAATAAATCAAATGCAATTAAAGGACACAATCTACCCACATTTGCTTCATTGCCATGAAAAATCAGTGTGCAAGGCAGTCATTTTTTTTATGTATATTTTTTTTAAATGCTACATTCTTAGTCATCGAAGAGACATAACACAAAATAAGTATATATCAGTCTTTGGCCACAGCTTGCGCCCTGTCCCATGAGTCCCATCTCAGCCACCAACAGTAAGTTTGACTGCAGACATCATGCTAAGTACCACAGCAGTCAGTATCCCTGGAGTGTCCTTGCTATAAGACAGTGCTATTCACAAAATACATGATTACTGCACTCACACAAACTGACAAGACAACCAAACAAGGGCAAATACTTATAAAATGTTGATCTTTATTTAAACCCAAACTAAGTATCCACAATGAACGCACAACATAGCAAGTGGGTAATAGACTGCTAGCAGTACACATCAATTCCATTGTCACTTACAGTTCAGTTTCTATGGGAGAAAAAAATGAGCATTATGAATATGATTAACTACCCATTTAAAGAAATGCCACAGAAAAATTAATCTTACAGCTATATCAACTACTACAGACTGAAGACAAACACCATGACACATTCGCAGCAATGCGTCAAAAGGAAAGCCATAAAAGAAACGCAGTAGAATTCACATGCTGAAGCCTTATTGGAGAGATCAGAGGGGAGAGGGCAACCAAATGGAAAAAACACAATTTTCCAGAAACCATACAAAATGTGACATTGTGTCCTAAAAAGGTGCTACTTGGCTTACATACAAATTCCCCAATATATTCAGGCCATCCCTATCAGTTGGTACACTCAGTGTATCACAGCTATGGAGATCACACACTCGTGAGATCGCCATTGCTGTGCCTCACCTCATTTCCTTCCTTCAGGGAGCAGTAGTTATATTCATAACTTCATGGCTGGCTGGGCCAAATTATATGTCTGACTGTACTAGACAGGGCCACATAAGGATGTCCATATCATAGAATATCTACAATAGAGAGGTAATCCTCATCTCTGAGCGGAGCGCCAGTCTCAACCGTACATATCCTCTCTGTCTGCGTTGTAGATCTCTCCCTCCTGCAGGGAGGCAAAGTTGAGGAAGTGAGAGGGCCGATGGACCTCGTGGTAAAACTCCTTGGGGTTGGACAGCTGCAGGTCATACTTCATGTTGGGGTCGTGGCGAACACCTGAAAGAGGAAGTATTATTGAGATGCACTATCTTGCCAAAAGTATGTGGACACCTCTTTAAGTTAGTGGATTCGGCTGTTTTATCCACACCCGTTGCTGACAGAAGTGTACAATTGAGTAAAGACAAACAAAGGCCTTTACTGAAGAACTCAATGACTTTCAAAGTGGCACCGTCATAGGATGCCACCTTCCCAACAAGCCAGTTCATCAAATTTCTGCTCTGCTAGTCAACTATAAGTGCTGTTATTGTGAAGTGGAAATGTCTAGGAGCAACAACGGCTCAGCCACAAAGTGGTAGGCCACACAAGCTCACAGAACAGGACCGCTGAGTGCTGAACCGCATACATTTTTTTGCCTGTCCTCGGTTGCAACACTCACTACAGAGTTCCAAATTGCCTCTGGAAGTAAAGTCAGCACAGTAACTGTTAGTCGAGAGCTTCATGAAATGGGTTTCATGGCCGAGCAGCCGCACACAAGTTTAAGTCCACCATGCGCAATGCCAAGCGTTGCCTGTAGTGGAGTAAAGCTTGCCAACATTGGACTCCGGAGCAGTCGAACGCGTTCTCTAGAGTGATGAATCACGTTTCACCATCTGGCAGTCCAATGGACGAATCTCGGTTTGGCCGATCTCAGGAGAACACGATCTGCCCCAATACATAGTGCCAACTGTAAAGTTTGGTGGAGGAGGAATAATGGTCTGGTGCTCTTATCATGATTGGGGGTAGGCCCTTTAGTTCCAGTGAAGGGAAATATTAACACTACAGCATACAATGACATTCTAGACGATTCTGTGATTCCAACTTTCTGACAACAGTTCAGGAAAGGCCCTTTGTTTCAGCATGACAATACCCCTGTGCACAAAGCGAGGTCCATAAAGAAATGGTTTGTCGAGATCGGTGTGGAAGAACTTGACTGGCCTGCAGAGCCCTGACCTCAACCCCAACCAACAACTGCGGGATAAATTGGAACGCAGACTGCGAGCAAGGCCTAATCGCCCAACATCAGTGCCTGACCTCACTAATGCTCGTGGCAGAATGGAAGCAAGTCTCCCCAGCAACATTCCAACATCTAGTGGAAAGCCTTCTTAGAAGAGTGGAGGCTATTGTAGCAACAAGGGGGGGACCAATTCCATATTAATGCCTATGATTTTGGAATGAGATGTTCGACGAGCAGGTCTCCACATACTATCGGCCATGTAGTGTATGTTGATAATCAAACACTGCAAGCATGTGGTTGAAAAATGCTTATTTTCCTAATATGCTTATTTAGTTGATATGTTACACAGATGTTGAATTTCATTGTTTCAAATACACTAAGAGTTGAAGACACTGATAACGGACGTTAGCCATTATATATTACTTTCCATTTAGCATGCTTATTAAATCTAGGAATAGGTTTAATCGGTGTCTGCGAAATCCCGGGTTCTAAGCAATACTCACCCATGAAGTTGTAGTTCCAGGAGACCTGTCCAGGCACCATGAAGAAGCCCAGGAAGCGATCAGACAGAAGCATCTGAACCCTCTCATAGTGGGAGGGCAGGTAGCCCTTGGGGTTATTGCCCTTGTCTGTGTTCTGTCTGCCCCACTCGTACCCACTGGGAGTCAGCTTGTAGGCCGTCAGAGTGCAGGAGCCGGGAGTGAAACTGGAAATGAATAAAGATGTTATACGGTAGATAGCGTTGATGTACATGATGCAACTTAAATGTTAAGAAGAAGAGTGATGCATGTATAGGTGGAGTTAATCAATGTTTACAAATGTAGCTGGGGTGGTTGGGGCGATGAACTACACTTGTGATGAATAACCTTGACGAGACCTGAAGGCCTTAGTTCAGGCTAACCCAGTCTAGTGACGAGTAGACAGTCTGGGTTGAAACCAAGTCGGTCAATACAACCAACATACAAAAAAGCCCTCTATAACCAGGCTGGCCTGGTCTGTCATGAAGTAAAACCTTTTCAAATTAGCTGCTATATGTAGACTCACTGCAGGTAAGAGTTAAGAAAGAGCAAGTACAACAGTATCTGTCCTACCTGCAGGTGATGATGATGGTCTTTTCGCCATCCCAGGCGGGGTTGTCAGCCATGATCTTGGCGTGGCTGGTGACGTCCTGGGGGGAGAGTTGGGGAGACTCGTTGGGCTGGGTGTGGATCCAACCCAGGGGCTCCATCTCCTGTAGGCAGAGACAGGGTAGAGAGGTGAGAGACAGGGGAAGCAGAGGAGTGCGTGTGTCTTCTGCCCTGATCAGGAACTGAACACTTCCAATTTCAAAAGGCTACGGCACACTTGGTATGAGCCTCAAAAACATAAAGACAAGGAAAATGAGCCATGGTTAACCACTTCAACAAAAAGAGACGTGATCCAGTAAACAGAATGCCATCAAATCATGTTATATGCTTGTATTGGAGCATGTGTGTTCATGTGTGAGTGTGTGTACGGTATCCCCTAAGTCTGTACCTTGAGGTACTCGTGTCCTGGTAGCTGATTGGGTAGGTGGACTGTCTGATGCGTTCCCCACTGGGGTACCATGACGATACACCTGATCTCCTTCACCTGGGGGTTGTCAGGTGGACTGGTGCCGTACAGGTAACCTGCAATCTGAAGGACAGATGGGATGCACACGTCAGCAACACACATTCAGATTGACCGATATATAAAAACTGTACAATATACCAAATAATCCTGTTCTAGCTGTATAAGCAGTTAAGCACTTCATTCATATATATATAAAGAGGATTACAATAATATCTAAGGAGATGTAAAAAGAGATGAGGGTAGAGTGATTTGACTGTTTTAGCATCATAGTAGGCATTTTACCACAACAAGGGTCACAAGCAAAGTGATAACTAGGAGAGGTTTACTGTGATGCAAACAGGACCAACAGTAGGCTGCTGTACTGACCTGGGCTCGCAGGTCTGAGATGCAGATGAACTTCTTGAGGACGTTCTTGGGAAGGATGTAGGTGTAGCCCGTCTCCTTGATGTCATCAGACGACACATAGATGTGGTTAGTCCTCAGGTGCAGGTTGGCAGCAGAGATGGCCCTGCAGGAGGAAGTTCAAATAGCCATTATTGGCGTTCTATTCACTTCCGAAGCTATGGCCTTGATTTTACAACTCCTGCTTTAAGGAATAACTATCATATAACAATCATAAAGCTCCAAGAAAGTTTATTACATTCCTTTGTCAGCACCAAGGGTGATTGGAAGGATATACAGTGCATTCAGAAAGTATTCAGACACCTTGACATTTTGTTACGTTACAGCCTTATTCTAAAATTGATCTTTAAAAAAAAAACTCAATCTACACACAATACCCCATAATGACAAAGTGAACACAGGTTCAGAATTTTTGGCAAAAAAAATTAAAAACAGAAATACCTTAAGTATTCAGACCCTTTGCTATGAGACATTGTTTCCATTGATCATCCTTGAGATGTTTCTACAACTTGATGAGTCCACCTGCGGTAAATTCAATTGATTGGACAGGTTTTTGGAAAGGCACACCTGTCTATATAAAAAGGTCCTATAGTTGACAGTGCATGTCAGAGCCAAGCCATGAGGTTGAAGGAATTGCCGGTAGAGCTCAGAGACAGGATTGTGTCGAGGCACAGACCTGGGGAATGGTACCAAAAATGTCCCCAGCATTGAATGTCCAAAAAACACAGTGGCTTCCAATATTCTTAAATGGAAGAAGTTTGGAACCACCAAGACTCCTCTTAGAGCTGGCCACCCTGCCAAACTGAGCAATTGAGGGAGAAGGGCCTTGGCCAGGGAGGTGACCAAGAACCCGATGGTCACTGACAGAGCTCCAGAGTTCCTCTGTGGAGATGGGAGAACCTTCCAGAAGGACAACCATCTCTGCAGCACTACACCAATCAGGTCTTTATGGTAGTGTACCTAAATGACTCTCAGACCATGAGCAACAAGAATCTCTGGTCTAATTAAACCAAGATTGAACTCTTTGGCCTTAATGCCAAGCGTCACATCTGGAGGAAACCTGGCACCATCCCTATAGTGAAGCATGGTGGTGGCAGCATCATGCTGTGGGGATGTTTTTCAGCGACTGGGAGACTAGTCAGGATCGAGGAAAAGATGAACAGAGCAAAGTACAGAGCAATCCTTGATGAAAACTTACTCTAGAGCACTCAGGACCTCAGACTGGAGCTTAGGTTCACATTCCAACAGGACAACAACCCCAAGCACACAGCCAAGACAATGCAGGCGAGGATTCGGGACAAGTCTCTGAATGTCCTTGAGTGGCACAGCCAGAGCCTGACTTGAACATCTGGAAAGACCTGAAAATAGCTGTGCAGTGACACTCCCCATTCAACCTGACAGAGCTTGAGAGGATCTGCAGAGAAGAATGGGAGAAATCCCCCAAATGCCAAGCTTGTAGCGTCATTACCAAGAAGACTCAAGGCTGTAACCGCTGCCAAAAGTGCTTCAACAAAGTACTGAGTAAAGGGTCTGGATACTTACGTAAATTGACACGTTTTTTAATTTTTGATAAACTCTAAAAAGCTGTTTTTGCTTTGTTATTATGTGATAGTGTGTAGATTGATGAACAAAAAAACTATTTAATCAACTTTAGAATAAGGCTGTAACGTAACAAAATGTGGAAAAGGTTAAGGGGTCTGAATATTTTCAGAATGCACTGTATAGACCTAATTCCAATGTCACAATCATATTGTATCATTTCACTGTAGATATTATTGTAGAAATGTGGGGAAAGTTACAACATTTACAATCCAAAGTGTCTCGCCCCTACATACCTGACTCTCCATTCTGTCTTGGAGGAGAAGGTCTGTGTCTCGTAGTTGGAGGTTGTTGAGGTGATGATCTCGTCGCCGTGTTTGTTGACTGTGCGTGTCTGCGTGGCGGTAAGCTGGGACTGCTCCTTGGTCTGCTTCTCAATCTCAGCAATCTGCTGGCGCTGCTGGGACGGAGCAGAGATCTCCATGCCCAGGATGATGTCACGGATCTCAGACTGGGTCAGAGACGCCACGTTCACGCTGGAGAGGGCAGAGAGTCGAGGTCAGATACAGTTGAAGGAGATTTGGGATTGAAATGCATGCTCACTTGTAGTGGGAATCCTAGATGCTACTTGATTCCGCAAACATTTTTGCAATAGCTTATTGAGATGGTTAAAGATGTTTAATTTAGGTGTTGTGAACTATCATAATAACAAATGGAAGAAAATATACAGCCGAAGTCGTAAGTTTACATACACCTTAGCCAAATACATTTATACTCAGTTTTTCACAATGAAATTGACATTTAATCATAGTAAAAATTCCCTGTCTTAGGTCAGTTAGGATCACCACTTATTTTAAGAATGTGAAATGTCAGAATAATAGTAGAGAGAATGATTTATTTCAGCTTTTATTTCTTTCATCACATTCCCAGTTGGTCAGAAGTTTACATACACTCAATTTGTATTTGGTAGCATTGCCTTTAAATTGTTTAACTTGGGTCAAACGTTTTGGGTAGCCTTCCACAAGCTTCCCACAATAAGTTGGGTGAATTTTGGCCCATTCCTCCTGACAGAGCTGGTGTAACTGAGTCAGGTTTGTAGGCCACCTTCTTTGCACGTGCTTTTTAAGTTCTGCCCACAAAATTTACTATAGGATTGAGGTCAGGGCTTTGTGATGGCTATTCCAATACCTTGCCTTTGTTGTCCTTAAGCCATTTTGCCACAACTTTGGAAGTATGCTTGGGGTCAATGTCTATTTAGAAGACCCATTTGCGACCAAGCTTTAACTTCTGACTGATGTCTTGAGATTTTGCTTCAATATATCCACAATTTTCCTTCCTCATGATGCCATCTATTTTGTGAAGTGCACCAGTCCCTCCTGCAGCAAAGCACCCCCACAACATGCTGCTGCCACCCTGTGCTTCACAGTTGGTATGGTTCTCTTTGGCTTGCAAGCCTCCCCCTTTTTCCTTCAAACATAACGATGGTCATTATGGCCAAACAGTTCTATTTTTGTTTCATCAGATCAGAGGACATTTCTCCAAAAAGTACGATCTTTGTCCCCATGTGCAGTTGCAAACTGTAGTCAAGCTTTGTTATGGCGGTTTTGGAGCAGTGGCTTCTTCCTTGCTGAGCTCCCTGTCGAAATAGGACTCGTTTTACTGTGGATATATAATTTTGTACCCGTTTCCTCCAGCATCTTCACAAGGCCCTTTGCTGTTGTTCTGGGATTGATTTGCACTTTTTGCACCAAAGTACGTTCATCTTTAGGAGACAAAACGCGTCTCCTTCCTGAGCGGTATGACGGCTGCGTGGTCCCATGGTGTTTATACTTGCGTACTATTGTTTGTACAGATGAACGTGGTACCTTCAGGCATGTGGAAATTGCTCCCAATGATAAACCGTACTTGTGGAGGTCTACAATGTTTTTTTCTGAGGTCTTGGCTGATTTTCTTTGATTTCCCCATGATGTCAAGTAAAGAGGCAGAGTGTGAAGGTAGGCTTTGAAATACATCCACAGGTACACCTCCAATTGACTCAAATTATGTCAATTAGCCTATCAGAAGCTTCTAAAGCCATGACACAATTTTCTGGAATTTTCCAAGCTGTTTAAAGGCACAGTCAACTTAGTGCATGTAAACTTCGGACCCACTGGAATTGTGATACAGTGAATTATAAGTGAAATAATCTGTCTGTAAACAATTGTTGGAAAAATTACTTGTGTCATGCACAAAGTAGATTTTCTAACTGACTTGCCAAAACTATATTTTGTTAACAAGAAATTTGTGGAGTGGTTGAAAAATGAGTTTTATTGACTCCAACCTAGGTAATGACTCCAACCTAAGTGTACGTAAACTTCCGACTTCAACTGTACATATGACAGCGTTATAAAGCTCCATGACAGCTTTACAAAGGCCACCACAGACATTATAGCTACTCACTTGTTCTTCTTTCCATAGTCGGCCAGGATGAGGTCTTTGAGCTGCACCTCCACCTTGATCCACTCCTCGTCGGTCAGCGTGGGCCAGATGTGGTGAGGCTCTGTGATGGTGGTCTTATCAGGCTTCAGGATCACCTTGGCACGGTCGTTGTTCACATGGAGCGCCCTTAGGATCAGGATAAGACGGGAGAACGCCTAGAGACAGGAAACAGCCACACAGACACTGGTTAAACATGGGTATGACAGAATCTTCTCGCCCAATAAAGGTTCTGCACCCCAGAAGAGCTTTTAGAATGAGAAACAGGACAAGACATTGTTGATATTTATGGCATCATTCAGTTAGCCGGCTCCTATGCATACTTGACAAAAAAATATAAAAAAGGAACATTGACCCCCTATCGGATAGATTTGGCAGAAATCGCTGTTGAATCCTTTTTAGTCTCATTCTAGTATTATCGGTCACAGGAAGTGAACAGCTACTCACGATGTTGGAGGAGAGTGCCTTGAGCCAGTCAGTCTACTACCACCACTATCTTGCTTAAGTCTCATTCTTGTACAAAAAGAGTAGGAAGTAGACTAACGGTGTAGGAGGAGATGGTCTTGAGCCAGTCGTCGTACAGGTTGAACAGGACCATCTGAGGCTCGGTGGCCTTCAGGATTAGGTCTCCAAACTTCTCCACCTTCAGACAGGCCTGGAAGGGTAGCTGGAGCTCAGAGCCCTTGATCACAATGTTGGGGAAGTCCAGCAAGTGGACCTGGGAAGTGAAAGGGATAAAAATAAAATGTTAGGTTGTAAAGAGATTGTGATTGCTACACATTGGTCATCTCAGTTTTTCAATAATCTCAACCGTATCAAAATCACAGAGAATCGTGAGTCAAAATATTTATCATCTCAGTCAAGTACTGATGTGTAAATTGGGCAGATTAATGCTGTGTCTATATCAATGAGGTGCAGTGTAATCAATCGATGTGATTGTGAGGTATAACCTCGAGGGGGTCCAGCATGCCCTTCCTGGTGACAATGATCTGTTTGGGCTGCTCCTCCACAGGGAGGGAACGAATCAGAGCAGCCACCTCCTCAGCTGTCTTCCACTTAGCCAGCTATAAAAGGGAGAGGGAAGAGAGGAAGGAAAGGAAAGAGGGGAGGGAAAGAGGTGAGGACATTGAGCATAACTAGTCTTCCATGCATTTTTGTTTTGCTCCTTTCCAGAGTATGATTGCCCTGTGCATTGCTAAAGAGAGTGACAGGTATTTTTCATTTGAAGACGTACCTGTCCCAGACGTTTCTGTCCAGCCCACACAGAGGTGTGGATGATCTTGAGGAAGAGCTGGCCTGTCCTGGGGTTGAAGATGAAGATGGCTCCATTGATGGGCTTGGTGGTCAAGTTACCCTCAAACGTCTGCAAGGACAGAGCGGGAGTATTTACATGAATGTCAGTTCTCTATTAATTCTAAATTGGCCCCAGACTCCTCACCCACCTTGTGGATGGTGACACGGTAGACGTTAGTGTCATCCACAAACCAGATGATCTGATTGGAGAAGAGCTCTCCATAGTTCTGGGACGACAGGTAGGGCTCAGTGGGCTCTGAGGAGTAGAGTTGCAGACCCTTACGGATGCGCTCCCTCAGGACGTACAGAGCAGGGTTGGCCTTCATGATCTTAGCCATGGCCTGCTGGATCAGGGGCTTGCCTCCCGGGAACCAGTTACCGTACCCACTGGAGAGAAGGGAGAGAAGTAGGGAGGAGAGAGAGAAAGAGGGTGGCTGGTGAGTTCCTATGTCACGTAACAGATGTAAACAAACAAGTGTTCAGTAACACCCTTGAGTTCACGTGTGTGAGAGGGCAACTGTTGACAACTATACAAGACTACTAGCTACGCTAACAACATTTCCCATCACTAATGTGGACATTAGTCGTAATGCTACAACTCTTGTCTACAGGCTAGCAAATGTGTCCATTACTTATCATGCAGACATTAGCAGAAATGCTAGCGCAGCTATGCTAACCTGTGGAGGTTGTAGGCCAGGTCGATGGCGATGAGCACCCCGGTGGGGGAGGGGTAGATGCTCATGTTGTCTGTGGTATAGTCCAGGAACTTGGCTCTGGCGTACCGCTCGATGTCGTGAGAGTCGTAGTCTCCCCAGCGAAGCTGTATGTCGATCCAGTACTTCTGGGTGGTTGTGCTGTCCATCACGTCCCTGAAGAGGGAGAGGGAGGTCAAGGATTAAGACAGAAATAAGAATAACTTGGCTTCTTGTCAAACTTGGATCTATTATGTCTTTGAAGTTTGGAAGCTGTTTCCATTTTGAGAAGGCACATTAAAATGGATACCCACCAAACATCATTCATATCCAACGAACTAACAGCTTCAGTTTTAACCTGGTATAAGGTTAAAAAAACGAACGTCGTACTTTGAGTCAGCGAGCAGCGAGGGGCGTGAGACGTTCCACTTGTAGGAGGCGAAGAGTAGTATGTCGGCGCAGGAGGAGTTCATCTTGTAGGACTTCCTGGGGTGAATGGTCTCTTTCTGCACTGTCTCAATCTCCAGGGCATCCAGCTCCTGGTCAAACACCTACATACACACAGACAGAGGAAACTGATTTTTTGGAAAAGTTTCATATGATAAAAATATATCGTTTTGTGATGTTGGTCGAGAATGTCCTTAATAAAATGCAGTGACATTTATTTAGGTTTTGCAAGTTATTGCTGCCTGGAAACGCATTGAAGGCAAAGGAACAAACATATCATTGGAGTCTACAGCCATGTCTCAAGATCATCCGGCTTCCTGCGATGCCTGATTGAACCAAATACATCAAGCTGGAGATAAGTATTTTTTAGTGACGTACCTGACAGAGATCCATGACGACGCTCTCGTGGATCTTCTGCCACAAGTGAGCCCTGAAGATCTGGATGAGGGAGATTTTCAGGGTGGGGATCTTTCCGTGCATGAAGATCCCGGTCAGATCCAGCTGGACCTGGAAACCCACGTACACCTAGAGAGGACAGAGTACGGAGCGTGACAATATAAGTAACAAAACAAATCTGGGAAATGCATCCGTGTGTGTGTGTAGTCAGGTACTCACGTTGGCCCTGTTGATGGTGGGGGACCACCAGAGGGTGAAGCGACGGTTGGGGATCTGGTTCAAACCAGATCTCTGGGCGTTGGTCAGCTTCTTCCACTTCATGGACTCCTCAAAGCCACTGGCCTTCTCCCTGTGGTGAAGTAGAGATAAGGCTGGAGGTTAGCGAGGTAAAACCCCACATCTACATTATGTTATACTGCAATACATGCGTCTGAGCATGCATAACAAATACCTTAAGAAAACGCGAGCGCGCACACAAACATGCAACAATAACAATCTACGTCACGTAGTGAATGAATGGGTGGTACTGACCAGAAGAGACCCTCCCAGGTGGGGAAGTAGGTTCCTTTGAAGAGCGTGTGTTCCAGGATGCCCTCCACCCCTCCCAGAGCCTGGATCATGTCTGTCCTGTAGTTGTTGAGGTTCCACAACTTCCCGTCGTGACGCTGGTGGGTCCACCAGAACGGGTTCTGCTTCAGAACCTACAGGACAATCAGACAGAACAGAGTTAATGTTCTCCTTCACAACCTAGGACACAATGAGAAAGAGCATCACATTAATGTCTGGACATACGCTGAAGGGTTTACCCAGAATTGAATTTGTTAACTTTCGTTAGATCTCATAATCTGCAGTACCACCTGGTTCCTGTCTTACCTGGTACTGTTTGAAGTCAGTACGGACCCTCCAGCCCTTGTCGTAGGCCAGCGTGTGTCTGTCCTTCTGGAACAGTGTGTTGATACGGGGGATCCCTCTGTCCCAAGAGTCCTCCAAGTCCTCAAGAGTCAGACGCCTGACAGGAACACAAGACATTATCAACTCTCATAGTACTAAACCTCTGAACCATATGACCATCTGGTTACAGACTATGGATCGAAGGCTAGGTTTACACTTCAAAAAGTGTTCTCCTTAGCAAAACCTCTAAAATGTTGAGTTATACATTCTGGCATGCACCAAAATCTCCAAGTGGAACCATCCGTGCAGTGTGTGATTAAGCACGCCAAGTGGAGCTTAAATCCAGCCTACGTGGGGACCAGGGGTTGGATTTGAGAAAGGGCAACGGTCTTGCCTGTGTAGGTGTTCAGTACCTGTTCTGTGCGATAGCCTCTTGTCTCTTCAGTGCGTACTCTGCCCAGACTCTCTGGGAGTCAATGAACTCACTCTCCCAGGGCTGGATATAGCGGTACAGGTTAGGAATCAGCTGGTCCTCCTCATGGCTCATACCGGACCGGAAATGGGTGATGCCAACGTCAGTCTGCTTCGACCACCTGAGGGAGAGGGAGGGCGGCAGGACAAGATGGGTTAGTGGCAGAAAGGAAAACTTCCCTCTAACTCGTAATTTAAAACATGTATTAATATGTATTAACTAAATTTCAAAGAGGCAGTAATGCAACCAGGTCTATCTTCATTAGTCAACTAGGAATGTCATATCATTTCCAGCTCACATTTCTATCGATACCATATTATTACCATAAAGTAGACTTTGTTAACCTCATACAGGAACATCTATAGCCCCTTTTACACAAATCCTAGCTTCTACATATTCTGCATTGTGCGCTTACCTCAGATCGGACTGTGGGATGAGGACATGTCCCATGGACAGCATGCCCAGCCCCCCCAGCTCCTTGGGGGTGTAGAAAACAACAGGGGGGAAGCGACTGGGCATCTTGGAGTTGAGACCGATCTTGATACGGGTCTGGATCTTGTTCTCACATTTCACCAGCAGGTCCAGCAGCTCCTGGGTGTTGACCACTGCCTCACGGAAGTACGTCATCAGCCCTATCAGAGCAGTGTTCCACTTGTTCACAATCTGAGGGGAGATTGGGGGGTAATGTATTTCAACATTAGTATGGTTTCATCACTACAGTTATGAATCCAACAAATGATGAATTTCATTTTGATTTATTTCTTTAGTTGGTATACTTACATAAAATTATTTTGAATGCGAGAAAAACAATCTCAGTGAAGAAAGAAAGTGGTGTTTTGTGATAGAGCTGTTGTTTACCTTGGTAAAGGTGGTGGATCCTGAGGCCATGAGGATCTGTCTGACTCTGTTGTGGAACCGCTGCATGGACTCATCATCCACACGCAGGAAACACTGAGCAGTACGCTCTTTGGTCACCTACACACGCACGGACACACACAGCAAGAATAGCCTTGTCTTAGTACAAGGGACAACAGTGTAGTAGCGTCTCAGAGTCAGCCACGGTGATGAAGGTCTGACTATCTGGTGGCAGCTGCCAGGATCATTTAGCACGCCACTGTACCGCAGGACAAGGTCAACTGGTGTGAGTATAAACTAAGTTAACCAGGTAACATCCCTCTTCCTCCAGCCCTTCTCTCCATCTTTCATCCCTCCGTTTCCCATCTCACCTCATTCTGCAGGTTCCAGACTCCGTCCTTGTGGGTGAACTCCTCGTAGCTGGTGCGACACTTGGGCAGGATGCGGCACTCGAAGCCACACATGTTGAAGAGCAGGTTAGGGTTGTCTTTGCTGTAGACTGACACAAAGCTGTTCTCCCATTGGACCGTGGTCACAGAGCGAGGCAGGCGGTTCTTAATGTCCCAGAACACAGCACGACCCCTGGACGGTTACAGAGATGGAGGGACAACTATTATTTCACAAGATAGGAGTATCGCGGTTCCTCCCATTCAAGCTGCTGGTGTTAGGTTCTAAATATCAGAGTAAGAACTCGGACACTATGAAAGCTTAAACAAAGTCAGTCACCATTATTAGTCAGTTGTACAACCGAATGCCTTCAACTGAAATGTGTCTTCCGCATGTGTCTTAACCCAACTGAAATGTGTCTTAACCCAACCCCTCTGAATCAGAGGTGCGGGGGGCTGCCTTAATCGACATCCACGTCTTCGGCGCCCGGGGAACAGTGGGTTAACTGCAATGTTCATGGACAGAACGACAGATTTTTACCTTGTCAGCTCTGGGATTCGAACTTGCAACCCTCCAGTTACAAGTCCAACGATCTAACCACTAGGCTACCTGCCCCCCCATAGGCTACCTGGCGCCCTCAGTTTATTCATCCCAAAGGATCGAACAGCCGAACAGACAAAGACATGGTTCTACCAGTGGTAGTATATACACCCCAATTTGGGGTGGAGTCTCCTCCTTCTTGCTAAACATTACATATTCATTGCTAGGCAGGAAATTAAGTGATACGGGTAATAAACTGTTCCTTCTACCTTAATGTGACCTGACCTCAACCCCCTTTATCAGTAATCCACAGCGCTCTCCCCTTGTCAGTGCTGCCACATGTGATTGTTTCCCCTACACTCAGTACATTCCAAGCTTAATTGCACTGATCATATCCATTCCTCTTCCAGATACACATTAACTTCTGGTGTAGACGCTAGACTATAGCACCCCTCATGTCTCTAGCATAACTAATGATTAATAATATTTAAAGTTTGGGGGGGGGGACTCACAGGTTGACGTCGTGCTTCATCAGTCTCATCCTGGCGTCTCTGGGCCAGCACTTCTTGTTGTTGTAGCCCACAATGTTCTCATTGTTGGGGTCAGGGTGCTCCGTTAGGTACCTCTGGATCAGGTCCCTGGCCTCATCAGCTGAGAACCTGGAAGAAGGAGAAAAGAGCAGGACACATCAATCAGAGCTTCTACAGATTTCAACAGATACCTACATGGATAAGTCTAAGCAGTGTGTCTTCTGCTCCTACTCAGGTATTTGATGTAGCGTCAGTTAAGGAGTACTAACTTCTATCTACAGTGTTGTGTTACTGTTTTGTACCTGAAGAAGATATGTATGCGGTCGATGTATCTGCAATAGAGGCGGATGGGGTGTGCACTCTCTGTGGCTGTATCCTGGAAGGACAGGAAGTCGTTGGGCATTTGAGGGGGTCCAGCCATCTCACTGGCCCGGTGGAGCCCCAGCACCAACAGATCCATGACCAGGCCGTAGTACTGCACGATGAACGAGGCAAACTGCAGACCACGGATGATACCGTACGAGTTGGTGTGGTTCATGTCCTGGGATGGGAAAGAGGAAGGATATGACGCTGGGTCTATACATATATATAAGCAACTCAGCAGTTAGTAGGGACGAGTAAAGTAAAAGATATGAAATCGAACAATGCCATCAAAAAAGACAAGCACAATATCTTCCTCATTGCTTTTGAATGAGGAAAATTGGAATCCCAGTTTAATTCCTGAATAGACAAATTGAAACCCCTGGAGACAGCAAGGTGTTCTAACCTTGTAGTTGATGACCACGTTGTTCTTGGCAGTCATGTAGTCAGCGATGTTGTGGTCCACGATGAGACGCAGCAGTCTGTTGAGCAGCGTCAGATCTATTTTCTCATACATCTTTTCATAGCGAGACTCCAGCATCACGTTACACTCTCCCTCCATCGTCTCCCACACATCCTGCAGGTTGTTGATGCCTGGTTACAAAACATAGGATAGAATCAGACAATTTCCCCCACCATGAATTGATATAGAATTACTGAAAGCGTTGAACAGAAACGATTGCAGGGGGAGTAAATGCGTTTCTTATTAAACAATATGCATTGGCACCGTTGGCTTTGTGAATACACACACAGTACATAAACACATAAAACTACTATAAGCAACACACTCAACATCTTCCCAACCTAGTCCTCACCTTGGCACCACTTGTAGACGAGAAGTGGAGGAGGCTCTGTGTCAGCTGGTTTGATCCAGGGTGGGAAGAGCCGTCGTTTGTCAGCCTCATACCACAGGTACTGGTCCAGGTAGGCATCTGTGATCTTCTCCAGGGGCTCCACGTCATACACAGGCACCAGATGACTGTACAGGTCCATGAACTCTATCCCCACCTAGAGGGGGGGGAAGGGGGATTAGAATGGAGTGGGTGTGCTAAGTTCATAGAACCAAGATAGATTTGGGTCTTAGGACAGTTAACTTGGTCAACTGAAAGGTCAAATCATCTGCATCTAGTTAGACAAAATGGGATGACATTTAGAGGGTGACTTAGGCAAAAAGCCCAGTGTGTATTTAGAGATGGTCCTGGGACTAACCTCTTTGAAGGCTCTCTGTGTGAGCAGGTGCCGTTTGATTCTGGACAGGGCCTCATGAGGGTTGTCATAGGCCTGCTCTATCAGCCCCAACTCTTCTCTCTGGGACTGGTTCAGCCTGGACTTCACACTGGAAAGAGAAAACAACCACACGGTCAAATCACTGCAAGATACCTCAGCAGAAAGGATCTACAGCCATCTTATTACAGTACATATTCCCTAACAGGAGGCTACAGGGAGTTGGTGTGTGTTACCTGTAGGCCTCTTTGAGCCTCTCCAGGGCCAGGATGAGCAGCTTGGTGTCGTGTTTGTAGGACAGCGGGGGAAAGGGGATGGGGGAGAAGCGTCTGCTCTCCAGCCAGTGGACTGTGGTGGTGTAGATGGCCACAGCCTCCTCTGCTGTGATGTATGGACCATCCTGGGAGACACAGATGACACATTATACACACTGCATATGGCAATATGAAGTCAAGTTACCAGTTGTGGTACAAATAAATAAACAGTAACTTTAAATTAGAGAAAAATACAAACAAACATTGTGTGTGTGTATATATATATATATATATATACACACACACACAATTTTTTATTTATTTAAGTGTCAGAGTATTATACTACCGACTCAGCCTGTTCTTGAGAGACTGGTGGCCCTGTTAACTCTGCTGGTTTGTTGTTGCACGGCTGAATTGTCTACACTCCTCACAGCAGAGAAGGTAGTTGCACCATAGAGAGAAAACTATGTGTTCTACCTCTATGGTTGCAACAGCTATGCACTTACCTAGTGCCTTCCTTACCATAAATGAGTGTCATAGTGTGTGCTGTATTACCTTCAGGTAGTTGTGCTGCCTCTCCTGCTCGGCCTTCAGGTACAGACGGGTCAGTCTGCCCAGGTTTTTCTTGCACACAGTCTTGTCCACGGTTGCGCCACGCCTGATTCGCTCGCGGTTGTAGTGGGCCGTGTTTGTCCACCAATCAGCTTTGGCCTTCACGTAGCGTAGGATCATGTTCTCGATGGGTGTGGGCAGGCCTGGGACCTGGAGGGAGGGAGGACATGGATTAGACGGGTCAAAAGCTGTCCCAGTACTGGATAGGTGTAAATGAAGTACCTTCCAGGAAAGGCAAATGTACCTTTCAGAAAACAAAGTTGTGTTTATTGCTTACAAATTCATAATTGCTGAAGACAACTGAATTTGATGAAAGATTATATTTCTATAACATGTCACAAATAAATATTCTTTAAGCAAACATTCCCTGAACTGCCTCTACCTTTTTGGCAGTAAAATCAAGCACACAAGACCCTGGAATGAAGCCCTCCTGCCGCCTCATCCCTTTTCATCTCTATAATCTCATACCTTCCAGGGGATGTTGGCCTTCCAGCAGCGCCAGGACTCAGAGAGGTGCTGCAGGATGGTTCTGGCCTTGTTCTGCTTGATGCCCTCAGGCATCATGTCCAGGATGTCGTGCATCACGGCCGCACGCAGCTCCAGGTCAAAGTGGGACTCCACACGCTGCTTCGTCACAGTCTTCGCCACGCCCTTGGAGTGACGACCTGTTGAAGGGGACATTCACGATTGGTTGATTGACTGGGGTTCCCAATCAGTCCATCAGTACGAGAGCTTCTCACGATCCACAGTGAATTCATTCGCGTTTTCTTGTCGTCACAGTTCATGGTCCTCCTTTTTTCCTTTCCTCACCCATCACAAACAGACACTTATCAAAATACTTACATTTGTTCAAGGCTCAAAAGCAACTGGGCAAGCAAGTAGTTCATTGATAGGCCATTGTACCTCATTTGATAACAATTAATATCACATAAACAGTTCGAACATCACCCATGATAAAGGGGAAGTTAAAAGGCCTTACCTTCGAACTGCCTGGCCAGCAGGTTGCCCAGCCATCTCTCCAGCAGGGGGGTGATGCCCCTCATAAAGAACAGCCACACTCTCCATCCTGGTGCCCAGAACCCACAGCCTGGACCCTTACCCACTGGACCCTGAGAACATACAGGAAAACACACACCAACAAACTCAGCCTTTAGTTGTGTCCCAAAACAACCACCACATTACAGAGCAGATGTGTTACTTATTGGTGTTTCAGACATATTGACAATAAATGGAAAATTGTTCCTTTACTAAATCGACAACATAGGTAATGTTTGTGTGAACATTTACATGGATAAGTGTGTGTGTGTGTGTATACTCAGTACTCACGGTGTTGAAGCGGTAGTAGATGAGGTGCTTGAGGTCCTTGCACATGCGGATCTGTCTCATCAGCTTGTATTTGTACCGGTACATGCCAGTCAGCTGGCCCACATGGGCAAAGATGTACTGCAGCCCATCTGCCAACTACAGACCAAAGAGGAAGTAGGGTGAAACAATAAATATTAGGAAAGACTTGAAATAGGTTTGAATCAATTTCTAATAACAGGTACTTCCAATTGTGAGCAAAAATCAAATCATGCTATTTAACACCACATAAAGGAAGACTTTACTGGAGCTTTGATGTTATTCAAGTGTGTGTTGCTGACCTGGAAAGCATCCACGTTGCCCAGTCTGTACTGTACGTGGCTGTCCACCACCAGCTTGCTGAGACGCAGCACCTCTCTGCACAGATGGAAGGCATTCCCGAACCTGGACTTCTTACGTTCCTGAAGAAAAGAGACACCACGGGGGCATTCAACAAGGCACAAGGTTATGGACCGTGTTTAGGTAGAAATATAGTAGAACATATAAGTAGAACAAACATGCCTCTGACAAGTGGAATAATGTCAGCTCTATTCATGACATTTCGATCTGCAAATTTCCACAAAGTTTGCCAACTGAACCTGGCCTACAACACCACTAAACTGTTAACTCGTTGCAGGTTAGAGAAAACATGCTTGCCATGCAGCATGTCACAAGCACCCGTTAATATTGTGCTACTCAGATTAGGATTTAGTTATGCAATTTAGACAACTAAGTAAGAAGGTCGGCCGGGGGTTGGACAAGACTTAGGTCTACTTCTCTCTGTCTTGCCCCTCTACATCAGATGTTATCTAGTTTGACTGGTTACCTTTGTGGTGAGGGTCTTGACAGGCTTGAGGTTGAAGTTGTAATCCAGATGGAGGTAGTTGAGGTTCTTGCGGTGGATGAGCAGGTTGAGCATGTTGTAGCCCTGTCTGCACACCTGCAGGCCCACCTCCACCCAGTCCAGCTTAGTCGACTGGAAGAACTTGGTGGCTTTAAAGGAACGAAACAAGTACCTGGTAGGGGAGGACAGAGGAGGCTGGTCAAATTGTTGTACTTGTGGTACATTTGCTCCACAAAATTGTGCTGCAAATAGTAAATGTCAGTTATTTTTCAGTATCAAACATCTACGAACAAACATTGACGAAATTGAGGGTTAGTTTAGTAACTTGAGAATCATCATTGATGCTTACCTCTTCTTCTGGGCCTTGGGTGCCCTGTGTTTGAGAGCGTTGAGTACGTAGTACTTGAGCAGTTTCTGGTAAGACACACGCACCTTCACTGGCTGGCCTGCCGGGCAGTGCTCACGATACCTGACAGGGAGGCAGTCAGGCAGACACTCACTAATTAGACTTTCATTTAGTATTAACATGCCATCTTTTTTAAGTTTACAATATCAGCAGAGACAAGAGAGTTCACAGACATAGCAGTCATCTTCAGTCATTACAGGACTATGTAGGACATGCTACAGAGTATTTATTGTAAAAGAGAAGGTTTCCAATGACTTAACTGGTTTAAAAAAGGCAATAAATACATTTATACAGCAATATCAATTCCCATCCTACATCAACATGCCCAAATAATGTTATTTGAGTGTTTCCTCACCAGTTCTTGATGAGTGGGATGTCGATGGCCCGCCTGGTCCTCCCGGAGCGCAGGTTGAAGGGGCGTGGTGCCCAGAGCAGAGCGATTCCATTGGCTGTGTTGTCTGTGTAGAGGGGCGTCTCCTTCAGGAAAGGCTCTACGTACTCTGGAAGCTCAAACTCTTCGTCATCCTCTGGCAGAGGCTCCTGACTCTGTAGGGGTGTGAGTATGTGTGAGAGAAGTTGGGGGGGGGGGTGCGACAACAGGAGCACACTACACTGCAATAAAGAAGTATCTGCTATTAGTTGACCCCTTCAATCTCAAAATAGATGTTTGAATGCTGATGGACCAACTGCAGCACAGGTTCTGTTCAGCCAGTAACCCACCATTCAATTCAATTTTCCTCCAGTCGTTACGCACTTGCAAGCAAACCAATGCAAGTGTGCCTTTGTAGGAGGGCTACTAGCTAGGTAGATACAATTTGAGAAAAATTCTGTGCCCTATGCTGGGCTGAGTGAAAGGCGCTGGGTTCATTACAATTCAAGAAAGCTTTATCCCTGAAGGGAAATTTGGTTGCAGTGCATAATGTACTGTACATTAAAAACAACACATACCTTGACTGAGTGTCTGTGGGAGATGGGGTTGATCAGGGGGTCAAAGTAAAACGCTGGCAAATCAGGATCCTCAGTCTTGATGAACACCACATTGGGAGTGTGGTACCTACAGAAACACTAGTTAGCCTTGGTGGAGTATCACCCAAATGTGTGCATGTCAATAGGAGGTTTCCATTTCTGGAATCTAGGAGGATGTTCTGGGTCCTGTATGAGATAGACAGTAATGTCAGCAGAGGGCATCTCTCTCACCAGGTGAGGTGAACATGGTGGGGAAGGTTGTTGTACAGGTATGGGAAGGCGATCTTGTACTCTGTCCTGATAGGCTGTCTGATGATGATCTTGTTGATGTCGTTGAACTCGTTCCAGTCTTCATCTCTGGGATGGGAGAAGAGAGTTGAGGAACAGATACTTCAACAGTGCCCAAAAGCCACCACAAGTTAGACAGTGTTGAAAATATGTATTTGAGTGATTCGGCAATGTACAGTAATGTACTTAAGAGTCCCCACTAAGGGGTAACAGACTAAATACCCCGGCTCTTACTGGAGGTTGATGTCCCTAACTAGGGGTTCAAACTTAGGTCCCCCGGGAATGGCCATGTTGAGGGCCTTGGAGGTGAAGAATGCCTTCAGGTCAAACAGGTAGAAATAGTTGTAGTCCACCAGGTCAGTCAGCAGCTGGTTGGCCAGACGGTACAGCGTGGACATCATGGGCAGGGTGAACTGCCAACGCCGGTACGTGGTCCCGTTCACATACCTGGAGGTGAAGGGAAGGAGAGAAAGGCAGGTTCATACAAGGACAAAAAGAAAATGGATAACCAATCTAGTCGTGTTGTAGCTTGAAGAACACTTGACTGATTTCAACTTACTCAAAACTTGTGCTAAACCAACCAAGACCTGTGTTAACATATTGTGAAACTTGTGTTGAAAAATGAAACTCAGTGTGCACATCAGGACTGTCCAGAGAGAAACCAAAACAGGTTTCGCTGTGACTCACTTGTTGGCGTCCTTGAGGGGCTGGTGTTCGTAGAGCCACTCTGCCACGGAGGAGTCCTCTTCTGCATCCAGTTCCATCTGGATGGCCTCCAGCGGCTCTACGTCCAGGATGTTATCAGCGTAGTCCAGCGGAGGTTCCTCATCGTCAAAAGGAGGGAAACGCATACGCTTGAAGTGACGACGGTCTCTCTTCTCACGGCGCATCATGATCCACATGGCGCTACGAAGAGAATTTAACTAGCAAGTGAACAAGGATCATCTAGATGGTTTGAGGCATCTATGGCAAACTAACAATTCAAAGAGGGGACTTTTGGAAACTAGGCGTGCTTAGATCATAAACAGACCTCAATTGTTAATTCACTTTAAACTAAAACAGAAATAAAAACATGCGTGAACAGAATAATAGTCCGTCTCACCCCCACTGGGCGATGTAGACAGGCTCTATGACCCAGGGAATCTCGTTGACGAAGGAGATGGCTCCAGTGATGTGGTATAGGACAGGCACGTCTCTGATCTGCTCCCAAGGCATGGGCATGTTCTCCAGTAGCTTCAGCACCGCGTGGGGCATGTACTTCAGGGCTCTGTGGAGAAGACCACACAAAGAGGAGAGATGGGAAGATTAGTGGAGACAGTGAGGAAGAGGTGAGAGTGTTGGGAGATGTGTGAAAAGAGGAGAACAGGGGGCATGGTTAGCAAACCACAAAACCTTTTATATATTAAATGCTTTGTAAACAGGTGTAGACTAACAGTGCAATGCTTACTTATTGATTATTGTTCCTATTTTGTTTGGTGTCAGTATGCGTGTGTGCGCGTATGTAGTGTGTGTGTTGGAATGTCAGTGTACGTATGTGTGTGTGCAGGGTCCTGTTGGTTCCAGACACAGCTGCACTGGCATCGCTTGCTGTGCTTTAGCAGAGAGAACAGTCTATGACTTGGGTAGCTGGAGACTGACCATTTTTGGGGGCTTCCTCCGACACCGTCTGGTGTAGAGGTCCTGGATGGCAGTGAGCTCGGCCCCAGCGACGTACATGGCCGTACTCAACACCCTCTGTAGCACCTTGCAATCAGGTGCTTTGCAGTTGCCGCACTGAGCAGTAATGCAGTCAGTCAAGATGCTCTCAATGGTGTAGCTGAGGATCTGAGAGCCCATGCAAAAACTTTTCAGCCTCCTAAAGGGAAAAAGGCACTGTCATGCCCTCTTCACATTGTGTGGGTGGGTGTGGACCATGTTAATTCCTTAGTGATGTGGACACTGAGGAATGGAAGCTCTTGACCCGCTCCACTAAAGCACAACCGATGTGGGTGGGGGCGTGCTTGCCCCTCCATTTCCTGTAGTCCACGATCAGCTCCTTTGTCTTGCTCACATTGAACAGTCGTGTCGTCAGCAAACTTGATGGTGTTGGAGTTGTGCACGGCCACTCGGAGTACAGGAGGGGACTAAGCACACGTGTTGATGGTCAGGGTGGTGGAAGTGCTGCAGCCTACCCTCACCACCTGGGGGTGGCCCACCAGGAAATCAAGGATCCAGTTGCAGAGGGAGGCATTAATTCCCAGGGTCCTGAGCTGTAGTCAACGAATCTCATTCTTACATAAGTATTCCTTTTGTCCAGGTGGGCGATACATAAGTATTCCTTTTGTCCAGGTAGGCGAGGGCAATGTGGAGTGCAATAGAGATTGCGTCATCTGTGGATCTGTTAGGGCGTGGGAGTGGGTCCAGGGTTTCTGATGGTGTTGATGTGAGCCATGACCATAGATCCAAAGCATTTCATGGCTGTAGATGTGAGTGCAGGTTACCTTGGCGTTCATGGGCACGGGGTGTATAGAGGTCTGCTTGAAACAAGTTGGTATTACAGACCTGATCAAGGATAGGTTGAAAATGTCAGTTAAGACACTTGCCAGCTGGTCAGCGCATGCTCTGAGTATGCATCCTGGTATTCCGTCTGGCCCCGCGGCCTTGCGAATGTTAACATGTTTAAAGGTCTTACATAGGCTACAAAGAGCAAGATCACAGTCGTCCGGAATAGCTTGTGCTCTCATGCAATAATTGATGAAATATTCACTGTATATTTCACTATTGTAATCTCCACAATAAATGAAACATCTAAACAACCAGGTTCAAAATGGTAAACAATGGGACATATCATCAGCGGTAATATGAATGTATTCCCTGTACGGGACCTCTTGTCAAACAATCACTTCAAAGGGCTCCTTTACTAGGCTACCCGTCCATGTTCATCCACTCGCAACACATTTCCAACCTCCAAACAATGGTGAATGTTAAGAGACATATGTCACACAAAACGCAAAAAAAATAATATTTGGAGATTGTCATTAAGCCTAAATTTATGCAGCCACTCATTGCTATTTTGGCAAAATGTCAGTGTTCTCATCTAACTACATGAAATAATGGAGCGTAGGCTATACCACCCGTTTTCAGGTCCATTCACTAAATTTTCCATGCCTCTGACATGCAGTAATGATAAGTAGTGGTGTAATGCCGGGGCGCTGTACCGCTTTACTTTCACCCCTGGGTATCATGAACAACATTTTCCCAATTCTTCTCCAAATCACCAGAGTTCCATAGAGACACTGGGAAGTTGCTTCTTACCCCAGGTATACCCTCTTGTCGTGACGGAACTTCCTGTTGGTCATGTCACCGTGGTCCCTGATGATCTTACGGACGTGCTCAGGTGGCATGTCCTCCTTCTGTGCGTCAACAAACCCAAACTTCCTCTTCTCAGAGTAGCGCTTCGCCTGCAACTGCTGCCATTTTCTGGCTGTCGTATTGGGAAAATAACAATGGTTATATTATATGTTCATGCAAAGGTATTTTCCATTTTATGAATCGAATAACAACCACTTGGAAATCATAGCCAAAGGGGCAATGAAATGTTATGGTTTTTGGTAGATGACAGCTACACGAGGCCAGTCCAGTAGCTGTGCATTAGATAAAACACATGGATCAAAATTTCTTCATTGAGCTGAACCCACCTTTCTCTTGAAGTTTTTCCTCAGACATGTAGTCTGGAACCTGGGCTGGGGGATGGATACCTGGTGGCATTCCACCAGGTACCCCTCTATAAGGGAAGGCAGCTGCCATGGCGACTCAACTTAAAAGATGTAAACAAAACAAACAAAAAAATTAAATGGGCAAACTAGAATCATGCATTATTAGTTAACTAGTACTTCAGCGACGAACATAGTCCATGCATGTCAATAACAAGTAACGCACCAGCTTATTGTGCTCCAACCAAATTCATCACGAAAAGTTTCGATTTACCAACATGTGAACAATGGCTGCTGCTTTCTCGTAAATATAAACGACAAACAACTCTGTGGGAGTAAACATTTTGTCAATTCTTCCTAATGTTAGTTAGTTAACGTTAGTAGGTGAAATCTTTAGCAGTGCAAAGTCTGGAAAGTTAGCTAGTTCGCTGGCTAGATAAATTATCTTAGCCAATGAATGTACGAATGCCTTGTAGTTGTAGCACGCGTACAGTTTCAAGTTCGTCGTTAGCACGCACATTGGAGGGAGGAAAAAAAACGTGGGCAAATTTGTTCACCAACAGATTAACAAAATACGAACCTATCATGCGTGGTTTGATTTAAACAACTAGTTGGTTAGTAATAGTTATTGGTTCGTCGACAACTTTTTTGTGAAGGCCCAAAATGAAAGTACTAGCTAACGTTAGTCTGCTAATGCTAACCAGCTCAATTACACAACCAGAGGGTCTACCAAACCATACCTCCTGCTCCACGTTCAGGGCAACTGCTTTGTATTGAAAATAGCCTTGGTTTGCACACGATTATAACATCATCTCTCTGTAAAAATTCAATGAACTTTTCCCCGCTTTTCACGATTGTGTTGATTAGCCTTCCTCCTGTCCAAGGCGTGCAGTGTGAACGACACCGCACGTTGCGCGCACTTCCCTTGAATTCACGAACGTACAGTACGCTGTTTGATGGATTACGATCTCACAAACAAAGGGGCTACGCAAGAAAATGCGCAAACGCAAAAGACATGCGCACTAATTCAAAGTCCCCGGATGAAGAAACGGAAGTCTCGTCAGTTGGACAGGATAGCTGTGTTCGAATACTCATACTAACCGTACTACTGTGACGTGGGTTTAGTTTGTAGTATGCTTATTGGTCATAGTATAGATAGAGTTAGTTAGCTACTACATACTAAACCCACGTCACAGTAGCTTATTGGTCATAGTATAGATAGAGTTAGTATACCAAAGGTTCCCGGATGTCGTATTAAATTCTCCAAAATATGAAGTATACACGCAGAGGACACTATTTCCGTACTTTAGGGCCCATAATGCAATTCCTCCGGAAATGGGCGTGGCTTCACATCGTTTTCAGATTTGAAGAAAACGGCGGAAAATGTGCCGCCGACGTACAACGAGAGCGGATCCAAATTCTTTGCTTTAACTAATTATGATACATGTTGAGCAATGTAATAAAGTAATGATTTTTCAAATAAGTTACCTCACACGTTATGTTGGCTTACAATGTGTTTGCTACGCTGTCCTTACGAACCAAATAGCAGAATGTACCGGGAATGTTAGCTAGCTACCTAACGTTAGCTGGCTACTTATACATCAAACTTGCCAGTATATTAACTATAAGCTATCTAACTAACTACCCAACCGTTATTAATTATTCACGTCATTTTAGCTTAGCTACATGGTATAGTTGTTGTGCGTTCTCAATGGACATTCGGGTGCTTTTGTAAATTCGCTCTGGCTATCTACTCCGATTTCAGAGCACTCTCGTCTGAGTGTACCAAAGCGCAGAATAATGTATTTAGAGCGATTAAAATGCTCAGTGGTTTCATTTGTGTCTGAAAGTAGCTAGCAAATTAGCCAACGTTAGCTTGGGTGCTTGACTGGCGTTGTAAGGTCAGAACGCTCAAATCAACCCTACTCCTTAGTCCGAGCAAGAATGACAACTCTGAATTTACGAGCGCACTCTGGCACTCCAGGTTGAATTTAAGAACACACCTGAATTTGTAGAACTTATAACTAGTCATTTGTTATGCTAACTAGCTAGCAAGAGGTTGCATAGCAACAGCATCAACTTCCGGTAGACAGGCAAAGAGCTAGTTTGCGCAGTAAATATAAAAGCAAAACGCACCATAAAACTTATTGACAAACTGAAAATATATCTCCATATGTAATACCCCTGTCTGTTAGGTTTATGCATTCTTGTGTGTATATTTCTTTTTTTGTATTTGTTGTGTTAATAATAAAATAAAGTTTTTAAAATAAATATATAAAACATATATAGTATGCTCAACTGAAAGGATACTGTTCGTTTACAATATACTAAAATTAACTAATAATATATAGTATGTAGTATATACTCATAATAGTATGGGTATTCGAACACAGTTCTGCACATCTACCATTCCAGTGTTTAATTGCTATATTGTAATTACTTCGCCACCATGGCCTATTTATTGCCTTACCTCCCTTATCCAACATACTGTATGTTGACTTTTTCTACTGTATTATTGACTGTATGTTTGTTTATTCCATGTGTAACTCTGTGTTGTTGTATGTGTCGAACTGCTTTGCTTTATATTGGCCAGGTCGCAGTTGCAAATGAGAACTTGTTCTCAACTAGCCTACCTGGTTAAATAAAGGTGAAATAAAAAATTAAATAAAAAGTTGATGTTTGGGTTTCAAAGTGGAGACTGGAGGCGGACGTCACGCTCCAACGAAATCGAGGAATCCTGGAGAAAGAGAGCGCGCTTGTTTGAAATTGAATAGCGTCGTGGTAGCTATTGATAAAGAAGAACATCAAGACGAAGCTGCCGCTGTACAAGTGGGATGCATTGTTGAGCGCTAACGTTACATGCCAAGGGGTTTTTATTTTATTTGTACCTTTATTAAACTAGGCAAGTCAGTTAAGAACAAATTCTTATTTTCAATGATGGCCTAGGAACATTGGTTTATCTGCCTTGTTCAGGGGCAGAACGACAGATTTTTACCTTGCAACCTTTTGGTTACTAGTCCAACGCTCTAACCACTAGGCTACCCTGCCGGGTTCGTGCTGATCGTACGGATATTGTGACAGAGGGTTAAATTGCGTCCCTTGACAAGGCAAGAACAAGATGTGCGTCAGGAGAAGTGCAGTATTATCATAAGGAGAGTTATTCTTGGAATACAGAGGAGGAATGGAGGTGTGGTGAAGTTCTCAGAGCATGAGCCTTGCACGGAGGGTCAGGATAAAGATGAGTCTGTGACAGCAGGAGTTAAGTTTTGATTACTGGGTTTACTGGGGTAGCGGTAAATGTGATATCGGACCAACTGAAGGGAAGATTCCCGGTGTTTGTGATGCTCGTCGTTTGTTTTGTGACGCAGACAGTGTGGCGTGAGTTGAGAAACAGAAGAGATTGTCTGTTTTTTTGAGTTTTGATGTGGAGTCTTTGCCTGACAAGGTGATGTTAGGATATATAAGTTATCCTGTACAAGCTTGTGTGCTGACTACACTATGTTGTTACAGGTGTCAAGCTTATGGGCATGTGGCATCAGTGTGTAGGAGGAAGGTTCCTAGGTGTGCAGAATGGCATGAGACAAAGGAAAGTGTAGCATTGGGGAAAGTAGTGGTATGTGTTAATTGTAGGGGGCTCATGGGGCTGGGGATCAGAAATGTCCTATGCAAGAGAGGCAGATTGAGGTTTCCAGGGTTCGTGTAGTGCAGTTGTCCTATGCTGAAGCAGTGAAGAAAGTAGAGGAAGATGGGCCAAGGGAGAGGGATCCTGAGAGGAGTGGTGTGAATAGTAGATCTGTACCAGTACAGAGGGATAAACCAACAAGTGATATATGTTTCAGTAAGATTGGATTTTGAGATTTACAGTAATGCTTATCAACTGTACTGCAGGAATGGAATGGAAGTCGCAGAAAATTGAGGTTGTGGTGGCAGCTGCAGGGAGGTATTTGGGTGTGCGAGACATGACACTTGATAAGTTACAGGGTGTGTTAAGTGGTGTGGGGATCTGACATTTTTATACCATAATAGTATTTTTTACCATGATAGTATTGACAATTGCCAATTGCTAATAATCATATTGGGGGTTATTCTGTAAGGACTTGTGTATGTGTAACCCCTGTGCGGACATCTTGAGAAAGTTGCTGACTTGTGGTTAAGTGGGGGGTGTGAGGTATTTACTACAAGACCCTGGCTGGTGGAAAAGTACTGAAATGTCAAGAAAGAAGATAAATCAAGAAAAAGCGCCAAGAGGCTGGGACCAGCCTGTGTGACAACGATTGGCAAGGCAAGTTTAAACCACGCCTAGCCACTGTTCTGATAGGCCAGCTTACGAAGCAGGAACTAACTCTGTCAGAACATATACCCATGTTATCAGCAGAAAGGCAGTTCTTTGTTTCGTCCTGAGAGATGTTACAGTGAACCGTATATACGGAAATTGTATTTGCCATTTATTAACTTTTGTATTAAACAATTATTTTAACCAAGTTCAGATTTACTATCGTTCCTATCTCAGTTGAACCTACGCAATACTCAACAGTGGTGATGTCCCATCCTTTCAGGTTGTTGGCATGAGGTAGGACTAAATAGATTTAAATAGTGGAGTATGGTATTTATTTATTTTTTGGTGAGTGTAGTGTTGGATGGTAGGTATTTGTTTTTATTTTATTTGTAGAAAAAAAAAAATAATAATAATAAGCAAAGTACAAGGGAGGTGTACTCCAGTCTAGTAGGTGGCGGTAATGCAACATTCATTGGATGCCAACCGCCGTTGAACCTCGAAGAAGAAAGGTTTAAAAGTTCCACTGTTCAAAGTTCATCCTGAGTCTGCCTCTAAAAAATATTCATTTGTCAACATGTCAACACAAGTCCATGACAATGTCAAGGTAGGTTTGTTTTGAGATTACTACCATGCATGTAGCTACACTCATTATTAAAGGTAGCTAAAGAAAGACGCTGTTTTGATCTCCTACAGTACCTACCATGGTACCTACCCTCAGCCTAGGTATGTGCAATAAGTGTTGCATCTAGTTCACTGCATCGATCTTTCGACACACCGCGCAACATGCCGTCGCCACTGTCTTGCAGTAATTATACGCATTTTGGAAAGAAAGCAAAAGGGTTCAAACTATTACGTATTTTAGCGCTAACAGATGAGAGGACAGCTAGAGTACTTTTCCCGGACATTACCCCACCACTACTGTCCGCATTTCTGTGTCCAGAATGTAACATTTCTCAACATTAACATGGTCAAATCAGGCTTCAAATAACCATTGCCTCCGTGACTCCTCCGGTCATTATGTAAAAAAAACAAGTGCATGACATTGTCACGGTAGGTTTATCCTTACAAAAAAAAGATGCCGTCACAGTGCAGTATAACTGTTGTATAAGTGTAGTTAGAGTGCAATATAACTGAAGTATGCTGCAAATACTGCGTCCAAAATAACTTTAACTATAGTAATTTATTCAGCAATTACTGCGTCCAAAATACCACAATCGACTGCAGTTTCAAAACTGCAATCTTTTTTCTAAGGGTATCATCAGATTTGCAATCAGAATAATGTAGGTTCAGCGTAATGGTTAGGGCAGGCAACCCTTTTCCTGGTGTACTGAAGGATTTGGTTCCAACTATGCACCACACTTGCCCAACTGAGCTAATTGATCAGTTCGTTGATTGCCTAAATTCAACACACCTGGTCTTCCAGGTCTGTTAAATCAAAAACATGAAGTGTCTGAGGCACTCCAGGACCAGGGTTGACTACCTCTGGTTTAAGGGGTTGGCTTGACAGTCCCTGGACACGGTTTCCAATTCGCAACAATATCATATCACTTTGCCTGGGGAGCAGACAGGTGAATTTAGAAATTGGAAACTTATTCCACATTGTCTTGGGCAATTTTCTCGGAAACAGATAAAGCCTAGTCCTGAACTAAAAACCAAACTCAATATTGAAAGTTATTTTTAGTCCATGACTTTAATCTGTGTCAGGAGACTGCCCCCATATTCAGCTAGTCAAGGACTTGATTTATTGTAATTTTTATTTAACCTTTATATACCCAGGTTAGTCTCGTTGAGATAAAATCAATTTTTCAAGAGAGACCTTGTTCAACCAAGACACCAGCAGGGGGAACAATGTTTGAGACATATCAGACACTGTAACATGTCGTCTGTACAGTATGTTTTTGATGTAAACAAATACATTTCAATTACAGAAATAAATCTATCATATGTACCACTGCATCAAGTCCTAATGACAATCACATTCCTCAGTAACATGTGAGTCAACAAGTTATAAACTCCTCCAAGGAAACAAGATTCTGGGGTTTCAAGCTGGTCTGGAGAGAATTCCAAGACCACGACGCTGATTAGCTAAAACACTTTTTGACATGATCCGTTCTTATTTTAGTAACCGTTAAAAGTAAGTAGGCGTGAGACAATATCTGGTATTTCTTTTCAGACCTTATTAAAGTAGAACAAAAATAGTGTCCTTTTCCCAAAATTGCCTTAGATCATAATTCATATAGTATAGCAATGTTAAAGCCTATGTAGAGTCAACGAAGACCAGCCAACAGTGTGTCAGATGCTTTAGGTTGGTAATAAACCTAAGAGCTGCATGATACATGGAATCAAGTACCTTCAGGGTAGTGCTTGAGGTCTGCATATAAATTACATTAGGGCATTTATGATCATGTCCAATTGAATGAGTGTGCTTGTTCTAGATCAGTGGAACAGTTGTTGGGGACACCTAAGGACAGAGAGGTTTGGGAAATACTGGTACCAAGTACAGTGGGGAAAAAAGTATTTAGTCAGCCACCAATTGTGCAAGTTCTCTCACTTAAAAAGATGAGAGAGGCCTGTAATTTTCATCATAGGTACACTTCAACTATGACAGACAAAATGAGGAAAAACAATCCAGAAAATCACATTGTAGTATTTTTAATGAATTTATTTGCAAATTATGGTGGAAAATAAGTATTTGGTCACATACAAACAAGCAAGATCTCTGGCTCTCACAGACCTGTAACTTCTTCTTTAAGAGGTTCCTCTGTCCTCCACTCATTACCTGTATTAATGGCACCTGTTTGAACTTGTTATCAGTATAAAAGACACCTGTCCACAACCTCAAACAGTCACACTCCAAACTCCACTATGGCCAAGACCAAAGAGCTGTCAAAGGACACCAGAAACAAAATTGTAGACCTGAATCTGCAATAGGTAAGCAGCTTGGTTTGAAGAAATCAACTGTGGGAGCAATTATTAGGAAATGGAAGACATACAAGACCACTGATAATCTTCCTCGATCTGGGGCTCCACGCAAGATCTCACCCCGTGGGGTCAAAATGATCACAAGAACGGTGAGCAAAAATCCCAGAACCACACGGGGGGACCTAGTGAATGACCTGCAGAGAGCTGGGACTCTACATAGGCTTTTGCAAATCAATTCATTACAAATCCTACAATGTGATTTTCTGGATTTTTTTTCCTCATTTTGTCTGTCATAGTTGAAGTGTACCTATGATGAAAATTACAGGCCTCTCTCATCTTTTTAAGTGAGAGAACTTGCACAATTGGTGGCTGACTAAATACTTTTTTCCCCCACTGTATTTTAAGTGACATTTTATATATTTTGATTTCTTCCTCAGCAATATTATGGTTCTCGCCTGGAGTCCACCTGTGATCTGCAGACTAGTGCTGCCTGCTCTCTACCCTGCAGGCCAATGCCCAAGAGTGCTATAGAGGCCCTCAATCTCGTTCACCCTGAAGTAACCAAACGGTATGACAATGAACCAGTTGATTCAGGACTGCTTCTGTTGAGAATGTATCTATTTGTATAATGATGCAGAAGTAGAATGCATACATTTCCAACCAATATACATGAATAAAGACTAATATTGCAGGTTAGGACACACACTCTTTGTTCCAGATTTAGCAGACACTCTTATCCAGAGCGACTTAGTTAGTGCATTTATCTTAAGATGGCTAGGTGAGACAATAATTTGTCATGGTAAATACATTTTCCCTCAATAAAGTAGCTATCAGCAAAGTCAGCGCTAGCAAAAGGGAAAAGAGTGTTTGTTCACGAAAGGCTATATAGATATATATATATATATATATATATCATTTTGTTTTAGGTTCTTTGGCTGTGGTCTTCCTGTTCCAGAGAAACTTCAGGGCTGCAGAATCTTGGACCTGGGCAGCGGTTCCGGCAGAGACTGCTATGCCCTCAGTAAACTGGTTGGCGAGACTGGCCATGTCACAGGCATTGATATGACTGAGGAACTGGTATGTATAGCACCTAGACCTACATATTCACTCACCCTACAGCTTCAGTAATCTAACAATCATTCTATTACATTGGTGTGTGATACTCTGCATTCTGCTGTGGTAGTGTGTGGCTCAGTTGGTAGAGCATGGTCCTTGCAATGCCAGCATCATGGATTAAATTCACGTTGGGGTCATCAATACAAAAATGAATGTGTAAAATCGGCTACTAAATTTATTTTTTTGTGCTCAGATTCTAGCGTCCCGTAAATACATCCCATACCACCAGGAGAAGTTTGGCTTTGAGAAACCCAACACCACCTTCCTCCAGGGGTATTTGGAGAACCTAACTGCAGCTGGCGTTGAGAATGACTCTATGGATATCATAGTGTACGTTCAGGAACCATCATGTTACTTTACTATCAAAACAATGAGTCCTTTTTCAAATGTGATCTTTTGATCGTTTATCTGTTTTACTCTGTCACCATCTGTTGGGAAAGTGAACAAAAATCCCTTTCTTTTATCTACTGTTTCTTCCAGGTCAAACTGTGTCATCTGTTTATGCCCTGATAAGAAAACGGTTCTATGTGAAGCCTACAAGGTCCTCAAGGTAAGTAGTCCACCACACTGCCTGTTATCATTGCATAACATGATTATTAAAAATAGTATTCCTGGGCTTTATAAAATACAGATGGCAGTGACTGTGTCTCATGAAAAGTACTCTTTTCTTTGCCTGTGTCTCTCTCCTGTGTGATATAGGAGGGTGGTGAATTGTACTACAGTGACATGTATGCCAGCAATGTTGTTCCTGACCATTTGAAAGAAGATTCAGTTCTGTGGGGTAAGGGATCAATTTGCACCTTCCTAGCAGACAAAGAATGTTTGGAAATGCATATTCTGCTTCTGTAGAAAAGCCTATCTCTTATCTTTAATATTTTTTCAGATTCAGTCTCAGTGGTGACATCTCAATATACCCATAAGTGGTTTCGCTTGACCCGAGTGTGCCGTGCAAATTGTACGACTGCACTTCACACTGATGATGTTCTCTTTTCTTTTGTGTTTTGTGATAGGTGAGGGAATGGGCGGTTCCCTCTATTGGCGCGACTTTATCTCATTGGTCCAGGAGGTAGGCTTCAGCACGCCTCACCTCATCTCAGCCAGTCACATTGAGGTCCACAACTGTGAGCTCAAAAAGAAAGCAGGTACAGTGAGCGAAAAAAAGTATTTGATCCCCTGCTGATTTTGTACTTTTGCCCACTGACAAAGAAATTATCAGTCTATAATTTTAATGGTAGGTTTATTTGAACAGTGAGAGACAGAATAACAACAAAATAATCCAGAAAAACGCATGTGAAAAATGTTATAAATTGATTTGCATTTTAATGAGGGAAATAAGTATTTGACCCCCCTCTCAATCAGAAGGATTTCTGGCTCCCAGGTGTCTTTTATACAGGTAACGAGCTGAGATTAGGAGCACACTCTTAAAGGGAGTGCTCCTAATCTCAGTTTGTTACCTGTATAAAAGACACCTGTCCACAGAAGCAATCAATCAATCAGATTCCAAACTCTCCACCATGGCCAAGACCAAAGAGCTCTCCAAGGATGTCAGGGACACGATTGTAGAACTACACAAGGCTGGAATGGGCTACAAGACCATCGCCAAGCAGCTTGGTGAGAAGGTGACAAATTGGTGCGATTTTTCGCAAATGACAGTTCTTTTGTGTTTCTTCCAATCTCCCTCGACCTGGGGCTCCATGCAAGATCTCACCTCGTGGAGTTGCAATGATCATGAGAACGGTGAGGAATCAGCCCAGAACTACACGGGAGGATCTTGTCAATGATCTCAAGGCAGCTGGGACCATAGTCACCAAGAAAACAATTGGTAAAACACTACGCCGTGAAGGACTGAAATCCTGCAGCTCCCGCAAGGTCCCCCCTGCTCAAGAAAGCACATAGACATGCCCGTCTGAAGTTTGCCAATGAACATCTGAATGATTCAGAGGACAACTGGGTGAACGTGTTGTGGTCAGATGAGACCAAAATGGAGCTCTTTGGCATCAACTCAACTCGCCGTGTTTGGAGAAGGAGGAATGCTGCCTATGACCCCAAGAACACCATATCCACCGTCAAACATGGAGGTGGAAACATTATGCTTTGGGGGTGTTTTTCTGCTAAGGGGGACAGGACAACTTCACCGCATCAAAGGGACGATGGACGGGGCCATGTACCGTCAAATCTTGGGTGAGAACCTCCTTCCCTCAGCCAGGGCATTGAAAATGGGTCGTGGATGGGTATTCCAGCATGACAATGACCCAAAACACACGGCCAAGGCAACAAAGGAGTGGCTCAAGAAGAAGCATATTAAGGTCCTGGAGTGGCCTAGCCAGTCTCCAGACCTTAATCCCATAGAAAATCTGTGGAGGGAGCTGAAGGTTCGAGTTGCCAAACGTCAGCCTTGAAACCTTAATGACTCTGAGAAGATCTGCAAAGAGGAGAGGGACAAAATCCCTCCTGAGATGTGTGCAAACCTGGTGGCCAACTACAAGAAACGTCTGACCTCTGTGATTGCCAACAAGGGTTTTGCCACCAAGTACTAAGTCATGTTTTGCAGAGGGGTCAAATACTTATTTCCCTCATTAAAATGCAAATCAATTTCTAACATTTTTCACATGCTTTTTTTCTGGATTTTTTTTGTTATTCTGTCTCACTGTTCAAATAAACCTACCATTAACATTATAGACTGATCATTTCTTTGTCAGTGGACAAACATACAAAATCAGCAGGGATCAAATACTTTTTTTTCCCTCACTGTATGTGCATCTCCATGACAGTCTAAGGCTGCTTACTATAGGATGGAAAAAGTATGCCGTTCTTATGCTAATGTAACTAATAGCACATTTATTAATGTGGTCTAGAAGCATTTAGTATTAAAAATGTAAGCCTAGTCAGTCACTTCCATTTCCAATGTGTTGCAGGTGATATTAGCTATGCATCTGGCACTTACCGGCTCTTCAAGTTGCCCAAAAAGCTTGAGATGTCAAGTGCAATAGTGACCTACAAGGGGACTGTGCCTGACTACCCGTGTCAGCTGGAGTTTGACTCCTCCCACTGCTTCAAGGTATGTTGGTGCTAACATGGCAGGGCTCTCCAAACCTGTTCCTGGAGAACTACCGTCCTGTAGTTTTCGCTCCAACCTCAATCTCTCTCACCTGATTCTAATAATTAGCTGGTTGATGAGCTGAATCAGGTTAGTTACAACAGGGGGTTGGAGTGAACCTACAGGAGGGTAGCTCTATAGGAGCAGGGTTGGCGTGAACCTACAGGAGGGTAGCTCTCTAGGAGCAGGGTTGGCGTGAACCTACAGGAGGGTAGCTCTCTAGGAGCAGAGTTGGAGTGAACCTACAGGAGGGTAGCTCTCTAGGAGCAGAGTTGGCGTGAACCTACAGGAGGGTAGCTCTCTAGGAGCAGGGTTGGCGTGAACCTACAGGAGGGTAGCTCTATAGGAGCAGGGTTGGCGTGAACCTACAGGAGGGTAGCTCCCTAGGAGCAGAGTTGGAGAGCCCTGAAACACAGCATAATAAGACTACCCTCACCTAAGCAATTTTCATAAAGGCAGCATTCTGTTTATGTAGCAAGGTCATGTTGTTCCCTTATTTTATTAAAAAATGTTTTACTTGTGTATGCATACTGATACAGAAGTTGATATGGACCACTGGTACACACACCTTTTTATACAGTGAGGGGGAAAAAAGTATTTGATCCCCTGCTGATTTTGTATGTTTTCCACTGACAAAGAAATGATCAGTCTATAATGTTAATGGTAGGTTTATTTGAACAGTGAGAGACAGAATAACAACAACAAAATCCAGGAAAAAAAGCATGTGAAAAATGTTAGAAATTGATTTGCATTTTAATGAGGGAAATAAGTATTTGACCCCCTCTCAATCAGAAAGATTTCTGGCTCCCAGGTGTCTTTTATGCAGGTAACGAGCTGAGATTAGGAGCACACTCTTAAAGGGAGTGCTCCTAATCTCAGTTTGTTACCTGTATAAAAGACACCTGTCCACAGAAGCAATCAATCAATCAGATTCCAAACTGTCCACCATGGCCAAGACCAAAGAGCTCTCCAAGGATGTCAGGGACAAGATTGTAGACATACACAAGACTGGAATGGGCTACAAGACCATCGCCAAGCAGCTTGGTGAGAAGGTGACAACAGTTGGTGCGATTATTCGCAAATGGAAGAAACACAAAAGAACTGTCAATCGGCCTGGGGCTGAATGCAAGATCTCACCTCGTGGAGTTGCAATGATCATGAGAACTGTGAGGAATCAGCCCAGAACTACACGGGAGGATCTTGTCAATGATCTCAAGGCAGCCGGGACCATAGTCACCAAGAAAACAATTGTTTTTTCTGCTAAGGGGACAGGACAACTTCACCGCATCAAAGGGACGATGGGACGGGGCCATGTACCGTTAAATCTTGGGTGAGAAGAACCCTCCCTCAGCCAGGGCATTGAAAATGGGTCGTGGATGGGTATTCCAGCATGACAATGACCCAAAACACACGGCCAAGGCAACAAAGGAGTGGCTCAAGAAGAAGCACATTAAGGTCCTGGAGTGGCCTAGCCAGTCTCCAGACCTTAATCCCATAGAAAATCTGTGGAGGGAGCTGAAGGTTCGAGTTGCCATACGTCAGTCTCGAAACCTTAATGACTCTGAGAAGATCTGCAAAGAGGAGTGGGACAAAATCCCTCCTGAGATGTGTGCAAACCTGGTGGCCAACTACAAGAAACGTCTGACCTCTGTGATTGCCAACAAGGGTTTTGCCACCAAGTACTAAGTCATGATTTGCAGAGGGGTCAAATACTTATTTCCCTCATTAAAATGCAAATCATTTTATAACATTTTCCACATGTTTTTCTGGATTTTTTTGTTATTCTGTCTCACTGTTCAAATAAACCTACCATTTAAATGTATAGGCTAATCATTTCTTTGTCAGTGGGCAAACGTATAAAATCAGCAGGGGATCAAATACTTTTTTCCCCTCACTGTACATACAAATGGATTCCGCACTACATTAGGTCAATGCACAAATTGTGTGGGTTGTCTAATATGTTAAGTGGATGTATAATAATCCCTGTGATGTTCTGCTGTGCAGAAGGATGTGGCGCTGCAGGTGGATGGGGAGATGGCTGCTATCCTTCAGTGCTCTCGCTTCTCCCCGGACTTCTGCATCCAGAAGGTAGGTACCACTTTACAAAGTTAACGCCTTATAGCTCTGTAATAGCCATGTAATTACAGTAGTAACAACATGGTGCCCAAAAGCAATCAGGGACTGTTATTATTATTATTATAGGAAATACAGTACTCTGCAAATACCTCAACTGGCGTTTACTCGTGATCATTTGAATCCTGATCTGTCCCTTTTCAGTACGGCCACCTCAGCCCGTTCCTGCTGGCCGATAAGCTGGGCTCCTCGGTGAAGCAGTGCTCCAAAACAGGCAAAGCCGCAGGAGGCTGTGGGGAGACCTAACTAACTACATCTGGATAACATCATATCCATGAAGGACCCTCCTCAGTGACAGGGTGTATGGCCCAATAGTCTCTCCTTCCTCCTGTGGTGTGCGCTCATTGATTACTTCCCACAAGTCATTGTTGTTTGCCTGGGCTATTGGGAGTTTCCACCATATTTCTTATACCAGTCATTTCATAACAGTGAAGGGAAGTGAACAAGTGCACTTGAAGGAGAGGTTATTTGGATCACCCAATGTGACAGAAAATATGTCCATTTTGATGTCCGCACCCATGTAGCACAAATTATATAAGGGTTGTAGTTTTTAATATATGTCCAGGTCATAGATTTAAATGGCAATGGTTATTTTATTATGGAATGGTCATTTTTTATATTTGGAACATTACCTGGATAATACATGAGATTGTAGCCTATATACTAACTTACACACTGATGTGAACGCAAAAGGCCCGCCTAATCATTCAATGTAAAAAAAAATTACATTAGTAAAAAATAGACTTGTCTTGTTAAATTCTCGAATTACATTCACACAGGCTGAAGGTCCCACCAGCCCATACACATGGATCACTTGACAAACACACAAAAGAGAAGATAAATAATTCAACAAAACTGCCAGTTTGATATTTATTTGCATCTAGGAGTATTCTGTGTGTGTGGTGGTGATTTTGGGCCTGGCTAATGTGACCCACATGACTTTAAACATGAGGTCAAATCATGACGTCAGTGATCTTCAGGTCGGAAAGTCGGAGTCCTAGAAAAATGCTGAGTGTCCGACTTGGAAATCCCGAGTTGGATGACCGTTCCGAGTTCCCAGTTGTCTTGAATGCGGCAGTAGCCAGACTAGCAGGGTTTCCACTAGTTATCACAGCCATAATTAGTCATAATTAGATTAGATTTTAGATTAGTTTAATTGTCACATGTACAGGGTTGCAGATATAATTACAGGGTACAGTGAAAGGGGGAGAAGAGAGCTGATTTAGTGGTGGCTATTCAGCAGCCTGAAGGTCTGGGGGTAGAAGCTATTGGCCAGTCTTTGTTTTTGCCATGATGCTCATATTCTGCCCGCAGCTGAGTGATGGAAACGGGGAGAACAGGACTTGGCTGGGGTCCCTGATGATCTTCTTGGCCTTCCTGAAACACCTTGTGTAGGTGTCTTGGAGGGCAGTGTACCACCCACTGTAGCGCCTTGCGTTCCCTAGTGGTGGAGTTGCAGCCTGACAGTTTGCTCTCAATGGTGCTCCTGTAGAACAATGTGAGGGCCCTCGGGACATGCTGAATTTCTTCAGCATCCTGAGATTAAATAGTCGCTGTCGAAAAATGAATGAAAAGACCAAAAAGGTAATTTTAGTTAAGGTAAGGGTTCGTCAAGGTTAGCAGTGTGTTTAAGGTTAGGCAGTGTTAAAGGAGCGATTTCTGCAAAGTGCATCTTTAAGTGTTTCCCTTAAAGGTTTACCTTAATGAATAATGTTACCTTACCTAAGGGAATTGTTTAAGTGTGTTGCATATAGTCCCTCAAACATTTCCTTAGATAAGGTAATCATTTAAGGGGTTAAGGTTAGAGTAGTACAGAAGTTGTCATATGCTGAGGCAGTGAAGAAAGTAGAAGAAGATGGGTGAAGGGGGAGGGATCCTGAGAGGAGTGGTGTGAGTAGTAGATCTGTACCAGTACAGAGAGCTAGGCCAACAAGTGATATGTGTTTCAGTAAGATTGTATTTTTAGCGTTTATCGCAATGGTTATCAACTGTACAGCAGGAATGGAATGGAAGTCGCAGAAAATTGAGGTTGTGGTGGCAGCTGCAGGGAGGTATTTGGGTGTGAGACATGACACTTGATAAGTTACAGGGTGTGTTAAGTGGTGATGTCCCATCCTTTCAGGTTGTTGGCATGAGGTAGGACTAACTTGATTTAAATAGTGGAGTAGGGTGGTATTTTTTATTTCATTTGTTAGATTTTTTTGTGAGTGTAGTGTTGCGTGGTAGGGTATTTGTTTATGCATTATTTCAAGAAAAGTAGAAGGGAGTTGTACTCCAGTCTAGTAGGTGCAACATATTGGATGCCAACCGCCGTTAAACCTCATCGAAGAAGAAGCACTCTTATCGAATATTCAAAAATGGATTACAATAGTGAGATGTATCCAAACTTAAGGAAGGATTTGACTATTTACAGACTCAGTGAGCATAGCCTTGCTATTGAGAAAGGCCGCCGTACACAGACCTGGCTCTCCAGAGAAGACAGGCTATGTGCACACTGCCCACAAAATTAGGTGGAAACTGAGCTGCACTTCCTAACCTCCTGCCAGTAGAGGTTGTCGTCCTTGCACCACACTGCCCGGTTTCTGACCACCTCCCTTTAGGCTGTCTCATCGTCATTTGTAATCAGGCCTACCACCGTTGCAAAATGAATGATGGTGTTGGAGTTGTGCGTGGCCACGCTGTCGTGGGTGAACAGGGAGTACAGAAGGGGACTAAGCACACACCCATGCGGGGCCCCCGTGTTGAAGGTCAGCGTGGAAGATGTGTTGTTGCCTACTCACTAACTGGGGGCAGCCCGTCAGAAAGTCCACCATCCAGTTTCAGAGGGAGTGATGAGCTTGGAGGGGACTATGGTATTGAACGCTGAGCTGTAGACAATTAACAGCGTTCTCATTCTTTGTTGCTATGACAATATTATAGACACATATTCCCCTCAGGTTACACAGATCTACAAAGAATTTGAAAACATACCAGATTGTGATAAACTCATACCTACTGAGTGAAATACTAGTGTGCCATCACAGCAGCAAGATGTGTGACCTGTTGCCACAAGAAATGGGCAACCAGTGAAGAACAAACACCATTATAAATACAACCCATATTTATGTTTATTTATTTTCCCTTTTGTACTTTCACTATTTTGCACATCGTTACAACACTATAAATACATATGACATTTGAAAGGTATTTTCTTTTGGAACTTCTGTGAGTACAATGTTTACTGTTCATTTTTGTTTATTTCACTTTTGTTTATTATCTACTTCACTTGCTTTGGCAGTGTTAACATGTTTCCCATGCCAATAAAGCCCTTGAATTGAATACACCAATCCAAAGAAAGGATAGCCGGGAGCTAGACAGGCCGCCATGCCGCTTTGTGGACAACGACCCCCATTGTTAGGGCGGAGAGACTTATCTTGTCAGTATACCCATACTATTTGCTTTAATTTAAGGAAACTTTGATGTAAAAGATGAGGTGAAAAATATGTCTTACGTAACTGGGCCCAGAGTTCTCGCAGAAACTGCCTCAGACACATGCGAAGCAGTATCACGCGAGAACTCGATGTAAACAAACAAGTCTGTGTGGTTCAAAATCGGGCTTTGTGTCATGGTGAGCACGTTCACGACAGGATCATTAATTGTCTGTTGTTGTGACTCATACAAATAAAATGTAGCTGTTGATCAAATATAACAATTTCATAATCATACTCCCAAAATAATCTGCGAGATTCCTCAAAACTATACTGGGACAAAACAGGGTATTATTATTCACTCTGATTGGTCGAGGACCTACAACACCCGCCTCTGTCGTACACTGATTGGCTTGGTGAACGCGGAGAGGATGCTACCATTGGTCTCTTTAACACTTCCACGGCTTTCCCACTGTCTTGTGGCATTTATTTAGGTGATTCGTTGAACTAAATAACCTAGCTAGAAAACAACACACGAGGTACGTATTGAATACAAAATAAATTAGTTGGTTAAACTTCGCGAATGATGTTTAATAAACAGGTGTAGCTACTGGTGTTTGATAAAATAACGTGTCTGGTGGTGGTGGTTAGCTAGCTGCTGCTGTCACAGAATAATAGGACTGTTGACTCTAGTTCTTGACATCTAAATTAGCTAGCCAACGTTACATTTATCAAACAATTTTGACTTTTTTAAATATCAGCAGATATTTATCTTGTTAGCTAACTAAGTCATCTTCAGTTTGTGATTTGAGGCTGGCCAGCTAGCTGGAGGAACCAACTTGAGCTAGATATAGTAGCTAGCCAGCCAGTTAGCTGTCAGTGTTACCAAATGTTGCAATCATTGGTAAGGCTGACAGTAGGTCGTGTATGTGTACCTAATCATTATTTGTTAGTTACTTACTTTAACGGAAGTTTCTATATCCATTTGTAGTTAAACTTATAAAAAAACAAACGGTAAGATGGCTCTAGCTAGTATGTTAGCTACTAGGGGAGAGTGGAGTATGTTGCGCCAAAGGGGTAAATTGAGCCACCCTTCTAGGAAACCATACACAACATGTATAATTTGACCACATATTTAGGAAGAGGTCATAATTTCATCTTGTCTGAAGGACGAAAACACATTTTCACCAAGTCAAACTCATTTATTGTTAGAGATTTCACAATGCTTGTATCTAAACCAAAGTAGATCATTTTAAGATTGTTCTATACATTATTTGGGGTCCTACATCTAGTATGAAAGTGCATCCGTATAGCTGTGTGGGTTAATGTATTACTAATGTTTGCCTTGGGGTAAGTTCAACCAATGGCAAGTTGAACAAATTGAAGTGTTTATTCCCAGGTGTAATGCAAGGCTGGGATATGAGGTAAAAACAGGGCCTGGCCTATGTTTAAAGTGTTTTAGAAATGTACAGTGTTTGTTAGGTGTTAAGCCTGTTTTAAAATATGCTTAAAATTAAGACAAAAAGCAATTGTGTTGAATTGTTTGGGAAATAAAAATAGACATGGTTTTAAAAAGGTTGTCTTAATATTTAATTCATTACAGAAATGTGTAGGCGTCTTAACTTACCCAGTCCTGTAGCACAACTTGCCTCATACCCAAGGTAAGTTGTGCCAAGAGACCACTTTTTTTGGATGAGTGTTAGAGAATTTTTTGGGCCTTCCTCTGACGCCGCATGGTTTAGTGGTTCTGGATGGCAGGGAGCTCGGCTCCACTGATTTACTTGGCTGTACGCACTACCCTCTAGCGCCTTGTGGTCGGATGCCAAGCAGTTTACATACTAAGTGGTGATGCAGCCAGTCAAGATGCTCTCAATGCTGTAGAACTTTTTGAGCGTCTGAGGGCTCATGACAAATCTTTTCAGCCTCCTGAGGGGGAAGTGGTGTTGTCTTGCCCACTTCACAACACAACTGTGTTGGTTTGTGGACCATGATAGGTCTTTAGTGATGTGTACACCGAGGAACTTGAAGCTCTCGACCCTCTCCACTACAGCCCCGTTGATGTGAATGTAGTCCACGATCAGCTCCTTTTGTCTTGCTGACGTTAAGGGAGAGGTTGTTGTCCTTGCACCACACTGCCCGGTTTCTGACCTCCTCCCTATAGGCTGTCTCATCGTCATTTGTGATCAGGTCTATCACCGTTGCAAAATGAATGATGGTGTTGGAGTCATGCGTGGCCACGCAGTCGTGGGTGAACCGGGAGTACAGAAGGGGACTAAGCACACACCCATGCGGGGCCCCCGTGTTGAAGGTCAGCGTGGAGGATGTGTTGTTGCCTACTCTCACTAACTGGGGGCAGCCCGTCAGAAAGTCCAGCATCCAGTTTCAGAGGGAGTGATGAGCTTGGAGGGGACTATGGTGTTGAACGCTGAGCTGTAGACAATTAACATCATTTTCATTCTTTGTTGCTTTAACTTTTAGATAATTTAATGTAGCAAAGGTAATCAAGCTCAAATTGATATGTGATACAGGAAATGTATTGAAAATAAAAAACAGACTTACATCCTAGTTATTGAATGTAATGTGTTGTATGATTTGGCCCTAATTATGTTTATATTAGGCAGGTTTGTTGGGGCGGGGCATGGTTTTACTGTGTTGACTATCAGGTGTACCGTTAGGCCTACATTTTGTAGTACAAAATGTTCTATTAGTATAACCAAAAGTGGTACACCCTATATGAAAGTCTCAACCTTTATGGAGATTGACATAAATTAAACCTAGCTATTACCTGATTGTAATGGTCATGTTCTTTCCTCTGTAGGGTAAAGACTTGGAGACAGAATGGCATCAGACTCCCCGCGCAGACCAAGCCGCTGTGCTGGAGGGGTTGTGGTGCGAGCACAAGCTGCCACGTAAGGACATACACACACACACAGAATGACAGGGTTTCAGCTATTCCACCGGAGGGGTCTGGTCTGCCTACTTATACAAGTTTCCCCTTGCAAAGACATGACATTGCTTAACAGCTAATCCCATGATGGTTGTTATTGACCATCAGTTTAAGACATGTGCTATGGATCAATATTATCTGGTTCAGTATATTTCCATGGCCACTTTTTGAGGTATAGAGTGCGTAACAGAAAGTGTTATCTACAACCAATTTATCTTAATTAAGTGCAAAGACAATACTTCTACCTATGCATACACCACAAACATTCTACTCATTGGTATACACATTCAACAAGGTAATGCTCTTGTGTTATTACAGTGAGCAGTCGTATATGGAGAGTGTTGTGACCTTCCTCCAAGATGTGGTCCCTCAGGTAAGACTGTTTCCATTGATTGTCATCTTTTCTACACTAACAGAAATGTGTATTACATGTTACCCTTATTCAGATTGACTAGCTTACTCAGGCTGTCAATGGTGTTTTTATAGGGTGGAGAGAGTTGAAGTATAGGATTAACTGAATCACAAATGATCCTATTTTAATAGCTAATTCTATGACATGAACAGGTTGCAGTAATTTCATCTGATAAATTGTTGTCCTCATCTCTTACTTTTGTCCAATTTCAAGGCATACACTGGTGCACCCCCAACTGATGAAAAAGAGAAAATAGTTTGGGTCAGATTTGAGAAAGCTGACATCAATGGTAAGTCCAAGAACAGTTTCAAAGCTTCCCCCCTTGACTGTGTTGCGTTCAACCTTGGAGGGCATACACATTTTGATAACAAAAGATAACTTGCTTCATATTATCTGGTATTTTAAATCCACAGATTAGATTAAACCATATATAAACAGGTTCTAGAATATTATGAGTTTACTGAAATATGCTGATAAGTGGCCTCTTGTTAGAATTCCTGGGTAGAAAACTGTTTAAATGTGACACATGAATAGTTCCTTTGGCAGGCGTTGTTCGCAAACCATTTGATGGTTCATTTATTGTAAGGACTTTGAGTGACAGGTCTGCTGTATCTCAATGGCACAAGTGTGTGTGTGCCAGATCTCTCCCTCAATCTGACAGCAGCTGTGTTGATTAGACACAGTGTTTTGTCTGTGTTTATAAAACATTCTACCACTTTAATGTTATTTACGCTAACCTTTGAAGAGGACTTCTGTTTGACGTTCAATTTAGAGCTTCACTGTTCCAGCCCTGCTTCTTTGCATGCTCAATGTAAAGCAAATTGTTCCATACGGAAGCAATGATTCATATACATTAAAATCAGCTGGAGTTGACACGCATTCAAAGTAGCTGGAGTTGAATATTTATTCAAAGAATGAGCAGGAACACTTAAACCCCAACCATTATTCTACAAAGTGAAACAGTTTAGTCAAGGTTTTTTAAATCGACAAAGACAAGTTGTCATGTTTCTTTGGACAAGGATGAATCATTTTAGATAGCAGCAACAAACACAGCAGTCAAATATATTGTATAGACTGATTATACACTGAGTGTACAAAACATGCTCTTTCCATGACAGACTGACCAGGTGAATCCAGATGAAAGCTATGATCCCTTACTGATGTCACTTGTTAAATCCTCTTCAATCAGTGTAGATGAAGGGGAGGAGACAGGTTAAAGAAGGATTTTTAATCCTTGATATAATTGAGACATGGATTGTGTATGTGTTCCATTCAGAGGTGGAATGGGCAAGACAGAAGATTTAAGTGCCTTTGAACGGGGTATGGTAGAAGTGCTACGCTGCTAGGTTTTTCACGCTCAACAGTTTCCCGTGTGTATCAAGAATGGTCCACCACCCAAAGGACATCCAGCCAACTTGGCACAACTGTGGGAAGCATTGGAGTCAACATGGGAAGGTGTTACTAATGTTTGGTATACTCAGTTTTATGTTTGCATATGTTTATGGGGAGACCTACAAGACACCGGCACATACAACAGTTGTCTGGGAAGGAGCCCGCTACAGAAATGCACTGGTTTTGCCATAATATGGTGAATCTCTATGTCAGGCAGTTCTAGTTTGACATTTAAATCAAAATAAGTTTGAATAAGTCTACAGAGTTGACTGAATATAAATGTATAACTTCCCTTTGTGTTTTCCTGTGTGTCCATCAGATACGTCCCGCTCCCCAGAGTTCCTGGAGATGCACAGTGGTAGCAGTGACCCTCCCCTCTGCCTCATGATTGGTTACGCAGACGGGATGCAGATCTGGAGCATATCCGTGAGTAAAGACCACCTGTAGCACAACCAGTGTTTTTGTTGTTACTGTGCTGTTGGTGTTGAAGCTTGCTGTTTGGGGTTTTAGGCTGGGTTTCTCTATAAGCACTTTGACATCTGCTGATTATAAAAAGGCCTTTATAAATACATTTTGAATAGAAAGATGTTGAACAACAACAGACACACGAGGTGCGCAGCGGTCTAAGACACTGCAACCCAGCGTCGTCCAATTTTGGCCGGTGTAGGCCGTCATTGTAAATAAGAATTTGTTCTTAATTGACTTGCCTAGTTAAATAAAGGTAAAAAAAAAACAGACATTATTGTATCTCAGTTTCTGTACCCCTTGTCCCCCACTAGATGTCAGCATAGACCAGGGTGTTAACAGTTATTTTATTTTTAAGATGCTCCATTCAATTACAAGTCCTGACAACTTCTGCACCAACAGTCTCTTTAGGATCTGTGTTGTGGTTGTTAACATATGTAATACAGATCTTTGCAGGTTGGGTGGGTCACACAAGACACTACTCTCTCCAGGTCCCACAATTACTGGAACCATAGCACTTATTGTGCACTCCGGCTGGGAATTGCAAGGGACCTCACGATACGATATTATCACAATACTTAGATACCGATACGATATGTTGTGATTCTATATGTGTTCGATACTGTGATTTTATTGCAATTTGATGTTCCAAACAAACTGCTCGCTGTATGTCTGCTGCAGAGGGACAAGAGAGAGACATCAGAAGTTTTTATTAGTCATGGAAATAAGTGCTGAAACAAATTGTTCCCTGTTTAAAATGATGGACAAACTATGAAAGAAAATACTGGTGTTTTGGTACAGCCAACTAAGACTAATAATATTGTGATATTGTCCAAATGATACAATATATCGTCAAAATAATGTCCCGATTTGTAACTGTATCGATTTTTATTTTACCCGTCACTATTGTGCACCCACATTGAGCAGCCTTGAACTATAGAGAGACATGCACAGGCCTCCACAATGTGAGGAGAATCATGGAGGTGAGAGACGGGCCATTCATTTCCTCGTCTGTCACTGAGGAGGTAGACTTAGCCAACAAGATGGAGGACTTTTGAAATTCTTTTAAGGTGGTTTGTGTTGATGTGACCGGTATCATCCCAGGGTCCAATATTTAAGGAGGAATATGGATTGAAATAAAGTAAGAAACGACTTATGGAAAAACCTAAGAGTGGAAATAGCATTAACATTTTTCCTACATAATTTTTTTACGCAGATTGGTATTCTTTAGAGTTATTATCAAAGCCCTACAAGTAGGAAATGTAAAGGCTATTTGAAAGAGCTGTTATTTTGACTCAACCACAGTAAAGTCGTTTCCAGGATTATCTGAAAATAATAACTGAGATCTTCTCTAAAATCATTAGAGGGTTTTGTCAGCTCTACAACTTAACAAATAACCTGCAACTCTGCAAAGGCCTCTATATAGGACTATCAGGTTTCACGGGCAAGCTGTCACAGAAACATGCTAACTTAACGTACGTCCTGTGAGATCTAAACAGACTAAGTCCTTAATCAGTCCTTTCTAAACATCCACAGGCCACCAGGGTATCGACACACTTTTCCCCTCCACACACTGACACTGGAGGCTAACTGACTCGCACACACTGGTCGGATGTGGCTATGAACAACGTCTCTGTTGTTAGCGCACCTCTTCTCTCTTAAAGAAGAGAGGAACTATATGCAGCTAGCTACAGATGTGCTACACTAGCCAGCCTACATAGTACCATCCAGAATAAACGAGAAGAGAAGGGCCATAGCCAGCCAGCTACAGATGTGGTGCTGCACTACATACAGAGTATTCTAGTACCATCCCGAGTTGGGTACAGTATAGTTCCATTTCAAAACCAGTCGACCAAGGAGTGGAATTGGAATTGACCCCAGCTGGGCGATACACTCTACTGTTGCGGTGTTGCTCCTCTTTATCTTAGACTCTTAACCCTCTTGTCGTTTTTCTGTGGTTTTGGCATGTTTCCGGGATGTGTTTTTTCATTGGGTTCATATTAAGTGATGATAGCACCTTGGTCCCGAACCCTGAGTAACTCGTTTTTTTGACAGTCGCTAAGCCTACACCCTCTGTAGTGGCGCTGACTGCATGGAGAGACACACACACACTCCTCATCAGACTCCCTGTCAGAGTGTGTATGTGCATGTCCCCTCAGACAGCGAGGGATCTTTGACTGGATAGGTGTCGCCCGCCCTGTCCCAGACAGAGGAGGCCCATACCACCTAAGAGGTGTTTGGGGAAATGACCAGCTTTGAAGAGAGGTGTTTGTGTGGGCGCTGTTATTACTAAAGTACTGTCCAGATAGGGACAATATCAGCCTGTTTTCATGTGCTTCCAAGAGGGAGAAAAGTTATCACCGCTTGTCCACCGCCTGCTTTGAAGCTCAACAGTGAAAACGGCCCCCGCTTGTGTCCTTTGTACCATTGAAATCAGCTGTTGTTTTAGGATCCCCAAAAGCATTTAATTTTGTTGAAAAATTATTCATTGAGCATATTCATCCACCATCAATATGCCCTTGCTGTGTATCCTGTCTGAATGCATGTCTGTCTGAATGCACATCTGTCTGAATGCATGTCTGTCTCTGTCTACAACTGAAGGGTAATACAGAGATTAAAACACTGTGTACAACACTAGTTTCCACAAAAAACATCCCACCCAGACCCACAAATGAAATTAATAAAAATTATAATAATAAACAAATTCACTGACACACACACACGAAGAAGCAATTTGGCATATTGCTGCTGTGTAGACAGGCGGCTAATATAATGGCAGAAAGCAGAGATGGATGTTGTTGATGCCTGGCTTTCTTGTCACACAGAGCCATGTAAGGCAAGGATGAGCTGTGAGGTTGTGCACAATGCCCACCGTATTGTCATTATCATAACCCCCCGCCCCCACCACACACAATCCAGCAAATTCCATTGTTCTCCAACACCATTTGCCATAGGAATCCCACCCATCCTCCCACCACAGTCCCAGTTATTCCCTCTCTCTGTGCTCCTTTAACCTGCTAGTGGTTTATGATCCTGTAGTTTAATGCCACTGGGCCGAGCTGCACTTTTAATAAAAACAATGGCCCGATCACCACTTTGAAAAGAGGCTACTAATTGCGCAAAAGAGCGTTCGTCCTCGGATGTGCTTATCTACTTAAAACACGTGGATTATGGCGACAGTAATGTGATAATGCACGTTTTTCTGTAATTTATCATAAAAAATCACAAAAGTGGAGCTTAGAGCTTAAAATAATGCACCATTACACGTGTCAGAGCCACCACGGACCACGCAAGGGTTCTGACCTGACTATCCAAGCCTCTCTGATGACCTAGCATCTCTGGAGCCTCGAACAGGGACACGGCTACCACTTTAATCCATTAACAGTTCTCATTCCATCTGATACAACAGTAAAGACAGGAAGCAATCTACAATAACCTCTGATCTATTGGCGACCTCCAGCTATAGATACTGTAGCTTCTCAGAATGTCAGGGGATATAGGCCTACACAGTACACGCTGGGTGAACAGCAGGTGTGGCGGACATGTTCAACATGTCAATGTGGGAACACTATCCAGCTGCTAACCTGTTGTTCTTTACTTCAGATACTGTATGTAGGCTATGTTTGAGTAGGCTGCTCGTTTGCATCGGAATGCTTTGGGGACCTTTGTTGGTAGCTTTTACTCTACGGTTTGGTTGGCACTTCAACCACCAGCCCCTCCTCTAGGCCCCCCCCAATCTCTCTCTAGGGCCCCCTTCCTCCTTGACAAGCCCCTTTCCACGCAGTTGGAATAGATATATATTTTTCCAGTGTGAACAAATCTCTTTGTTCTGGCTAGTGGCCCCCACATTGTCTTTTGACTTTACCCTGTTGCCGACTTCTTAGCCCTTTAGCCTCCATCCAAACCAGAGCTGTAAGTTTGTGGTTGTGTAGCGTTGATAATTCTATCACTACGCTGAGGCTTAATCAGAAGTATGGCGTATTGATTATGGGAGCAGCCTCGTAAAGAACTAGTGGTCACCCCAACGAACGCATGGAGTTTATTATCATCAGAAAGAACAACTCCAGACCTGGTGACTATGGCCAACTGTTAACAGTTTTATATGAAGTGTGTACCCTAGCATTGTATAGGTGGGCTTGCTTAGCTCTATTGCCTCTGTTCAGCTGGTGTTTGCTTGGCCAAGTGTTTTTGACGGAACTACACCACAACCACAGTAAAACAACAATGTCCTCTTTTAAATACATTTGTTAAATTTCCTTTTATTTAAAAGAAATCATAGTAAATGAGAGTGGTCTTAGAGCGTTCATTGTCATTTATGTCATTAGGACGGAGAGAGAAAGCTAAATTGTCTCAAAGCCTTTGACTTTTCACTGGTGACGTACTTTTGACTTGTTACATTTACTTGTTCTTACATTGTTGTTGAACTTGCTCTACTCTCTTTTTTTCCTCTCTCTGTTGTAGCTGGGTGGGGAGGCCCAGGAGCTTTTCTCTGTGCGCCACGGACCTGTGAGAGCTGCCCACATCCTGCCAGCGCCCCATATCAGTGAGTATCTCTATCTACCTGCCTACCTCTGCCATCTTTCACCTCTGCCATCTTTTACATCTACCCTAATGTTTCCCAGTCGTGTTTTTTTGTCGTTCTACGTGTTCACATCCGACCGTCTTTGAGTGTGATGCACATTGTTAGCGATGTCGTTCCCAGGGACAGGTCCTCAAGATGCTGACGTTCTAGAAATCAGTAGTGTTTTCAGCTTGTCATGCCACATAAATCTCCTCTCTGTCCACTTCAGTCAATATTTATCCACCCAATCTGCAGTGGAAGAAAAAACGCTCTGCAGTTAAATGAATGCGTTTTGACGCACATTGGTCTTGTTTTTCCTCTTATGTGGGTTTTCAACACGGCTTCTCCTCCCCCGAAAAAAATTCAATCACTTAAACTCAAATCAGTTCTCGCCAGTGCTCAAGGACCGCTCTTGAAACGAAGTTAAGTGTGGCCCAATTTATGTCGTTTGAGGATGTGGCGTGTGTGTGTGTTTGCTGTGATATATCATGGGTTAATTAAAGACTACCCTGTTTGTTAATAGTCAGAAGCCCCATGCCAGAGCCCCCTCTCTTCCTGTTCCTATCCTAATATTAAAGGCAGTCCTGGCCTCAATCATACTGTTGGCCTGGCCTCCGCTGGCTCAGACTGACTCAGAATGAAGTGACAGAGCTCTGGTGAGCCCCCCACACACCATTTATATCTCTCCCTCAAGTCACTCATTGGCCACATTGTATTACAGGGGTAATAGCATTTCTAATGGTTAGGTATGGAAGAGAAGCAGGCCAGTGAAAAACATGTCCAAGGTTCTGATCTGATCATGTTCAATCAGAGACTTCAAAGGAAAGCAGAGGGGACATATCACCTCTAGGTTGCCTATGGACCACCCTCACACACACACCGTTGTATCTAATATATGACCGTAAACATTCACATCCTCTTAAACCCATATACAATTGGATTTCCCTCGTTCTGCCAATTAGTTATTCTTTAGGCATGAAGTTTGAATTTGCTGTCACTGCAGGTATAATTCAGAAATGAAGTGAAATGCACAAAACGCTAGCATGTGGCGTTCTGGTGAGAAAGTCAGCTTTTTGTTCTCGCTCTGTGTTCCGGTCTTTTGGCAGATTTCAACAATGCACAATGACAGCATTGAAAGGGCTCTGGACGGGGATGAAAGCCACCGACAGTAATAAGAAGCAGCAGATACCCAACACATGAGGGGAACGATTCTCTGACTGCTAAAATAAAAATGAATTGTACTACCAGAGTAGCGGAGGGAGAGAACGAGAGACACTGATTGCAATCTGTTAGACGCAGCCGGTGCAAACAGTGTTGCTCTGTGGCGAACTGTTAGAAGACCAATTGTTTCAGTCAGGATCCTGGGTGGGCGGGTTTGGAAAGTCCTGAAAATAGGTGTCGGTTCAAATAAGTCAAAAGGCCCTTTCCTGGAATAGAGGAGGAAGTGGCGTTTTTCCGACGAGAGTGATCCGTTTATCTGTCCAGCATCCCAGAGTTTGTAACCTATGCTCTTTTCTTCCGTCCTCTGGTATAGGCCATACATACGCCTACCAAAGTGATTCACAATACAATACATGAGCATTGATGACAAGTGATCCTAATATGTACAGTATGAGACTTCTGTTGGTCTCTTGAACAGTAGAATGGATGTCAGTAATAGTATTGTGTGGACCTGAAATCCGATGTAAAGGGACTAATTACTGAAATGGCTCTGGAAATTATAGAATTTATAACAGCAAACATGTTGGCTTCAATACAGACTTGCCTTCCTCTATAAATGAGATAAACACACACTCAACAGTCAAACATACAAATGTGGAATTTGAATTGGAGCTATATTATATCTCTGAAATTACAGTCCACTCATAATCAAAGCATAGTCAACACTAGTCATGAAATCTTAGATCGTTTTTCCCCTGACTGTATTTACAGAAACTGTTTATTTTCCTAAATGCATTGTTCAAATGAAACCCTTTGGTCTTTTGGGGAAATCATATTTGCCTACAGCTCGATATGGTGACCTGTTGGGATGTTTGATGACAGAAATATGAGTGCAGAAGAAAGGCTGTGTTTGGGAGTGTTAGGGGTTTGAGGAGGGCACATAGGCTCTCCCACATGGCACGGTCACACCACAGGAACTCACACTGATTACTGTCAGGGCTAAATTACTCCCCTCCACAGGCCTAACAGCTTCTTCAGTCTGGACCCCCACTACACACACACACCACATCCCTCCCTCCCTCGCCATCTTTAGGAATGGGACAATTAGGGGAAAATGGCACCCTATTCCCTATGTAGTGCACTACTTTGATCAGAGCCCTATGGGACAGTAACTAAATATGCCCACTGGGCTTTTACCATACTGTAATTTCGCCCCAAACCCAAAGAATTAAACAGAGGCAGACAAAAGAACCCTACTCCGCTTTGAAGGGGTTCTCTGTCAGTCTGTCTCGCACTATCCTCTCCTCCATATGGAGAGGAAAGATAGTTTGAGTTCAGCACGTTGCGCAGAGTGCTGTTTCTGTTCCTCCGTCTCCCTCCTCTCCTTTCTTCTTAATGTCTTGCATGCTGGTATGTTAATCTATTTGATCCCCATAAGTCTTCATGTTAACCTGGGCATTATTCTGTGGTTAGCGGGCATGAGTCCTCCCAAGTTGCCAGGAATGAGACGGTTCTGTTTTGTTCCATTTTATATATTGTCTCCTTTTCCTCTTCAGAATTTTGTTATTTTTAATTTTAGTAAAAAAAAATTACCGCTTATTATCCCCAATTTCTTGGTGTCCAATTGTCTCATCGCTGCAACTACCATGCAGACTCTGGAGTGGCGAAGGTCAAAAACCATGTGTCCTCCGAAACAACCCAACCAAGCCGCACTGCTTCTTGACACAATGCCCACTTAACCCGGAACCCAGCAGCACCAATGTGTCGGAGGAAACACTGTACACCTGGCAACCGTGTTAGCGTGCTTGCGCCCGGCCCGCCACAGGAGTCGCTAGAGCGTGATGGGACAAGGACATTCTTGACGGCCAAACCCTCTCCTAACCCGGACAACGCTGGGCCAATTGTGTGCCACCCAATGGGTCTCCCGGTCGCAGCCGGCTGCGACAGAGCCTGGACTCAAATCAGGATCTCTAGTGGCACAGCTAGCACTGCGATGCAGTTCCTTAGACCACTGCGCCACTTGGGAATCGATCTCTTCAGAATCTTTTAGGGGGTATCATTTGATTACAGAGCTGCTGTAGTAATGTAATCAACATGCATCCTGCTGTAGTGGGTGGGTGGCTCTGGCAGGCTGGACTGGGCACACTACACAACAGGCCTGTCTCACATGCATAGGGCCCCCTAATGATGAATGATCACTGCTCTCTGTCAGTCCCTCATCATTCTCTCTCTCGCTCTCTTTCTCTCTCTCTCTCTCTCCTTCTCCTCATCTTCTTTTTATTCTCCTTCTCCCTCTTCTTTTTCTTCTTCTTCTAGGTCCGCTGATGATTGATGGTTTCGAGGACAAAAGACCTCTCCTGGGGGTGTGCAAGAGTACCGGGTCCTCGGGGTGAGTACAGTACACATTCCTCATGACATCGCTGGGAGATACACTTGGGAGGGTGGTATCTGACTGAATCCACAAACTGTGCTTTTTACAGTACAAGCCCATATAGATCCGATAATGTGATTCTATGTACAAGCCCAGGTCTTTCCCATATTGAAAGAGTTGATTTTCCTGATGACATCATTAGATAGAGTTACAGTCCAATAGCTCTAAAGCCTTTCTCTGGATGGGTCAAAGTTGGACTACGCCACACACACTTGTAATCCAGTTTCCACATTTGCTAACCATGGCTGCTGGTAACCATGACCACTGGTAGGAGTGATGTGCGTCAGTTGGCGACCAGGCATAGTTTTATTTTATTGGGCGCCCCAGTTTTCGAGCGTCTCAGAAGTTAGTATATGTATGATGATGGACTCATTTCTGGTCTAGTCGTTCTATCCTTCTTTCCTTCCAGTCACATCACATGCCTGGTTAACACGGGAGCAACAAGTCAAATAGTTGTTTTGATCTTTTACTAGAAATAATCAGGTCTGCAAGAGCTGACACAAGGTAGCACATTAAGTAATTTTGGGTGATTTTTAGGTTGACTTTCCATGCTAATTTACCAGAGTTGGATAAGCCAATCTGGCTGCAAGGCGAGGCAGAAAAGGAGCGAGGAGGAAGAGGAGATGGGAGGAGAGGTTAGAGGAGGAAGAGGAGATGGGAGGAGAGGTTAGAGGAGGAAGAGGAGATGGGAGGAGAGGTTAGAGGAGGAAGAGGAGAGGTTAGAGGAGGAAGAGGAGAAGACGTGAAACTTCCATGTGCTAATGGAATGTCCTTTCTCTGTAACCAGAGTCAATCTTTATTAAAATGTGTGGGAAGAGAAAGACAGGCTAGGGCCCTTGGTTGTACTGCGTGACGTTCAGACGTTACGAGGTACAAATCTTAAGTACATTTGAAAGCCTATAATTTGGCCTACGTAATAAGAGCCATCAAAGCCCCCCTGGTGAAGAGAGAGAACCCCAGGCGTCTGTTCTCTCCATACGCTGCCATGACCTCCATTTTTCCCCTTCCCTTGTCCCTGCTCCTCTTCCAGAACATCGAAAACATTTAACTCGATATTTCCTTCCTGGGAAATGAAATAAGGAAGTCTGTCTTTGGCTGGGCTTTGATGGAGACCACCTTACCCAAGATATCAAAGTAACGCTGCCTCCTCCTCTACTGCCTCTGCCACCGATTCTGTCTCTGCCTGGCCCCTTGTCTGCCTCTGTACATTCTCTACCACTGCTCTGGCTGTGTCCTGGCTGACACGGAGAGAGAGCTACAGACGGGGAGGGTTTGGCTGCATGGCCTGGTGACTGACGCTCAGCAGTAACGCTGAAAACATGCTTGGTGCTTAAAAGCCCAAACCCTGACCTCTGGCTGAATGGCTTAGCCAGGCTGGAGCAGTCCTGACTCCTGACCGACAGAGGTGTTTGGTAAATAACACTACATTAAAAGAAGAGAGGAACTCCCCTATGGCCACAGCACAGTTTTTCCATTCAGGACATTTGTGAACTTACTAAGGTCCTTAGCATATAATCATTTTAAAATAACAGCGTTTGTCAACCAGCTAAAAGGATGCCGGCTTGACACTTAAATGGAAAACAGATTGGAGTCTTGGCTGCGAGAGCTGCGCTGGTTTAAAAGTTGGTTCAGTCAGCTCGAGGCTTAGATTACAAGATTTGCAAATTAAAGGAAAACCAGAAAGGGGAAAAAGCATGTGTGCCTATCCTTGTATTTGTGGGCTTCGAGCCAGGCCCGCTCAACATCATTTTATCAATGGAAAGGATTATGCGTTAAGCCAAAACAATGTATGGATCTAGTGATTTTCCTGACCGCAAAGTACATGTGTGTCCCTTCACGCGCTGCGCCAGTGCCAGTTGGGTTGGTGGGGGAATTAGTAAAGAATGCCTGTGTGCCATACTGTAGCAGCCCCTGGGCTCTGGTCTTCCTCCACTCCTGCTCCTCCTCTCCTCACATAGTGTCTGGAAATTATTTGTTTCCAGCCCCTGCTGCTGCTGGTCGTTGTTATTATTTAAATGATTTAATTAGGTCCGCTGGTATTAACATTCAGAACATTTAAGACTGCTCTTTGTCAGTGAATGCAAATCACAGAGGCAGGGGGTGGAGGGCGGAGGCATCTTAACTGTTTGTGGGTGTTTTTCGGAGTGGGAGCATACACACACTCCCAGGGTAAAAGTTCAGCAGTGAAGAAGAAGCCTGCTTTGTTCTCACTTCTGTGTCCCAAATGGCACCCTATTCCCTGAATAGTGCAGTACTTTTGACCAGGGCACGTAGGGCTCTGGTCAAAAGTATTGCACTTTTAGGGAATAGGGTGCCATTTGGGACATAACCTCTGAGTTTGGGAACTGTATGGATGAAGTGTCTGGGCAAGCAGAAAGCTCCTGTCAGCAGAGCCCCTGACATTTACAACCCCCCCTTCCTACCCTGTACGCCCACCCCCAAATCTCCAGATGCACAGAGGATGTGGGCATGATTTTTTGACAAATAAAGTGTTTTGTCACCATGGAGACTATGGATGGATTCATATTTTCTGAGGGTCCCGGGCCGTCCGGAAAGCATGGAGACTCCCCCGATGGTGACCATGGTCACCATGGCTACCTACCACAGACGGTAGCCAATAGCGACCTGGAAACGGTCAGCACCAGTGTAGGTGGATAGAATGCATGTTTTTCTTGCCTACTTTTTACATTTATTTAATTAAATATTTAGCATTACCAGCGTTTTAGGTGCTGGGCCTTTCAAGAGATGATGTTTTCAGCACCAGGCAACGGCCCTCCAGCTGGCCCCTGTGAACCTCCCACGGACCTGTCCTTTAAAACTCACGGCTCTGAGTTGAAGCTTTTCACACTTCACCAACAAGGCCGGTGTCGTGTCCTTGATATCTCAATATTCATTAGACACATTTAGCACACAGCTTATATCTTCCTGCATTAGATTAAAAACGGTGTAATTTGAAATGACACCCGACAACAACAAAGCAAGATTGATCCTAAAAGAGAGGTCAGGTCCCTAATTTGTCCTTATTCTAATGCTTTATCCACTAAGTCCTGTTGTCACCAAAAAAAAAAAAAAAAAAATCCTGTCACCTAATGCCTTGATATTAATTACAGTATTGCAGGGAAAACCCCACTCATTCCACCAAACATTTTCAAAGAGACTTAGAGGAAAGCCTATTGTGGTACTAAGCTGTGCTTTTCATTGCTATTTTCATGACAGGTTTAGCAGTGGTAACCGCGAGGTATCCCTCTAAAGTGTATTAAATGGTAAATCTCAGAGCGTTTGTATTAAAAGAGGCACCAGATTTTGGAGAAGTGATGCTTTTGAAGCCAGCGTGAGGCTGTTCTCACCATGATACGCACGCACACACCCCCTCCCAGTGGGGCCACAGCGATGATGTGTGTGTGTGTACAGTCAGTGTTGTCTTTTGTGGTCCAGCTAACCACAGAATTGATTAAGAGAAAAATAAAGCTCTAACAGGAACATTTGATTTGTTTCCTACTTTTGTTTGTTTTCAATTTGTGGGTGGGAATGTCGTGTTCTTCTTTTTAAGAGTTCTGATTAAATCATTCCAGAACCTTTTGTAATGGCCATCTGTGGAAATGGGAATGCCTGTAATCTCATCTAAACCTCATTTTTAATTTTAGCCCACACACTTACATTTAGACACACACGTCTCACACTCCCTCACTAATTCAGCGCTAACGGAGGGCAGTCTCTGGCTTTATTTTGAAGCGTTTAATTTGACTTCCATGTCTGTTTTCTGTCGGCTGAAAATATGTTCTGTCTCGCCAGTTTTCCCCTTCAAATAGGAAGTGAGTTTAAACACAGTGGTACGAAGTGGATTGAGGCATAATTTTCAGCCCACATTCATTCAGCTTTTGTGCAGAATGTTTTACATTCCGTTAATGACCAATTTAATGTGAAAATATAATCAGGGCATTTCAGTTTTGTGATACTGAAGGTGTTGTTCAGCAACTTTATGCCCTTAAGTATTAATATGCCACCTATTTCTATTAAGGGAAGTAGCATATTTTTCCTCTCAATATCACTCACCAGTAATTTCCAACCTCAATTAGTTTTGGTGTGTGTAAGGATAACAAGCCGTGAATAGATGTAAACCAGATTAAGTACCTCATCTCATAAAGAAAACATCAGTATACTGTACCTCACTTGGGATTTGAACTAGGTACCCTCTAGTTACCAATATATTCTCTTCACCAAGAAGCTGTTCTTGTGCATGTGAGTGAGAAATAGACCACAGGGATGCTATGCTATTTAGCACACCGTCTCCTCTCTCATAGAGTGTGTCCCAAATGAGCCCTGTTGGCCCTTGTCAAAAGTAGTGCACTACATAGGGAATAGGGTGCCATTTGGGATTCATCCATCTTGTCTTCGTGTCATGGATTCTTGTCTCCCCTCCCGACTGTTCCTCTGAGACAGTCTAGTCCAGGTGCAGCTAACTGCTGCTTAGATCTGTGCTCTGTGTGTTCCGTGCAGACTGGGACACTCCTATAACTTGAGGTCTCCAAGGATAGGAAGACCCTAGCCTTTGAAGTGAAGCCGTTTGAAGAGTTTTAAAGCAGTTTTCCATATTTATTTTATTTTTTAAGATGCTGCAGGACAGGTAGCCCATCTATGTGTTGTAACCGACAAGGGTTTATTCAAAGAGTAGTGATAATGCAGTGCTATTTTTATTTTATAGTAATATCTTTAGTAGTATTCAATTCTCATCTGACACTTGACAGTAAAGAACAACTCCATGTGTTATCACAAAGTGGACTCCTTGGTAGTGTTCATAACAATTTTGGATAGATACACAATATGTTGACAACGAAGAATGTTGGTATAAAGCGTACAGGTTGAATTACCTTGGTTTTAAAGTATTTTCTGTTTGTTCATAATGCTCTTTCGGTCAATAATTAAATCATAAGGTTTTGAAGGGTCTGTCCTATATCGAGGAGATAGAAGAAGGCTCAGGAATTATTTTACAAAGTACTACCTCCAAAAACTGCCTCCATAATTTCATTAATTTGTATGGGTTACCTGTAGACAGGCCCTGTGACACTTCTGGGGGTCGTAGAGCAAAACGGAGGACACCATCCAGTTCGCAAGAGTCTCCCCTTTCTATTTGATGGTCATATTAGTTTTTTAGGCCAAACCGTTTGGATGCAACAAAGGACGAAATTGGTGGATGCGGTGGATTGAGACTCAGCCCATGCAAAAAACATTTTTATTATGTTACTTAGATTGACGCACTGGTACGTCAATAAACTCTAGCGGTTGACCAAGGGATTTTTGCAAGCGCACACACTCTCACAAACTGGCGGGGCAATGTGTTTCCAATATGCTTGTTGGTGGTGAAGGTACTGAATGAGGAGGAAATGTATTTCTGGCAGTGCTGCAGAGCTGTGGTTGAACTTTTTACCCTAATTACTTTCCCGCTAATGCCCGCGGCGTGCCGGAATCACAGACCCCCTCCCCACCCCCCCGAGCTGCCTCTGATGTAGCCAGCGTTTGTTGTGTGTTGAGGGTTGGGTTTGACGGGAGAGGGGGAGTGAGAAAGAGGGAGAGTGGGGAAGGGGGGTCAGAGCGAGGGAGAAGGAAACTTTGTGAATATTGTGACAGAATTTGCATGTCTTTTCTTCCAGAACCACCCACCTCACTTGATGTATATGAAAATAGTCATTGTTTTCGTGTGTGTGTGTGTGTGTGTGTGTGTGTGTGTGTGTGTGTGTGTGTGTGTAGAAATAACTGTTATGAATGTATGACTAAGCCTCACCAGTCTGATCTCAGTCCAAAGATTAGTTTTACCAATTTGTCCAGGCTTTATTTGTAACATGTTTCTCAAAACACCACTATGTGAGATCAATTCCAATAGCAAGGCTCTTCCATTAAGAAACAAATACAACATTTCCTCCTCTTTGTATGATTTTTCTTTCCCCCAAACAATCGTATCACTGACAGATGTCAGTTTTGGTCAGCATTTAAGCTCTACAACTCCAGGGATTTTTACCTATATGGTTTACCAGTAGTGTATGCACATCCAACAATTTCCCAGATGCAAGATATACAGTACCAGTTGAAAGTTTGGACATCTACTCATTCAAGGGTTTTTCTATTTTTACTATTTCCTACCTTGTCACAACACAACTGATTGGCTCAAATGCATTAAGAAGGAAATAAATTCTACAAATTAACTTTTAGCACGGCACACCTGTTTAATTGAAATACATTCCAGGTGACTACCTCATGAAGCTGGTTGAGAGAATGCCATGAGTGTGCAAAGCTGTCATCAAGGGTGGCTACATTGAAGAATCTGAAAATTTGTTTAACACTATTTTTTTTGTTTACTACATGATTCCATGTGTATTATAGTACTGTAGAAATGAAAGAAATCGAAATACTCTCTAGTCTTGGTCACTGTTGTTTAAAATCCACCCGTAGGCCTATAGTTTATTGCTCTGAAAGCCATTAGTTGATATCTAGGCGGTCTGTGGCCCGGGTGGCATCCCTAGTCTCTGGGCACTCTGTCCCTGTCCCCTCAGCCTCTCAGCCCTTCCAGCTGAGACTCCAGGGACCAGGCCCAGGCTGTATTTGTTTTGCGTTTCCACAGCGTGTAATTGTCTGTTAATATTCAGGGTGCTCGTAAAGGGCTCAGCTCTGAGGTGCAGTCCGAAACGTGATGACGTCCCCCTCCTTGTAAATGTAATTTATTTGCTTGCTTTTTAATTCCTCTAAGTTTTCCCCAGTTCCCCTGCTTTCTACCCCACTGCAGCCCGCCACATGAAGTGTGCAGTTTTTCTATCCATCAGTTCCGCTCCGGTTCATAAAAATGTATGAATTAATAACCTTCCCGGTTCCCATCGACCAGAAGCCAGACTTTCCCTCCCGGAGAAGAAGTGCAACCCCAGCTCACAGAGCTATCATGTTGGAGGAAAAATAACAGATGTTAGACACGTCTTCCATAGAAAAAACCCTCTAGTGATTTTAAATGGCATGCATATGACCTAATGTACTGTACATAATAACCATTGTAAACTGATGTGTTGCTAAAATTAAGACTCTGCCCCGGTTGTAAAAGTCACATAACCGTTCTGTTGTGAATACTTTTTCCAAAATGGTACAGTAGCTATTCTATAGCAGGCCAGTCAAAACAGAGCTGTGCTGGATGGTCAAGAGGCCCAGAAACATGGTCCGCTTCCCAAATGGCACCCTATTCCCTAGATAGTGCACCACTTTTGACCTGGTCCCATAGGGCTCTGGGCAAAATTGGTGCAATATATAGGGAATAGGGTGCCATTTAGGATGTACACGTGTCTATTTTACTGGCTTGCCCAGTGGCCGTTTGAGGGGGAGATGGAGAGCCACACCTGCTACATCCATCTATCTGGCTGCTTTACAGCCTACTACCCAGTTATTATCGGAGTCATTTAGGATTACTGTTATGTGGGAAACCCTTCATGTTAGAAGCGTTGTGAAGTTGACATGGGCTAAGACCAACCGTTTCCACTCAAGCTTGACTCTCCTCCAGAGGTCATGGCTGTTGCCTCATCAATGTGTGTGTGTGTGTGTGTGTGTTCCTCTATTTCTGTGTGTGTGTTGCTCTATTTCTGTGTGTGTGTTGCTCTATTTCCGTGTGTGTGAGTATGTATGCAAGTGCTTAAAGACACTCTCTCAACCTTTTATGATTTTACAATCTCATCTGTCTCTCTTTCGCTCTCTCTCCCAACCGCTTCAATCTCCTTCCCTCTCTCTTTGCATCAATTCAGACCCAAAAGGCCATCCCAGTAAATAGACATGTTGATCTCATAGCCAGAATATCAGTCCTATTACTGAGGCGGAGGGTGCTCAGTGTCACCTTAACATGTTACTGGACTGACATCTAGCCCTGATCAATGATGATTTAGCCTGGCTTTCAACCCACGCCTCCGCTGCCCCAGCACCAGGAAATCACATTACAGCTGACCCTGCCCTGGCTCCATTAGAACGCCGCCATTTGTTAAAATACTGCCCAGGCCAAAACAATTCAACTGGGGGACATTTTCATTCTGTAATAGAGGGACGGGCGTGCTATCATCATTGTCCCCATGAGTGAATCAATCCGGGCGCCTGATATTTCGTAAAAAGCATTTGGATTAGATTGATCTGACCCCGGTGATAACGCTGAAATCGATGGAGGAGCTGCCAGAAAACAAGTTAGGATAAGTTATCTTTCTATTAATCTCATTGCCTGTACTCAGATTGGTAATGCTTCCTTGCTGTGCCAGAGAGTATCATAATATGCCTTGATCTCCTAGTGTAAGGCCTGCAGCAGATCAGTATTAGGTCCAGGTGCTATGGACAGCTGAATGGAGGTCACCCAAAACTCTGTCACCTCCTTTGTCTTCCCCATTGTCTCTTACAGGAAATGAGGGGGGAATGCACACACTTTGACATGCACACAGAACGTCAGACAATCCCGCTGGCACACACACCAGACACTCACAGACAGACGTGCGCACACAAACATGTAATGTCAGGCATGCATGCATACACAAGCATGTATGTACGCGCGGACACAATGTTTTAAGTCTCTGGCTGGGCTGAGAGATCTGAGGGCTCCCGTGGCACTGGAGCTGCTGCTGAGTGTCCAGCCACTGGCTTAGAGAGAGATGCATGGAGCCGCGTTCGTGTCTGCCCCGGCTCTGTGGAGTGGTGCTGCTTACACGCACACACTAATCTCCTTGATCAAGGGGTAAGCGTCCTTTTAGGGAGTGTACAGAGGTACAGGCCAAAGTAGTACACTATATGGGGAATAGTGTGTCATTTGATACGGAGACGATTTTCCCGCTAGAGAGTTACTCTCGGCATGATTCACATCTATTGAAATCTTATTGTTAGGTATTTTGAGACCGGGGGCAGTAGGGTGTGTTAGAAGCTCATGAAGTCACTATGGATTCGGGACTAGGTGTGGTTTCTGGACAAGACCTATAGGTAACTGCCAAAATAAAGGACACGCCAACATAGTGTCTTAATAGGGCGTTGGGTCACCGCGAGTCACCAGAACAGCTTCAATGTGCTTTTGTATGGAACTCTTTTTTGGAGGGATGCGACACCATTCTTCCAATAAATTGGTGTTTTGTTGAAGGTGGTGGAAAACGCTGTCTCAGGCGCTCCAGGATCTCCTGTAAGTGTTCAGTTGGGTTGAGATCTGGTGACTGAGACACACCATTTAAACGCTCTATGCTCCTTTTAGACCCGTCTTTCAAAGTCACAGATCTCTTCTAGCCATTAGTGCTGAGCGATTAACCAGAATGTTGTTTTTTTAAACAGTTATTTCAATTCCATCTTGTTTTTTTCGGTGAGCTCAATGTGCACATTGCACAGTTTATTTATTTATTTATTATTATATCTTTTTTTAGATAAATCAGATCCAGCCTGAACTGTGCGATGTAGTAGGGAGTTGTAGTTTCCAGCATGCCAAAATTCTACATAGTTTAGCACCTAAACGTGGTAATATACTACAGTGACCATAATCCATTGTGCATCTACTTGTCCAGTTTCTTTTACGCCTGCTATGGAAGAGGGAAGAATGTGTAATCGTGAGGTGATATAGACAGCAGCTGTTGCTTCGCAAGGTATCTCTACCTGAAAATACACGATCTAAGTGATTTGATGGTATTCAGAGGACATAAAAGTATGCCTTGTTTACTTTGAAGTAAATTGTGATTTTTGTCAGACAGTATAGAGATGAGATGATGACTTGGAATGAAATAATAGTCATCAAATAAAACAAATGTAATATACACTACTGAAACATTTTATTCAAGTAAAGTGATGTGAATAAATTAAGGTTATAAGTGATAAGCAGTAATTGACAGTCACTACTATCATGGGACTTTTATTGTTTTATTCTGTGTTACAGCATTCATCCTACATAATGCATAGTGTATTTAATATAAAAAATATATATATAATCAAAACCAAAGTTGATTAATCGCTCAGTACGACTAGTCATGGTAGCCAAAATAATGGACAACTGGGCATTTATATACATGACCCTAAGCATGATGGAATGTTAATTGCTTAATTAACTCAGGAACCACACCTATGTGGAAGCACCTGCTTTCAATATACTTAGCATCCCTTATTTACTCAAGTGTTTCCTTTTTTTTGTCAGTTACCTGCATGTCTCCCCTTATGTCTGCAACACGACTAAATGAATGTTTTTGTGTTTTTGTACCACCCAATTCCCAGGCAGACATGGAGCCAGAACATCACACAGCCTGTGTTCACAGACACTAATACTGCTTGGCATTTGCTGTAGCGACAACACTCAATATAGCCAGTCTACACACGACTAACACGAACCAACAGCAGTTAAACAAGGGCCATGTCTACTGACCAAGAGAGCGGAAAAGAGATGAAACCCTTGAGAGGAAGAGGAATAAGAGAGCGAGAGACTGAGTGAATGAGAAAGAGAGGGAACAAGATTGAGAAGCGAGAGAGAACAAGAAAAGGAGGGAAAAAGAAAGTAGTGCAGGCAGACTGGCTTCTCTATCATCTTCTCCATTCTAAGATTCCCTCATTGGAAGAATTATGGCAAATAAAAACCCCTCCGGTTCTCCATGGCTGCGACTCAGGGCTATCGAGTAGCACATGGAGGAGAGTCCCTGCAGCTTTTTACCATTCATCTCTCCCCAAAGTGTTTCCATGTTCCCGGCGCTTTGCGGCCAGTTTAAGATGTCTTGGCTGCTTTGTGATGGCCTGATGTGTGCATATTTTGAAACTGGGTAATTTTCTCAACGGTTCGGCCACAGTATTTCATCCACTGTTTGCATCTGTCAGAGAGAGGCCTGAATGGAAGGAGCAGATCTTTTCCACCATAAAGAAGAGAAAGTAGCTGCCTGTTGGTTGGTCGGTCAGTTGGTTTCAGTGATTAGGAACGCAGATGGACATTACAACCTTATTGACGCGTTGAGCCCAGTGGAGTAGAAGTACTGCTACAGGATTGGGATCGGACTTTCGTATTAACTTTTTTGTGTTCGTAGGCTGACACAACAAGAAGCTCTCTTAGATTTATGGTGATTTTAGGGTGATCTCCTCTGAAATTGTACACAGTGACCGTGAACTTTGTATCGTAAATACTTTATAGACTTAGGAAGAGATTTAAAAAAATATATACAACAGAGTAAATAGCCTGCTGAATGCAAACATCCCCAATGGCCCTAGAAACAGAATCAACACACGAATGTGGCACCATGGTCTCTGCCAGTGGGGAGAGGGAGAGAGGAATGGGAGAGAGCTCAAGAGAAGGGAGATCGAGGAGAGGGACAGACCGATAGAGGGAGAGAGAACAGGTAATGAGGATTTACAGTGGGGGAAATAAAGTATTTAGTCAGCCACCAATTGTGCAAGTTCTCTCACTTAAAAAGATGAGAGAGGCCTGTAATTTTCATCATAGGTACACTTCAACTATGACAGATTTAAATGAGGGAAAAATCCAGAAAATCACATTGTAGGATTTTTATGAATTTATTTGCAAATTATGGTGGAAAATAAGTATTTGGTCAATAACAAAAGTTTATCTCAATACTTTGTTATATACCCTTTGTTGGCAATGACAGAGGTCAAACGTTTTCTGTAAGTCTTCACAAGGTTTTCACACACTGTTGCTGGTATTTTGGCCCATTCCTCCATGCAGATCTCCTCTAGAGCAGTGATGTTTTGGGGCTGTCGCTGGGCAACACGGACTTTCAACTCCCTCCAAAGATTTTCTATGGGGTTGAGATCTGGAGACTGGCTAGGCCACTCCAGGACCTTGAAATGCTTCTTAGAGCCACTCCTTCGCTGTTCGGCGGTGTGTTTGGGATCATTGTCATGCTGAAAGACCCAGCCACGCTTTCATCTTCAATGCCCTTGCTGATGGAAGGAGGTTTTCACTCAAAATCTCACGATACATGGCCCCATTCATTCTTTCCTTTACACGGATCAGTCGTCCTGGTCCCTTTGCAGAAAAACAGCCCCAAAGCATGATGTTTCCACCCCCATGCTTCACAGTAGGTATGGTGTTCTTTGGATGCAACTCAGCATTCTTTGTCCTCCAAACACGACGAGTTGAGTTTTTACCAAAAAGTTCTATTTTGGTTTCATCTGACATTCTCCCAATCCTCATCTGGATCATCCAAATGCTCTCTAGCAAACTTTAGACGGGCCTGAACATGTACTGGCTTAAGCAGGGGGACACGCCTGGCACTGCAGGATTTGAGTCCCTGGCGGCGTAGTGTGTTACTGATGGTAGGCTTTGTTACTTTGGTCCCAGCTCTCTGCAGGTCATTCACTAGGTCCCCGTGTGGTTCTGGGATTTTTGCTCACCGTTCTTGTGATCATTTTGACCCCACGGGTGAGATCTTGCGTGGAGCCCCAGATCGAGGAAGATTATCAGTGGTCTTGTATGTCTTCCATTTCCTAATAATTGCTCCCACAGTTGATTTCTTCAAACCAAGCTGCTTACCTATTGCAGATTCAGTCTTCCCAACCTGGTGCAGGTCTACAATTTTGTTTCTGGTGTCCTTTGACAGCTCTTTGGTCTTGGCCATAGTGGAGTTTGGAGTGTGACTGTTTGAGGTTGTGGACAGGTGTCTTTTATACTGATAACAAGTTCAAACAGGTGCCATTAATACAGGTAATGAGTGGAGGACATAGGAGCCTCTTAAAGAAGAAGTTACAGGTCTGTGAGAGCCAGAAATCTTGCTTGTGTGTATGTGACCAAATACTTATTTTCCACCATAATTTGCAAATAAATTCATTAAAAATCCTACAATGTGATTTTCTGGATTTTTTTTCCTCATTTTGTCTGTCATAGTTGAAGTGTACCTATGATGAAAATTACAGGCCTCTCTCATCTTTTTAAGTGAGAGAACTTGCACAATTGGTGGCTGACTAAATACTTTTTTTCCCCACTGTATGTCTGTTCCAATGTCAGCAGCCACTGGCCTCCAGTAAATGTGTGTTACATGACAAACCATTTCCCTATAACCCTTCTCCTCCTCTCTGCCTCCCCTCCCTGGGGTGCTCTGGGATTCCAGCCCGCCACAGGCCTCCTTTCCACTGCGCCTTCTAAATGTTGATTCACTGGTCACCAGTGGCCTGGACTCTCAATGGTGTTTGATCTTCACTTACAGCTGTTAAACACTGTCTCTGATTACCCTGCCTGGTGTGTGTGTTGGTCCATGTGTGATTTAAATATTTGACTCATGATGACTCACAAGTCCAAGCATCTGTATGACCTCAAATATCTGTCTGTTTTCTACTGAATGTTTCAAATAAAGGATGTGTTTGTGTTTCTATGCCTAGGACCAGCCCTCCATACTGCTGTGTGGACCTGTACTCTCTGAGGACAGGGGAGATGGTCAAGTCCATCCAGTTCAAGACGCCCATCTACGACCTGCACTGCAACAAGGAGTACGTACAGCATCATCACTTTTCGCATTCATATAATCAGTGCATTCATATCAATATATTGCAGTATTATGTTATATGAAAATAACATCCTATTTGTAATTTTCTTGATTTTTGTAGGATTCTAGTTGTCGCCCTGCAGGAGAAGATTGCTGCATTCGACAGCTGTACCTTCACCAAAAAGTTCTTTGTTACAAGTAAGGAGCTGGGACTGTGTGTGTATCCTAAATCTCACCCTATTCCCTACATAATGCACTACATTTGAACAGAGTCCTATGGGCCCTGGTCAAAGGTTGTGCACTATGTAGGGGATAGAGTGCCATTTAGGATGGTGTCTGTGAATTTGGCCACTTTGGATGATAAGGCTTTGATGTATGTGTTCATGTTGAACCAGATGACACACTCATGGATGTTTGTTTTCCTTGTGGCTTTGATCAATAAAATTCCCCTCTGATTATACTTCACACATTGTTCTTATCAGCATGCATGCATGCACACACACACACACACACACACACACACACAATAGACCAGTGGATACAGAGATTAGTACTCGCAGATACGTCCATTTATTTCACTGAAGAGAAGATGTATCTTGGAACAGATGCTCAGTCTCTCCTGTGTCTCTCTGTGTACATATGTGAAAACACCAAAGCGATATAGCCACCCACTAACCGTTATATAGCCAGTAGCACCAACACACAGAGCCAGAACCAGCCCAGTCACGTAACACATCAGCATTTTCCACACAAACATCCTACCACCAAAAAGACAAGCAAGTCTGTCACGCTGGCATCATCCAGCCCAAACAAACAACCAACTAACTAAACACAGATACTGGCAGCGTCTACCCCGCAATACACAAACCACCATGCCTCCTCAAGGAGCACCACGTTTAGAACAAGTCTTTGAAACCGGTCTAAACTGTTTTCACTGAAACATCATGGTAGAGCAGGCAGAAGCCCCTCTGGTAGCTTAACACATCTCAACATCACTGACAGTATGTTTATAGCATGTTTACAACTCCTGATTGTAACCTCGACAACATACAGCTACACCTTTTAAATATTTTTTTATTTCACATTTATTTAACCAGGTAGGCCAGTTGAGAACAAGTTCTCATTTACAACTGCGACCTGGCCAAGATAAAGCAAAGCAGTGCAACAAAAACAACAGAGTTACGCATAAACAAAAGTAGTCAATAACACAATAGAAAAGTATATATACAGTGATTGAAAATGTAGTAAGATAAGGGAGGTAAGGGAATAAATAATAAATAGGCCATAGTGGCGAAATAATTACAATTTAACAATTAAACATTGGAGTGATAGATGTGCAGAAGATGAATGTGCAAGTAGAGATACTGGGGGGCAAAGGAGCAAAAAATTAAATAACAATATGGGGATGAGGTAGTTGGGTGGGCTATTTAAAGATGGGCTATGTACAGGTGCAATGATCTGTAAGCTGCTCTGACAGCTGATGCTTAAAGTTAGTGAGGGAGATAGTGAGGGGGAAAAAGTATTTGATCCCCTGCTGATTTTGTACGTTTGCCCACTGACAAAGAAATTATCAGTCTATAATTTTAATGGTAGGTTTATTTGAACAGTGATAGACAGAATAACAACAACAAAAAATGCATGTGAAAAATGTTATAAATTGATTTGCCTTTTAATGAGGGAATTAGGTATTTGACCCCCTCTCAATCAGAAAGATTTCTGGCTCCCAGGTGTCTTTTATACAGGTATCGAGCTGAGATTAGGAGCACACTCTTAAAACTTCTCAAGGATCAGTGGGGCGCTAGCGGGCTCCTCCCGATACTACCAGGTAAAATGTAAAGCGCCAAATTCAAAATCCAAAAGTTGAATTATTAAACATCCACCAATATACAAGTGTTCCATACTCATCAAAAGCTCTGTTTCTTGGCAATATCACAGCGTTGTCAGATTTCAAAAAGGCTTTACGGCGAAAGCAGCACATTTGATTGTTTGAGAGTAGCACCTCACATATTTTTCCCATAGCCATGTATCGATTAGCCATCATGGCACACACAACACATTTCACAGCGAAAAAATCAATTACCTGTTGAAGAACTTCTGCTGAGGTCATCCTAAGTGTCCAACGAAGACAATCCATGGTTCTTTTGTTAGAAAAAGTAACGATTTTATCCATAAATCCTCCATTTGGTTCGCTGCGTTATAATCAGAAACGACAGCCTCCACTAGTCCATTGAAACGTGACACCTAACTCGCTCATCTTATACCTATAAACTTGTCCAAGAACAATCAAACATAGTTTTAAATGTATCCTTAGGAACACTTTTACGTATATTTACTATTATAAATCAACCGGAATATAAACTGATCGATAACGACGGTAAAAAAGACACTGCACGCTTTCACGGGAACGCGCCCAGCCTACTGTTGTCATCAAGGGGGGACTTCCTTGTTTGGTCTTATTCTCTGGTCTTAAAAATACACTGTCTCGAGACTGTTGACATCATAAGGAAGCGACGGGTACTGCATTCATATGCCCTTATATGGTCATTTTCATTAGGGAGGGGTTCCCAAATGAGCAATGTGTCAAAATCACTTTTTCCAGGACAGAAATTCCTCGGGGTTTTGCCTGCCATATGCGTTCTGTTTCACCTCACAGACAAATGCTTAACAGTTTTGGAAAATTCAGTGTTTCCTATCCAATGGTACCAAATATATGCATATCCTATTTTCTGGGCCTGAATGGGAGGCATTTTACTTTGGGCACGCCAGGCTCTCCAAAACGGTCACCTCATGCACCCATCCCCAAGAAGTTAAAGGGAGTGCTCCTAATCTCAGATTGTTACCTGTATAAAAGACACCTGTCCACAGAAGCAGTCAATCAATCAGATTCCAAACTCTCCACCATGGCCAAGACCAAAGAGCTCTCCAAAGATGTCAGGGGCAAGATTGTAGACCTACACAAGGCTGGAATGGGCTACAAGACCATCGCCAAGCAGCTTGGTGAGAAGGTGACAACAGTTGGTGCGATTATTCGCAAATGGAAGAAACACAAAAGAACTGTCAATCTCCCTCGGCCTGTGGCTCCATGCAAGATCTCACCTCGTGGAGTTGCAATGATCATGAGAACGGTGAGGAATCAGCCCAGAGCTACACGGGAGGATCTTGTCAATGATCTCAAGGCAGCTGGGACCATAGTCACCAAGAAAACAATTGGTAACACTACAGCGTGAAGGACTGAAATCCTGCAGCGCCCGCAAGGTCCCCCTGCTCAAGAAAGCACATATACATGGCCGTCTGAAGTTTGCCAATGAACATCTGAATGATTCAGAGGACAACTGGGTGAAAGTGTTGTGGTAAGATGAGACCAAAATGGAGCTCTTTGGCATCAACTCAACTCGCTGTGTTTGGAGGAGGAGGAATGCTGCCTATGACCCCAAGAACACCATCCCCACCGTCAAACATGGAGGTGAAAACATTGTGCTTTGGGGGTGTTTTTCTGCTAAGGGGACAGGACAACTACACCGCATCAAAGGGACGATGGATGGGGCCATGTACCGTCAAATCTTGGGTGAGAACCTCCTTCCCTCAGCCAGGGCATTGAAAATGGGTCGTGGATGGGTATTCCAGCATGACAATGCCCCAAAACACACGGGCAAGGCAACAAAGGAGTGGCTCAAGAAGAAGCGCATTAAGGTCCTGGAGTGGCCTAGCCAGTCTGCAGACCTTAATCCCATAGAAAATCTGTGGAGGGAGCTGAAGGTTCGAGTTGCCAAACGTCAGCCTCAAAACCTTAATGACTTGGAGAAGATCTGCAAAGAGGAGTGGGACAAAATCCCTCCTGAGATGTGTGCAAACCTGGTGGCCAACTACAAGAAACGTCTGACCTCTGTGATTGCCAACAAGGGTTTTGCCACCAAGTACTAAGTCATGTTTTGCAGAGGGGTCAAATACTTATTTCCCTCATTAAAATGCAAATCAATTTATAACATTTTTCACAGGATTTTTTTGTTCTTATTCTGTCTCTCACTGTTCAAATAAACCTACCATTAACATTATAGACTGATCATTTCTTTGTCAGTGGGCAAACGTACAAAATCAGCAGGGGATCAAATACTTTTTTCCCTCACTGTATAAGTCTCCAGCTTCAGTGATTTTTGTAATTCGTTCCAGTCATTGGCAGCAGAGAACTGGAAGGAAAGACGGCCAAAGGAGGAGTTGGCTTTGGGGATGACCAGTGAAATATACCTGCTGGAGCACGTGCTACGGGTGGGTGCTGCTATGGTGACCAGTGAGCTGAGATAAGGCGGGGCTTTACCTAGAAAATACTTATATATTAACTGGAGCCAGTGGGTTTAGCGACGAATATGAAGCGAGGGCCAGCCAACGAGAGCATACAGGTTGCAGTGGTGGGTAGTATATGGGGCTATGGTGACAAAACGGATGGCACTGTGATAGACTACATCCAATTTGCTGAGTAGAGTGTTGGAGGCTGTTTTGTAAATGACATTGACGAAGTCAAGAATCGGTAGGATAGTCAGTTTTACGAGGGAATGTTTGGCATTATGAATGAAGGATGCCTTGTTGTGAAATAGGAAGCCGATTCTAGATTTCATTTTGGATTGGAGATGCTTAATGTTAGTCTGGAAGGAGAGTTTAAAGTCTCCCAGAACTTTTTGGAGTTTGTGCTACAGGACATTTCTGTTTGAAAAAGCTTCCCTTGCTTTCCTGACTGCCTGTGTATATTGGTTCTTAACTGCCCTAAAAAGTTACAGCTACACTACCTACCTAGGTTGTGTTCAGAAGGCACTGAATGGGAGGAAACATTGTGAAACATGGAGGTACCATACTATTATCTGAACTTGTACAATAAGACCTCTCATTTGAGTGTTCTTTTTCCATGTAGTTTTGTTAAGTGGTGTTCAACTGAACATGGCCCCTGGGCAGCGCAGGATGACGTGGAACAGTATATGTAACAAGGCCATTGCTGCCTGCAGACAGTAAACTAACTGCTGTTGGGAGAATAGAGTCTTAATGCGTTGTCTGCCTGCCTTTCCTATATCCATGTCTGGCTGGGCCACAGGACAATGAGTATAGTCAATCACTGTTAATCGTTCTCAATGCCGCTTCCTCCTCGTAAATTGGAGACGCGTTTCTCTTTGGGGAGGAAGAGGAGCAACACAGGTGTCCTGTAATGTGGGTGTTTTTACTTGTCTTTATAGTGGTGTGGACTGGGGATGAGGTTAGTTATGTCTGTGTGTGGATGTGATGTTGGGTGTGGGGTTGGTGATTCACCTTTTTCTCAATCAAATGTTTTATTTTCTCTTCATCTTTCCTTCTTTCGGCCCTCTGCCTTTTCTCTCTCCTCTGTTCTCCTCAGCCTTTTCCCCTCTCACTTACTTTCCGTCTTCTTTATTTTCTCCCCCTTCCCCTCCTTTCTTTTCATGTCTTTTCTCTTTTCCAATATCTCGTCTCATCTTCTCTTCTCCCTCTCCTCTGTTCCTTTTTCTCTCTCTTTTCCTCTCCTTTCCTCCCCCTCTCCACACAGGATGTGTCAGACACATGTTATCTCACTGCCTGGGCTGAGTGGGTCGTTCTCCCCCAGCCTTGGAGAGCCAACAAAAGGCTGTAGCGTTGTGGCTTACCTCAAGTCCTATTCACCCTGCGCTTCCCAGCCTCAACTCTTCTGAACACTAAATTACTGTCTGACTCCATCTCATCTGCACCCTGAACACTACATTACTGTCAGCCAAACCTCTCTACCCTCGCCTCCATGCACTCATATGACCTCATTGGTGTGTGTGTGTACTGGTATGTACGTTTGTGGGGGTATTTGTTTGTATATGTGTGTGTGTGTGTGTGTGTGTGTGTGCGCGCAAACAAGCATATTTGTCCCAGTTGCTCTCTGCGTGCATTTATGGCAGGTTCCATCATGACTTCCCTTCTGTTTACAGACATGTTTGGGAGTAGTGGTGAATCCTGATGGTGGATGTGCTCAAATACCTTGAGTGTTTTGGAACTAATATATTGGACTATCAAGCCAGACAAGCTTAATCAAATAATTTCAAATAGTATTTGAACCCAGGTCTGGTGCTGTCTGGAAATTGACTCCAGTGTGTGTGTGCTTGTATTTAGTTAATTATTACTCATGTCTACTGTGAGATGACTGTTTACATCAACATTTGTGTGAGTGGGTGGACATTTTTGTTTCAGTATACAGTGCATTCGGAAAGTATTCAGACACGTTGACTTTTTCCACATTTTGTTACGTTACAGCCTTATTCTAAAATGGATAAAAAATGTTTAAAAAATCCAGTCAATCTACACACAATACAGCATAATGTTTTTAGACATTTTAGCTCATTTATTAAAAATGTAAAACTGAAATATCACATTTACATAAGTATTCAGACCCTTTACTCAGTACTTTGTTGAAGCACCTCAGCGATTACAGCCATGATTCTTCTTGGGTATGTGTTATGGAAATTTCGTTCTTAATGTTCACAAACTGAACTATAATTGACCTACTCTGTCTGTAACCCAAAAGTCGTAAAGCTTTGGTAAAAATGAAACAGACAGAGACCCAGCTACAGAGATCATTATGTCAAATGTTTATTCACCGAGAATTCTAAATCACAATAAGAACACAGTCCTTTATATATACATACAATTTAACTCCAACCCACTTTAGATGGGCTGCGTTTTACAACTTACATCTTATCACTTCTACCAGCTTTATGACCGTTTCTCCCCTCCCTGGGTGAAGAAACCGTTTCCTGTTATAGGGTCCCGTTATAAATCGTCTGTCGACAGTTTTCCTGTTATCTCAACTCCATCCTGCTTAGGTTGCAAAATAGTAACACGATGTCTTAGTCTCCTAAAAAGTTCTAGACCTATTCCTCTAACACCTATTACATATATTTTAAGTAAAATAATATTCTTAGTAATTACTTAAACATATTATTTTAAACATATAATAATTTAGTCATTAAACATAAATCATATGAATTTATTCATAACAGTATGACTCTACAAGCTTCACACACCTGTATTTGGGGAGTTTCTCCCATTCTTCTCTGCAGATCCTCTCAAGCTCTGTCAACTTGGATGGTATTTTCAGGTCTCTCCAGAGATGTTTGATCGGGTTCAGTTCCGGGCTCTGGCTGGGCCACTCAAGGACATTCAGAGACTGGTCCCGAAGCCACTCCTGCGTTGGCTTGGGTGTGTGCTTAGGGTCATTGTCCTGTTGGAATGTGAACCTTCACCCCAGTCTGAGGTCCTGAGCGCTCTGGAGCAGCTTTTCATCAAGGATCTCTCTTTGTACTTTGCTCCTTTCATCTTTTCCTCGATCCTGACTAGTCTCCCAGTTCCTGCCGTTGAAAAACATTCCCAAAGCATGATACTGCCACCACCATGCTTCACTGTAGGGATGGTGCCAGTTTTCCTCCAGATGTGACGCTTGGCATTCAGGCCAAAGAGTTCAATCTTGGTTTCATCAGACCAGAGAATCTTGTTTCTCATGGTCTGAGAGTCTTTAGGTGCCCTTTGGCAAACTCCAAGCGAGCTGACGTGCCTTTTTCTAAAGAGTGGCTTCTATCTGGCTACTCTACCATAAAGGCCTGCTTGGTGGAGTGCTGCAGAGATTGTTTGCCTTCTGGAAGGTTATCCCATCTCCACAGAGGAACTCTGGAGCTCTGTCAGAGTGACCCTCGGGTTTTGGTCACTTCCCTGACCAAGGCCCTTCTCCCCCGATTGCTCTGTTTGGCTGGGCGGCCAGCTCTAAGAAGAGTCTTGTTGGTTCCAAACTTCTTCCATTTAAGAATTATGGAGGCCACTATGTTCTTTGGGACCTTCAATGCTGCAGAAATTTTTTGGTACCCTTTCCCGGGTCTGTGCCTCGACACAATCCTGTCTCTGAGCTATACGGACAATTCCTTTGACCTCATGTCTTGGTTTTTGCTCTGATATGCATTGTCAACTGTGGGACCTTTATATAGACCGGTGTGTGCCTTTCCAAATCATGTCCAATCAATTGAATTTACCACAGGTGGACTCCAATCAAGTTGTAGAAACATCTCAAAGATGATCAATTGAAACAGGATGCACCTGAACTTAATTTAGAGTCTTATAGCCAAGGGTCTGAATACTTTTTCTGTCCGTTGTTGTTTTTTTTTATACATTTGCAAACATTTATAAAACCTTGTTTTCTCTTTGTCATTATGGGGTATTGTATGTAGATTGAGGATTGTTTTAAATATGATCTATTTTAGAATAAGTCTGTAATGTAACAAAATGTGGAAGAAGTCAAGGTGTCTGAATACTTTCCCGAATGCACTGTTTACTGATAGCTTGATCCGCTTATACATTTTTGTCCTCATCTTCTGTATGTGTGTTGACGTCCATTTGTATTTATGCTGAGCTTTTGAGTGTGTGTGTTTCTTTTTACTTAGAGCCACTATGACCTAATGCATTCTGTGGCACCCAATAACGTGGGGACGGCTCCTGTCTAGATTGACTGGCAGACACACTGATCCCTATGGGGACTACTTTAGCACACACACAGTCATCCACTTTCCCCTCTCAAACACATTAGGGCTTTAAGAGAGACCGAGACACTCTCGGAGGAGAGGAACTCTGACTTCTAAAGCAAATATCTACAGCAGCATTATCAGCTTTCACTGTTTCTGCAGGTTCTAAATGGGAACATGTTAGTTAATCCCAGGGCATTCCATTTGAGATACGCAGTCTTGATTTTACGCCTTGATTGGTGTATATCAAATGGTGTGACTGATGTGTCAGCCTCAATTGTGTTTCCAATTTGTCCCGCATTTTGAAGGGTATGGAAAAAGTACGGAGTTCACCTTCAATAACTATATGTTTCCTCCCGTGTGTTTTCAGGCTGCTTTCCGTGTCCGGGCCCCAACCTAAACCCCATAGCACTGGGAGGACGCTGGCTAGCCTATGCTGAGAATAAGGTAGGACACAGGCACACATATACACACACACACACATCCGTCACAGATGTACTATCACAACACCATATTTACAGTCCTCCAAAATGCATTTTTTATTTGAGCTCTAATTTCTCAGTACAGCTCATTCAAAGAGGAGACCACTAGAAATGATAACATCTGAAAACCAACAGATGTTGGTTTTTTCATGTCTATTTAATAGGATTTTGGTATTTTCCAAAAGCAAGTCCACTACGCAATACGTTAAATGGATAATTGTGTCTGGTAGTTTTCTGATTACTCTCGGCCACTCAAGCAATTGACAGATGGGTCAATGACTACTTGTTACTATGGCATTGGGCAGTAGACCGAGTAATTTTGAGAAACGTATAAGCTACTCTGTTGGTGAAGTACAGAGTAGGTCTGGGATGGATGGCTGGATCCAAGGAAATGGACAGTGGGATAGGAGAGGAGTGTTTTTAATGTGCTGCTCCTCCATATTCTATTTCTGGTTGGCCTCAGGTGCAGGAGGACGATGGTAATGTATTTCTTATCTATGTTTTCCCCTCTCTGTCTCTGTGTGTCTCTGTCTCTCTCTCTCTGTGTGTCTCTGTCTCTGTGTCTCTGTCTCTCTCTCTCTCTCTCTCTCTCTCTCTCTCTCTCTCTCTCTCTGTGTGTGTCTCTCTCTGTCTCTCTCTCTCTCTGTGTGTGTCTCTCTCTCTCTCTCTCTCTCTCTCTCTCTCTCTCTCTGTCTCTGTCTGTCTGTGTCTCTCTTTCTGTGTGTATCTCTCCCTCTGTCTGTGTGTCTCTCTCTCTGTCCCCCCCTCCCTCCAGTTGATCCGGTGTCACCAGTCTCGAGGAGGTGCCTGCAGGGACAATACCCAGTCTTACACAGCTACAGTCATCAGCGCTGCTAAAGTAAGTCAAACACACACACACACTCTCACACACACCTCCCTCCACCTCAGTGGTTGTAATACAATCATGTACATCTGTACATTTTTGAGAAGTGATATAGGATCCACCCTTTCCCCTGTGAGTCAGACACCATTCTGAGAATCTATATCATAACCCATAGGCCTTGAGAGTCAATGAGCATCTTAACTCATTTCTATGGTTCCTGTGTGTGTCTGTAGGGGTTCCATCCTGTACTGTATACTGTATTGCAATATGGGACACAGCCCCTGTAATACTCCTCTCAGCTGGAGAGCACCGCCAGTCTACGCTAACTGCTAAGCCCTTTGATACCAAGCTGAATTTATACACCTCCGCTCTGTTGATGTAGCGGCTAAGCTATCCCACGCTACTAGCCTAACACAGCAATTTCCTCATATGGTTCCAGTCTCCTGTCTTATCCAAGCCTGCAAAGGGAACCCTAATTGATTTATGAAGCCCCCTCGGGGCAGAGTTATTCCCATGGTCTCTCCCTCCCTCTCTCCTTAATGAGCGCTAACGGCTAGCGTGATAGAAGTCCCATTAGCCGCTAATGGCGGCATACAGTAGCTTGCGAAAGTATTCACCCCCTTGGCATTTTTCCTATTTTGTTGCTTTACAACCTGGAATTCAAAAGATTTTTGGGGGGTTTGTATCATTTGATTTACAGAACATGCCTACCACTTTGAAGATGCAAAATATTTTTTATTGTGAAACAAACAAGAAATAAGACAAAAAAACAGACAACTTGAGCGTGCATAACTATTCACCCCCCCAAAGTCAATACTTTGTAGAGCCACCTTTTGCTGCAATTACAGCTGCAAGTCTCTTGGGGTATGTCTCTATAAGCTTCCGCTGGTGTAGCTGTAATATTGTTGTAATATTGTTCCTCATAGTAATCACTGGAATGAAAACATAAAGCAAACCTGCTCATTGCCTGACTGTGTGATGCTCTGCATCAGTGTGGAGGCTCCTCCATGTCCTCTCCGGGCCTAGCCAGGGTGTCTGACTCAAACACCTCTGTGGCCTGGGCCAGGCCAGGCTCAAGGAAATGCAAAGTGCTGCTTAAGTGGAGTCTATCTCACCGCTACACTTTCCTGAGCTAATGGAGTCCGTATACTGTGTGTGTGTCAGCGCAATGGGGCCCCGGAGAACCTAATCAGGTATTCAGGCCAGGCAGCACTGTCAATACCGTGTGGCGCCTCTCGTTTGTTGGGTCTATGCATCACACACTCACCCACCCACACACACTTACACACTCCCCCACTTGGCGACTCCACCTAGCCCACTAACAGACTGGTGTGTGTAAATTGCTCACAGCCACATCAATAATGAAACAGGGCGTTTGGCTCCTAATTGATCAACACTAATGTGTTTTCTAATCACTGCAGTGTGAGGTTTTAGTGCTAGTCCTAACAGGAGCCATTGATCTGTGTAGGGCTGAGGGGGGTCTGGGGAGGAGAGACTGGTGGCAGACACCCGGCTCCTGCTGTTTCAGCACTCCACATCATCATCAGCAGCTGATAGCATTGAGCAAATAGCCGGTCTCTCTTTCACAGACACACACACACACGCACACACGCTTATAGGCATGCGTAGACACAGTCATTCTATATTGATCAACACTCCTCTCCCAGATCCCCATAGTCAAACAGACATACTGGTGTCTTTATTGGAAGTGTCTAGTTGGTTTATGACAATGAGCCCAATCTGATGTTTGTTTCCTGCTCTTCTCCACCTCCCCACTCTCTCCCCTCTTCTCCCCCCTCTATATATATGCGCTGCACTCCCTCCCCCTTCCCCTTGTCGTTCTGGTTAGACCCTAAAGACTGGTCTCACCATGGTGGGGAAGGTGGTGACCCAGCTAGCTGGTACTCTACCCACTGGCGCCCCCGACGAGGAGGGTGCTACCCCCCACAGCACCACCCGCCGAAGCCCCCATGCCCCCGGAGTAATCACCGTCATTGACACACACAACGTCGGAGAGGGACAGGTATGTGTGATCACTAAGTTATAGACCCTGGCTCTCCAACAGTGTTAAATCCCCTTCTGATGTAATGGTAAGAAAATGTACATGTTCTGCAACCAGAATTGGAAGTGGAAATAGAAGAAGGAATACTGCAAAAAAAGTTTCACACAATGTGGAGTTACAAAGATGTTGTTGGAGAGGTACAGGTATTACTGTGTCTTACCGTTTGTGTTATGGACCATGGCTCTGAAGTAATGCTGAAAAAGTGTACAAAGCGAACATACATCTTGGTTGGTTTTTGTGTATGTAGTAATCCTTTTGGGGTTGTTGTTTGAACAATAATTCTCACCTGATGATAATGTGTCATCACTACCTTATAAACCGTCCAACCGACTGTATCTCAGTAGACTGCCACTGGCTGCTAGATACATCATGGGAATGTGTCTCTTCCTGCTTTTGGCATAGGTCCCAAGTGAAGACCAGGCCATAGAAATTGAATGATTTAACACAAAATAAAGAACAACATAAATAATTTTTCTTTCAGTTACATACATATATTTTTTTAGTGGGTATATCAGCTTTAATATTGCAGCTTTTACTCATTCAAGGTTTTTTCTTTGAGTCCTGACCTCAACCTGATTTGAGATGCTGTGGTATGACCTCGAGAGCAGTTCACACTAGACATCCCAAGAATATTGCTGAACCGAAACAGTTTTGTGAAGAAGAATGGTAAAAAATTCCTCCTGACCGTTGTGTTGGTCTGATCCGCAACTACAGAAAACGTTGGGTTGATGTTATTGCTGCCAAAGGAGGGTCAACCAGTTAAATCCAAGGGTTCACATATTTTCCCCACCCTGCACTGTGAATGTTTACACGTTGTGCTCAATAAAGACATGAAAACATATAATTGTTTGTGTGTTATTAGTTTAAGCAGACTGCGTTTGTCTATTGTTGTGACTTAGATGAAGATCAGATCAAATTGTATGACCAATTTATGCAGAAATCCAGGTATTTCCAAAGGGTTCACATACTCTTTCATGCCACAAACATTTTCTGTAGTTGCAGATCAGACCTGCACAACGGTCAGAAGGAATTTTGGCCCATTCCTCTTTACAAAACTGTTTCAGTTAAGCAATATTCTTGGGATGTCTGGTGTGAACTGCTCTCTTGAGGTCAGGCCACAGCATCTCAATCGGGTTGAGGCCTGGACTCTGACTGGGCCACTCCAGAAGGTGTATTTTCTATTGTTGAAGCCATTCTGTTGTTGATTTACTTATGTGTTTTGGGTCATTGTCCTGTTGCATCACCCAACTTCTGTTGAGCTTCAGTTGGCGGACAGATAGCCTAACATTCTCTTGCAAAATGTCTTGATAAACTTGGAAATTCATTTTTCCGTCAATGATAGCAAGCTGTCCAGGCCCTGAGGCAGCAAAGCAGCCCCAAATCATGATGCTCCCTCCACCATACTTTACAGTTGGGATGAGATTTTGATGTTGGTGTGCTGTGCCTTTTTTCTCCACACATAGTGTTGTGTGTTCCTTCCAAACAACTCAACTGTAGTGTCATCTGTCCACAGAATATTTTGCCAGTAGTGCTGTGGAACATCCAGGTGCACTTTTGCAAACTTCAGAAATGTGCAGAAATGTTGGTTTTTGGACAGCAGTGGCTTCTTCCGTCGTGTCCTCCCATGAACACTATTCATGTTTAGTGTTTTACGTATTGTAGACGTCAACAGAGATGTTAGCATGTTCCAGAGATTTCTGTAAGTCTTTAGATGACACTCTAGGATTCTTCTTATCCTCATTGAGCATTCTGCGCTGTGCTCTTGCAGTCATCTTTGCAGGACGGCCGCTCCTAGGGAGAGTAGCAACAGTGCTGAACTTTCTCTATTTATAGACCATTTGTCTTACTGTGGACTGATGAACATCAAGGCTTTTAGAGATACTTTTGTAACCCTTTCCAGCTTTATGCAAGTCAACAATTCGTAATCTCAGGTCTTCTGAGATCTATTTTGTTCGAGGCATGGTTCACATCAGGCAATGCTTCTTGTGAATAGCAAACTCAAATTTTGTAAGTGTTTTTTATAGGGCAAGGCAGCTCTAACCAACATCTCCAATCTCTTCTCATTGATTGGACTCCAGGTTAGCTGACTCCTGACTCCAATTAGCTTTTGGAGAAGTCATTAGCCCAGGAGTTAACATAATTTCCCCAAACTACTCTGTGCATCTTTAAGTGATGTATTCAATATAGACAAGAAAAATACAATAATTTGTGTGTTATTAGTTTAAGCACACTGTTTGTCTATTGTTGTGACTTAGATGAAGATCAGATCAAATTTGAAATTAATTAAATTACCAATTTATGCAGAAATCCAGGTAATTCCAAAGGGTTCACATACTTTTTCTTGCCACTGTACATACATATCCTACATACATACAGTTGAAGTCAGAAGTTTACATACACCTTAGCCAAATACATTTAAACTCACAATTCCTGACTTTTAATCCTAGTAAAAACTCCCTGTCTTAGGTCAGTTAGGATCACCACTTTATTTTAAGAATGTGAAATGTCAGAATAATAGTAGAGAGAATGATTTATTTCAGCTTTTATTTCGTTTTCACATTCCCAGTGGGTCAGAAGTTCACATACACTCTAACTATTTGGTAGCATTGCCTTAAATTTTTTTTAACTTGGGTCAAACGTTTCGGGTAGCCTTCCACAAGCTTCCCACAATAAGTTGGGTGAATTTTGGCCCATTCCTCCTGACAGAGCTGGTGTAACTGAGTCAGGTTTGTAGGCCTCCTTGCTCACACACGTTTTCACTTCTGCCCACAAATTGTTCTATAGGATTGAGGTCAGGGCTTTGTGATGGCCACTCCAATACCTTGACGTTGTTGTCCTTAAGCCATTTTGCCACAACTTTGGAAGTATGCTTGGGGTCATTGTCCATTTGGAAGACCCATTTGCGACCAAGCTTTAACTTCCTGATGTCTTGAGATGTTGCTTCAATATATCTACATCATTTTCCTTCCTCATGATGCCATCTATTTTGTGAAGTGCACCAGTCCCTCCTGCAGCAAAGCTCCCCCACAACATGATGCTGCCACCCTGTGCTTCACGGTTGGGATGGTCCCGTGCTTCACGGTTGGGATGGTGTTCTTCGGCTTGCAAGCCTCACCCTTTTTCCTCCAAACATAACGATGGTCATTATGGCCAAACAGTTCTATTTTTGTTTCATCAGACCAGAGGACATTTCTCCAAAAAGTACGATCTTTGTCCCCATGTGCAGTTGCAAACCGTAGTCTGGCTTTTTTTATGGCGGTTTTGGAGCAGTGGCTTCTTCCTTGCTGAGCGGCCTTTCAGGTTATGTTGATATAGGACTAGTTTTACTGTGGATATAGATACCTTTGTACCTGTTTCCTCCAGCATCTTCACAAGGTCCTTTGCTGTTGTTCTGGGATGGATTTGCATCAAGGTAACGTTCATCTCTAGGAGACAGAACGCGTCTCCTTCCTGAGCGGTATGATGGCTGCGTGGTCCCATGGTGTTTATACTTGGGAACTATTGTTTGTACAGATGAACGTGGTACCTTCAGGCGTTTGGAAATTGCTCCCAAGGATGAACCAGACTTGTGGAGGTCTAAAATTTGTTTTCTAAGGTCTTGGCTGATTTATTTTGATTTCCCCATGATGTCAAGCAAAGAGGCACTGAGTTTGAAGGTAGGCCTTGAAATACATCCACATCTCCAATTGACTCAAATGCTGTCAATTAGCCTATCAGAAGCTTCTAAAGCCATGACATAATTTTCTGGAACTATCCAAGCTGTTTAAAGGCACAGTCAACTTAGTGTATGTAAACTTCTGACCCACTGGAATTGTGATACAGTGAATTATAAGTGAAATAATCTGTCTGTAAACAATTGTTGGAAAAATTACTTGTGTCATGCACAAAGTAGATGTCCTAACCGACTTGCCAAAGCTATATTTTGTTAACAAGAAATTTGTGGAGTGGTTGAGAAACGAGTTTTAATGTCTCCAACCTAAGTGTATGTTAACTTCCGTCTTCAACTGTATGTTATGTCGGGAAAAATTCAGTTAAATTCCTCTGTCCTAGTTAACTTGTTTTTATCATCCATTAGGGTTTGATTACATTTCCAATATACTCGCCCGCGTGGGAATTCATTAAGAGTAATGTATATGCCAATTATCTGATGGTCCGACCACATTCTGTCCCCTATCAACACTTTTTTTTTAAACTTTTGGTGCCAGCGAGAATGACACAAGAAAGTAGTCAAGACGACTAGCTTGATTGAGCATCCGCCATGTATATCTCACTACGTCAGGATATTTAACCCTCCATATATTCACTAGTTCCAATACATACATGAAATTTGTGATTTCCTTAAGAGCATGAGGGTGATATTTTGTAGTGTGATTTCTTTTACGATCCATTGAGGTATTATAATCTCCCACCAGCACAGCTGTTCTTTGTTTGCACCAAACTGAAAACTGTCTCTAGACATTCTCTCATCAGAGTTAGAAGTGTTTTTTACTGATGCTTTGTGGGTAACCAGAAAACGTTCCCAGGTGTCCGTTTCCTTGTACAGGATCTTTAATAGAGTGTCACATTTACTGAGCTACAGCCTTACGTGTTTACACTTCTCACATACACTGCCCTTTTACACACACAACTTTTTAATCAGAACAGATTCTCTATCCTCCCTTCCTTCCTCCCTCCTGTTTCCTGTCCTTTCTGACCTCCGTAAACACACCTTTTGGGTTTTGTGGTGCGGTGAGAAACCTCCCAGGTTAAACCTTTTTTTATCCTCTGCTAGAGAGCGAACACAGGAGCCCACCGACCAACCCCACACCCCACAAACGTACCTGACAGTGTCCCGGGGCCTAAGGTGGGATTTATTTTGCTTGCTCACTCAGATTTTTCACAGCTCGGCCTTCACCACAGCGCCAGCTTTTTTAAGCCGTGGGGAGACTTAATGATTGCCCTGCTAATCATCACCAGTAACCTCACAAGATTATTGTACTCTGTCCTCTATTTCTGTCTCTGTCCTCTCTTCCTAGCTCCCTTACTGAAATGGTGTCTGTGTAATGCTCACCCTATTGTTGGCTATAACCGCTATGTATAAGGGGCATAAGGTTACTATAAATCCATACCATGCCTTTTATTGTAGTGCAGTGGAAGAATCATTGAATTCCTAAACTATGACCACACAACACTGTATGCCAGTGATGTGTGTGTATGTGTGCACCCCAGTCTCCTGAGGGCTCCTCCAGACCGGGGCTAAATCCCTCAGATGCAGGTCTGCACTGTGTCACCAGCAATTTTACAGTAACCCTACACTGCACATAAACACAGTTAGGAGAAAGAGGGAGGGAAAGAAAGGGGATTTCTGTGTGACTTCAGCGTATAGCTGTGTGTTATACAGGTTTTGCGTTGCTTTCTTGCTACATCTCTCAACTCAAACTATTCGTTTGTTGACCCTTTCATTGGAATTGGTGACCCCTCTTTACACACAGACACACATTCCTCCTGTATAAGAGGTTTACTCTCCAGAGGTAGCCCCCGACACTAATTCTCCTTTTCAAAGGGCTTCAGCAGGATTCCCTCACAGAACAACATTGTGCCTCTGATGTAATAAAAGGGGTCTGGCTTATGTCACCCCTTTTCCTTGTTCTTCTCTTTCCCTCATTTCCTCTCTCCTTCTGTCCCTTCAGTCCAGTCTGAAATAATGGGCTGAGTTGAGCTCGGTGGTTGTTTTGTGTTTGGACTGGCTCATATTAATACTAATGCAGCACTGCTCCCAGCTCCTTAATACAACACTAGACCAGATTTATCACTTTGAGACCGACCTGCTCTTTCTCTCTCTTCCCCCATCTCTCCCCTTTCCTCTCTCTCTCATGTCTGAGCTTAGTTATAATCTTTTCAAGACCAGAATCGTTTACACACACAAAGTCCCTGGCCTGAGAACAGACTCCTACTCAGGAGTCTTTTTGCGCAGTCGGAGGACTTAGAGCTTAGCTACTGGTCTGAGATCAGCCTCTTGTCAGCCGTCTTAGTTTTAATGCAGCACATGGAGACAGATGTAGAAAGAGAGAGTTTGTTCTCTTTTTTGCTGCTGAATGTCTTGCCATTCCAAGCCTCTCTCTGGTGTTCATTGGCATTATTGATAATTACATCCACAAGGGGGAAATGGTCTTTCCAATGGGATTGTAACATAATAATTTTCCATTATTTTAAAGCAAGATGCAAAAGAAGTCCATGTGTTGGAATTTGTTAAGTCCCGCTCTGTGTAAATTTTGTTGTGTGTGTGTTCCAGGTCCTGGTGAGTGAGGACTCAGATGGAGAGGGAGTGGTGGCCCACTTCCCAGCCCATGACAAACCCATATCCTGCATGGCATTCAACCCCAGTGGTAAGGAGACGGCTCACTGCAACACACACACACACACAAGCATACACACCAAAAGTATTTATTTTGGATGTAAAGAACACTAATCTGAATTTGAAGGCAAGTTTTGGCAATCCATCCGTAGTGAAGAAAGTGAGTTAAGGGATGAGGACTTCTTTGTCGTTAAGTGTGAACCCAGATGAAGGGGACACAACCTCACTGTCCCAGTCTTAACCTCTTCTGTGGGACTCCAGGGTGTGTCCCAGTCTTAACCTCTTCTGTGGGACTCCAGGGTGTGTCCCAGTCTTAACCTCTTCTGTGGGACTTCAGGGTGTGTCCCAGTCTTAACCTCTTCTGTGGGACTCCAGGGTATGGCGGAAAGGGCCTATGAAGTGGGGATATATGCGTCTGTGTTAGAGCGATAGTCAGTGGGGCCTGTGCCTGAGGGTGCGTGCACTCACCTGCAGTCCACACACAATGGAAGTGGCTTGATCAAGCAAGCCCTACAGTGACAATGGCACTTCATTCCACTGTGGGAGAGTGACAACAACCGAGCATTGATATGTGAAGTCACACACCGGGTCACTCCCTTTTGTGTTTCTGTGATCACACTCACTCAGTCAGGCCTTGATGTCGGTCCGACACCCGGTAGACAGCCTTAGGTGTGTGAGGTGTTGAGTTACGCTGCTCACCTCACAACAGAGGAGTTACGTTGCTCTCCTCACAACGGAAGAGAGGTTAGTTAAGAGGCCTTTGTGAGTTTGGCGTGTCAGTAGTCACTGGGGTCATGGCCCCAAAATTAATCTAACACACTCACCGGTGTCACAAGGGCTTTTAGACGTTGAAAACACAATGCAGCCTTTCTTAAAGGTCCAATGCAGTCGTTTTTTCTCAATACAAATAATTTTTGCGTAACAATTAAGTACCTTACTGTGATTGTTTTCAATTAAATGGCCAAAAATAAACATAAATAGCTTCTTAGCAAAAGGCAATTTCTCAAGCAAGAATTTTGCTAGGACTGTCTGGGAGACTGAAAATGATCTGTTAATGGCAGAGAGGTTTGGAACTCTTTCTTATTGGTATATTAACTAATTTACCACACTGTGATGTCACCAGGCAGGCCAAAACTCGATCCCACCAAAACGTGCTGAAATTTAAGGCAGTCTTTTCAAACACTCCTTAAACTATAAAACGGTATTATTCCAACCTCATAGTGTGGAAATATACACTGAGTGTATAAAACATTAGGAGTACCTGCTCTTTCCATGACATACAGTGCCTTCGGAAAGTATTCAGACCCCTTGACTTTTTCCACATTTTGTTACGTTACAACCTTATTCTAAAATGGATGAAATATTTTTAAATATCCTCAGCAATCTACACACACAATACCCCATAATGTCAAAGCAAAAACAGTTTTTTTTTTAAATGTTTGCAAATGTATTAAAAATGGATACCTTATTTACATAAGTATTCAGACCCTTTTGCTATGAGACTCGAAATTGAGCTCAGATTCATCCTGTTTCCATTTATCTGCCTTGAGAGGTTTCTACAACTTGAGTCCACCTGTGGTCAATTCAATTGATTGGACATGATTTGGAAAGGCACACACCTGTCTATATAAGGTCCCACAGTTGACAGTGCATGCCAGTGCAAAAACCAAGCCATGACGTCAAACAAATTGTCTGTAGAGCTCCGAGACAGGATTGTGTCTAAGACACTGATCTGGGAATGGGTACCAAAACGTTTCTTCAGCATTGAAGATCCCCAAGAACACAGTGGCCTCCATCATTCTTAAATGGAAGAAGTTTGGAACCACCAAGACTCTTCCTAGAGCTGGCCGCCCGGCAAAACTGAGCAATTGGGACCAAGAAACCAATTGTGGACCAAGAAACCAACGGTCACTCTGACAGAGCTCCGGAGTTCCTCTGTGGAGATGGGAGAAACTTCCAGAAGGACAACCATCTCTGCAGCACTCAACCAATCACGCCTTTTAATGGTTGAGTGGCCAGACGGAAGCCACTCCTTAGTAAAAGGCACATGACAGCCCGCTTGGAGTTTGCCAAAAGGCACCTGAAGACTCTCAGACCATGAGAAACAAGATTCTCTGGTCTGATGAAATCAAAATTGAAGTGGCTTGAATGCCAAAGACTAAGTGAGTCCAGGTGAAAGCTAAGATCTGTTATTGCTGTCACTTGTTAAATCCACTTCAATCAATGTAAATGAAGAGGAGGAGACAAGTAATTATTACTTTCATTATTTTTGGCTATCTGGTATTAGTGCTTAAGGCTAAAGTTTAGGGTTTAACTATAAACGCGCCAAATTGCCTACACAGCCAATTGCCAGATAATGCTTTTGGGAACAGCAGAGAAAGTTAACATCAATCCACAGAGGCAAAAGGTCATTGTCGAAGTTTAATTAAATAAGACAAAAGCTGAGAAAGGAGAGTTGAAAATAAAGAGAAGGGAGGGCCAGAAAAGTGTTGTTTGGAAAAGATTTGGTGAAGTGGTAAAAGAGGATGATGGCAGTGCTGGCTATGTTTGATTGTGAGGCGAAATGCAAATTCGACAGTCACAAGACAGGACTTCAAATAGGCCTATGGCATGTCAAGGAACTGTGCAGCCTACCGAATTCCAAAGTCCTCTGATAGTACTAGCCCTGTGCTAATCGACATCCATGTGTTTTTAGATAAAAGTACAGGTGTTGCTTGGTTTGAGCAAGAAAACAATAACTGATTCGATAAATTGAACAAAGTGCTGCGCATAGACTATTTATGAAGGGTCTACATGTATCAACTTTCAGTGATTGCTTTTGTTTATACGTTTTGTGCGAATTAATTGAACATCACCAAATGCATCATAAAAAGATATTGCGCCTATTTATATTGCGCCCTTGCTGTTAATAGATCGCAAAGCAACTACAACTAAGCTAAACGTTTGGAACAAGTTCACTTTCTCATCCATAGCCTAAAAATGCATATCAATTGCAAGTTAGCTGTTTAGCTTACATCTGAAGGATGGTGGCATTTAGGATGTCTGCTGTGGATCGTTAAAATATCCTAAATGCAAATATTATGGCGACACCATACCAAAGATGGTTTGGTATGGTTTAGAAACTTGGGAACCAAGCTGGAGTTATCAATGTAGCCTGTTATCACCTGGACTTGTTGAAATATCTCAACACCCGTTGATAACTGAGAATTACAGGGGGCAGATTGGAAAAACTTCCTCTGGAATAATGTACATTCTGGGGTAATAAATACATAATCAACGTTCTCTAGTAATACTAGTCCCGTGCGAATAGGGCTATAGCCTTAATAATAACTCCTATAGAATTTAGCATATTTTGCTGTACAATTATACACCAAATGTAGGCAACATTTGGATTTTGGAACAGGAGTGGAGAAATATGACTTTCTGCATCTTGAGAGAATGTTTCTAACTGAGCATTGCAATCTGTAGAGGTGCTGTCTTCATCATAAAATATGATAGTATTTCAAGCACATAAAATAGGCATCGAAGCCTAATTGAAATCTTATCAGATACATCTTGGGTCGTTTTCAAAGCTTTCTTTTTCCTTACAACCGGTCAAACTGATGTCATTTGGACATTGTGCTCATAAAATCTTGACATTTTCTTTGTTGCTTTATTGTATTTTCTCCCCAGTCGCCTAAACGTCTTTACTCCCGCGAAAAATGACTGAAAACTTTACCAACTAGATTGCACCATTCATTCTATCGATCAATTACATTGGTCTGTTGAGCAAGGGTTCATTTAGTCTTATAGGGCAACATATAATGACAAAAGAGAAGCTACATATATCTAATTATAGACAAGTTGACTTCCAAAATGTCATAAATTATAAGCAGAAACATATCCAAATCCTACACCCCCTGTCAAAAAAAAATCTGCAGTCTTTGACTGTAGCCTATAGCACATTTTCCATATTTGCGGGATAGGGTTGGTTATGATCATATAGTTGGGCGGTTTGCTGATGAGTTGTTAGCAATTGCTGGCAGGTGCAGGTGAACAAACCACTGACCTGCAGCACCAGTAGTTGCTACAACCTATGAATTAAAGTTTACAATGTAGGTGCACACAGGTCGAGAGAGAAATTTGAGTTGCACGCTCTTGCCTGCATCTAGCTGATCTAGGATGTAATCATTAGTCCAACATTTGCAAACTAGAGTTTCTATTGGACAAATTTGGATATGTTTATCCCTGTTTAGTTTGCTTCCGTTTTTCTAAATGCACCCCTAATCACTTTCATTGCAGCCATGTTGTATTCCTCCTTGCATCTATGCTCTCTCCTCCTATGCTCTCTCCTCCTATGCTCTCTCCTCCTCTCACCTTTTCCCTTAGCTGGTGGACTTCAATGCACAACACATCAGCTGTATGTGACCAGGTGAAAAAACCTTTCCAAACCATTTCCTAACCACTCCACACAGCCTACAGTCGTGGCCAAAAGTTTTGAGAATGACACAAATATTAATTTTCACAAAGTTTGCTGCTTTAGTGTCTTTAGATATTTTTGTCAGATGTTACTATGGAATAATGAAGTATAATTACAAGCATTTCATACGTGTCAAAGGCTTTTATTGACAATTACATGAAGTTGATGCAAAGAGTCAATATTTGCAGTGTTGACCCTTCTTTTTCAAGACCTCTGCAATCCGCCCTGGCATGCTGTCAATTAACTTCTGGGCCACATCCTGACTGATGGCAGCCCATTCTTGCATGATCAATGCTTGGAGTTTGTCAGAATTTGTGGGGTTTTGTTTGTCCACCCGCCTCTTGAGGATTGACCACAAGTTCTCAATGGGATTAAGGTCTGCGGAGTTTCCTGGCCATGGATCCAAAATATCAATGTTTTGTTCCCCGAGCCACTTAGTTATCACTTTTGCCTTATGGCAAGGTGCTCCATCATGCTGGAAAAGGCATTGTTCGTCACCAAACTGTTCCTGGATGGTTGGGAGAAGTTGCTCTCGGAGGATGTGCTAGTACCATTCTTTATTCATGGCTGTGTTCTTAGGCAAAATTGTGAGTGAGCCCACTCCCTTGGCTGAGAAGCAACCCCACACATGAATGTTCTCAGGATGCTTTACTGTTGGCATGACACAGGACTGATGGTAGCGCCCACCTTGTCTTCTCCGGACATGCTTTTTTCCGGATGCCCCAAACAATCGGAAAGGGGATTCATCAGAGAAAAGGACTTTACCCCAGTCCTCAGCAGTCCTGTACCTTTTGCAGAATATCAGTCTGTATCTGATGTTTTTCCTGGAGAGAAGTGGCTTCTTTGCTGCCCTTCTTGACACCAGGCCTCCTCCAAAAGGATGGCCTCACTGTGCGTGAAGATGCACTCACACCTGCCTGCTGCCATTCCTTAGCAAGCTCTGTACTGGTGGTGCCCCGATCCCGCAGCTGAATCAACTTTAGGAGACGGTCCTGGCGCTTGCTGGACTTTCTTGGGCACCCTGAAGCCTTCTTCACAACAATTTAACCGCTCTCCTTGAAGTTCTTGATGATACGATAAATGGTTGGTTTAGGTGCGATCTTACTGGCAGCAATATCCTTGTCTGTGAAGCCCTTTTTGTGCAAAGCAATGATGACGGCACATGTTTCCTTGCAGGTACCATGGTTGACAGAGGAAGAACTATGATTCCAAGCACCACCCTCCTTCTGAAGCTTCCAGTCTGTTATTCAAACTCAATCAGCATGACAGAGTGATCTCCAGCCTTGTCCTCGTCAACACTCACACCTGTGTTAACGAGAGAATCACTGACATGATGTCAGCTGGTCCTTTTGTGGCAGGGCTGAAATGCAGTGGACATGTTTTGGGGGGTTTTAGTTCATTTGCATGGCAAATGAATGAATTGCAATTCATCTGATGACTCTTCTTGACATTATGGAGTATATGCAAGTTTCCATTATACAGACTGAGGCAGCAGACTTTGAAAATTAATATTTGTGTCATTCTCAAAACCTTTGGCCACGACTGTACATTGTTGTCACCACATTAGCTAAAGTAATATCATAGTCATCATAACTCATAGAACTAACGCGTTAGTAAACCCGCTATAATTGTGCAGTAACGTTTGAGCAGGTTGTTTAAGGAAGCTAAACTAGCTAGCTGGATTTTCGAGCTAAGTATTTGAAACTGAAAGTGAAAGAAATGACTCTGTATCCCTCTTGCTTCTCTTTCATTTTGGAAGAAATTAAATTGTTCAAAACTGTTAAACTATTGTCTTTGTCTCTCTTTGAGTCAACTACTCACCACATGTTATGCACTGCAGTGATAGCTAGCTGTAGCTTATGATTTCAGTGCTAGATTAATTCTTTGATCCTTTGATTGGGTGGACAACATGTCAGTTGTCCAAACTCAGCGCTGCTGGGTTTTTCACACTCAACAGTTTCCCATGTGTGTCAAGAATGGTACACCAAGTAAAGGACTTCCAGCCAACTTGACACAACTGTGGGACACATTGGAGTCAACATTGTCCCTGTGGAACATTTTAGACATCTTGTCCTGTCCATGCCCCAACGAATTGAGGCTGTTCTTCCCCAGAGTCAGATGAACTTGTGGATACCATTTTTATGTCTCTGCATGCAGTTTGAAAGAAGTTGCTAACAAGCATTAACGCAATTGCTAACTGGAAGTCTTTTAACTGCTAGAATGCTAGCAGATACCATAGACTTCCAGTCATTGCGCTAATGCTAGTTGGCATTGGCTCACAAAATACAGTGAGGGAAAAAAGTATTTGATCCCCTGCTGATTTTGTACGTTTGCCCACTGACAAAGAAATGATCAGTCTATAATTCTAATGGTAGGTTTATTTGAACAGTGAGAGACAGAATAACAACCCAAAAAATCCAGAAAAACGCATGTGAAAAATGTTTTAAATAGATTTGCATTTTAATGAGGGAAATAAGTATTTGACCCCTCTGCAAAACATGACTTAGTACTTGGTGGCAAAACCCTTGTTAGCAATCACAGAGGTCAGACGTTTCTTGTAGTTGGCCACCAGGTTTGCACACATCTCAGGAGGGATTTTGTCCCACTCCTCTTTGCAGATCTTCTCCAAGTCATTAAGGTTTCGAGGCTGACGTTTGGCAACACGAACCTTCAGCTCCCTCCACAGATTTTCTATGGGATTAAGGTCTGGGGACTGGCTAAGCCACTCCAGGACCTTAATGTGCTTCTTCTTGAGCCACTCCTTTGTTGCCTTGTCCGTGTGTTTTGGGTCATTGTCATGCTGGAATACCCATCCACGACCCATTTTCAATGCCCTGGCTGAGGGAAGGAGGTTCTCACCCAAGATTTGATGATACATGGCCCCGTCCATCGTCCCTTTGATGCGGTGAAGTTGTCCTGTCCCCTTAGCAAAAAAACACCCCCAAAGCATAATGTTTCCACCTCCATGTTTGACGGTGGGGATGGTGTTCTTGGGGTCATAGACAGCATTCCTCCTCCTCCAAACACGGCGAGTTAAGTTGATGCCAAAGAGCTCCATTTTGGTCTCATCTTACCACAACACTTTCACCCAGTTGTCCTCTGAATCATTCAGATGTTCATTGGCAAACTTCAGATGGCCATGTATATGTGCTTTCTTGAGCAGGGGGACCTTGCGGGCGCTGCAGGATTTCAGTCCTTCACGGCGTAGTGTGTTACCAATTTTCTTGGTGACTATGGTCCCAGCTGCCTTGAGATCATTGACAAGATCCTCCCGTGTAGCTCTGGGCTGATTCCTCACCGTTCTCATGATCATTGCAACTCCACGAGGTGAGATCTTGCATGGAGCCCCAGGCCGAGGGAGATTGACAGTTCTTTTGTGTTTCTTCCATTTGCGAATAATCGCACTAACTGTTGTCACCTTCTCACCAAGCTGCTTGGCGATGGTCTTGTAGCCCATTCCAGCCTTGTGTAGGTCTACAATCTTGTCCCTGACATCCTTGGAGAGCTCTTTGGTCTTGGCCATGGTGGACAGTTTGGAATCTGATTGATTGATTGCTTCTGTGGACAGGTGTTTTTTCATACAGGTAACAAGCTGAGATTAGGAGCACTCCCTTTAAGAGTGTGCTCCTAATCTCAGCTCGTTACCTGTATAAAAGACACCGGGAAGCCAGAAATCTTTCTGATTGAGAGGGGGTCAAATACTTATTTCCCTCATTAAAATGCAAATCAATTTATAACATTTTTCTCATGTGTTTTTCTGGATTTTTTTGTTGTTATTCTGTCTCTCACTGTTCAAATAAACTAACATTAAAATGATAGACTGATAATTTCTTTGTCAGTGGGCAAAAATACAAAATCAGCAGGGGATCAAATACTTTTTTCCCTCACTGTACCTATAAATTCTTTAATTAATAACTTAAAAGTGGTATCCAAGAGTTCATGTGATTTTGGCTTCATTGTCAAAATCCTGTAGTATCCCTTTAAGGAGAGAGACAGAGTGTGTGTGTGTGTTGTTTAGTTTTACCCAGAGTGCCGTGGATGCTTCCTGGCCTCACTCTACACCAAATGATTTTGCACTGGCGTCTTCCCCCTTTTATGGATTTTTCCCCCTCGGAAATAAAGGCACCACACAGTGCAGTGTTGTCTGCGTGTGTGTGTGTGTGGAGGAGCAGCTAATAAAGTAGCTGCTGAGTGATGGTGCTTACAGTGACCTCCAGTTTCTGGTAGGAATCCTTCACATGCCTCTGCTTCTGACCAGACTACAATGCACCTCCCAGGAAAAAATAGTCACATTTATAACACACACACTTTTTTGTAACAAACATTCACTGCCTTTATACATTAACTAAATGTATACTTTTGTACACACATACACACAATCATTTGCTTACAAACATATAGACTAACCCATGCACCCATTGACTATGTGTGTGACAATAAATCCCCAACACACACACACACACACTTGTACAGATGATGTTTTACGTCTTCACATGCGCTCGAGTCACAGATATGCTCACACAAAGCGCACGATCACTCTGACACGGCACACACAATAATCACCCACACATACATAGCGTGCTCTCCAAGCAGGTAAATGCCAAATTTAATCTAGAAGGATTGTTACTTGGAGGTTTAGCAGAGCTGTTGTTTGTCAATTACAGAACAACTCCTCCCCCTCTTCAAGTCCTCTTTCCCTGGCCTGTATGACAGGTCCAATCTGTAGGGGGCGCCCTTGGTTCACCTTGACGACCTAGAGTTGACTCCATCGACCTTTGCCCTATATGTGTGTTTGTGTGTGTGGAGCCGAATTTACCAGGAGCTGGGGTGCCACCGCTCTGGCCAACCGCACAGCGTCCAGCCGGCAACTGTGACCACCTGTCATTGTACTGTCAAGTGTAACACTGAATATACACAATGGCCCAAATGTCCACTTCAAGCACAACCCCCTCCTGTTAATTTTACTGCCAAATCACCACATGGGTGCGTTGCCACCTCATTTATGACTGCCCAAGTCTGAAAGACCTTAACAGTTTTGGAATATGACATTGTCGGGGCACCTCAAAGTACCCCCGTTTCTTTCTCTTTTTTTCCCCTTAACAAGGTAAGGGTGAGTGGGTTAGTGTGTGCAGAGTAGCTGCAGAGTCCTCCCCACTTCCATGCTGTAATTTAGGAGCCTTTCATTATTAAGCCTGAACTGCCACGTTGGTCTCTAAAACCGCCTGCTTTAGAGTATCAGAGAGCGAGGCAAGCCCCTTGGTCTTGATTGGCCTGCGATCCCGGGTGACTCGCAGTCTGTTTGTCCTGAATTAACTGCACAGAGAGAAGGCAAAATGAAGAGAGAAGAAAGGAAGAAAAATGTCTCACTCTACCGTAGGGCCTTCAGTACCATGGCTCTTTGTAACAGTGGTCAAGTCAACCCCAAAAACCACCAGAGCCCGTATGAAACAGTGCTGTGACTCGACAGCTCAGTGACTGGTCCTGGAAAGCCCAACAAGTCCTACCCAAGAAGCATGACGCAACAAACCTCATAGAACTGCTTGTGTATGTTGGAGTGACTACACAGACAGCAGAGTGGTTATGAGGTGACTGGTCTGGCACCCTGTCCTAGCTGTGTGGCGTTCAGAGGTTCTATTCCTAGTGGTGTAATTAGAGGATAGGATGCTGCTCTGTTGAAGGCAGTTGTGAAGCTACACGCACACACACACACCCTTTAATAGCTGTAAGCTGTTTTATTTACCTCATCTCCTTCCCTCTTTCACTACAACCTGTCTCTCCTTCACCTCTTACCCCTCGCACTTCACCTTGACTTGATTATTAGCTGAGATGCCCAAGGTCAAAGACACATTGTTTTAATGGTAGGGCCTGTGGAACAGTGTGTGTGTGGAGGGTGGTTTGATTAAAGTGTGATGGCGTCAGTAAGGCTGTATGCAGTGTATGATTAGGTGGTTAGACAGGAGAGACACTCGCTCTCTCTCTTGCTGTCTGTAATTCCTCTCAATCACGCCACTGATAAGAATCTTGGAATCTGTTCCTCCATGGAAGATTAGTTCAGTGCTGCTCGCTCATTTACAGGAACTCAACCTCACAACTGCTCTTAAAGAGACACACACGACGACACACACTGAACCTAAACATCTTGTTTAATAAAAAAACAATGGTACTATTCTACAAACATTCACTCGCCTAACTAACCTCACACCTCTTAAATATCTACAAAGTCTTGTTAAACGAGGCTAGAACTCATCTCCAGCCACACTGCCTTAGCCCACTAAATCCCAGCCCGTGTTTAGTAACACAGCCTCATAATGAATAGCCTGGTGAATTGATGATAGAAACATGGAAAGTGCCAAGCAGCTGTGTCAGGATGAAGAAGAGTCACTGTGGTGTCATAACTCCTTGATGTGTGAGAGAGAGTCAGGCCTTCGCTCCAACACACAGTTAACCCACACCACACATGCTGAACATGAGGGAGACACCCCGAAGATACAGCCTCCACACCCCCAGCTCACTCATTTAGCCTGCAACGAGCTGTCTTCACACACAGCAAGCAATTACCACTCCCCTCGTGGTTGTATCTTTGTGTTATGTGAAGTGGTGCTTTCACTTTATTTTCACTCTCATTTAGCAAGATGTGCAGCTGTGTGTGAGTGTGTGTGCATGCGTGTGTGTGCCATCCATATCTGTGGTTGTGCTTTTTAGCACTATGTCACAGAGTTCTCAGAATCCCTTGTTTTACCCAGTAGTAGGGCTGTCCGTCCACCATGGACCAATCACAGAGGATTAAACCCTCATGGGGTCTGCCAGTCGTTGGGGCCTTTCCTGCCCCCACACACGCACCTGCCCATGCCACGCCCAGGGAATCATGGCTTTAGTAAAGCGCCGCTGTCCTCCTGGCTGCATGAGCTCCATGTCATAATGGAATTTAGGTAAAGCTAATGGTCTATAGATTTTTCCCCAGCGAGATCTGTCAATATCTATGTAACTCTCTTCCTTTCTCTCTCTCTATCACTCTCCCTTTCTCTCTCTCTATCACTCTCCCTTTCTCTCTCTCTCTCTCTCTCCCTTTCTCTCTCTCTCTCTCTCTCTCTCCTTTCTCTCTCTCTATCACTCTCCCTTTCTCTCTCTCTATCGCTCTCCCTTTCTCTCTCTCTATCGCTCTCCCTTTCTCTTTCTCTCTCTCATCACTCTCTCTTTCTCTCTCTCATCACTCTCCCTTTCTCTCTATCACTCTCCCTTTCTCTCTCTCTATCACTCTCCCTTTCTCTCTCTCTCTCTCTCTCCCTTTCTCTCTCTCTCTCTCTCTCTCTCTCTCTCTCTCTCTCTCTCTCTCTCTCTCTCCCTTTCTCTCTCTCTCTCACTCTCCCTTTCTCTCTCTCTATCACTCTCCCTTTCTCTTTCTCTCTCTCATCACTCTCTCTTTCTCTCTCTCATCACTCTCTTTCTCTCTCTCATCACTCTCCCTTTCTCTTTATTTTTCCCTCTGCCTTGATATCCCTCACTCTCAGTTTTGAGCTGTAAAAATTTCCCAGGGTAATGATTTTGTCTATCCTAGAGATCTATTGTGGAGTTCCCACTGTGACTGTCCACCGTCTGTCCAACTGCAGCCAGCCTGCTAGCAAACTATTGTGCTTTCAACTTTAGGCTCATAAAAAAAACGATGTAGCTGCACACTCCTTCCTGGGTCAGTTTTGTTTTGAAGAGGTCGTCTACAGTACTGTAATGACAGGCTACTGAAATTGGATACATAGCTGTAACGATGAATTGTGCATGTAGTATGTCGGTGTGTGCGTGTGCAGTGGTCAGTGTCTAGTGTGTGTGTGTACAGTGCAGTCTTAAGTGCCTGATGAATTTGCAGAGCTAACAGACCTATGCTAGGCCTCCCCTTAGTGCAGTCATCTGTATAGCCAGTTGGACGTCGGCCTCGCTGACGCTCTCCTACTGTTTGTCCAAGACACTGTAAAGCCACCACTGCCTGCCTGCTTCCACCACTGCCTGCCTGTTTTTATGGTGTTTCCAAACTAGGTGGTAAAAAGCAGCGGCACCGTCTTGGGAAGTCAGGGCCTCAGACCTGGACTGTAAAACCACAAGGGGATCAGAGGAAAGAGGGAGAGCGAAAGAAAGTGGGAGTGAGAGAGGAGTAGAGAAATAGAGATAAGAAGAGGAGGAGGAATAGGGAGAGAGAGAGCGGGAGAGGAAGAGACCGAGGCCTGGCTAGGCCCGAGACCGACCGCTAGCAAGGTCTCAGTGGAAACTTCAGCCCAAATCAGACCACGCCTCCACCCCAAATCCCCAAACCCCCACCCACACAATCCAGACACCTCAGGCTCTGCTGCTGAGTCATCCACAACCCACACACACGACAACACACAACGCTGTGTGTAAGTTTTTATAGTGTGGGGCGGGTTCTGATCTGTTCCTCTGATTTGATTTGGGGCTTTATGTTTCACAGAATTGAAGTCCACTTTGTAGACATACTGTGTTTGGTACTGTGTTCACAAGATCCATTAAACACAAACACATTGTTCATAGAGCCTCTCCTTGTGCCGTGAAAGCGTGAAATCTTATCTGCGGCGGCGAATGTTTGAGGGGATTCATTAGTTAGCAGAAACACTAAAAGACAACTTTTAAATGGAAGTTAGAGATTACAGCCCACTGTCTGTTTTCAGAGAAACTGATTAAAGCTTTTCATCAGTCCTCTCTCTTCTTCCCTCCCTCCACAGTCCCCCTCTCTTTATCTGCAGATTGTGCTCTGAGTCTGACCAATTTGTTTGGGGGCTTTTAAACATGACAACAAAAGGCTGCTGTTATAGCCTGGCCTCTAAGCTGCTGGGAGAATGTGTTTTATCTGTCTGCCTGTTATGACGGAAAACTCAGACAGAGGCAGCAATACAATAACAAGCCTGTGTCCCAAATGACACCCTATTCCGTATATAGTGCACTACTTTTGACCAGGGCCCATAGGGTTATTAATGCACCATGAAGTGAGGTTTAGTCACGATGGATTTAGGAATGTTTGGTGTTTGCGGTAGAAAGAATGCGCTAACTTCTCTTCATTTGGACCAAGATGTAAAGGTTCCATACACTGACCATGGATGTTTGAATTTACTGTACATTCAGCACATTGACTAAAAGAAGGCGCTAACTTCTCTTCCTTTGTGGAGGAAAGTGACGTGTGTGATATATATATATATATATATATATATATATATATATATATATATATATATATATATATATATATATATATATATATATATATATATATATATATAGTTGAAGTCTGAAGTTTACATACACTTAGGTTTGAGTCATTAAAACTTGTTTTTCAGCAACATCTCAAGACATCAGTCAGGAAGTTAAAGCTTGATCGCAAATGGGTCTTCCAAATGGACAATGACGACAAGCATACTTAAGTTTAAGGTCAAAAAATGGCTTAAGGACAACAAAGTCAAGGTATTGGAGTGGCCATCACAAAGCTCAGACCTGAATCCTATAGAAAATTTATGGGCAGAACTGAAAAAGCGTCTGCGAGCAAGGAGGCCTACAAACCTGTCTCAGTTACACCTGTCAGGAGGAATGTGCCAAAATTCACCCAACTTATTGTGGGAAGCTTGTGGAAGGCTACCCAAAATGCTTGACCCAAGTTAAACAATTTAAAAGCAATGCTACCAAATTCTAATGAAATGTATGTCAACTTCTGACCCACTGGGAATGTGATTAAAGAAATAAAAGCTGAAATAAATAATTCTTTCTACTATTATTCTGACATTTCACATTCTTAAAATAAAGTGGTGATCCTAACTGACCTAAGACAGGGAATTTTTACTAGGATTAAATGTTAGGAATTGTGAAAAACTGAGTTTAAATGTATTTGGCTAAGGTGTATGTAAACTTCCTATATATATATATATGTATATGTGTGTGTGTGTGTGTGTGTGTGTATATATATGTATGTTAACGTTCCATTGTAGTGGTGGTGGATTTAGTTTCAGTTCTCTTAGTTGAACAGGGTGGACTTAAGGTGCTGTATAAGGCTTCTGCTCAAATGGCTCCCTATATAGTGCCCTACTTTTGACTAGGGCCCATTGGGACGCAGACTAACTCCAACATCTCACTTCTGCCCCCGCCACGCTTCATGAACTTGACTGCGGGCGGAACACTCCTCCCTCTGTAAGTGAGTCAGCATTACTTGAAAGCGGCAGGTTTCACCTTGTAAAGAAAGAAAGAGTCAACCATCTTAATATTAAGCTAATTGTTGCCTGTTGGCGATGGTTAGTCAGCCATTTTCAATCTATTAATATCTGAGAGAGAGGGAGAGCTGCTCAGCTCACTGGTGGTCTGGCTGGGAAGCAGATAGAAAAACACTCCTCAGTTTCACTCCACTGTAGATCAAATGAACCATAATAACTTTTTTCCTTCCTCTTGCTCTCCCCCTCCATCTCTCCCTCCCTCCTTCGCCCCTCGGTTTGGATTGTGGATGTGGTTTATGGAGTTAAGAGTGTTGGAGAAACCAGTCCAAGCCAGAGCGGTCGCAGCAGTGTAGCACTTTGGTCTGCTCTACTCTGGTCTACTCTACTCTGGTCTGCTCTACTCTGGTCTGGTCTGCTCTGCTCTACTCTGTTCTGGTCTGGTCTGCTCTACTCTGTTCTGCTCTACTCTGTTCTGCTCTACTCTGTTCTGCTCTACTCTGGTCTACTCTACTCTGGTCTACTCTACTCTGGTCTGCTCTACTCTACTCTGCTCTACTCTACTCTACTCTGGTCTGCTCTACTCTACTCTGCTCTACTCTACTCTGCTCTACTCTGGTCTGCTCTACTCTGGTCTACTCTACTCTGGTCTACTCTACTCTGGTCTGCTCTACTCTGGTCTGCTCTACTCTACTCTGGTCTGCTCTACTCTGCTCTATTCTGCTCTGCTCTACTCTACTCTGGTCTGCTCTACTCTGGTCTGCTCTACTCTATTCTGCTCTGCTCTACTCTATTCTGCTCTGCTCTGCTCTACTCTGGTCTGCTCTACTCTGGTCTGCTCTACTCTGGTCTGCTCTACTCTGGTCTGCTCTACTCTGGTCTGCTCTGGTCTGGTCTGCTCTACTCTGGTCTGGTCTGCTCTGGTCTACTCTACTCTGGTCTGCTCTACTCTGGTCTGCTCTACTCTGGTCTGCTCTACTCTGGTCTGCTCTACTCTGGTCTGCTCTACTCTATTCTGGTCTGCTCTACTCTGGTCTGCTCTGCTCTACTCTATTCTGGTCTGCTCTATTCTGCTCTGCTCTATTCTGGTCTGCTCTACTCTGGTCTGCTCTATTCTGGTCTGCTCTATTCTGGTCTGCTCTATTCTGGTCTGCTCTATTCTGGTCTGCTCTACTCTGGTCTGGTCTACTCTGGTCTGCTCGACTCTGCTCTACTCTACTCTACTCTACTCTACTCTACTCTGCAAGTGCTACACTCCATGGGTGCATCTCAAATGGCACCCTATTCCCTATATAGTGCACTACTTTTTATTTAATTTTTATTTAACCTTTATTTAACCAGTAAAGGACCCGTAAGGTTAGAAACCTCTTTTGCCAGGGGAACTTTGCAAGAAGTTGGCAGGAAGTAGTCAGCAGGTACAAACAACACGAGCACAATACAATGGCTTAATTAAAAACAGTCACAATGGTCAACAATGTTATCTTCTATCAGAGCTTTAAACTCAGCAAACAATACCCTCTCCTCCCCTTTTAAAGTCTTTTCCATTTTTTTCCCAATTTCATTCCCTGGGCTATGGTCAAAGTATTGCACTACGTTGGGTGCCATCTGGAACACAACCCATGTCCCTTCCTGGTACCCAACACAAATAACGCTCCTTACCCGACCACGTAATACTGTGAGGAATCGCCAGTGGTGGTAGTGAGAGCCAGGGTATGTTCCTCCACCTTGCCCGTCGGCCTGATGGAATCTGCACTGGTCATTCCAGCAGCCAGTGGTCAGGGAGGGCATAGACAACGTATCATTTGGAGACACTTTCAGCCAATCCCTCCACCCCGTTCTTTTTCTTCATCCCTCCATCCAGCTTTAGTGTAATTTCATAGCAAGTCACGATGCCAGGCCCTGTGCCACTCACTACAACATGAACAGCAACAGGCTCAGTGAAAGAGTTCATAAAAAAAAGGAGCCACTTGACTTCAGCTTCAAAAGATATCACTTTTCTCCTGCATAACATGAACAACTTATTGACCGCATGGTGACCCATTGGGTTAGTGTTAGCCTCCCACCCCGCTCCACCCCCTATCCTGGTTATCTTGATGTGAGGGAGAGAGGGAAGGAGAGAGAGACCAAAATGGAGGGAGGGCTGTATGGAGGCTGGCCTCAGGACCCAGTGAGCTCTGGCCGGTCTGGTCTGAGTGTGCAGCTTTGATGTCAGTCTGTCATGCGGGGGCCCACTTTAGTTTTTACTGCACCCCAGTGTGTTTTCCACCGCTATCATAAACACCTTGAAAAGCCCAGCACGGACTCAGCCGAGAGAGACCGCCACACACATGTACACATGGGCACACAGTACACACATACAGTACACCGAAAACCCCACACACGGTCATTAACTGACACACCACACGCATCCTGTATATGCACTTAGTCACACACAAATACAGTAAACACACACTGTACACAGAGAAGCGCGCACACCCACACACACTGCCTGGCAGTCTCTCATCACCAGCCCCACCGCCAGCCCTGAAGACAAAGACTCTGTGTGATGCATGTTGTGCTCATTTGTTCATAAGTGTATGCGTCTCCTACAGCAAATTCCCCAGTGTCCTCTTAACGTTTTCTAACTACACATGGTTAGAATTCAACATTTCCCCTTTTCAATGGTTTTGGAGCCAAGTGTTGTTAATTAGAGAGGGGACTAGTTTTTTTGCGGCACTTTGTGCTGCCAAGTGGGAGACCTCATCACTGACTGCCCTCCCTCCGTCTCCCTCCTCTCTCATCTGCTTTTGTCCCCCAAAAAAAGTCCCAGCCACTTTGGAAATGAAATATCCTTGCACTATTAATGGGATTGAGCAGATGTTTTCTGTTTATACGTTTAGAGAAGTGACAAAGGCTGCAGCAAAACACAACAAGGAGAAGTTTTGGGTAACAGTCCTTTCCAATGAAGAGTGCGAGAGAGAGAGAGAGCTGAAGGGAGAGATTATATTTATGTAAATTATTTTATCACCCGCTCGCTCATTCACTCACAGCCAGGCAGCGGGCCTTCACGCAGACTCACGTCTCATACATGGCAAATTAGAGGTTCTGTCTCCAACCAGTCGGTTTGGGTGTTCCAGGAAAGCCAGCCCATTTTCATACAGAACGTTGTAAATAACACTGATGCCCCAGAGAATGGGGAGGTTGAGGTGTTTATAAATAGGACGTGTCGAACGGAGCTCCATCAGCTTCAGGTTTGCAGATGCAGCGGGCGGCTCCCACACCGCCGAACAGGAACGCTGCTTTTTAATTTGTGCTTCCCGTGGCCTAACCGACTGACGCCTCTCGGCGAGGGCCTGTATTTCAACAAGGCCACAAGAGCCCCAACCCTGGGCACTTCCACTCCGGCCGGGTGCCTTTTGGAGTGCAGAGTGTACCATCAGCAAGAAGTCATGTCCTGGCCAGCCTCGCCAAGCCTCATCTGTCAAAGCCCGTGGCGAGCCAGGGAGGGAGGGAGGGAGAAGAGGGTGGCTGGCTGGCTGAGGGAGAGAGGAAGCTCCCAGATAAACAGAGCGCAGCGCCTTAACTCCTAATCACCCTGCGCTTCCGTTTGAAGACTCTATAATTAGAAGGGTCCTTCTTTTCCATGTATTCCCAGTTGACGCAAAGGGTTCTTGTGGCTTGGCACCTCATTTGGGCGTGGGTTTAGTTCATGGCCAGGGCCCTGAGCTTCCAGCTTTGGTTTGGTCTTCACTTCTGATACAGCATGAATAGCTAAACCACCGTCTAATGCCTGCTCTAGTTTTATTTTCTTTCCTTCCAATGGCCCCCTCTTTGACTCCTTCTTTTCAACTCCTTCCATCAGTCTTACTCTACGTCCCTTCTTCTCCTCACCTCTGTACCTCACCCTATTACATGGCTGCTGTTGGATAAACGTGGAAACTGGCTGCATCCTAAATGGCCCCCTATTCACTGGGCCCTAGTCAGTTGGGCACTATACAGGAAATTGCTTCCCAAATAGCATCCTATCTGTGAGGTCTAAAAGCAGTGTGCCGAAGACGTGGATGTCTATTAAGGCAGCCCCCCGCACCTCTCTGATTCAGAGAGGTTGGGTTAAATGCGGAGGACACATTTCAGTTGAATACATTGTTGGACAACTGACTAGGTATCCCCCTTTCCCCTTCATCTAGCCAACATTCCTTTTAGGGGGTGTCTTCCTTCATCCCTCTTGCATGTGTCGCTGGATTCTTTTCATCTCGTGCCATTCCATCCTCCTCTTTTACATTTGACATGCCACCCAATAAAGACTGCCTACTTATTTCAACCTCCACAGAAAAGACCCAGAGAAGGAAAATCACTAGTTATTCTCCTGTCAAATTATGTTTGTGAGGCTTTGAGTTCGGAATCTTCAACGTAAATAATTCAGCGCCATTTCCCTGGTCACACACTTTTTAGTTTGAGCTAAAGGGCTGACGTTTTGCGTTAGTCCACTTTTATGTTTTTGGTAGAAATATAAAGGCTCTGTGAGGCTCTGTCCTGGGCTGACTGCCATCTGCGTTTAGATCTGGGTTTGTTCTGGTGTGGTTTGTTGAGTGTGTTGTTTACAGTAAAGGCCTATACTTTCTGCAGTTTGACAAACTTCAAATCAAACTGGTAGAAATGAATGGGCCTGTCATCGGAGGTTACACACGAGCTAGGCTGTGGTCGTGTGTTAGGACGAACACACACACACCTCCCAGTCCCTAGGCTGTGGTCGTGTGTTAGGACAAACAAACACACACACACACACCTCCCAGTTCCTGGGCTGTGGTCGTGTGTTAGGACAAACAAACACACACACCTCCCAGTCCCTGGGCTGTGGTCGTGTGTTAGGACGAACAAACACACACACACACACACCTCCCAGTCCCTGGGCTGTGGTCGTGTGTTAGAACGAACAAACACACACACACACACACCTCTCAGTCCCTGGGCTGTGGTCGTGTGTTAGGACGAACAAACACACACACACACACACACACACCTCCCAGTCCCTGGGCTGTAGTCGTGTGTTAGGACGAACGAACACACACACACACACCTCCCAGTCCCTGGGCTGTGGTCATGTGTTAGGACGAACAAACACACACACACACACCTCCCAGTCCCTGGGCTGTGGTCGTGTGTTAGGACGAACACACACACACCTCCCAGTCCCTGGGCTGTGGTCGTGTGTTAGGACGAACACACACACACACACCTCCCAGTCCCTGGGCTGTGGTCGTGTGTTAGAACGAACAAACACACACACACACACCTCCCAGTCCCTGGGCTGTGGTCGTGTGTTAGAACGAACAAACACACACACACACACCCTCCCAGTCCCTGGGCTGTGGTCGTGTGTTAGAACGAACAAACACACACACACACACCTCCCAGTCCCTGGGCTGTGGTCGTGTGTTAGGACGAACAAACACACACACACACACCTCCCAGTCCCTGGGCTGTAGTCGTGTGTTAGGACGAACGAACACACACACACACACCTCCCAGTCCCTGGGCTGTGGTCATGTGTTAGGACGAACAAACACACACACCTCCCAGTCCCTGGGCTGTGGTCGTGTGTTAGGGCGAACACACACACACCTCCCAGTCCCTGGGCTGTGGTCGTGTGTTAGGACGAACACACACACACACACACCTCCCAGTCCCTGGGCTGTGGTCGTGTGTTAGGATGAACAAACACACACACACCTCCCAGTCCCTGGGCTGTGGTCGTGTGTTAGGACGAACACACACACACACACACACCTCCCAGTCCCTGGGCTGTGGTTGTGTGTTAGGACGAACACACACACACCTCCCAGTCACTGGGCTGTGGTCGTGTGTTAGGACGAACAAACACACACACACACACCTCCCAGTCCCTGGGCTGTGGTCATGTGTTAGGACGAACAAACACACACACACACACTCCTCCCAGTTCCTGGGCTGTGGTCGTGTGTTAGGACGAACAAACACACACACACACACACTCCTCCCAGTTCCTGGGCTGTGGTCGTGTGTTAGGACGAACACACACCTCCCAGTCCCTGGGCTGTGGTCGTGTGTTAGGACGAACACACACACACACACACACACCTCCCAGTCCCTGGGCTGTGGTCGTGTGTTAGAACGAACAAACACACACACACAAACCTCACAGTTCCTGGGCTGTGGTCGTGTGTTAGGACGAACAAACACACACACACACACCTCCCAGTCCCTGGGCTGTGGTCGTGTGTTAGAACGAACAAACACACACACACACACCTCTCAGTCCCTGGGCTGTGGTCGTGTGTTAGGACGAACAAACACACACACACACACACCTCCCAGTCCCTGGGCTGTAGTCGTGTGTTAGGACGAACGAACACACACACACACACCTCCCAGTCCCTGGGCTGTGGTCATGTGTTAGGACGAACAAACACACACACACACACCTCCCAGTCCCTGGGCTGTGGTCGTGTGTTAGGACGAACACACACACACCTCCCAGTCCCTGGGCTGTGGTCGTGTGTTAGGACGAACACACACACACACACCTCCCAGTCCCTGGGCTGTGGTCGTGTGTTAGAACGAACAAACACACACACACACACCTCCCAGTCCCTGGGCTGTGGTCGTGTGTTAGAACGAACAAACACACACACACACACACCTCCCAGTCCCTGGGCTGTGGTCGTGTGTTAGAACGAACAAACACACACACACACACCTCCCAGTCCCTGGGCTGTGGTCGTGTGTTAGGACGAACAAAAAAAACACACACACACACCTCCCAGTCCCTGGGCTGTAGTCGTGTGTTAGGACGAACGAACACACACACACACACCTCCCAGTCCCTGGGCTGTGGTCATGTGTTAGGACGAACAAACACACACACACACACACCTCCCAGTCCCTGGGCTGTGGTCGTGTGTTAGGACGAACACACACACACCTCCCAGTCCCTGGGCTGTGGTCGTGTGTTAGGACGAACACACACACACACACACCTCCCAGTCCCTGGGCTGTGGTCGTGTGTTAGGATGAACAAACACACACACACCTCCCAGTCCCTGGGCTGTGGTCGTGTGTTAGGACGAACACACACACACACACACACCTCCCAGTCCCTGGGCTGTGGTTGTGTGTTAGTACTAACACACACACACCTCCCAGTCACTGGGCTGTGGTCGTGTGTTAGGACGAACAAACACACACACACACACCTCCCAGTCCCTGGGCTGTGGTCATGTGTTAGGACGAACAAACACACACACACACACTCCTCCCAGTTCCTGGGCTGTGGTCGTGTGTTAGGACAGAACAAACACACACACACACACACTCCTCCCAGTTCCTGGGCTGTGGTCGTGTGTTAGGACGAACACACACACACACCTCCCAGTCCCTGGGCTGTGGTCGTGTGTTAGGACGAACACACACACACACACACACACACACACACACACACACACCTCCCAGTCCCTGGGCTGTGGTCGTGTGTTAGAACGAACAAACACACACACACAAACCTCACAGTTCCTGGGCTGTGGTCGTGTGTTAGGACGAACAAACACACACACACACACCTCCCAGTCCCTGGGCTGTGGTCGTGTGTTAGAGACACACACACACCTCCCAGTCCCTGGGCTGTGGTCGTGTGTTAGGGCGAACACACACACACACACCTCCCAGTCCCTGGGCTGTGGTCGTGTGTTAGGACGAACAAACACACACACACACACCTCCCAGTCCCTGGGCTGTAGTCGTGTGTTAGGACAGAACAAACACACACACACAAACCTCACAGTTCCTGGGCTGTGGTCGTGTGTTAGGGCAGACAAACACACACACACACACCTCCCAGTCCCTGGGCTGTGGTCGTGTGTTAGGACGAACACACACACACCTCCCAGTCCCTGGGCTGTGGTCGTGTGTTAGGACGAACACACACACACACCTCCCAGTCCCTGGGCTGTGGTCGTGTGTTAGGACGAACACACACACACCTCCCAGTCCCTGGGCTGTGGTCGTGTGTTAGGACGAACACACACACACCTCCCAGTCCCTGGGCTGTGGTCGTGTGTTAAGGCGAACAAACACACACACACACACCTCCCAGTCCCTGGGCTGTGGTCATGTGTTAGGACGAACAAACACACACACACACACACACACTCCTCCCAGTTCCTGGGCTGTGGTCGTGTGTTAGGACGAACAAACACACACACACACACACACTCCTCCCAGTTCCTGGGCTGTGGTCGTATGTTAGGACGAACACACACACACACACCTCCCAGTCCCTGGGCTGTGGTCGTGTGTTAGGACGAACACACACCTCCCAGTCCCTGGGCTGTGGTCGTGTGTTAGGACGAACACACACCTCCCAGTCCCTGGGCTGTGGTCGTGTGTTAGGACGAACACACACACACACCTCCCAGTCCCTGGGCTGTGGTTGTGTGTTAGGATGAACACACACACACCTCCCAGTCCCTGGGCTGTGGTCGTGTGTTAGAACGAACAAACACACACACACAAACCTCCCAGTTCCTGGGCTGTCGTGTGTTAGGACGAACAAACACACACACCTCCCAGTCCCTGGGCTGTGGTCGTGTGTTAGGACGAACACACACACACCTCCCAGTCCCTGGGCTGTGGTCGTGTGTTAGGACGAACACACACACACCTCCCAGTCCCTGGGCTGTGGTCGTGTGTTAGGACGAACAAACACACACACACACACCTCCCAGTCCCTGGGCTGTAGTCGTGTGTTAGGACGAACAAACACACACACACACACACACCTCCCAGTCCCTGGGCTGTGGTCATGTGTTAGGACGAACAAACACACACACACACACCTCCCAGTCCCTGGGCTGTGGTCGTGTGTTAGGACGAACACACACACACACACCTCCCAGTCCCTGGGCTGTGGTTGTGTGTTAGGACGAACACACACACACCTCCCAGTCACTGGGCTGTGGTCGTGTGTTAAGACGAACAAACACACACACACACACCTCCCAGTCCCTGGGCTGTGGTCATGTGTTAGGACGAACAAACACACACACACACACTCCTCCCAGTTCCTGGGCTGTGGTCGTGTGTTAGGTCGAACAAACACACACACACACACACTCCTCCCAGTTCCTGGGCTGTGGTCGTGTGTTAGGTCGAACAAACACACACACACACACACACTCCTCCCAGTTCCTGGGCTGTGGTCGTGTGTTAGGACGAACACACACACACACACACACACCTCCCAGTCCCTGGGCTGTGGTCGTGTGTTAGGACGAACACACACACACACACACACCTCCCAGTCCCTGGGCTGTGGTCGTGTGTTAGGACGAACAAACACACACACACCTCCCAGTCCCTGGGCTGTGGTCGTGTGTTAGGACGAACACACACACACCTCCCAGTCCCTGGGCTGTAGTCGTGTGTTAGGACGAACAAACACACACACACACACACACACACCTCCCAGTCCCTGGGCTGTGGTCATGTGTTAGGACGAACAAACACACACACACACACCTCCCAGTCCCTGGGCTGTGGTCGGTGTGTTAGGGCACACACACACCTCCCAGTCCCTGGGCTGTGGTCGTGTGTTAGGGCCAGGCACACACACACCTCCCAGTCCCTGGGCTGTGGTCGTGTGTTAAGGCAGAACAAACACACACACACACCTCCCAGTCCCTGGGCTGTGGTCGTGTGTTAGGACGAACACACACACACCTCCCAGTCACTGGGCTGTGGTCGTGTGTTAAGACGAACAAACACACACACACACACACACCTCCCAGTCCCTGGGCTGTGGTCATGTGTTAGGACGAACAAACACACACACACACACACACACACACACTCCTCCCAGTTCCTGGGCTGTGGTCGTGTGTTAGGACGAACACACACACACACACCTCCCAGTCCCTGGGCTGTGGTCATGTGTTAGGGCGAACAAACACACACACACACACACCTCCCAGTCCCTGGGCTGTGGTCGTGTGTTAGGACTAGGCTACACACACACACACACCTCCCAGTCCCTGGGCTGTGGTTGTGTGTTAGGGACACACACACACACCTCCCAGTCACTGGGCTGTGGTCGTGTGTTAAGACGAACAAACACACACACACACACCTCCCAGTCCCTGGGCTGTGGTCATGTGTTAGGACGAACAAACACACACACACACACACACACACACACACACTCCTCCCAGTTCCTGGGCTGTGGTCGTGTGTTAGGACGAATACACACACACACACCTCCCAGTCCCTGGGCTGTGGTCGTGTGTTAGGACGAACAAACACACACACACACACACACCTCCCAGTCCCTGGGCTGTGGTCGTGTGTTAGGGACAAACACACACACACACACCTCCCAGTCCCTGGGCTGTGGTTGTGTGTTAGGACGAACACACACACACCTCCCAGTCCCTGGGCTGTGGTTGTGTGTTAGGACGAACACACACACACCTCCCAGTCCCTGGGCTGTGGTCATGTGTTAGGACGAACAAACACACACACACACACACACACTCCTCCCAGTTCCTGGGCTGTGGTCGTGTGTTAGGACGAACAAACACACACACACACACACACACTCCTCCCAGTTCCTGGGCTGTGGTCGTGTGTTAGGACGAACACACACACACACCTCCCAGTCCCTGGGCTGTGGTCGTGTGTTAGGACGAACACACACACACCTCCCAGTCCCTGGGCTGTGGTCGTGTGTTAAGACGAACAAACACACACACACACCTCCCAGTCCCTGGGCTGTGGTCGTGTGTTAGGACGAACACACACACACCTCCCAGTCACTGGGCTGTGGTCGTGTGTTAAGACGAACAAACACACACACACCTCCCAGTCCCTGGGCTGTGGTCATGTGTTAGGACGAACAAACACACACACTCCTCCCAGTTCCTGGGCTGTGGTCGTGTGTTAGGACGAACAAACACACACACACACACACTCCTCCCAGTTCCTGGGCTGTGGTCGTGTGTTAGGACGAACACACACACACACACCTCCCAGTCCCTGGGCTGTGGTCATGTGTTAGGACGAACAAACACACACACACACACACACCTCCCAGTCCCTGGGCTGTGGTCGTGTGTTAGGACGAACGACACACACACACACCTCCCAGTCCCTGGGCTGTGGTTGTGTGTTAGGACGAACACACACACACCTCCCAGTCACTAGGCTGTGGTCGTGTGTTAAGACGAACAAACACACACACACACACCTCCCAGTCCCTGGGCTGTGGTCATGTGTTAGGACGAACAAACACACACACACACACACACACACACACACACACTCCTCCCAGTTCCTGGGCTGTGGTCGTGTGTTAGGACGAACAAACACACACACACACACACTCCTCCCAGTTCCTGGGCTGTGGTCGTGTGTTAGAGCAGAACACACACACACACACCTCCCAGTCCCTGGGCTGTGGTCGTGTGTTAGAACGAACAAACACACACGCCTCCCAGTCCCTGGGCTGTGGTCGTGTGTTAGGACAGGCACACACACACCTCCCAGTCCCTGGGCTGTGGTCGTGTGTTAGGACGAACACACACACACACACACCTCCCAGTCCCTGGGCTGTGGTCGTGTGTTAGGACGAACAAACACACACACACACACCTCCCAGTCCCTGGGCTGTAGTCGTGTGTTAGGACGAACAAACACACACACACACACACACCTCCCAGTCCCTGGGCTGTGGTCGTGTGTTAGGACGAACACACACACACACACCTCCCAGTCCCTGGGCTGTGGTTGTGTGTTAGGACGAACACACACACACCTCCCAGTCACTGGGCTGTGGTCGTGTGTTAAGACGAACAAACACACACACACACACCTCCCAGTCCCTGGGCTGTGGTCATGTGTTAGGACGAACAAACACACACACACACACACACACTCCTCCCAGTTCCTGGGCTGTGGTCGTGTGTTAGGTCGAACAAACACACACACACACACACTCCTCCCAGTTCCTGGGCTGTGGTCGTGTGTTAAGACGAACACACACACACACACACACCTCCCAGTCCCTGGGCTGTGGTCGTGTGTTAGGACGAACACACACACACACACACACACACACACCTCCCAGTCCCTGGGCTGTGGTTGTGTGTTAGGATGAACACACACACACCTCCCAGTCCCTGGGCTGTGGTCGTGTGTTAGGGACGAACAAACACACACACACCTCCCAGTCCCTGGGCTGTGTGGGTGTGTTAGGCAGCACACACACACCTCCCAGTCCCTGGGCTGTGGTCGTGGGTGTTAGGACTACACACACACCTCCCAGTCCCTGGGCTGTGGTGGGTGTGTTAGGGACGAACACACACACACACACCTCCCAGTCCCTGGGCTGTAGTCGTGTGTTAGGACGAACAAACACACACACACACACACACCTCCCAGTCCCTGGGCTGTGGTCATGTGTTAGGACGAACAAACACACACACACACACACCTCCCAGTCCCTGGGCTGTGGTCGTGTGTTAGGACAGGCTACACACACACCTCCCAGTCCCTGGGCTGTGGTCGTGTGTTAAGACGATCAAACACACACACACACACCTCCCAGTCCCTGGGCTGTGGTCGTGTGTTAGGAGGAACACACACACACCTCCCAGTCACTGGGCTGTGGTCGTGTGTTAAGACGAACAAACACACACACACACACCTCCCAGTCCCTGGGCTGTGGTCATGTGTTAGGACGAACAAACACACACACACACTCCTCCCAGTTCCTGGGCTGTGGTCGTGTGTTAGGACGAACAAACACACACACACACACACACTCCTCCCAGTTCCTGGGCTGTGGTCGTGTGTTAGGACGAACACACACACACCTCCCAGTCCCTGGGCTGTGGTTGTGTGTTAGGATGAACACACACACACCTCCCAGTCCCTGGGCTGTGGTCGTGTGTTAGAACGAACAAACACACACACACACTCCTCCCAGTTCCTGGGCTGTGGTCGTGTGTTAGGACGAACACACACACACACCTCCCAGTCCCTGGGCTGTGGTTGTGTGTTAGGATGAACACACACACACCTCCCAGTCCCTGGGCTGTGGTCGTGTGTTAGAACGAACAAACACACACACACAAACCTCCCAGTCCCTGGGCTGTGGTCGTGTGTTAGGAGGAACACACACACACCTTCCAGTCACTGGGCTGTGGTCGTGTGTTAAGACGAACAAACACACACACACACACCTCCCAGTCCCTGGGCTGTGGTCATGTGTTAGGACGAACAAACACACACACACACTCCTCCCAGTTCCTGGGCTGTGGTCGTGTGTTAGGACGAACAAACACACACACACACACACTCCTCCCAGTTCCTGGGCTGTGGTCGTGTGTTAGGACGAACACACACACACACCTCCCAGTCCCTGGGCTGTGGTTGTGTGTTAGGATGAACACACACACACCTCCCAGTCCCTGGGCTGTGGTCGTGTGTTAGAACGAACAAACACACACACACAAACCTCCCAGTTCCTGGGCTGTGGTCGTGTGTTAGGACGAACAAACACACACACACACACACCTCCCAGTTCCTGGGCTGTGGTCGTGTGTTAGGACGAACACACACACACCTCCCAGTCCCTGGGCTGTGGTCGTGTGTTAAGACGATCAAACACACACACACACACCTCCCAGTCCCTGGGCTGTGGTCGTGTGTTAGGACGAACACACACACACCTCCCAGTCACTGGGCTGTGGTCGTGTGTTAAGACGAACAAACACACACACACACACACCTCCCAGTCCCTGGGCTGTGGTCATGTGTTAGGACGAACAAACACACACACACACTCCTCCCAGTTCCTGGGCTGTGGTCGTGTGTTAGGATGAACAAACACACACACACACACACACACTCCTCCCAGTTCCTGGGCTGTGGTCGTGTGTTAGGACGAACACACACACACACACACACACCTCCCAGTCCCTGGGCTGTGGTTGTGTGTTAGGATGAACACACACACACCTCCCAGTCCCTGGGCTGTGGTCGTGTGTTAGAACGAACAAACACACACACACAAACCTCCCAGTTCCTGGGCTGTGGTCGTGTGTTAGGACGAACAAACACACACGCCTCCCAGTCCCTGGGCTGTGGTCGTGTGTTAGGACGAACACACACACACCTCCCAGTCCCTGGGCTGTGGTCGTGTGTTAGGGCACACACACACACACACCTCCCAGTCCCTGGGCTGTGGTCGTGTGTTAGGACAAACAAACACACACACACACACCTCCCAGTCCCTGGGCTGTAGTCGTGTGTTAGGACGAACAAACACACACACACACACACCTCCCAGTCCCTGGGCTGTGGTCATGTGTTAGGACAAACAAACACACACACACACACACCTCCCAGTCCCTGGGCTGTGGTCGTGTGTTAGGACGAACACACACACACACACCTCCCAGTCCCTTGGCTGTGGTTGTGTGTTAGGACGAACACACACACACCTCCCAGTCACTGGGCTGTGGTCGTGTGTTAAGACGAACAAACACACACACACACCTCCCAGTCCCTGGGCTGTGGTCATGTGTTAGGACGAACAAACACACACACACACACACACACACTCCTCCCAGTTCCTGGGCTGTGGTCGTGTGTTAGGACGAACACACACACACACACCTCCCAGTCCCTGGGCTGTGGTTGTGTGTTAGGATGAACACACACACACCTCCCAGTCCCTGGGCTGTGGTCGTGTGTTAGAACGAACAAACACACACACACAAACCTCCCAGTCCCTGGGCTGTGGTCGTGTGTTAGGATGAATAAACACACACACCTCTCAGTCCCTGGGCTGTGGTCGTGTGTTAGAACGAACAAACACACACACACACACACCTCCCAGTCCCTGGGCTGTGGTCGTGTGTTAGGACGAACAAACACACACACACACACACCTCCCAGTCCCTGGGCTGTGGTCGTGTGTTAGAACGAACAAACACACACACACACACACCTCCCAGTCCCTGGGCTGTGGTCGTGTGTTAGGACGAACAAACACACACACACACACCTCCCAGTCCCTGGGCTGTGGTCGTGTGTTAGGACGAACAAACACACACACACACCTCCCAGTCCCTGGGCTGTAGTCGTGTGTTAGGACGAACAAACACACACACACACACACACACCTCCCAGTCCCTGGGCTGTGGTCATGTGTTAGGACGAACAAACACACACACACACACCTCCCAGTCCCTGGGCTGTGGTCGTGTGTTAGGACGAACACACACACACCTCCCAGTCCCTGGGCTGTGGTCGTGTGTTAGGACGAACACACACACACACCTCCCAGTCCCTGGGCTGTGGTCGTGTGTTAGGACAAACACACACACACACAGATCTCCCAGTCCCTGGGCTGTGGTTGTGTGTTAGGACGAACACACACACACCTCCCAGTCACTGGGCTGTGGTCGTGTGTTAAGACGAACAAACACACACACACCTCCCAGTCCCTGGGCTGTGGTCGTGTGTTAGAACGAACAAGCACACACATACCTCCCAGTCCCTGGGCAGAAGACATAGTTATAAGGGTATGGTTGCGACTGGAGAACAAATTATAATGTGAGGGATAAGCAAGCGTTTTACGACAGTGACAAACAATAGCTCGTCTGTTTTTATTGGTGTGGGTTGTTTGTGTACCGGTATGGTGGGGCTGATATGTCCCGCTTTGAAGGGATTGTCAAGTTCTGCTCTGTTCAAAGGTTTTATTAACAGCTAAATAAGTCTTCCCAGTTTTTGACTGAAATGTCTCTATTGTTCTACAGTGAATGAAATAGTTGTTTTTGGTACTGGTTTGTATGTGCACAAATTTTTTATCAAAGACTGACATTTGTAATTTCTACAGTACATTTAATCTCTGTATTGGCCAGCACACTACTGGTCTGGATAATATTCTGAAATATTTCATATGAGGTTTGGAGTTGATTTTTATGACTGTTGGAAATTAAACAGTTTTTGCCAATATACTAAATCCTCCTGAATAACTCTTGGATATGAAGAATAGGGCTCTGCCAATGGTTATGTATTACTGTGTGTGTGTGTGTGTGTGTGTTAATGTACATGTTGTCTCTGTCTCCAGGTATGCTGCTGGTGACTGCAGACACCCTGGGCCATGACTTCCATGTGTTCCAGGTCCTCACACACCCCTGGGCCTCCAACCAGTCTGCTGTCCACCACCTCTACACACTACACCGCGGAGAGACTGAGGCCAAGGTAATATCCATCATACACTCACTGACGCCTACTTATCCCCTGTAAATAATACACATTTTAGTAATTCAGCACTGAGGTGGTTTCTGAACAGGGCCACCCATAGCTGTTTACTGGGTGTGCTCTGGCAGCAGCATCTAAACCAAGCCTTTGATCCTCTGTAGTGTATGTTTGCCTGTGTTGTGTCTAAACACTGTCAGATAGACAACACTAGGCTTCATCAGACTGTACAGCTGAAAGGAAGAGTCATTTTATGCCTCTGATCAGACACAGTTCTGTAGCATGGCCTCACTGGTTCCAGAAGTACATGGGGGGGAAACGGACGGGGGAAACGGTCAGTGTGCATGTGTGTGACCACTACAGCTTCAACGTCATTTCCTCAAGACATTGTTAGGAAGGGTAAAACACTATTAGGCTAGAGGATCTGAGTTGAGTGTTTATGTGCGTGTGTGTGAGCGGATAAGAACCCAAACAGGGTGGGGTGTGACCCAGGCAGCTCTGTAATTGATGTGAAGGAAGATTTAGAAACAAGCAAGGCCTCATTGCCTCTCACTTGACTGCAGCACCAGATTCTTCACAGCTGTGGAATCACAGCCTTCCAGCCATCAATTAATCGGCGTCCAAAGCAAACACATTTTCAAAAGCTGAAACAATTTGTAAGACAAATAGGGCATGGCGAGTTTCAAACAACATTCACTATGGCTCATTCAATAAAGACTGCTGCATGTTTTCTTCTTGTCCCTAGCTAACAGTGCTCTCTGTCTCTCTCTCTTCTCTCTCTTTGGTGAAAATCTAATATTTTGAGTTGGTAGGAGAGATGACCCCCTTTGACATTACACTTTCTTCCCCTCATCCCCGGCTAATCACATTGTGAGGCTGTGCAGAGCCTCCTTTGAGGAATGGCCACCATTAAAGCTCTCCCTCTGTAGTTGTGGCTGCTGCTGCCGCTGAATGTCAGCTGAGGCCTTGCTTATGGAGCGCGCACACAGCCTCAGTGGCGTGTAAGGAGATTTATTTGACCCAAGTCAAGGGACGCAGCATCCTGTATTTTCCCTCTACAGCATGCAGGCCTGTTATATAGAATCACAGTTTATGCAGCACTTCTGGCAATCCAAATTGTAGGTTTAGTCCCATGAGATAAAAGTCTAGTGTTCTCTCCCATCGGGCCATCACTCCAATATAGAGGATTAAGATTGAATCTTACTACACCGGCTCTGACGTTCGTTGGATGTGGCAGGGTTTGAAAACTATTACAGACTACAAAGGGAAACCCAGACATGGGCTGCCCAGTGACGCGAGCCTACCAGACGAGCTAAATGCCTTTTATGCTCACTTTGAGGCAAGCAACACTGAAGCATGCACGAGAGCACCAGCTGTTCTGTGTGATAACGCTCTCGGTAGCCGATGTGAGCAAGACCTTTAAACAGGTCAACATTCACAAAGCCGCAGGGCCAAACCTATTACCAGGATGTGTACTCAAAGCATGCACTGTGTACTCAAAGCATGCACGGACCAACTGGCAAGTATCTTCACTGACATTTTCAACCTCTCCCTGACCGAGTCTGTAATACCTACATGTTTCAAGCAGACCACCATAATCCCTGTGCCCAAGGAAGCGAAGGTAACCTGCCTAAATGATTACCACCCCGTAGCACTCACGTCGGTAGCCATTAAGTGCTTTAAAAGGCTGGTCATGGCTCACATCACCAGCATCCTCCCGGATACCCTATACCCACTCCAATTCGCATACCGCCCCAGCAGATCCCCAGATGACGCACTCCACGCTGCCCTTTCCCTCCTGGACAAAAGGAACACCTATGTGAGAATGCTCTTCATTGTCTACAGCTCAGCGTTCAACACCATAGTGCCCACGAAGATCATCACAAAGCTAAGGACCCTGGGACTAAACTCCTTCCTCTGCAACTGGATCCTGGACTTCCTGACAGGCCGCCCCCAGGTGGTAAGGGTAGGCAACAACACGTCTGCCACGCTGATCCTCAACACTGGGGTCCCTCAGGGGTGTGTACTTAGTCCCCTCCTGTACTCCCTGTTCACCCACGACTGCATGGCCAAACACAACTTCAACACCATCATTAAGTTTGCTGACGACACAACAGTGGTAGGCCTGATCACCGACAACGACTAGACAGTCTATAGGGAGGAGGTCAGAGAACTGGCAGTGTGGTGCTAGGACAACAACCTCTCCCTTAATGTGAGCAAGACTAAGGAGCTGATCTTGGACTACAGGAAAAGGCAGGCCGAAAAGGCGGGCTGAACAGGCCCCCATTAGCATCAACGCGGCTGTAGTGGAGCTGGTCAAGAGTTTCAAGTTCCTTGGTGTCCACATCACCAACAATCTACACCAAGACAGTTGTGAAGAGGGCACGACAAAACCTTTTCCCCCTCAGGAGACTGAAAAGATTTGGCATGGGTCCCCAGATCCTCAAAAAGTTATACAGCTGCACCATCGAGAGCATCCTGACCGATTGCATCACCACCTGGTATGGCAACTGCTCGGCATCTGACTGTAAGGCGCTACAGAGGGTAGTGCGTACAGCCCAGTACGTCACTGGGGCCAAGCTTCCTGCAATCAAGGACCTACACTACTGTTAAAAAGTTTGGGGCCACTTAGAAATGTACTTGTTTTTGAAATACATTTTTTTTTTTAATTGTCTGTTAAAGTAACATCAAATTGATCAGAAATACAGTGTAGACATTGTTAATGTTGTAAATTAACCCGCAAAACACCAGTCTCAATGTCAACAGTTAAGAGGCGACTCCGGGATGCTGGCTTTCTTGGCAGAGTTCCTCTGTCCAGTGTCTGTGTTCTTTTGCCCATCTTAATCTTTTCTTTTTATTGGCCAGTCTGAGATATGGCTTTTTTGCAACTCTGCTAGAAGGCCAGCATCCCGGAGTCGCCTCTTCACTGTTGACGTTGAGACTGGTGTTTTGCAGGTTAATTTACAACATTAACAATGTCTACACTGTATTTCTGATCAATTTGATGTTTAGACTGGTGTTTTGCGGGTGCTATTTAATGAAGCTGCCAGTGAGGCGTGTTTCTCAAACCAGACACTCTAATGTACTTGTCTTCTTGCTCAGTTGTGCACCGGGGCCTCCCACTCCTCTTTCTATTCTGGTTAGAGTCAGTTTGCGTTGTTCTGTGAAGGGAGTAGTACACAGCGTTGTACGAGATCTTCAGTTTCTTGGCAATTTTTGCATGGAATAGCCTTCATTTCTCAGAACAAGAATGACGAGTTTCAGAAGAAAGTTATTTGTTTCTGGCCATTTTAAGTGATGGTTGCTGATAATGGGCCTCTGTACGCCTATGTAGATATTCCGTAGATATTTCCAGCAACAATAGTCATTTACCACATTAACAATGTCTACACTGTATTTTTTATCAATTTTATGTTATTTTAATGGACAAAAAATGTGCTTTACTTTCAAAAACAAGGACATTTCTAAGTGACCCCAAACTTTTGAACGGTGGTGTATATAATAGGTGGTGTCAGAGGAAAGACCATAAAATTGTCAGAGACTCCAGTCACCCAAGTCATAGACTTTCTCTGCTACCGCACGGCAAGCAGTACCGGAGCGCCCCCCGACCCCCCTTTTGTTTTGTACACTGCTGCTACTCGCGGTTTATTATCTATACATAGTCACTTCACCCCTACCTACATGTACAAAATACCTCAAACCTGTACCCCCACACGCTGACTCGGTCCGGTACCCCCTGAATATAGCCTCGTTACTGTGTTACTTAATTATTATTTTTTTTACTTTAGTTTATTTGGTAAATATTTTCTTAACTCTTCTTGAACTGCAATGTTGTTTAGGGCTTGTAAGTAAGCAGTTCACGGTAAGGTCTACACTAGTTGTATTCGGCGCATATGTACTTCTATTGGTTTGTAAGATACTTGTATTTCTGTTGGTATTTTTGCCCCATTTAGTCTATTTCTATGGATATTTCTTCTCTTATTAATGTACTCTCATATGTTTAGCTTAGCAGCCGTTCCAGGGCAAAAAGTGTATTTTTTGTTGGCAACTTGTTCTATTTACTTTAGCAGAACTAATATTTATCTGTGGAGAGCTTGGACCCTAGCTGCCTGTCCCGCTAGTGTCATGTTTGGACCAGAGCACTGATCTAGGCTTTGCTTCGACCTTGTGTGTGCGAGCACACACACACACTCACCCATGCAAACTCCTCCGCGGACACACACAGGATTGTAATGGGCTGGTTAATGTGTGACTTATAACGGCAGGTCCTGCTGCCTGGCTGTGTGTTACTAGCTTTGATCCTGCTGTTGTAAACACTGTAGAGACGACAGCAGAGAGAGAGAGCAGGCCGTAGGGCACAGAGGTTATCTCTTACACAGCATACAATGCCGGAAATGCAAATGGTGATGTAGCAAGGTGGGTGGACGCAGCTCTTATCTATCTGGACTGACTGACTGGGCTGGCCTCGCTCCGACTCACCACACACACACTGACACACACACACACTGACACACACACACACTGACATACACACTGACACACTCACACACACACACACGGAGACACACACACTGATACACACACTGACACAGTCAACCCAGGTAAACAGGCATGGCTCTGATAGCGACAGGAGGGTTTCTCAGTAATAGGGCCGTAGGTAGTTTGAAACCTGTTTAAACTGGAGAACACTCAGTGACCAGGCAGGTCAGGGTGTTTTGTATGGTCAGTTTTCTTGCTCTGGGTGTCTATTTTTGTTTTTAGATTTCCATTGTTTTCTGCACCTTTTCCTTTTCTTTTTGGTCTGTTTTCCTTTTACTGTCTCTCTGTCTCTCAGGATTCCTGTCATTCCATTGTAGTTCCTGCTATGTGACAGTAACTCTAATATAACTTATCAGTGTTACTAATAGAGACCGAGACACTTTGAACACTTCTATGTCTGTCTGTGTGTGACATCTCTACTGTGTCTCCCCTCTACGACAACATGTCTGCTCATCTCACCCATACACACACTTCTGTTCTGAATGTTCTTGATTGTTCAGTATGATTAAGTAAGGGACTTCACCCAACTTCTGCTATTGTTGGAAAGTTTGTATCCTACAAAATAGGGGGAGAGGACAATGTTATCCTGATCAAGAATGTACCCCCTCCCCATATGGGCTTTAATCACAGCTAGGCAGAGCTTAGCTGAAACTACCCCTCTATCCTTGTCTGTGCATACAAACTGGTATGTGTCTGGTATGTGAAGGATGTCCCATTAACTGTAATTGCTGAGGACAATTACCCAGCCAACCTGTGCCATGGCCACAGATGAAACACACAGACACAGGTAGACAGATTTCACAGTGGAAAAGATAAACCTCTCTTTTGCTCAGGATGAATACTTTATTTTATGTCTGTCCGTCCCTCTCGCCACCTCTGTCTTTATCTCTCTCTGTCTCTGTCTCTCTCTCTCTCTCTCTCTCTCTCTCTCTCTCTCTCGTTCTCTCGTGTCTGACATAGTTGTGTAGATGCTATCTGTTGGAGTGTTTGCTCTGTGAGCTGACTGTGTGTGTAGCTCTTGAGGCCACAGGAGAGAAAGACCTTAACTGTCTTCTGCAGACCGACTGTTGGGCTGTCTTTACCAAAGACTTAAATACATTACCACCAAACCCTCAACAACCCTCCAGATACAGTTGAAGTCGGAAGTTTACATACACCTTAGCCAAATATATTTAAATTCAGTTTTTCACAATTCCTGACATTTAATCCCAGTAAAAATTCCCTGTCTTAGGTCAGTTAGGATCACCACTTTATTTTAAGAATGTGAAATGTCAGAATAATAGAAGAGAGAATGATTTATTTCAGCTTTTATTTCTTTCATCACATTCCCAGTTGGTCAGAAGTTTACATACACTCAATTAGTATTTGGTAGCATTGCCTTTAAGTTGTTTACTTTGGGTCAAATGTTTCGGTTAGCCTTCCACAAGCTTCCCGCAATAAGTTGGGTGAATTTTGGCCCATTCCTCCTGACAGAGCTGGTGTAACTGAGTTAGGTTTGTAGTTCTCCTTGCTCGCACACGCTTTTTCAGTTCTGCCCACAAATTTTCTATAGGATTGAGGTCAGAGCTTTGTGATGGCTACTCCAATACCATGACTTTGATGTCCTTAAGCCGTTTTGCCACAACTTTGGAAGTATGCTTGGGGTCATTGTCCATTTGGAAGACCCACCAAGCTTTAACTTCCTGACAGATGTCTTGAGATGTTGCTTCAATATATCCACATTATTTTCCTTCCTCATGATGCCATCTATTTTGTGAAGTGCAACAAGTCCCTCCTGCAGCAAAGCACCCCCACAACATGATGCTGCCATCCCCGTGCTTCACAGTTGGGATGCTGTTCTTCGGCTTGCAAGCCTCCCCCTTTTTCCTCCAAACATAACAATGGTCATTATGGCCAAACAGCTCTATTTTTGTTTCATCAGACCAGAGGACATTTCTCCAAAAAGTACGATCTTTGTCCCCTTGTGCAGTTTCAAACCGTAGTCAGTTTTTTTGGGGCGGTTTTGGAGCCGTGGCTTCTTCCTTGCTGAGCGGCCTTTCAGGTTATGTCGATATAGGACTCGTTTTACTGTGGATATAGATACTTTTGTACCTGTTTCATCCAGCATCTTCACAAGGTCCTTTGCTGTTGTTCTGGGATTGATTTGTACTTTTTGCACCAAAGTACGTTCATCTCTAGGAGACAGAATGCTTCTCCTTCCTGAGAGGTATGACGGCTGCGTGGTCCCATGGTATTTATATTTGCGTACTATTGTTTGTACAGATGAACATGGAACCTTCAGGCATTTGTAAATTGCTCTCCAGGATGAAACAGACTTGTGGAGGTCTACAATTGTTTTTCTGAGCTCTTGACTGATTTCCTTTGATTTCCCCATGATGTCAAGCAAAGCGGCACGGAGTTTGAAGGTAGGCCTTGAAATACATCCGCAGGTACACCTCCAATTGACTCAAGTTATGTCAATCAGAAGCTTCTAAAGCCATAACATCCTTTTCTGGAATTTTCCAAGCTGTTTAAAGGCAACGTCAACTTAGTGTATGTAAACTTCTGACCCACTGGAATTGTGATACAGTGAATTATAAGTGAAATAATCTGTCTGTAAACAATTGTTGGAAAAATGACTTGCCATGCACAAAGTAGATGTCCTAACCGACTTGCCAAAGCTATGTTTTGTTTACATGAAATTTGGGGAGTGGTTGAAAAACGAGTTTTAATGACTCCAACCTAAGTGTATGTAAACTTCCGACTTCAGCTGTACCTCCTTTCAAATGGTCATCTGATATTTTCTATTCAGTGGTCAGTCCAACCATTGGTTTGGTTTTGCTGTAAGGTCAACTACTTATACGTTGTGTTACTGTCAAGAAGATCAGCTGATCAACTTTCTCCCTCTATCTCTCTCTGCCTGTCTGTGCCCCCCAGGTCCAGGACATCTGTTTCAGCCAGGACAGTCGCTGGGTGGTGATCAGCACACTGCGTGGCACCTCCCATGTCTTTCCCATCAACCCCTACGGTGGCGCGCCATGTTCCCGCACACACATGTCCCCCCGCGTGGTCAACCGCATGTCCCGCTTTCAGAAGAGTGCAGGGCTGGAGGAGATAGAGAATGAACTGAACAGCAAGCAGGCTGGAGGAGGGAGATGCAGCCCCATCCCTGGGCTCTCCAGCAGCCCCTCGGGGTCCCCACTACACAGTAAGGATAGAGGACACACACTCGTGCACACAGATGCACAGGCACCAAGCACAGAGCAACATCTCACTCATCCTCTTACTATTGCACAGTACATAAAACCTCACAATACGCAGCATATGTTGTGACATGGCTATAGCTGATATGTTAGGTGTGGCAACACACACAGTTCTTCAGACAGCGGCGGCTCCAGTTCCAGTAAGTGACAACAACCGCTGACTGGCTGTCACCTGAATAGACCTTGTTCTATGACCTAGGACTATGACCTGTCTGTTACAACCTTGGTCCTGTTGGTCAAGCACCCATGAAGCTGCCCGGCCTGGCTGGCACACAAACACACTATACACACTACCACCGACGCGTGGGCACACACACTCACTCATATGCAAACAAAAACCTGTTGACATATACTCATCAGCAAGTTCACAGAGAAAAATCACAGTTCAGGGTTGAGGCTGTTTGCAGATCTTCTCAGTTTGCCCTCCCTCTCACTGTCAGGGCATCAGTCATCTATCTCTCTCCCACTCTCTGCAGCCGTGGCGCCCTGACTTCCCCTCTCCCTTCCTAGCCTATTGTCAGCCCCAGACCCCCCACTACTCTGTTTGTGTGGCTTCTCTTCCCCAGGCTCTGTATTAATGACCACTGTCAGATCACTTCCCCAACAGTTAAAACAATGTTAGAAGGACGTTCAAGCCAGGCCAGAGTGACGTCAAGCCCAGGGAATGTACTGCCGCCGCGGCTTGTCTTGTTCTGGATCTAGAGGGAAAAAGTGGAGAGAAGGAAATGGAAAGGGAGGGAGGAGAAAAAGGAGTGAAAGAGGGAGAAATAAATTATGAAAGAGAAGGAAAACAAAATATGGAGGGAGAGTGAAAGAGTTCAGCTTTTGTAGTGGCAGTGAATGGAGGGAGAGGGTAGCAAGAGACTCATAAATCACACTCCATTTTCAAAGGAGGGCTTTAGAGCCACCTGTCAACAATTAGTCTCTTCACTGATACGTGTGTGTGTGTGTGTGCGCGCCCCCCCCCCGGGATGGCAGACGGCTATATAAATGTTACAGCGTAAAGAAAGACTAAAATACCACTGTCTGAGGCGATAGGTTTTAAGTTTTCAGGACTTTTATATTTACAGCGTATCTGTTCCTTTTTATGGACCTTGTGAGTCTGTGATGAAGTTAGCCAGGAATCTGGGGGCTGGGTTTTGGAGATGTCATTCTCTGTGTGGTGTTGGAGATGGTGTGTGAGTTTGTAGGGGGAGAGTCTAAATCACACATTGGCAATTTTAACATGAACATCTTGGTGGGGCAAACTCATCCATTTTTTCTTTTTACACATGCCAGCAAAGCCACTACTCAACACAAAACAATAGATTAATGACATTATAACAGTGACGAACGGTGCCCGCAAACTGTTAGGGCCTACATAAAGCTGTCCCAACAGCAGAACTTTCTTTTTAGCACCATGGAGTGAATCCTTACCACCGCTACACCTGGCTATCAGTGGAGCCTTGTCTGGCAGCGAAACAGTTCATACAGCCTCAATTACTGCCTTTAAAAAAAAACATAGCTCATATGGCTGACTTGCTTAAACAAATGTGTTTCCTACTGACAATTTAGATGTACAATTTCGATGAAGACATTAATAAGCGAGCTAAGAATGACGAAGTCAATATGACTGTTCAGCACTTTTGAAATGTACAGTGACAGAATTCAGAACATCAGCCGTTCTTACAGTATTCGTCCTGTACACCAAGTCAGAACCGTAGGATAAATAAAGGGGGCATATAAGCAGAGAATATTTTATGATTACGTTTCTCTAATACAGGCTATAGGCTACATGTGCACCGCCAAGTCAGAACAGTAGGCTTTAGGAGGGGGAAAGGGACCAAATTATTAGGGTGCAGCACATGCGCATACTAACAGCTTACTATACAACATACACTTAGTATTACTTTCTCAGCTACAGTATACATATCTCCCTGGCATACTACATCATTTATGCAGCAGCATACAATACATTTTTGGACCTTATTGTGCTGTTCTTTCTTGAACAGGAAGGTGGCGTGGCAGTCCTTCGTGGGCAAATTTTGTTATCAAGCTTTGTCATCAAAGTCTGTCATTCTGGATTTATGGTGCTTTCAAGACAACTGGGAACTCTGGAAAAAAAACAAGGTTGAATCATGACGTCAGTGATCTTCAGGTCGGAGCTCTAGAAAGAGGCCTGAGTTCCCGACTTGGAATTACGAGTTGGATGACCGTTCAAAACTTATTTTTCCAGTCAGAGCTAGTTTTTTTGAGTTCCCAGTTGTCTTGAACTCACTGAAGTCTGAGATTTCCCAGTTCCGAGTTCGTTGTTTTGAACGCGGCAGAAGTCATGCTGGATTGACAGCATGGCCAATGTATTCAATCTTTTCTGGCCCATGGTGTTGAATGTTTATCCATTTAAGCTTGGAAAAGAGACCCTTAAACCCAGACTTGGACCACACACCCACTCCACTGAATAGCAGGCTGGTGATTGCTTTGTAGTGCTTGCAGTTAGCCACTGATTCCTTCCAATGGCCGATGAGCACCGATACGTTATCTATAATTTCTCTTCATATGACAAGGATTGAAAAGGATTTGCCAGTAGATTGTCGACTTGATTAATGATGATGACTGCTTTCTAGCTAATATTTTGAAAGTATGATGTTGGCATGATTTGACATCACTTTATCTAAGGCCAATGACCTTGAGCCTTCATGGATGGGCATTTTTAATGTAACTCTATGGCAGCACCCAAGGGGCTTGAATTTGAGCTCTCCCTGTAGATTTTGCGGTGACATGGTGTCCCCGTGAATGACAAAATACATTACCGACCGCTACGCTCCGTGTTTTCCTCTGGCTGCCCCACCACAACAGAAAGCACTGAGCTAGGCTGAAACACCATCATTTTGGAGCTGCCTTAATCAAGAAAGCAAAAAAGAGATGTTTGTATGCGGCTTTATTAACCCAAAGATTTTTTTACCTTGTTTTCAAACTAATATGTGACATGTATTAATGCCAAAATAACATGCCAAACAGGCAACCCCCCAAAAATATTTGAAAATATTTTTTTAGCTAAACAGGTTGGGCTCAAAACAGGTGGGGCTCAGCCCCAACTGCCCTGAGGGACGGGCCGCCACTGGACCCACACACACTCTCTGCTGTGTCACGTTGGTTCAGTTAATGTTTCTTACAGGCAGGCAACCCAATTCTGATATTTTTTTAAACTAGATTCAGCCGCGGGCCAATTCTTTCTTGAGCGGATGGTCGGGGGGCCAGAACATATTTTTTATTTTCTTTAGACTCCAAATTGACCGCAAGAAGGCTAAACAGATATAATATTTGGCTAAAACATCATAATTTCAAACCTTGATTACATTTGGGTACATTGTCTTGTGTAGGGTGCTGTCTGTCAGATGGGATGTTAAAGTGGGTGTCCTGACGCGCTGTGGTCAATCAAAATTCCATGCCGCTTATTGTAAGAGTAGGGGTGTTCACCCCGGTGTCATGGCTAAATTCCCAACCTGGCCACATTACATCATGGCCACCTAATCATCCCCCTCATTCCTAATTGGCATATATGACTCCTCACCTCTCCACCTGATAGCTGATGTGTGGTGAGAGTTCTGTCACAAAAAAAGGTTGCCGAGCATCACTGAGATGGGTGCAGCTCATTGATAGTGGATGAGGTGAGTTTCCCCCTACTATGTAAAGCGCTTTGAGTACCTCAGTTGGTAGAAAAGTTCTATATAAATCCAATCAATTATTATCAATTATTATCACATATGTCTCTCTATTATGAGTGGGAATACTTCAGAACATATTTCTAAAGTGTAAATCACTTTCCTGGTATGTTTACTGTCTTTTATGCCCAACAATAACAATTGAACAAACAACATATTATTATGTTTTTGCTCAGAAAACATGAGGGGCCAAATGAAACCACCCAGGGGTCAAATTCGGCCCGCCAGTTGGGGAGCCCTGCTCTAGGTGTTAATGTAGCCCATGTGGACAGACGCTGGTTTGTGTTACATAAAAACAACACCTCCAGTATAACAGTTGTGAATGGCTGTAAGGGATGGCTGTTTAACCTTAGTGGGTCTCTGTCTGTAGTGTAGTAAAGCAGGGTTGAGATGTTCCAACATGTATCCATTGCTACGTTTTGATCTGACCAGACCCGACTCCATGAACAAGTGATGTGCTTTAAGACTTCAAATGCTTTTTCTATTGTCTGCATCCATCATTCGTACGGCAGACTTTAGATCCGTGGTCACCAACTGGTTGATCATGATCGACTAGTGGTACTCCAAGGCATTCCTAGTCGATCACCAAACATTTCTGTAAAAAAAAACAAGATAAATCCTGGTGTTCCTATTATTTTAATTATTTTCATGATTCTTCTTCTGTGTTAAAATAGTGGTCCGGAAACAAACGTTTCAGGTGCATGCCGCCACCTACTGTGCTGGAGTGTGTGGTCGATCACGGTTTACATTATTAATTTTGTGCCCATTTCATTGATCGTCTTTGAGATATTTTTACAACTTGATTGGAGTCCACCTGTTGTAAATTCAAATGATTGGACATGATTTGGAAAGGCACACGCCTGTCTATATGAGGTCCCACAGTTGACAGTCCATGTCAGAGCAAAAACCAAGCCATGAGGTCGAAGGAATTGTCCATAGAGCTCAGAGACAGGATTGTGTCTGGTGAAGGGTACCAAAACATTTATGCGGCATTGAACGTCCCCAAGAACACAGTGGCCTCCATTCTTAAATTGTAGAATTTATATTCTGGTTAGAGCCAGTTTGCGCTGTTCTGTGAAGGGAGTAGTACACAGCGTTGTATGAGGTCTTCAGTTTCTTGGCAATTTCTCGCATGGAATAGCCTTCATTTCTCAGAACAAGAATAGACTGACGAGTTTCAGAAGAATGTTCTTTGTTTCTGGCCATTTTGAACCCACAAATGCTGATGCTCCAGATACTCAACTAGTCTAAAGAAGGCCAGTTTTATTGCTTCTTTAATCAGAACAACAGTTTTCAGCTGTGCTAACATAATTGCAAAATGGTTTTCTAATGATCAATTCGCCTTTTAAAATGATAAGCTTGGATTAGCTAACACAACGTGCCATTGGAACACAGGAGTGATGGTTGCTGATAATGGGCCTCTGTACGCCTATGTAGATATTCCATAAAAAATTGCCGTTTCCAGCTACAATGGTCATTTACAACATTCACAATTGTCTACACTGTATTTCTGATTAATTTGATGTTATTTTAATGGACAAAAAAAATGATTTTCTTTCAAAAACAAGGACATTTCTAAGTGACCCCAAACTTTTTAACGGTAATGTGTGTTTTTATAAATTGTTACAAATTCATTAAAAAAAAAATATATACAGTATATACAGTACCAGTCAAAAGTTTGGACACACCTACTCATTCAAGGGTTTGTCTTTATTTTACTATTTTCTACATAGTAGAATAATAGTGAAGACATCAAAACTATGAAATAACACATATGGAATCATGTAGTAACCAAAAAAGTGTTAAACAAATCAAAATATATTTTAGATTCTTCAAAGTAGCCAGCCTCTGCCTTGATGACAGCTTTGCATACTCTTGGCATTCTCTCAACCAGCTTCACCTGGAATGCTTTTCCAACAGTCTTGAACATATATGCTGAGCACTTGTTGGCTGCTTTTCCTTCACTCTGTGGTCCAACTCATCCCAAGCCATCTCATTTGGTTTGAGGTCGAGTGATTGTGAAGGCCAGGTCATCTGATGCAGCACTCCATCACTTTCCTTCTTGGTCAAATAGCCCTTACACAGCCTGGAGGTGTGTTGGGTCATTGTTCTGTTGAAAAACAAATGATAGTCCCACTAAGCGCAAACCAGATGGGATGGCGTATCGCTACAGAATGCTGTGGTAGCCATACTGATTAAGTGTGTCTTGAATTCTAAATAAATCACAGGCAGTGTCACCAGCAAAGCACCATCACACCTCATCCTCCATGCTTCACGGTGGGAACCACACATGAGGAGATAATCCTTTTTCTTCTCTGCGTCTCACAAAGACACGGCGGTTGGAACTCATCAGACCAAAGGACAGATTTCCACCGGTCTAATGTCCATTGCTCGTGTTTCTTGGCTTCTTTGCAGCAATTAGACCATGAAGGCCTGATTCATGCAGTCTCCTCTGAACAGTTGATGTTGACATGTGTCTGTTACTTGAACTCTGTGAAGCATTTATTTGGTCTGCCATTTCTGAGGCTGGTAACTCTAATGAACTTATCCTCTGCAGCAGGTAACACTGAGTCTTCCTTTCCTGTGGCGGTCCTCATGAGAGCCAGTTTCATCATAGCGCTTGATGGTTTTTGCGACTGCACATGAAACTTGCAGAATTCTTGAAATGTTCCGTATTGACTGACCTTCATGTCTTAAAATAATGATGGACTGTCGTTTCTCTTTGCTTATTTGAGCTGTTCTTGCCATAATAATGACTTGGTCTTTTACCAAATATGTCTATCTTCTCTATACCACCCCTACCTTGTCAAAACATAACTGATTGGCTGAAACGCATTAAGAAGGAAAGAAATTCCACAAATTAACTTTTTACTTTTTAGGGAGCGGCAGCTGAGGTGTCGGTTTTGGAGAGTCTGGCGTGCCCAAAGTAAAAGGCCTGCCACTCAGGCCCAGAAACTAGGATATGCACATAATTAGTACTATTGGATAGGAAACACTCTGTTTAACAGTCTGATGGCCTTGAGGTAGAAGCTGTTTTTCAGTCTCTCGGTCCCAGCTTTGATGCACCTGTACTGACCTCGACTTCTGGATGATAGCGGGGTGAACAGGCAGTGGCTCGGGTGGTTGTTGTCCTTGATGATCTTTTTGGCCTTCCTGTGACATCGGGTGGTGTAGGTGTCCTGAAGGGCAGGTAGTTTACCCCCGGTGATGCGTTGTGCAGTCCTCACTACCCTCTGGAGAGCCTTACGGTTGTGGGCGGAGCAGTTGCCGTACCAGGCGTGATACAGCCCGACAGGATGCTCTCGATTGTGCATCTGTAGAAGTTTTAGGCTGGGTTTCTGTTCAGCACTCTGTGACATCAGCTGATGTAAGGGGGGCTTTATAAATACATTTGATTTGATTGATTTGTGAGTGATTTTGGTGACAAGCCAAATTTCTTCAGCCTCCTGAGGTTGAAGAGGCGCTGTTGCGCCTTCTTCACCACGCTGTCTGTATGGGTGGACCAGTTCAGTTTGTCCGTGATGTGTACGCCGAGGAACTTAAAACTTTCCACCTTCTCCACTACTTTCCCCTCGATGTGGATAGGGGGGTGCTCCCTCTCCTGTTTCCTGAAGTCCATGATCATCTCTTTTGTTTTGTTGACATTGAGTGAGAGGTTATTTTCCTGACACCACACTCCGAGGGCCCTCACCTCCTCCCTGTAGGCCGTCTCGTCATTGTTGGTAATCAAGCCTACCACTGTAGTGTCGTCAGCAAACTTGATGATTGAGTTGGATGCGTGCTTGGCCACGCAGTCATGGAGTAAACAGGGAGTACAGGAGAGGGCTGAGAACGCACTCCTGTGGGGCCCCAGTGTTGAGGATCAGCGGGGTGGAGATGTTGTTTCCTACCCTCACCACCTGGGGCCGGCCCGTCAGGAAGTCCAGGACCCAGTTGCACAGGGCTGGGTCGAGACCCAGGGTCTCGAGCTTAATGACGAGCTTGGAGGGAACTATGGTGTTAAATGCTGAGCTGTAGTCGATGAACAGCATTCTTACATAAGTATTCCTCTTGTCCAGATGGGTTAGGGCAGTATGCAGTGTGATTGCGATTAAGTCGTCTGTGGACCTATTGGGACGGTAAGCAAATTGGAGTGGGTCCAGGGTGTCTGGTAGGATGGAGGTGTTATGATCCTTGACTAATCTCTCAAAGCACTTCATGATGACGGAAGTGAGTGCTACGGGCGATAGTCATTTAGCTCAGTTACCTTAGCTTTCTTGGGAACAGGAACAATGGTGGCCCTCTTGAAGCATGTGGGAACAGCAGACTGGGATAGGGACTGATTGAATATGTCCGTAAACACACCAGCCAGCTGGTCTCGCATGCTCTGAGGACACGGCCAGGGATGCCATCTGGGCGGCAGCCTTGCGAGGGTTAACACATTTAAATGTTTTTCTCACATTGGCTGCGGTGAAGGAGAGCCCGCAGGTTTTGGTAGCAGGCCGTGTCGGTGGCACTGTATTGTCCTCAAAGCGAGCAAAGAAGTTGTTTAGTTTGTCTGGGAGCAGGACGTCATGGTCATAGCAGGGCTGGTTTTCTTTTTGTAGTCCGTGATTGACTGTAGACCCTGCCACATTCCTCTTGTGTCTGAGCCGCTGAATTGTGACTCTACTTTGTCTCTATATTGACGCTTAGCTTGTTTGATTGCCTTGCGGAGGGAATAGCTAGCTGTCTCTGTTCAGTCATGTTTCCGGTAGCCTTACCCTGGTTAAAAGCAGTGGTTCGCGCTCTCAGTTTTGCGCGAATGCTGCCGTCAATCCACGGTTTCTGGTTGGGGAAGGTTTTAATATTTGCTATGGGTACAACATCACCAATGCACTTGCTAATAAACTCGCTCACCGAATCAGCATATACATCAATGTTGTTGTCAGATGCTATCCGGAACATATCCCAGTCCACGTGCTCGAAGCAATCTTGCAGCGTGGAATCAGATTGGTCGGACCAGCGTTGAACAGACCTGAGAACGGGCGTTTCCTGTTTTAGTTTCTGTTTGTAGGCTGGGAGCAACAAAATGGAGTCATGGTCAGACTTGCCGAAAGGAGGGCGGAGAATGGCCTTGTATGCATCACGGAAGTTGGAATAACAATGATCCAGGATTTTACCAGCCCGGGTGGCACATTCGATATGCTGGTAAAATTTCGGGAGCCTTGTTTTCAAATTAGCCTTATTAAAATCCCCAGCCACAATAAATGCAGCCTCAGGATATGTGGTTTCCAATTTACCTAGAGTGAAATGAATTTCTTTCAGTGCCGTCGATGTGTCAGCTTGAGGGGGGGATGTACACGGCTGTGATTATAATCGAGGAGAATTCTCTTGGTAGATAATGCAATCTGCATTTGATTGTAAGGAATTCTATGTCAGGTGAACAAAAGGACTTGAGTTCCTGTATGTTGTTATGATCACTCCATGTCTCGTTAATCATAAGACACACACCCCCACCCTTCAGATTGACCATCAGATGCAGGCCATCAGTCCAGTAAAAAAGAAAAGCTAATTATTTTGCTCACTCAGCTGTGTCTCACAAGTAATACAACCAATTGATTTTAATTGGCTAAGTCATGTTTAAAAAAAAAAAAAATCTAATAATAATCTGAGTGGTAGATCTTGGCTTACATTTTGACTCAAAGTGAACTGTTTTCACATCAGTCTGAAGTTTGTTGCATGAGTTTCAGAATGAGTTGTCAGCATCCTGTTGTGTTGCTTTGAAGTGCTGATCTCGTGTCATTTTAGTCTGTTTCTGAGTGATGAGGCTAGATGATTTCTCCTGTTTGCGCGGATCCAAATAAAACTCCCCCCAAAAGTTGATCACTATTTGCTTTGTTTGTCTTCTGTCTGTTTTGTGAACAGGCTGTTTCTCGGGCTTGAATCTGGGCGTCACAATCGGGGATGATGAATCAGTCAGAATAGCCACAACAGCTCCCTCTGATTGTCCCCTCTGACAACACATTGATTTTTGGGAAGGAACTAGGAAAAGTTCACATCCTTCAGAGCTGCCAGGCCACTTTAAAAATAGAAATCTACAATTGGGCTTTTTTTTCTTCTCTCTCTGTTTAAATAGGGAGTCGTGCTATTTATTCTCCTCAAGTCCTGTTTTAACCCTTGACCTATGACCTTCACCAATGCATCCTCAAAGGAATGGCTAACCTGATGTCTCTAATTATTTAATTTAATTGAGCCAGTGTATTCAATTTAGAGACCTGCACGGGCATGAATTTTAAGCCCGAGCGCTACCCAAGCCCGCAACGTTCAGGCCCTACCCTACCCAAGCCCGATTTGCTTCTGCCAAATTTAAGGCCCGGCCTGGCCCTGCCCTGCCCTGCCCGAACCCAAAACTCAAGAAACATTTATTATTTTCTGTCATATAATCTCTCCTGTATTTGATGAGGTTGAAGCACTTCTGACACCATGTTATGATCTTAGTAAGAATGACTGTACTGCGCAGTAGAGCACAAGCAAATGGCTCAGCTTCAGAATATTTTTATTTAATGATACCTGAGCCCTGCCCATACCCTTGTTATTGATGAGGATGCCGGCCCTATCCGGCCCCAAACCCATGTATAATGTTGGGGCTCGGTCAGGTAGCAGAGCTCTAATTCTATTGACCCAATCCCCCTAATAATGTCCATGTAACAATATGAATGACTATTTGACAATTATTTTAAACTTCTATTCACAAGTCAATCAGATAGCTTATCTTTTGATCTAGTTTCTAAAGTAGATTACACAACCTGAACCTGCAAGAGTGCTCTGTTGGTCAACTGCTTAGACATCATAGATACTGTACATATTTGATTGTTCATATGGAAGTGGATGTTTCATGTACTTTAAACCAATGTGTTTGTTTTAAACTGTCCTGTGTATGGTTTTAGTAGACTCATTGTCTGTGGTAGTTGAGTCTGGCTGATTTGGGGTCAGTGTTTGACTATAGACAAGAATGTGCTGGCTCTGCTGTGCTTCTGTTACTGTCCGACAGAGTTCAGTTCAAACACTCATGTGATTGAAAGATAAAGGTTATGCTGTACTGACTCCACTGCTATTCCATTCAACAGGAGCAACATGAAAGAAAAGAGAAAATAGAGGTCAGCGAAGTCTGGTCCGCCGTGTGTCCACTCGCGTCTGTGTGTCCACTCGCGTCTGTGTGTCCACTCGCGTCTGTGTGTCCACTCGCGTCTGTGTGTGTCCACTCGCATCTGTATGTGTATGTGTTTTTTGCATGAGCCCGTATGTGTTTGCAGCTGGGGTCAAACAATGACACATCAGCAGATGACTGTTAGTCTGTTAGTGAGGGTGCTGATTTCTCCTGGTGGCCTGAAATAGAATGCTTGGTGGTTCATTGTGGATCCAACAGTCATCTAGCCATCTGGTTTCTAGCCCACGTTCAGAGGCTGCAGCAAAGGGCAAAACAAAGTGCAAAGGGAAACTGTTAATTCACTGTTGATAAAGGGATACTTCCTCTGTGCCATTACAAGCCAACACAGAGCTTGTTTTGGTTTTCAGGCTTCTTTAATCCTTCACACCGCCCTTTTCTGTCAGTCATCGTCCTCCGGCCAAAACACGGTCAGCGTGTAACGGACGCCGGTTGTACGATGATGGCATTTGCTGTTTTCTCTTTGTAGTGCACTACTTTTAACCAGAGCTCTATGGGCCCTGGTCAAATGTAGTGCACTATAAAGGAAATATGGTGCCATGTTGGATGCAGACATTACCTCGGAGTGGTTGATAACTAACTAACGTTAAGCTAGCGAGGCGTGACACGTTTACGACTTGACCCTCTGACCCAGGGCTTGTCTGTGAAGTTCTATAATTAGAGCTTTTTAAAAGCTCACTTTGAAGTGCAGGACACACTGATGTTGTCACCCTTCGTAAAACATGAAGTTTGATGTTGTTTGCTTGCTGTGTGCTCCCCAGTGGCCTACTGTATATGACCTCTGTAACACACACACACACAGAAACACACACACACAGGAAAGCAGGCACACACACTGGAAATGAGTATCAATCACCTCATCATAGTGACATTTTAAACGTTGTAAAGTGATAGATGAAGGAAGATGTGGTTTACACCATATGTGATGGTCATACAGTTGCTTCTGCACAATTCTCTTTATCTCTTGTTCCAAATGACAGATTAGTCAGTGTAGTTGGTCTTCACCTGCATTTTCAACCTCTCCCTGACCGTCTGTAATACCTACATGTTTCAAGCAGACCAACATAGTCCCTGTGCCCATGAACACCAAATGAACCTGTCTAAATGGCTATCGCCCCGTACCACTCACATCTATAGCCATGAAATGCATTGAAAGCTGGTCATGCCTCACTTCACCATCATCCCAGACACCCTGGACCCACTCTATTCTCATGTGCCCTCAAAGCTCATCACTAAGCTAAGGTCCCTGGGACTGAACACCTCCCTCTGCACCTGGATCCTGGACTTCCGCCCCCAGGCGGTGAGGGTAGCCAACAACATATCTGCCATGCTGACCCTCAACACTGGGGCCCCTCAGGGGTGCGTGCTCAGTCCCCTCCTGGAATCCCTGATTACCCACAACTGTTACCCACAACCCACAATTCACATCGACGGGGCTGTAGTGGAGCAGGTCGACAGCTTCAAGTTCCTCAGTGTCCACATCACTAAGGATCTATCATGGTCCAAACACACCAACACAGTAATGAAGAGGGCACAACAACGCCTCTTCCCCCTCAGGAGGCAAAAAAATATCCTCAAAGTTCTACAGCTGCACATTTGAGAGCATCTTAACTGGCTGCATCACCGCTTGGTATGGCAACTGCTTGGCATCGCACCGCAAGGTGCTACAGAGGGTAATGCGTACAGCCCAGTACATCACTGGGGCCAAGCTCCCTGCCATCTAGGACCTCTATACCAGGCGTTGTCAGGAAGGCCCTAAAAATGTTCAATCCAATCTCTGCTACCGCACGGCAAGCAGTACCGATGCACCAAGTCTGGAACCAACAGGACCTTGAACTGCTTTTACCCACAAGCCATAATACTTCTAAACAAGACTGCTAAAACGCTCATCCAGAGGCGGCACACCTAGTGGCCAGCGACTTTAATACTGGGAAACTCAAATACCTAATTTCTACCAGCATGTTAAATGTGCAACCAGAGGGGAAAGAAACGTACGTACATACCCCAACCAGAAGCCATCGATTACAGGCAACATCTGCACTGAGCAAAAGTGTAGAGCTGCCGCTTTCAAGGAGCGGGACTAAGCCGGAAGCTTATAAGAAATCCCGCTATGTCCTCTGACGAACCATCGAACAGGCAAAGCGTCAATACAGGACTAAGATTGAATCGTACTACACCGGCTATGACGCTCGTCAGATGTGGCAGGGCTTGCAAACTATTTCAGACTACAAAGGGAAGCACAACCGCGAGCTGCCCAGTGACACAAGCCTACCACACGAGCTGAATTAATTATATACTCGCTTTGAGGCAAGTAACACTGACCCGTTGTACTCCTCAATGCCATCGAAAGAAACCCAAAATGTATTCCAGTCTGTGCTAGTTAAACAGTCCTGTAGCTTAGCATCTGCTTCATCTGACCACTTTCTTATTGACCAAGTCACTGGTACTTCCTGCTTTAGTTTTTGCTTGTAAGCAGGAATCAGGAGGACAGATTGGAGGGCGAGGGAGAGCTTTGTACACGTCTCTGTGTGTCTTCCTGACTGGCCGCCCCCAGGTGGTAAGGGTAGGTAACAACACATCCGCAACGCTGATTCTCAACACTGAGGCCCCTCAGGGGTGCATGCTCAGTCCCCTCCTGCACTCCCTGTTCACTCTTGACTGTGTGGCCAGGCACGACTCCAACACCATCATCAAGTTTGCCGATGACACAACAGTGGTAGGCCTGATCACCAACAACGATGAAACAGCCTATAGGGAGGAGGTCAGAGACCTGGCCGTGTGGTGCCAGGACAACAACCGCTCCCTCAGCGTGATCAAGACAAGGGAGATGATTGTGGACTACAGGAAAAGGAGGACAGAGCATGCCCCCCTTTCTCATCGACGGGGCTGCAATGGAGCAGGTTGAGAGCTTCAAGTTCCTTGGTGTCCACATCACCAACAAACTATCATGGTCCAAACACACTAAGACAGCCGTGAATAGGGCAAAAGAAAGCCTATTCCCCCTCTGCTACCGCACAGCAAGCGGTACCGGAGCGCCAAGTCTATGTCCAAAAGGCTTCTTCACAGCTTCTACCCCCAAGCCATAAGACTCCTGAACAGCTAATCAAAGGGCTACCTGACCCCTCTTTTACGCTGCTGCTACTCTGTTTATTATCTATGCGTAGTGACCTACTTCACCTGTACGTATTACCTCAACTAACCGGTGCCCCCGCACATTGACACTGTACCGGGTGCCCCCTTTATATAGCCTCGCTATTGTTATTTTACTGCTGCTGTTTAATTCTTTTCTTAAAGCATTGTTGGTTAAGGGCTTGTAAGTAAGCATCGACTCGGTACTTGTACTCCGTCTATATAGCCATGTTATTTTCTACTCCTTATATACAGACAGTATAGCCAAGTTATTTTCTACTCGTTATTTTAATTTGTTTTTCATTGTGTGTTCCTTGTGTCACTATTTATATTTTTTATAACTTTATCTTGTCTTTAACTCTGCATTGTTGGAAATGGACACGTATAAGTAATTTCACAACTGTTTGATTTGATATCTTACCGGTTCGTAATCATAACAGAAAAGTCTTCATTTTTAACTTATTGTATCATGTAATATTCCTCCTATGTACGTATTTGACATTGAATGGAAAAACAATACATTTTCCAAAGAAACTTCTGACTTGCAGTACATCTGCCATGGGCTCTCTCAACGTGTAGTACCGGTGTCATCCTCTGTGTGGCGCTGTGTTCTCAGAGTTCCTCTTGGCAGAAAGCTGGCCTATGCTCTGTAGTGCCAGTCAGTCCCTATTTTACTCCACGCGGAGTGCGAGGAGAAGAGAAGACGTGTTAAGCTAGACTGGCGCAGCATAGTTTTGCCTTGATAAGAATCTAGCCCAACAGAAACAGAAAGGGCTGGGACAGCTCTGTAATTCCTCCTGCCTTCCTTTTTATGAATGGTCACTTCCTTTCTACTGAAAAACATTCCCCTCATGAGTTCCACCATAAATTTACAGTATGTAGGGTGGTTTGGTAATTGTGTTTTGGGTTTAACCCAAAGTGAATGTTTTGTAGCACTAGCTTAGCACATTTTTTCTCACATTTTTTCCTGTGTAAATATTTTATTTATTGTAGTATTGTTTAAAGAGAAGAAATCAGTACTGAATGCATTATTTTGCTTTAGTCAGATTTAGTCTCAGATGTAATACACTGGGTGAAACTGAAGAGGCCCTAAAGGAAGATTTATGTTTTGTTGCCATAAATGTACATATTTCCCCTAGACCCCTAGTGTGTCTGAATATGTTCACAGTAGGTGTTCTTTTATGATTCTGTTGTCTCACTGGGACCAAAAGGTATGTTGCTGAAATGAAAATGGGGAGCTTTGAAAATGTGAGTAAAACGTTTTTATGTTTCTCAAATTAACACACGTATTTTTATTGGGTTAAGAAATATCACAGTTGGAGAGAAACCATGTCCTCTGAAAATTACAAATCCCAAAATACTCATGAAACAATTAACCACAATTTACATTCATCTACAATTTAGTATGTGCAAGTGGAAATTCATTTTTTTTTTTTTTAAGTGTGAAGTACAGTATAAGCTTGTAGCATTGCATATAGTTTTAGTATTATTTTTAATGTGTCTGGGTTGTGTGTGTGGCAGCCAGGCCAGGGCTGTACTGTAGTTGTGCGTTTTTCCTCCTCGTGGTTCGAAGCCCAGTCGGCTGCTGACCTCTGCTTGAGTCAATAATGGTGATCTCAGAGTAAAACCACACAGCAATCGAATAAAACATTTACTCAAAGTTGTGCTCTCTGTATCTTCTGGAACCAAAAATACACAAGTTGAAGGAATATGTATCTGTGTCAGTGGTTGGTTGACTCCACTGTGGGGACTCATTTTTATGGAACTCCTAATAGCTCAGTCTCTGACCACTAAACCCCTTATCATTGGGATTTCACTGCCAATCATAGTTATTGGATTTTCTAAATGATAATGGAAATTAATTAGTGACTCTTCTCATGACCTGAGTCACTGGCCTGTCAGAGAGCCAACAGAGAGCCAACAGAGAGCCAACAGAGAGCCAACAGAGAGCCAACAGAGAGCCAACAGAGAGCCAAGCAGCCTTGCTACTGTATCGCCAGTTACACTGGAACACAGGCCACGAAGGCAACAATAATATAGCACTCTTATATATTTAGAGCTTGAATGAAAGTGAACAAATTAAGTTATTATGCGTTATTATATGGGATGTCTTTGTATTATGAGAAGGATTTAGATGGTTGTGTTTCTGTAGCCTATTGTCATAATCAAACAAAGATACAGTATTTGTTTAAAATTGCTGTCTTTTTTTTATTGTGCATATGCAATTATATTGTAATATAAGAAGACAACTTATTTTGTGTTTTGAAAAAGATGGAAAAGTGTAAATTGTTCAAATATTTTAATGTGCTTAGCTGCATTGTCTGTTAGGGATTTTTAAAATGTTAATATCTTGATTTAGAGACTGCTGAATTGTGCCAGTTAAATCTAGATGAAAGGGCTCTTGAGGTTGCTACCAGTTATTTAAATGTAACCACCATTGTTATTGGATGATAATCATAAAGTTACTATGCTCCATTTCGATAAAGTATATTTTTAAGACTGGAATGAGTTACCAAATACATTTGTAAGTAGTTACAAAAATACCAGTCTATACTTTGGGCTGTGTTTGGAAGCTGAACAGAGAAGTGTGGGCCTCTAAAGATGTTGATTAATTAGCTAGCTGTAGAACATGTGGTTGAGCCGTGGTAACTTTGATTAAAGGAAGCAGGGTCTTGCCAGTCGTGTGTAAGACATTGTGGGCTGATTAGGAAGGGAATAGTTAGGTTTTTTTTTACATTAGAAACTTAGTTACCTGAACAACCAGTACATTTGCACTTACACAGAAATATCACCATATAAAGATTGTTGATGGTATATACTGCTTATTGAGGCACTCATGCCCCCTTCCTCATCCCTCTCAATGTCTCTCTCTCTGTCTCTGGTCTTGACTGTTTCCTCTCCTGCTGGCTGAGGGGTCATGTGGGAGCGTCTGCCAGTCCGACCGGTCCTGTTTCGTTCCTCTCCTCTCCATCTGGGGGCACCGCTCTATTTACAATCACACACACTGACATACACACGCCATTTAGTACTAGGTTTTTCAGTTCCCCTGTTAGCAGTTCTGCAGGATGCCGTTGGTAGTTAAGTGACTTCTGAGCTGTACATATGTTTGAGAGGTTCCTGCTGAGCTGTGTAGACCTGGCTGGTTACCTCAACTACATAGACATGATCACATTACTGCCTGCCTGGTCCTGCTGATCACAGACATGCTGTGGAGGGCCCATTGATCAGCCTTGTAGATTGGCATTCACATCCAGACCCTCTACCATGGCTCTCTTGTTCTCTCCAACTCTCCTTCCATTACTCTCTCGTATAGCTTTCTCTCTTGCGTTATCTCTAACTCTCTAAAAAATACCCCTCCTCTCCGTCACCGTATCAACTGTCTGAGGCGTTGTAAATACTGACGTGCTGACATGTACTGCTGTAAACTAATGGATCTGATTGCGGTGTGTGTGTGTTTGGTTGTTTGGGCTAGTGAACTAAGTTGTCTGTTTTTATGCTCTTGACACATCAATAAAGTGGCCTACATTTGGGAAATGTCTCTTAAGGTTTGTATTCGTACACATGAGACATTTCAGTAAAGTTTGCTACAAACTATATTTTTTATAAACGGTCCCCTGAGTGTCCCAAATGACGTCTCCTAAAACAAACCCCCATCACGGGTGGTTTGGGGAAAAGCCATTTTCACACAGGCTGGCTTGACCTCCCCTCATTTATACAGCAAATGCAGCCTCTAGCTCTCTCACTCTCTCTCTCACTCACAAAAATATATATAGATATATTTAAGGCAGGCGGGGAAACTGAGGAGAGTGGTGATGGGAGATGCCCTCCTCCGGCGCTCCGTCTTTACCTGCGACTCAGTCCGATGGCTTTTCCACAAATGTCTTGTGATACCTTGGGAAAACAGTCAATCTTGTGATGTTTTTTTTTCTTTGCAGCATATAAGGGTTCCTTTAATTTGTTTTCACTTTGTCCACTGGGATCCCCTTTTTGTCCTGCACTTTCTGTCTCTCTCTCTCTCACTCACTCACTCACTCACTCACTCACTCACTCACTCACTCACAAAAATAGATATATTTAATTAAGGGCTTTATTGGCATTGGAAACATATGTTAACATTGCCAAATCAAGTGAAGTTTCAAATGTCATATGTGTAAATAGTTAAAGTACAAAAATACACAAATATGGGTTTGTTTTACAATGGTGTTTGTTCTTCACTGGTTGCCTGTGGCAACAGGTAACAAATATTTCACCTAATAGATATGGGAGTTTATCAAAATTGGGTTTGTTTTTTTGAATTCTTTGTGGATCTGTGTAATCTGAGGGAAATATGTTACATTTTGCAGGAGGTTAGGAAGTGCAGCTCAGTTTCCCCCTCATTTTGTGGGCAGTGTGCACAAAGCCTGTCTTCTCTTGAGAGCCAGGTCTGCCTATGGCAGCCTGTCTCAATAGCAAGGCTATGCTCACTGAGTCTGTACATAGTCAAAGCTTTCCTTAAGTTTGGGTCAGTCACAGTGGTCAGGTATTCTGCCACTGTGTACTCTCTGTTTAGGGCCAAGTAATGTAAAATCAAATTTTATTTGTCACTTACACATGGTTAGCAGATGTTAATGCGAGTGTAGCGAAATGCTTGTGCTTCTAGTTCCGACCATGCAGTAGTATCTAACAAGTAATCTAACAAATTCATAACAACTACCTTATACACACAAGAGTAAAGGAATGAATACGAGTATGTACATATAAATATATGGATGAGCGATGGCTGATCTGCGTAGGCAACATGCAGTAGATGGTATGGAGTACTGTATATACACATATATATATATGAGATGAGTAATGTAGGATATGTAAACATTATATAAATGGCATCGTTTAAAGTGGCTAGTGATACATTTATTTCATACAATTATAATTATTAAAGTGGCTAGAGATTTGAGTCGGTGGCCAAACGGCATAGGCAAGATTCAGTAGAAAGTTTAGAGTACAGTGTATACATTTGATATGGGTAATGTCAGATATGTAAACATTATATACAAAATTGTTTAAAGTGGCTAGTGATACATTTGTTACATCCAATTACTATTTTTAAAGTGGCTAGAGATTTAAGTGATGGCTGTTTAACAGTCTGATGGCCTTGAGGTAGAAGCTGTTTTTCAGTCTCTCGGTCCCTCTGAATCAGAGAGGTGCGGGGGGCTGCCTTAATCGACATCCACGTCTTCGGCGCCCGGGGAACAGTGGGTTAACTGCCTTGTTCAGGGGCAGGGGATTCGACTGCCTTGTCAGCTCGGGGATTCGAACTTGCAACCCTCCGGTTACAAGTCCAACGCTCTAACCACTAGGCTACCTGGCTACCTGCCGGCCCTGGAGAGCCTTACGGTTGTGGGCGGAGCAGTTGCCGTACCAGGCGGTGATACAGCCCGACAGGATGCTCTCGATTGTGCATCTGTAGAAGTAGAAGAAGAACCATATATATGTTTGTAGTTTTCAGAGGGGTTTTGTGGGTTATTGTTTTGTTCATAGCGTCATTGTGTTTCATGTTATGTTCATTGTTGCGATCTTCGTTCGTTTTGTTTGTTGTTTTTGTCCCAGTTACGCATTTAAATAAAGATGTATACTGGATGCCTCTCTGCGCCTTGGTCTGTCCCTCAAGGAGATCGTGACAGAATAACCCACCATAAAAAGACCAAGCAGCGAGAGAACCGGGAGTTCTGGACTTGGGAGGAGGAATTAGAGGAAGATGGACCCTGGGCCCAGCCTGGAGAGTATCGCCGTCCAAGAGAGGAGCTGGAAGCAGCGAAAGCGGAGCGGCGATATTACGAGGCTTTATATGGAGCATGGAATCCGGAGAGCGAAAAGTTTGTTGGAACTCGCCTGGCTAGGAAGCCCGAAAGGCAGCCCCCAAAAACTTTTTTGGGGGGGCACACGAGGAGTTTGGCGGTTCAGGATGGACTCCTGAGCCAACTCCTCGTGCTCTCTGGAGGAGCGTTGGAGGAGCGTCGCACTGGAAAGACGCCGTGCTATGCAGTTTTGCACGGTGTCTCCAGTGCGCATTCATAGGCCGGTGCGCGAGATTCCAGCTCCACTCATCTGTCAGGGGAGGGTGTGTGTGCAGCCTGGAGGAGTGGTGCCGGTTCTGCGCGCCAGGTCTCCAGTACAACTTCTGGGACCGAGATATCCTGCACCTGTTCTGCGTGTGGGGTCTCCGGTTCGCATCCACAGCCCAGTGCGTGACATTCCAGCTCCCATCATCCGTGAGGCAAGGGTGAGTGAACAGCCGGGGAGAGAAGTACCGGCTCCACTCACCAGGTCTCCTGTACGCTTAGCTAGCCCAGTACGTCCAGTCCCTGCTCCGCGCACCAGGCCCCCTGTGCGATTAGAGAGTCCAGCACGTCCTGTTCCGGCTCCGCGCACCAGGCCCCCTGTGCGCTTAGAGAGTCCAGCACGCCCTGTTCGGCTCCGCGCACCAGGCCCCTGTGCGCTTAGAGAGTCCAGCACGCCCTGTTCGGCTCCGCGCCCCAGGGCCCTCTGCGCTTAGAGAGTCCAGCATGTCCTGTTCCGGCTCCGCGCACCAGGCCCCCTGTGCGCTTAGAGAATCCAGCACGTCCTGTCCCTGTTCCATGCACCAGGATCCCTGTGCGCGCCGTGGACCCAGCACGTCCTGTCCCTGCTCCACGCTTCAGGATCCCTGTGCCCGTCGTGGACTCAGCACGTCCTGTCCCTGCTCCACGCTCCAGGATCCCTGTGCCCGTCGTGGACTCAGCACGTCCTGTCCCTGTTCCACGCTCCAGGATCCCTGTGCGCGCGTGAACCCAGCACGGCTCGTTCCTGCTCCCGCACCAGAGTCCCAGTGCGCCGTCGTGAATCCAGCACGCCCGTTCCTGCTCCCGCACCAGAGTCCCAGTGCGCTGGCGTCGACAGTCCGGAACCTCCAGAGAAGGTCCCCAGTCCGGAACCTCCAGAGAAGGTCCCCAGTCCGGAACCTCCAGAGAAGGTCCCCAGTCCATGGCCCGCAACAGTGAGCACAGTATGGCCGGTTCCTGCTCCCCGCACCAGAGTCCCAGTGCGCGTCATGAATCCAGTACGGCCCGTTCCTGCTCCCCGCACCAGAGTCCCAGTGCGCGTCGACAGTCCGGAACCTCCAGAGAAGGTCCCCAGTCCGGAACCTCCAGAGAAGGTCCCCAGTCCGGAACCTCCAGAGAAGGTCCCCAGTCCGTGGCCCGCAACAGTGAGCCCAGTATGGCCGGTTCCTGCTCCTCGCACCAGAGTCCCAGTGCTCGTCAGGAGCCCATCACGGCCGGTTCCTGCTCCTCGCACCAGAGTCCCAGTGCTCGTCGTGAGCCCATCATAGCCCAGGGCCTCCGGTGCGTGACATCAAGCCAGCACGGCCGGCACCGGAGCTGCCACCTGGAAGGAAAAGACCCACCCGAAGACCCCCCCATGGACTTTTGGCGCGGTCGAGTCCGCGCTTTTGGGGGGGTACTGTCACGTCCAGGCCAGAGTTTTTAGGCTGGCGTGTTTAGTTTTGTTTTTGGTGAAGGGTTTTTAGTTCTAGGTGTTGTATTTCTATGTTGGGGAGATGGTTCCCAGTTAGAGGCAGCTGAGTGTCGTTACCTCTAATTGGGAACCATATATGTTTGTAGTTTTCAGAGGGGTTTTGTGGGTTATTGTTTTGTTCATAGCGTCATTGTGTTTCATGTTATGTTCATTGTTGCGATCTTCGTTCGTTTTGTTTGTTGTTTTTGTGCCAGTATCGTTTGTCAAATAAAGCATGTATACTGGATACCTCGCTGCGCCTTGGTCTGTCCCTCACGGAGATCGTGACAGTTTGTCCCAGTATTGGTGAATTCTTGGTTGGTGAGCGGACAAGGGCAATGGCTTCAATAACTGATTCAAGTATTTTTTGCCTGATCCTAATTGGTATGTCGAATTTGATGTTTCTTTTGATGGCATAAAGGCCCTTTTTGCCTTGTCTCTCAGATCGTTCACAGCTTTGTGGAAGTTACCTGTGGCGCTGATGTTTAGGCCGAAGTAGGTATTGTTTTTTGTGTGCTCTAGGGCAACAGTGTCTAGATGGAATTTGTATTTGTGATCCTGGCAACTGGACCTTTTTTGGAACACTTATTTTTGTCTTACTGAGATTTACTGTCAGGGCCCAGGTCTGACAGAATCTGTGTAGAAGATCTAGGTGCTGTTGTAGGCCCTCCTTGGTTGGGGACCTAAGCACCAGATCATCAGCAAACAGTAGACATTTGATTTCAGGTTCTAGTAGGGTGAGGCCCAGGTGCTGCAGACTGTTCTAGTGCCCTCGCCAATTTGTTGATATATTTGTTGAAGAGGGTGGGGCTTAAACTGCATCCCTGTCTTAACCCACGGCCCTGTGGAAAGAAATGTGTGTTTTTTTGCCAATTTTAACCGTACACTTGTTGTTTGTGTACATGGATTTTATAATGTCGGATGTTTTTCCCCCAACACCACTTTCCATCAATTTGTATAGCTGACCCTCATGCCAAATTGAGTCAAAAGCTTTTTTGAAATCAACAAAGCATGAGAAGACTTTGCCTTTGTTTTGGTTTGTTTGTTTGTTTGTCAATTAGGGTGTGCAGGGTGAATACGTGCTCTGTCGTACGGTAATTTGGTAAAAAGCCAATTTGACATTTGCTCATTATATTGTTTTCACTGAGGAAATGTACAAGTCTGCTGTTAATGATCAGTGTTCGAGTCAGAGGATTTTCCCAAGGTTGCTGTTGACGCCTATCCCACAGTAGTTATTGAGGTCAAATTTGTCTCCACTTTTGTCCCTTGGGGTGATCAGTCCTCCAAATATTGGAAGATGCCAGAGCTGAGGATGAGGTTAAAGAGTTTAAGTATAGCCAATTGGAATTTGTGGTCTGAATATTTTATCATTTCATTGAGGATACCATCAACAACACAAGCCTTTTTGGGTTGTAGGGTTTGTATTTTGTCCTGTAGTTCATTCAATGTAATTGGAGAATCCAAGTGGGTTCTGGTAGTCTTTAATAGTTGATTCTAAGATTTGTATTTGATCATGTATATGTTTTTGCTGTTTGTTCTTTTTTATAGGGCCAAAAAGATTGGAGAAGTGGTTTACCCATACATCTCCATTTTGGATAGATAACTCTTCGCTTTGTTAAGTGTTTTCCAATTTTCCCAGAAGTGGTTAGATTCTATGGATTACGTTGAGCTGATTTCTGACGTGCTATTCCTTATTTCTGTATTGTTTTAGTGATTCACCATAGTGAAGGCGTGGGCTCAGGTTTTCTGGGTCTTTGTTTTTGGTTGGATAGGTTTCTCAATTTCTTTCTTAGGTTTTTGCATTCTTCATCAACCCATTTGTCGTTTTCTGTTTGAAATGTTTAGATTTGATAGGGAAGCTTAGAGGTCAAATATACTGTTTAAGGTTTCTACTGCCAAGTTTACACTTTCATTATTACAGTGATACGTTTCGTCCAGGAAGTTGTCTAAAAAGGCTTTAATTTGTTGTTGCCTAATTGTTTTTTGGTAGGTTTCCACACTACTTTCCTTCCATCTATAGCTTTTCTTAATATTATTCAGTTCCTTTGGCTTTGATGCCTCATGATTGAGTATTGCTCTGTTCAAGTAGACTGTGATTTTGCTGTGATCTGATAGGGGTGTCAGTGGGCTGACTGTAAACGCTCTGAGAGACTCTGGGTTGAGGTCAGTGATAAAGTAGTCCTCAGTACTACTGCTAAGAGATGAGCTATAGGTGTACCTACCAGAGGAGTCCCCTCAAAGCCTACCATTGACTATGTACATACCCAGCGTTCGACAGAGCTGCAGGAGCTGTGTCTAGGGGGGCATATTGGGGAGGGAATGCTGTCACATCCAGGTAGTTGTTTGTCCCCCTGTGTGCTGAGGGTGTTAGGTTCTTGTCCAGTTCTGGCATTTAGGTCGCCACAGACTTGTACATGTCCCTGGGCCTGGAAATGATTGATTTCCCCCTCCAGGATGGAGAAGCTGTCTTCATTAAAGTATGGGGATTCTAGTGGGGGGATAAAGGTAGCACACAGTAGGAATTGTTTCTCTGTTGAGAATTTCCTTTTGAATTTCCAGCCAAATGTAAAATGTTCCTGTTTTGATTAATTTAATGGAGTGAGTTAGGTCTGCTCTATACCGAATTAGCATACCCACTGAGTCCTTTCCCTGTTTCAGGGAGGTGTTGATTGTTTGGGTTGTGGATGTGTCTGGTTGTGCTGTGGTCTGGATGTAGGTCCTCTCGGCGTGGTCCTCTATGTATAGGTCCGGGCCCCGCAGGTCTGGGGGTTTGTCTCGCTGGTCTGGGTGTCTATTGATCTGTAGCTCCTGTGTGAGGTGTTGGGGCTGCGGTTGAGGGTGAGTTCCTTTAGGTTCCGGGCAAAGGTGGGCACTGCTGCCTTGTATAGGTGGACCTGGTTGTAAAGGCTGTCCAGGGTGGAGTGTTGGGCCAGATAGACATGTGGTTTTGAGTCCTCTCTCTCTCTCTCTCTCTCTCTCTCTCTCTCTCTCTCTCTCTCTCTCTCTCTCTCTCTCTCTCTCTCTCTCTCTCTCTCTCACTCTCACTCTCACTCTCACTCACTCTCACTCAAAGGGGCTTTATTGGCATGGGAAACATATGTTTACATTGCAAGTGAAGTAGATAATAAACAATACAACATTAACAGTAAACATTACACTCACAAAAGTTCCAAAATAATATAGACATTTCAAATGTCATGTCTATATACAGTACAGTTTTGTAACAATGTGCAAATGGTTAAAGTGTCACTCTCTCTGTCTCTCTTCCACTCCTCTCCCTCTCTTTTTCTCTCTTCCCTGGAAGTGAGCATTTTATTAATAATAGTTTGGGGAATTGCGATCGCAGGGCTGGTTTCAGCAGAGTAGCTCAAGTTCCTTTCTCCTCTTATCCCCCCTCATTTCCTTCACCTTAATCCCTACCTCCTGTGCCCCACCCCTCCCTCCTTCCCTCTTCACTATAACATGTCTGGGAAACTTGGACAAGCAAGAAAGGCATGAATGGATGAAACGTTTTAAACTGAATGGACAAAACATTAGGAACACTTTCCTAATATGGAGTTGCAGCCCCTTTTGCTTTCACCACAGCCTCAATTAGTCGGTGCATGGACTCTACAAGGTGTAAAAAGTGTTCCACAGGGATGCTGGCCCATGTTGACGCCAATGCTTCCCACAGTTGTGTCAAGTTGGCTGAATGTACTTTGGGTGGTGAACCATTCTTGATACATTCTTGAAACTGTTGAGCGTGAAAAAACCAGCAGCGTTGCAGTTCTTGACACACTCAAACTGGTGCGCCTGGCACCTACTACCATACCCCGTTCAAAGGCACTTAAATATTTTGTCTTGCGCATTCAACCTTTCCAATTCATAATCCATGTCTCAAGCCTTAGAAATCCTTATTTAACCTGTCTTCTCCCCTTTATCTACACTGATTGAGGTGGATTTAACATCAAATTAAATCAAATTTTATTGGTCACATACACATGGTTAGCAGATGTTAATGCGAGTGTAGCGAAATACTTGTGCTTCTAGTCCTGACCGACCGTGCAATAATATCTAACAAGTAATCTAACAATTTCACAACTACCTTATACACAAGTGTAAAGAATATGATTAAGAATATGTACATATAAATATATGGATGAGCGATGGCCGAACGGCATAGGCAAGATGCAGTAGATGGTATAGAGTACAGTATATACATATGAGAATAGTAATGTAGGTTATGTAAACATTATATGAAGTGTCATTGTTTAAAGTGACTAGTGATACATTTATTACATCCAATTTTGTATTATTAAAGTGGCTAGAGATTGAGTCTGTATGTTGGCAGCTGCCACTCAATGTTAGTGATGGCTGTAACAGTCTGATGGCCTTGATAGCTGTTTTTCAGTCTCTCTGTCTCAGCTTTGATGCACCTGTACTGACCTCGCCTTCTGGATGATAGCGGGGTGAACAGGCAGTGGCTCGGGTGGTTGTTGTCCTTGATGATCTTTTTGGCCTTCCTGTGACATCGGGTGGTGTAGGTGTCCTGGAGGGCAGGTAGTTTGCCCCCTGTGATGCATTGTGCAGACCTCACTACCCTCTGGAGAGCCTTACAGTTGTGGGCGGAGCAGTTGCCGTACCAGGCGGTGATACAGCCCGACAGGATGCTCTCGATTGTGCATCTGTAAAAGTTTGTGGGGGTTTTTGGTGACAAGCCAAATTTCTTCAGCCTCCTGAGGTTGAAGAGGATCTGTTGCACCTTTTTCACCACGCTGTCTTTGTGGGTGGACCATTTCAGTTTGTCAGTAATGTGTACGCCAAGGAACTTAAAACTTTCCACCTTCTCCACTACTGTCTCGTCGATGTGGATAGGGGGGTGCTCCCTCTGATTGAGTTGGAGGCGTGCATGGCCACGCAGTCATGGGTGAACAGGGAGTACAGGAGAGGGCTGAGAACCAGTTTTGCCAGCCCAGGTCGCGCATTTGATATGCTGATAAAATTTAGGGAGCCTTGTTTTTAGATTAGCCTTGTTAAAACATGTGACATCAATAAGTGATCATATCTTTCACCTGGATTCACCTGGTCAGTCTGTCATGGATAGAGCAGGTGTTCCTAATGTTTTGTTCACTAAGTGTACATCGGTGTTTCCTAGCCTTGCATTTGCTGCTTGCTGTCTGTCTCTCTCTCTCTCTCTCTCTCTCTCTCTCTCTCTCTCTCTCTCTCTCTCTCTCTCTCTCTCTCTCTCTCTCTCTCTCTCTCTCTCTCTCTCTCTCTACCTGTCCTCCCACATTCTCTCTCTCTCTCTCTCTCTCTCTCTCTCTCTCTCTCTCTCTCTCTCTCTCTCTCTCTCTCTCTCTCTCTCTCTCTCTCTCTCTCTCTCTCTCTCTCTCTCTCTCTCTCTCTCTCTACCAGAGTGCTCCTCTTTACCTTACTTGCTTTTTCATGGCCAAGTCCCAAGTCCACGTGCAAACAAAACACAATTCAAATTCAACATGAAAATATTTGTCAACAGCTGCAAAGTCTAGACACTTTTTTTCTTCTCGGAAACGGCCGAGCTCATTTCTTGTGTGCATCGGATGCAAATCGGGCAGCAAAAGCGAGATATCCATGACCGGGCTGAGAGGGAAACCGAGAGACGGAGAGACGCTGTTTAGATGAGGATGCAAATTGGTTCGGAGCAGAAGGGAGTGAGGGAGGGATGTAGAGAAGGAAGGAGGGATGGAGATGGAGGGATAGAGGTAGAGGGAGTGAGGTATGTAGAAAAGAACGGAGGGATGAATGGATGAAGGGATAGAGGGAGCAAAGTTTGGAATAAAGGGAAATTAAGGGAGGGAGGGAGGGAGAGAGCAGGCTGGGTCAGGTGACATGCTGACCTCTGGCGGGAGCCTTGGCTGGACTGGGCCGGGTGGATTTGCATTGATGGATCTTCTTTCCATGGGGCTGTCATGTATCAGTGCTCAGGCACATCACGCCCCAGTCATTAATCAAATCATGGCCCCATCTCTCTCCCTCACTAGGCTAGCGATCTCTCTGCCAGACACTCCTTCTCCTCTCTCTCCCCCTCAGACAAGCAGACATCCAAGATGTGTTTTAGATATCGTCTTCTGCCTGTGCGTGGTTTTCGCCACTTTTCCCTGTCTTCTCCTCACTGACTGGCCTCTGATGAGTTGGGCCCTTTGGAATAACGGAGGGGGGTGTAGCGGTCCAGTCAACAGCCCAATAGCCACGGTAGCTCCACCAAAGTCAACTACACCTGTTCCCCTTTGGGTTGTTAAGGGTGAGGGGGTTAATGTGGTGCACGCAGACAGAGCGAAAGATTGAGATGGGGAGAGAGACTGAGAGAAAAGAAAAAGAGAGACGGGGAGAGAGAGCGGCGGGTTGAAGTGTCCTGCTGGAAGGATGCTAAATTCATAAAGATTTTTTCTTCCTCCTGTCCAACGTTTAGGCCAGCTGTAGCACCATTATGGCTTTACAGGCTGCTTCCTGTTCAAATTCCTAATTTTTTCTCCTGCTCTTCCACACAAAAGGTGGCTGCGCTGGGGGTGTAGTGCTTTTGAAATGTGAAGGGCCCTCGAGAGCCCAGGGCAACTGTCTCTCTCTGTCAGGTTGGAGAGACGGAGAGGCTTAGAGGCCAAGTGGGAAGGAGGGCTGCATTCCAAATGGCACCTTTTTCCTACTTTAGGGCTACTTTTGACCAGAGCCCTATTAGCCCTGGTCAAAAGTAGTGCACTATATAGGGAATTGGGCTCCATTTGGGATACAAACAAAGTTTGTATAACGTCCTCCTCTCTGAAGGCCCTGCTGTTTTGTTGGGCCTCCACATCTAAATGGTCTCTTTTTGGATTAACACAAAGACATTATTTGGCCCCACTAATGAAACACAGAGAAACACTTTAATGATCTAAACCCCCCTCTTCCCCCTCCTCTTTCTCCCCCCTCTTCTTCCTCCTCTCTCCATCACTGCTTTGATTCCAATAATAATCACAACCCTCTCCTTCTTCATTGTGTTGTTTTTGTAGCATGTTTTCTTTTGTCTCTTTGTCCCTTGGTTCCCCCCTTTTAAACTCGATGGCTGTCGCCTTTCAAATGCAACAATGGAGAAAGGAAAACATTCAGAGAAAGATCATTGAGTTTTGGTCCTGAAGGTTATGCTGTTTTTCTGCGAGAGTACTTAAACTTGAATCTTTGTAAGGACACAGATTTGATTGTAAAATACATCATAATATATTCTAGGTTGAAGTGTATTGTGTCGTGATGGAGAGTAGAGCTTATGGATAAATCGGTAAATCCTGTTTCCCGTATTGTCTTTATTGAATGAGTTATTTATATTGAACAGGTTAATGTGATTTAGGAATTATATGGAATGGAACTAATGTTGAGGGCTATGATCAGGTCAACCATCATGTGAAGAGTTTACCGTTCTCCTCAGATGACCTGCATATTTAATAAAGCTCTTCATATTATATTTACTGTATAACTTCAAAGGAATATATTCCATAGATCATGAAATAGTGTCTCATCAAATAGTTCAAACATGCTGAAACCAGGTATGATGTGGTGGACATAAGAACCTGCCCTTCGTTTTCACTGTAAAAACGTCTTGTATATTTAACATACACACAACAATGTGACCTGACTTTGACTTACTGCTAGAAGTGACCTGACTTTGACTTACTGCTGCTGTTTTACATGCAACAGTTGTACTCAGGAATTAATGGATTCTACATTACTGCTTTGGTATTTACAATTAGTGCTTAAATGTAATGTATTTGCACAGTTAGAGAAAGGTACGCATTCTCTAAGTCTACTGAGCCTGCAGTGAGCAAGCATCTTTGTGCGTGTGTGTGTGTTTGTGTGTTAATGCCATACTCAAACATCATGCACCTCTCTGATGTTGCTCTTTAAGGCCATTCGATGTGGTGCCCTTTGACATGGCCTGATTGTGTTTAGCTTGGGCTGCGCTCAGATGAGAGAGGTGTGTGTGCGACTCCTGTTGATTAGGTCTGATTAACTGACTGCTGGGTAATAGTGGCTCTGAGGCGCCGCATCTTGAGCTGGTTACCTCCAATCAGGGCCACGGCTCCTACAAGGCCTTGGATCCCAGGTGTGCGTGTGTACATACATTGATGAAACATAGGACTACATGAACTGTTGAATTGTTACTGTTGGACTTGGCCTATAAAATAGGACTTGTATTAAATATTTTCTCTCTCTCTCTCTCTCTCTGTCTGCCCCTCTCTCTCTCTCTCTCTCTCTCTCTCTCTCTCTCTCTCTCTCTCTCTCTCTCTTTGTCTGTCTCTCTCTCTGTCTGCCCCCCTCTCTCTCTCTCTCTCTCTCTCTCTCTCTCTCTCTCTCTCTCTCTCTCTCTCTCTCTCTCTCTCTCTCTCTCTCTCTCTCTCTCTCTCTCTCTCTCTCTCTCTCTGTCTGCCCCTCTCTCTCTCTCTCTCTCTCTTTGTCTGTCTCTCTCTCTCTCTCTTTGTCTGTCTCTCTCTCTCTCTGTCTGCCCCTCTCTCTGTCTGTCTCTCTCTCTCTCTGCCTCTCTCTCTCTCTCTCTCTGCAGCTAAACTCACCAGCCAGGAGACGTACAACAACTTCACCAACAACAACATGGGTAACCCTCGCCTGTCCCCTCTGCCCAGCCTCACTATAGTGCTGCCCCTGGCACAGATCAAGCAGCCCATGACCCTGGGCACCATGACCAAGCGCTCCGGGTGAGTTTTCTTGCCCTGCATCCAGCCATGTGTTGTTGTCACACTCTGTCCATCTAACTATTCACTAGTATTAACCTGAATGAGCCTTTACAGCTCAGCCTGTCCTCCTTTGGTCACAGCCAAAGCCATTGATCATGTTGAATTTTTATCTGTTATGAACCCATTGGATTTGCAAGAAACATCCACATTATATTATATCCAGCCTGGTTTGGAATCTGTTGCCAGTCTGTCTCTATGTACAGCTACACTACAGTAAAGCTATGTCTCTATGGAAACATTCACCAGTGGGTCTCTCTATCAGGCAGTATCTGTGCGTGTCAGTGTGTCCTCTCCCTCTCCTCTCTCTTGGTCAGTCACGCTATGACTAAGTCTGTAGTTTTAAGAGGCGGTGAGTCAGAGGGGAGAGACTGCACCTTGTGAATTTCATTTACATACAGGTGGCATCACAATTATGGCTGGATTTTAATATTTTCATTTAAATGTCATTTTCCTGTCATGTTTGAATGGGACATGTTGTAATGATGGAAGCAGCAGGCTACTGGAGTTTCTTCCCAATGATATTGGATCACTTAAGTTCTGTATAATGACAATAGACATCTGAGACTGGTGGTTAGAAACGCCATCATTAGTTTGATTCATCTGCATGATTATTACAAGGGATTTGTTTTATGGTGAAAGGAAAACCTTTTTTTGCATGCCCTACTTAGCAAAACACAGTAGGTAGACAGGAGAGATTTGAGAGTATAACTGGCAGGTCATCCTTCTGGAGGAAACTCCTAAACCGTTTTTTTTTTTAGAGATTGGCTGCTTTACACTGTCTGTCTGTCTGTCTGTCTCTGCCTGTGCCTGTGCCAGCCTGCCAGTATCCTTTCACTCTCAAATAGACAAGCACAACCTTCTCACCAGGTCTCCTCTCTACTGTATCAATTCAAGTCAAAACAACACAGCAAAGTCACAGAAAAATAAAGCTCCTGTCCTACGTCAGACCTGTACATTAAGTCAGACCTGTACATTAAAGATAACTCCCATCTTTCCATTCGTCTGTCTGTCCGCTTCAGGAGAGAAGGCGTCAGGGCGGGCTAATGAAGCTAGACAGGCAGCTGTGCATCCCTCTCCTGCCCTGCACCAGACCCCCTGCATACACACACACATAGGCGGCAGGTTGGGCCCATGAAGTGCGGGGTGATATTAAGTGTGTTCACGCAGTCTTGCGCAGGGGTATCTAGGCACCATCTGTTTGCTTGCATAGCCGGCTGTGTGTGTGCAAACGGGCCATCCGGTAGCTGTATTTACACCTGTGTGAGCAGATACCCGTTGGCAGAGTGGCAGAGGAACACACCAGGTGGTTAACCTACATTCTCTCATGGCCCGTCTGTCTGCAGCCTACTCTAGTGCATTTCAAACGCTCACACTGCATTGCCCCGCAGACCGCTCCTGGAGGACGCCACCAGTCTTTGTTCCACACAGGCAACCAGTCTGAAGGTATCCTCCCGTTCTATTCCAACTTACTTTATGATCTCCTATGGGACCGGACTAGCCGTTGCTAGTAGAGAAAGACTGATATGGATTTTTTAAGGGCCAATATCGTTTTTTGGGGGGTCAAGTATGCCGATATTCAATATCATTACATTTGAACATTTTGATGACAAAATGTCCCAGAGATAGCCATGTATGCATAAATTTTAAAATCAAACAATACATTTGACTTGGATTGGTAAAAACTAACTACATAACGGTAATACTTTTATTTGAATGGTAAATCTCTTGATAAACTAGGTACGTTTAAGATGGCATAGGCCTAATCACAATACAGGTGAATGTATATTCTGCATGCATTGAGTTATTGAGCTTGTTTTGGTTGATTAAAAACAAGCACAATAAGGCTACAGTTGACATATGGGACTTATATTAGCCTACCGATCAACAACATTTGTATAGAAGCATCACTCCAGCATGTCATGCCTGAATGGAAGGACATCATCTAGGCACAGTTGTTAGTTTGAGAATACGAAGAAAATCTATTCAATGCAAATGTGTCCAACGTAATGATTTGTGATCACAGAGGCTTATGAAATATTGATTTTCTTGTCATTTTCAATGATAGGATGTCAGGACGCATCTCTAAAACATTTAAAACACTTCTTTCTTTCCCTATTACAACAATCATCTAATCCGACTATCAACTGTCAATTTACAGATATGATTGCGGCTGGTCAGATCAGCGCAATGAAATGGCTAACGTTACATCGTAAGTCAGATGGCTCGTTGCCGAAAAATGATAACCAGCTAACGTTAGCTAGCTACGTTGACTATTGGCTCCTATCTGATATCTTAGCACCATGTTTATCTAGCCAGCTAGCTAGCATAGTAGCTAATATTCGTAGTTAGCTAACACCACAGACGAACGGGTTCGTTATCATAGTCTTTGCTAACAAGTCACATAGCTAGCTAGCTTGCTTATTGCATGTATGTCCGGGCACGTCGACACAAGCCTTGTTATTAGTGAACTAAGTAAACTAATATTTTCAACAGGAGTTTTGATTTTGATCACTGTGTCAGTTCATCCATTTCTCAATAATGCACCTTTCTGTTGGTGAATGAGCTAGCTTGCTGCTGCTTCTGATTTCCCCAGCTAGACATTCCTCTGCATTGTGCAGTGCTCGTGGCTCAGGCAGTGAGTGGCTGCTGGCATAGCAGCAGTTTTGCTATGTAGAGCGACTATCGGCAAAGCCGGTAGATAAGGGCCAATAGCCGATATCGGCCCGATATATCGGCTTAATTGCTAACAGGCCAGAACTGGAGCTGAAGACTTTCAACAGTTTGCTTCTCTCAGAGCAAGCCATTAGGAGTAAGCGAGATGAAAGGACCCCTCCTCCCCCTGTCAGAGTTGTTCCAGTTGTCTCTGTGTTTGGAGGAAGGGATGAGATGTACCCCTGTGACGCACAGTATCCTGCCCCGATAACCTCCACCAAACGAGGGCAGAGTTCCAGGGTAAGGGAGCAGACAGAGCTCGAGCCAAGACTCTGGGACACCTCAAAGTCACTACAGGGATGTGGGCTCTCTCCCCACTGGGTACAACAGACATGGGTTCAAATAGTATTTGGTTTTTGATTGCGCATTGCTAGAGAGCTAGATGGGCAGGGTACTTTTGAACCCAGGTCTTTAGTACAGTGAGAATGGTGACCCCGACATGACCCCTGATTCCTGTCAGCCATATTTGGCAGAAGTCTGAGACGGAGAGACAGAGAGTGTAAAAGAGAGAGAAACGAGCACTGTCATTTGAGGCCTTCGAGAGCTTTTTAACTTTTTAGTGTTTGGTTGTTTCAATCCTGGATGGTATTGCTAGCAAAGTATGCTCTGAAACGTACTTAGAGAGACACGTGTTTGAAATGAAACGGCAATGAATTAGAGATGGAGATGAAAAGGAAAACAAGGGAATCTGACCTGGAGTAAATCCCACTGATGGGTATTCTCCGCTAATGCAGACAGAGATGGAGAGAGCGAGGGAGATGGAGAGAGCGAAGGAGACAGAGAGTGGGCCCTCCTGACCTGCCACAGATGGGCAGAACAGATTACTATAATACTTTTGTACAGTAGGAGCAACTAGCCGCCTGCCAACCCATTGTCTCATAGAGCTCTAATGAGAAAAGCACTGAGAGGAGATGGGCTTTAAGAGCCTAAAAGCAGCTAGCGAGCCCTGTAGCGCCAGGCCTCCAGCACACACAGCACTGCGTATGGAACGTGTCACATGCTAAACCGTTTGCACAAATCACCCTCTCCTCCCTTTAATGGCCCTGGCGGAGCAGCATTAAGGCCCATGGGTTAAGAGTTGAATGTGTGAACGATTACTCCATGGGAGTGGGGTCGTCAACCTCCCAGGTCGATTTATCACTTTTTCTATTGCTCTCTCTCCCCTCATCCCCTTTTCCTCCCTATCAACCAACCGCCTGCTTTTCTTATTGTTACTGCGTGTTCTCAACTGAGTCTAAATGCGAGCATTAGCTAGCACGTTTGGAGACAAACTTTTTATATACTCTAAGTAGGGCCTTTACAGTGTGTTCCATTAGCGAGGCCGGTTATAGACTCATTTTCAGCCAGCTATATTTTCCACTTCATATTAACAAGGCTACTTTTCATTAAAGCGTTTTTAAATTCGCTACACCGTCGAGCCCTTTCCCGCTAGAATGAATGATATGCATCTCTTCTAGCGATCTTTTGATAGGATAGGCGCCTGTCAGTCACAAAACGAGCGATGACAGGGAGACGCAGCAGAAAGGAGAGGTGAATCTGTCCAAAATAAGCCCAATGTGTTCCTATGGGCATATTTTGGACTGAAGCTTGTCGCATACCTTCCTGCCTTTGGGACAATGTTAGGGCGGATACCTGAGCATCTCGTCGTTATATACAGATCTCTGGTTGCAGTCACATTTCTTTACATGGAGGAGTGGGAGAGAGCATGATGCTCATGAATAGGGTCTTACATTGAGAGTATCTTCATCAGGATACCAATAGAAAATAAAAGCAATCTATATTTTCAAAAGCGTGTGAGTTTCATGTTCATATTTCACAACCTCCACGGGCTTTTGGAGTTGCCTATACACGATTTAGCAAAATAATAGGCGTACACTTGATTTCGGCTACATGCGAAATGTTTCTGCTTTGTGCTAATTGAGAAAACGAATAGATGATGAGCAGCACTCACCTCAACTTAGCTAACATTTCCAAGTGTAGCCTAACCAATATCCAGACAGAGTCCTCAAACTTGTGTAAAAGCAGCATGACACGCTGCTGAAATAGTTAAACACACGCCGGTAAGCTATTGCTTCAAATGTATTATAACAATTGGATGACTTTTTGGGAGTTTCAATCAGCACTAAGAAACATTGTGATGCCTTCAACTGCGTTAACCTACTTTATTCCAATATTTCTGTGTTTCAGTGCTATTTATTCCCACAGTAATTCTTCATGGATCCATCTAGTTGTGGTTAAGAAAACTGTTCGAAGGGTTATGTGAAAAGATGGGTGAAGTGACATGCTTCACAAAGTTTAGACAGGAAGATGGTAACAGGCTAGTAATAACAGTCTCTGCCTGGCAACCATCAAGAGCTTAAACGAGCAGTGCATGCCAATGCTGCCTCAGCAATACGGCTACCTTTCATACTAAGCTGTAGGCAGAACTTTACCGCAATCATGACTATGTCGGTTTGCAGAAATAGAAGTTTAGGCTTTGATACCGGCAACACCTTTCAGATATAAATAAAAGGCGGAAAAAGTTGGCGGGATGCTAAAAGTTGGCGTGAAAACGTCTTAGTATGAAAGTTGTAGTAGAAAGTAGTCCTGATCATATACTGTAGGCCTAGACCTAGACAATATCCAGAACAACTAACAGTACACATTTTTAGTCATTCAAATTGTAAAGTCATGTCTTTCTACACAATACCACAAAGTATTCAATAATTTCATTGTGTATTTCAGATGGAATCAGTGCCTTAGAATGTACCAGAGCACACCAAAATATATTTTCCTCTGCTAGATTTTTCAAACACCTCGGTGGGTGCCTGGCTGGCTACTTTTTCTATTTGTCTAGCTACTCTTTGTACTTGTGGAAAACACTACCTATACTGTATATCAAATGTAATTTGTGTTGTAATCTTTTATATCATATTGTTAGTGTGTTTGGAAACTATTTGCCTAGTTTTATCAATTTTTTAAAAGAAGTTAGGTTTTGTTTCTGACATGCTATCAACATCACTTGTTACCATAACCATCTAGACAGACTGCCTGCATGGCTTTAACTAAATTATATTTCCTCTATTGACCAGCAGTGTCCCTCTCCAAACTGAACTGTAAGAAATAAGAAACAGCACAACATGCATTATTTGAACCCAAGATCCAGTACAGGCTTGTTGCATTGAGACCTGAAACACTACCTATCCGTATCCTATCAGCCAGCATCCATTTACCCAGCAGGAGGCTAGCAGGGTGCCAGGGGTTAAGTGCTTCACAGGGGGGGTAAGTACACCAGCGATGCCCGCCTCCCAGTGCCAGTGAAGGCACAATTGAGGCCAAGGCCCGATAGTCATGTTAAAATGTTGAACTGCCCCCCCGCCCATGCTGGTTGGCTAGCTTTCGGATGTAATGAACCCATGCCCATGTTATGTTAGCTACTGGCTAATCCCTATCCATGCTGTTAGGCTAGCCACTAGCTATTGGATATCTGTGTAACCTCCGGCCCATGCTGTTTGGCTGCTGGCTAAATGTGTTCGGACAAACATAACAGGAGTAGAGTTAGCATAGCCAAGACCCACTGGTCCTGTTAAAATGTTAAACCTGTCCTGTTGTTAGGCTAGCTACTATAGAACTCTGTGACCCCCTTCCACATGTTGTTTGTCTAGATATTGGATAGTTGTGTGACTCACCCAGCTCATGCTGTTTGTCTAGCTACCAGCTAACCCTTTAACCATGCTGTTTGACTACTGGCTAAAATGTGTTTAATAAAATTACAGGACCCCCGACCTCCATTACACTGCTCACCCCAAGTCCGACCACTCAGACAAAGGTCTCTTCTTTAAGAGGACAACACTGGTCTCCAGTGTGCATTGGAGGTTATATAGACTCAACAGTAGTCTCCAGTGTGTATTGGAGGTTATATAGACTCAACAGTAGTCTCCAGTGTGTATTGGGTTATATAGACTCCACAGTAGTCTCCAGTGTGTATTGGAGGTTATATAGACTCCACAGTAGTCTCCAGTGTGTATTGGAGGTTATATAGACTCAACAGTAGTCTCCAGTGTGTATTGGAGGTTATATAGACTCAACAGTAGTCTCCAGTGTGCATTGGAGGTTATATAGACTCAACAGTAGTCTCCAGTGTGCATTGGAGGTTATATAGACTCAACAGTAGTCTCCAGTGTGTATTGGAGGTTATATAGACTCAACAGTAGCCTCCAGTGTGTATTGGGTTATATAGACTCCACAGTAGTCTCCAGTGTGTATTGGGTTATATAGACTCCACAGTAGTCTCCAGTGTGTATTGGAGGTTATATAGACTCAACAGTAGTCTCCAGTGTGTATTGGAGGTTATATAAACTCAACAGTAGTCTCCAGTGTGTATTGGAGGTTATATAGACTCAACAGTAGTCTCCAGTGTGTATTGGAGGTTATATAGACTCAACAGTAGTCTCCAGTGTGTATTGGAGGTTATATAGACTCAACAGTAGTCTCCAGTGTGTATTGGAGGTTATATAGACTCAACAGTAGTCTCCAGTGTGTATTGGAGGTTATATAGACTCAACAGTAGTCTCCAGTGTGTATTGGGTTATATAGACTCCACAGTAGTCTCCAGTGTGCATTGGAGGTTATATAGACTCAACCGTAGTCTCCAGTGTGTATTGGAGGTTATATAGACTCCACAGTAGTCTCCAGTGTGTATTGGGTTATATAGACTCCACAGTAGTCTCCAGTGTGCATTGGAGGTTATATAGACTCAACCGTAGTCTCCAGTGTGTATTGGAGGTTATATAGACTCAACAGTAGTCTCCAGTGTGTATTGGAGGTTATATAGACTCCACAGTAGTCTCCAGTGTGTATTGGGTTATATAGACTCCACAGTAGTCTCCAGTGTGCATTGGAGGTTATATAGACTCCACAGTAGTCTCCAGTGTGTATTGGAGGTTATATAGACTCAACAGTAGTCTCCAGTGTGTATTGGAGGTTATATAGACTCAACAGTAGTCTCCAGTGTGTATTGGGTTATATAGACTCCACAGTAGTCTCCAGTGTGTATTGGAGGTTATATAGACTCAACAGTAGTCTCCAGTGTGTATTGGAGGTTATATAAACTCAACAGTAGTCTCCAGTGTGTATTGGAGGTTATATAGACTCAACAGTAGTCTCCAGTGTGTATTGGAGGTTATATAGACTCAACAGTAGTCTCCAGTGTGTATTGGAGGTTATATAGACTCAACAGTAGTCTCCAGTGTGTATTGGAGGTTATATAGACTCAACAGTAGTCTCCAGTGTGTATTGGAGGTTATATAGACTCAACAGTAGTCTCCAGTGTGTATTGGGTTATATAGACTCCACAGTAGTCTCCAGTGTGCATTGGAGGTTATATAGACTCAACCGTAGTCTCCAGTGTGTATTGGAGGTTATATAGACTCCACAGTAGTCTCCAGTGTGTATTGGGTTATATAGACTCCACAGTAGTCTCCAGTGTGCATTGGAGGTTATATAGACTCAACCGTAGTCTCCAGTGTGTATTGGAGGTTATATAGACTCAACAGTAGTCTCCAGTGTGTATTGGAGGTTATATAGACTCCACAGTAGTCTCCAGTGTGTATTGGGTTATATAGACTCACAGTAGTCTCCAGTGTGCATTGGAGGTTATATAGACTCCACAGTAGTCTCCAGTGTGTATTGGAGGTTATATAGACTCAACAGTAGTCTCCAGTGTGTATTGGAGGTTATATAGACTCAACAGTAGTCTCCAGTGTGTATTGGAGGTTATATAGACTCCACAGTAGTCTCCAGTGTGTATTGGGTTATATAGACTCCACAGTAGTCTCCAGTGTGCATTGGAGGTTATATAGACTCAACAGTAGTCTCCAGTGTGTATTGGGTTATATAGACTCCACAGTAGTCTCCAGTGTGTATTGGAGGTTATATAGACTCAACAGTAGTCTCCAGTGTGTATTGGAGGTTATATAGACTCAACAGTAGTCTCCAGTGTGTATTGGAGGTTATATAGACTCCACAGTAGTCTCCAGTGTGTATTGGAGGTTATATAGACTCAACAGTAGTCTCCAGTGTGTATTGGAGGTTATATAGACTCAACAGTAGTCTCCAGTGTGTATTGGGTTATATAGACTCCACAGTAGTCTCCAGTGTGCATTGGAGGTTATATAGACTCAACCGTAGTCTCCAGTGTGTATTGGAGGTTATATAGACTCAACAGTAGTCTCCAGTGTGTATTGGGTTATATAGACTCAACAGTAGTCTCCAGTGTGTATTGGAGGTTATATAGACTCAACAGTAGTCTCCAGTGTGTATTGGAGGTTATATAGACTCCACAGTAGTCTCCAGTGTGTATTGGGGGTTATAAAGACTCAACAGTAGTCTCCAGTGTGCATTGGAGGTTATATAGACTCAACAGTAGTCTCCAGTGTGTATTGGAGGTTATATAGACTCAACAGTAGTCTCCAGTGTGTATTGGAGGTTATAAAGACTCAACAGTAGTCTCCAGTGTGTATTGGAGGTTATAAAGACTCAACAGTAGTCTCCAGTGTGTATTGGAGGTTATAAATACTCAACAGTAGTCTCCAGTGTGTATTGGAGGTTATAAAGACTCAACAGTAGTCTCCAGTGTGTATTGGAGATAATAAAGACTCAACAGTAGTCTCCAGTGTGTATTGGGTTATATAGACTCAACAGTAGTCTCCAGTGTGTATTGGAGGTTATAAAGACTCAACAGTAGTCTCCAGTGTGTATTGGAGGTTATAAAGACTCAACAGTAGTCTCCAGTGTGTATTGGAGATAATAAAGACTCAACAGTAGTCTCCAGTGTGTATTGGAGATAATAAAGACTCAACAGTAGTCTCCAAATCACCCCCGAAGTAAAAAGTTAACTTTGTTTCTTTTTTTCTCTCCATCTAAGTAACCTCTCGCCTCATATCCGTGGACTAATACAGATAGTTGACTGCCCTGCTAGTCTACACACACACACACACACACACATACTCAGTGTCGTGCTAGTCTGGAGAGATTCAAATAAAGAAGTGGCGTGCCTTGCTTTGATTGGCCAGGGGCCTTGTCTGCGTCCCAAATGGCACCCTATACCTTATATAGTGCACTACTTTTGACAAGGCTCCATAGGGCTCTGGTCAAAAGTTGTGCACTACAATGGGAATAGGGTGTCATTTGGGAGTTCCTGCAGTACTGATGTGGTCTGCTGTGTTCAGGGACAGAGTTCAGCCTCATCTGGCCATTATTACTGTTGGGAAAAAGCTGTTTACTGTAAACTGTTTACAGAGGTCTGTCACTATCTCCGAACATGCAGGGTAAACACAGGAACACACTCCCACTCCTAATGGTTCGTAAACACTGGCCCGAGGAACACACACACACTGACAGAGAGACACACACACTCAAAAAAAAGACCATACACAACATCACAAAGAACCGAACACACACTCACCCACACCCTCAGAGGCTTGCAAACACACACAAATACTCACAAAGACAATGAACAAACACAAATATACACTCACCCAAAAATGAAGTCACGTGCAGACACATTATGTATTTCTCAAACACAGTAATAGTATGGCAGTATATCTAAGCCATAAACCAACGATTTAATTGGCATTAATGGAACGTCCCTGTGACTTACACAAACTTGATCAAACTTGATTTTATATGACAGTGATTCTGTAGCGCATATCTGATTCCTTGGTAACGCCCTAAGCAAAGTTAGTTAAGATTTCCCTTTTTTTCTCTTTCACCCTTTACTCTCGTATCTGTATTAGAGGTCGACCGATTAATCTGCATAGCCGATTAATTAGGGCCGATTTCAAGTTTTCATAATAATCGGTAATCTGCATTTTTGAACTCTGATTATGGCCGATTACATTGCAATCCACGAGGAGACTGCGTGGCAGGCTGACCACCTGTTACGTGAGTGCAGCATCAATAGGACCTTGTGGCTGCAAGGAGCCAAGGTAAGTTGCTAGCTAGCATTATACTTATCTTATAAAACATAATCACTAGTTAACCACACATTGTTGATGATATTACTAGTTTAACTAGCTTGTCCTGTGTTGCATATAATCAATGCATTGCCTGTTAATTTATCATCGAATCACAGCCTACTTCAACTTCGCCAAACAGGTGATGATTTAACAAAAGCGCATTCGCGAAAAAAGCACAATCGTTGCACCAATGTACCTAACCATAAACATCAATGCTTTTCTTAAAATCAATACCGTAATTAATTTGACAGAATTTTACATAATTATGACATAACATTGAAGGTTGTGCAATGTAACAGCAATATTTAGACTTAGGGTTGCCACCCGTTTGATAATATGTGGAACGGTTCCGTATTTCACTGAAAGAATAAACGTTTTGTTTTCAAAATGATAGTTTCTGGATTTGACCATATTAATGACCTAAGCCTCGTATTTCTGTGTGTTTATTATATTATAATTAAGTCTATGATTTGATATTTGATATGCTTGAAGCACAGCGCTGTTTAAGACTTCAAGCCTATCAACTCCCGAGACTAGGCTGGCAATACTATGGTGCCTATAAGAACATCCAATAGTCAAAGGTATATGAAATACAAATGGTATAGAGAGAAATAGTCCTATAATAACTACAACCTAAAACTTCTTAACTGAGAATATAGAAGACTCATGTTAAAAGGAACCACCAGCTTTCATATGTTCTGAGCAAGGAACATTAGCTTTTTTTACATGGCACATATTGCACTTTTACTTTCTTCTCCAACACTGTGTTTTTGCATTATTATGCTTCATTATTTATTTGAGACTAAATTGATTTTATTTATGTATTATATTAAGTTAAAATTAAAGTGTTCATTGTTCATTCTGTATTGTTGTAATTGTCATTATTACAAATATATATATATAAAATTGGCTTTTTTTGGTCCTCCAATAATCGGTATCAGCATTGAAAAATATTAATCGGTCGACCTCTAATTTGTATATTGGTTGAAAATGGCATATTTGGCCACTGATAAGCACCTAAATTGGAAATCAGTGGCTGTACAGTAACATGTTATAAATGATGTCAGAGCTCAGGGTCTCCGCTTTACAGCTCTCTATGGGGTTTGACTGACAGCCGTTATGAACTTGAGCACCGCGCACGACAACAAGTTGCCCCCATCCCTCCCACTAATTGGGCAACTTGTGCTAATGTTTTGTTGTCTTGAGTGAGGGAAGTGCTGTACATTAAAGATGATTCTATGTATTTTGAAGAATGAGACGTTGAGGATTATTATCAAAAACTCTTTGATCTCATACAAGCAAGCCAAACACCTGTGAGTCCAAATGTGCACTTCACATTATCATATCAAGATGACATGTCGTCACACCCTGGGTTGTCCTGAACAGAATGATCCTATGTTTGTCTTTTGTGAAGAGAATTCGCAGCAGAACACGCATCTGAATGACTCCTTTCTATGCTCACCAAAATTACCATCTGAATTGCCTTGTGAAAGCCTAACACTGTAGGATCATATTTTATAACTTAGCTAGTCATGTTGGCAATAGAACAAACTTTCAAATGATGCCCACCTGACCCAGATTGCTATTTATAATGTGCCGTTTTGGGATTGCATAAGGAACAACAGTAATTGTGACACAGTAATGGTGGGGATACAGGGTTTTGTTCTAGTAACTCAACGGCACAGCTAGGAGAGCTTAAAAAAGCACCTTATATTTGAAGACTATTTTTTTAGTCATAAAAGTGCATTGAAATTACTAAGGAATCTGCACACTTTTGACCAGAGCCCTGTGTGGCCACTTGGAGACACCAGTTATTCCTCTCACTCAAACACTTGTCATTGTTTTGTCTTATGTTGCACCTACCCCACATTTACCAGGAATATTCTTATCATGTTTCTACATTTTTCATATTTTGTTATCAACGATTGTGCCAAAAAGTACAGTAAATGTAACATGCTAATAAAATCAACTGTTTGGGTTGTCTTGTGTCAGGTGAACTATTGTGTCCTCAACTTTGGTATAATCATTTCCACAATCTCTAAACTGTTCCCTTTCAATTGCTACCATGCTTATGCATTTCGAATTTCTTCTGTAAGAATGTTTTTAATTTAGCCCTATCCGTATAGGCCAATTCCCACGAGTGTAAAGGGTTAATATATTTAAAAAAAAATGTCAATGCCTTGTTCCAATGTCTGAAAAAAAACATACCGTGATTTATCATCAAGACTTTGTATTTCTTATTCATACACTCTTTCCTTCAAAAAAAGAAAATAAAAAAAGTTGATGGATAGCTAAAAGGAAAAGCATGCTCGTACGCTTCCTCTGCCAAAAGTATGGTACAACACACACACAGACATACAGTATGTCCTCTACCAAACGTATGGTACTGCACTTTACAGAATGGTCTGAGTTGTTGAGTCAAGGAGTCATGTCCCAGGTTTCAGATCAATTCTTACATGGACAGTTTGCTTCCTGCTTTATGTGTCTTGTAGGATTAAACAGACAGGTCAAAAATGTAAGATGAAAAGTGTCTCTGTCCTAGACTGACTGGCTAATAATGGTTTTTCCATCTATCTCTTCTTTGTGTGTCTCTCCCTCCCCCATGAAGACCTTACCTCTTTGGGGCAGGATGTTTTGCCATTAAAACTCCATGGTGAGTTTCCCTCCTCACTACCTACCTACCTAGCATGCTCTGTTGTTGCTCTATCCTGGCTCAGGACAACAGTTGTGTCCCAAATGGCACCCTATTCTTTATTTAGTGCACTACTTTTGACCAAAGATCTGATCAAAAGAAGTGCACTTAATATGGAATGAGGTGCCATTTGGGACATAATCAACGACTGCATCCATCACATCTTTTCATTCGTGTCTGAGTATATTGAGTGTATTTTCAACACATTCTGTCAGTTTGTTCAGTCATCATCCCTGAGGAAAACACCATGGACATGCCTCTCTTTTTTGACACTACTTTTTTCCGGGGTTTTTTCTCCTGCGAAGTGTTTGATTCTCTTTTCTTGTGCTCTTTAAGTGGATTTCAGTTTACACTTTGGGTGGGTGATTTCACAAGCTGCTTGTCTTGTGTCGGTGCCTAAATCTGACGTCAAGATTCACACCAAACAACATTTAAGTCCGCATAAACCGTATAGGGAATTGTGATGGTGGTTCGTATTGAGAAAAGAAAATGGTTGATTTCTGAATCTTTTTTTATGGAGTGGTGAACTCACAAACCCAGAGGTATGTTGGAACATCACTGGAACCTTCTTGTCTGGCTCCTTGTGGTCTATTTGAACCCACCACTTCTTCATGATGGTGACCGATCTCTCGCTCTCTCTCGCTCTCTCTCGCTCTCTCTCGCTCTCTCTTTTTCTTTCTTTCTCTCGCACACTCATTCCCTCTTCTTTTGCTGTTCACATTAAACCACAGACAGTGGTTAACACTTTTGTTGTTGTTCTCATGTTGCTCCCATTGTGTTTTTATTGTTATTTTGTGGCAATATGATTGAACAATCGGGTGTGCATGCGCGTGAGTCCTAAATTGCACAAAGCCTGTCTGTTGTGGACAGACCTAATGTGGCTTTAGCCATCCGTCTGTTTGGCACTTTTTCTCTGTACGTCAATTATACGATGTAGTTGATGAATGTCATGTAACCAGGGATTTGCCTCCCTTTCTGGGAAAACAACGTGGTGCTTATGTGTGAACTTAGAGAATATTGTTGTTGACTTGAAATATGGCTGTTGATTTGTTATAGGCTTGTAATCATTTCCTTGAACCTTGAACATTTTGGAATTAGAGGTGGATTGTATAATCATGAAAGGGCAGTTAGCATTATTTTGTACGTACAGATATTTTACTATTTATGCATCATTCTGTTTCGAATTAATCTAATTTACCTAAGTTTTGGTGAAAGATACCTACTTTTATACAGCCTTGTCATAGCCAATTTTCCTCCAAATGTAAATTACACAGCCGCCGCGCACAGTCATATGTGTTTAATATGACGTTTTTGTCCACGCACCTGCGGACGACAGAGAACATTACAGTTCTCTAAGTTAACTATGAGTTTTCTAACAGTGCAGCTCTCTCAAATACTCAGGAGGGCAGAAAGTCCAGTCTCTCTGTCAACGCTGTCTTGTGAAATCAGATGCTTACAAGCTTTTAAAAAGAAGCCCCATTATGACAGTCACTTATGGACAGATGATTGAGTGGCTGGGCTCAACGGCGATGCAGTGAACTTTTCTTCCTCCGACTCACTCTCTCACTCCTCTCTCGTTCCTTCCTCCATTAACTTCAGGAAATTAATAGCATGTGGTTCCTTCCCCAAGTCTTGGCTTTCCTCTCTTGTTGTGGCCAGTTACTTTCTCATACTTTTTAATTGAAGCTTGTTTCCCTCTCCTCTCTTAGCTCCCTCCCTCCCAGCCCAGCTAGGTTCTTAGTGAGTTCAGAGAGTGGTATGCTTTTCAAAGGTACATCATAAGCATTTGTTAGCATGATGAACCCCCGACAGGAACAGTAACTGCCTACCTTTTGCTCTGCCTTTGGCTCCAACTCAAGCTAGCTAGTTAAAGCACTATTGTTCCTGTAACAGCAGGTCCCTGGACAGACTATTGGTCTAACGTCATCATAAACAGTGTTTTGTTTGGACAGTCTAGAGAGGATGTGTGAGATGAGGACCTGGAATGTAACAAGACCTATTTTTCTCTCCCATAATGGATGCCTCCCAAATGGCGCCCTATCTTTTATAATATAGTGCATTATTAGAGTGTATATATAGGGAATAGGGTGCCATTTCTGACACACCCAATGACACATACAGTACAGTAGCACGTCTTCCTCTTCCCTGAATAACCTCTTCTCTGAACCCTAATGTTCCCCATCTCTGTTTCCCCCTTTTTTTTTAACAGTTTAGGATGGAAGAGTGTGGCGCGTAACCTCTGCCTCCGTCCAATTACATGAGCTCACACTAGACTAGCTGTTAAATATAGACATGGAACCTCCATCTAGGGCTATTCTAGGGTGTGGCAGGCAGGAGATACAACCATCCCATGATAAATCCTTCTCTCAGTAGTAGTGTGATGAGGAACATTAGACAGAGCGAGGAAGTGGGGTTGAAGTTTCTGATTCTCTGTGTGCATCCCAAATTACACCCTATTCTCTACATAGTGCACTCTTTATATTTATTTCACCTTTATTTAACCAGGTAGGCCAGTTGAGAACAAGTTCTCATTTACAACTGCAACCTGGCCAAGATAAAGCAAAGCAGGTCGACAAAAACAACACAGAGTTACACATGGAATAAGCAAACGTACAGTCACAAACACAATAGAAAAATCTATTTACAGTGTGTGCAAATGTAGTAAGATTAGGGAGGTATAAGGCAATAAATAGGCCATAGTGGCAAAATAATTACAATTTAGCATTAACACTGGAGTGATAGATGTGCAAATGATGAATGTGCAAGTAGAGATACTGGGGGGCAAAAGAGCGAAAATGAATAACATGGGGATAAGGTAGTTGGGTGGGCTATTTACAGATGGGCTATGTACAGGTGCAGTGATCGGTAAGCTGCTCTGACAGCTGATGCTTAAAGCTAGTGAAGGAGATATAAGTTTCCAGCTTTAGTGATTTTTTTCAATTCGTTCCAGTCATTGGCAGCAGAGAACTGGAAGGAAAGGCGGCCAAAGGAGGAGTTGGCTTTGGGGATGACCAGTGAAATATACCTGCTGGAGCGCATGCTACGGGTGGGTGTTGCAATGGTGACCAGTGAGCTGAGATAAGGCGGGGCTTGACACAAGAGAATGACACAAATATGAATTTCCACAAAGTTTGCTGCTTCAGTGTCTTTAGATATTTTTGTCAGATGTTACTATGGAATATTGAAGTATAATTACAAGCATTTCATAAGTGTCAAAGGCTTTTATTGACAATTACATGAAGTTGATGCAAAGAGTCAATATTTGCAGTGTTGACCCTTCTTTTTCAAGACCTCTGCAATCCGCCCTAGCATGCTGTCAATTAACTTCTGGGCCACATTCTGACTGATGGCAGCCCATTCTTGCATAATCAATCCTTGGAGTTTGTCAATATTTGTGGGTTTTTGTTTGTCCACCCGCCTCTTGAGGGTTGACCACAAGTTCTCAATGGGATTAAGGTCTGGCGAGATTCCTGGCCATGGACCCAAAATATCAATGTTTTGTTCCCCGAGCCACTTAGTTATCACTTTTGCCTTATGGAAAAGTGCTCCATCATGCTGGAAAAGGCATTGTTCGTCACCAAACTGTTCCTGGATGGTTGGGAGAAGTTGCTCTCTGAGGATGTGTTGGTACCATTCTTTATTCATGGCTGTGTTCTTAGATGAAATTATTAGTGAGCGCACTCCCTTGGCTGAGAAGCAACCCCACACATGAATGGTCTCAGGATGCTTTACTGTTGGCATGACACAGGACTGATGGTAGCGCTCACCTTGTCTTCTCCGGACAAGCTTTTTTCCGGATGCCCCAAACAATCGGAAAGGGGATTCATCAGAGAAAATGACTTTATCCCAGTCCTCAGCAGTCGAATCCCTGTACCTTATGCAGAATATCAGTCTGTCCCTGATGTTTTTCCTGGAGAGAAGTTGCTTCTTTGCTGCCCTTCTTGACACCAGGCCATCCTCCAAAAGTCTTTGCCCCACTGTGCGTGCAGATGCACTCACACCTGCCTGCTGCCATTCCTTAGCAAGCTCTGTACTGGTGGTGCCCCGATCCCGCAGCTGAATCAACTTTAGGAGACGGTCCTGGCGCTTGCTGGACTTTCTTGGGTGCCCTGAAGCCTTCTTCACAACAATTTAACCGCTCTCCTTGAAGTTCTTGATGATCCGATAAATGGTTGATTTAGGCGCAATCTTACTGGCAGCAATATCCTTGCCTGTGAAACCCTTTTTGTGAAAAGCAATGATGACGGCACGTGTTTCCTTGCAGGTAAGAACAATGATTCCAAGCACCACCCTCCTTTTGAAGCTTCCAGTCTGTTATTGAAACTCAATCAGCATGACCGAGTGATCTCCAGCCTTGTTCTTGTCAACACTCACACCTGTGTTAACGAGAGAATCACTGACATGATGTCAGCTGGTCCTTTTGTGGCAGGGCTGAAATGCAATGGAAATGTTTTTTGGGAATTCAGTTCATTTGCATGGCAAAGAGGGACTTTGCAATTAATTGCAATTCATCTGATCACTCTTCATGACATTCTGGAGTATATGCAAATTGCCATCATACAAACTGAGGCAGCAGACCTTGTGAAAATTCATATTTGTGTCATCTCAAAACTTTTGGCCACGACTGTAGGTTGGAGTATATGGGGCTTTGGTGACAAAACAGATGGCACTGTGGTTGACTACATTCACTATTCTGAGTAGAGTGTTGGAGGCTATATTGTAAATGATATCGCCAAAGTCAAGGATCGGTAGGATCGTCCGTTTTACGAGGGTATGTTTAGCAGCATGAGTGAAGGAGGCTTTGTTGCGAAATAGGAAGCCGATTCTAGATTTATTTTTGGATTGGAGATGCTTAATGTGAGTCTGGAAGGAGAGTTTACAGTCTAACCAGACACCTCTGTTCAAATATGGGCCCTGGTCAAAAGTATTGCACTATACAGGGAATAGGGTTCCATTTGATATAGTTAAATTTGGGAGGCAGCCTCTGATTATTTCGCTGAGATGTTGAAACGGTCTTCCCCACTCAGTCCGCTCGGCTCCCAAATAGCCTCATCATTACAGCCGTCTGTCTGTAGCTCCAGCCTCCTGCCCCAAGGCCACCTCTGTTTTGGAAGGCTGCTGTAAAATAATAAATGTGACGTTGAGGGATGTGTCCTCCACAAGGCTGCCCAAAGCCCTCTCTCTTGCTCTCTCTTTCTCTTTCTGTCTCTCTCTTGCTCTCGCTTTCTCTCTCTCCTCTCTCTCCCTCCCTCTCCCCAACTCTGTGGTTCTGTCTCTCTCCTCTGTCTTAATGCCCAGCCCCAGTCTCAGCTACTGATACATATTAAACATATGACCTGGGCTTTGCCACCGCTCCTCTCAACCTCTTTCTGAGTTACACTGGCTGTGTCCTAAATGACACCCTATTCTCTATGTAGTGCCCTACTTTTGACCAGAATGGGCCCTGGTAAAAGTGTATATAGGGAATATGGTGCCATTTTGAATGCATCCACTGTTCTGCTCTACCCTACAGGTCTCTGCAGCTCTTTGTCGCTGGAGGAGCCGACAGAAGTGAGGCTCTATCGTATTTGTTTATGGCGAGGGATCAGCCCCCTCAAAACCCTTCGATGGCGCCTCATGTTCACCACGGCCCTGTAATGCGAAAGGGCTTTGATGGTGGACGTCACAGAATTAATTACGCCCTTGAGGAAAAGCTATTAGCTCAGTCAAAAGTCCTCATTTGTTAAATGAAAAGTGGAAATTACATACGAGTAGTCTTTTCAGTGAATTAGTCTTCCCAATAGCACAAAATAACATATTGTGGGGAGAGGGGGAATTTGGCTTCTGTTTAGTGCCATCCGTCTCCCTCTCTCTCCCGTCCCACTCAGTATATTTATTTATTTATCATAATTTATTGATACTGGGTTACACCTTTCTTTTTTTCTCTTTCCTGACACGTTCCTCTGTACCATATGGAGTCCAGAGTACAGCCTGTCTGTCTGACTGACTGTCTGTCTAGTCTGGTCTCTGTCGCAGGGTAAAAACCTCAACATTTCAAGTGAGACAGAGAGGAAAATAATAATTTGAAACAGAGATGAATAACCGTTTGCGGTCATTTCTACTAGAACCAAGCTGTGATCCCACTCCCGTTAACAGACCGTGGTAACCCGGGACTCTTCAAAGAGACTCTACATATTTTCTAACTGCAGTAGCTGATCAGTATGGAGACACCACAAGGAGAACTTATCACAGTCTCGTGTGTGTGCGCCTGCTTGCATGCAGGCAGGCATACATATGTGTGTGTGTGCGTTAGTACCCAGTCCAGCCCTGCAGCATAGATTCTAGCAGCAGTCTTCTCTTCTCAGCCACAGCGCCATAAGAGCCGTTTACACTTTTAATTTGTCACTGGGTCTTTCCCCGCGATTCATGAAAACATGTCCTTTTTATTCAATGTTATTCCTTGATGTATTAATCAAGCCGGCCTCCATCCAAAGACAACCGTGAAAAGTGGGGTGGTAAAATACCTTCCTTCACACCACACACAGCGCCGCGTGTCAAACGCGTCAGCTTGAGATTTCACCCCAAAACCAAAGTCAAGCCACTGGAATAGGATTTGTGTTTCCTCGGGATATTGAAACAGTTGACCACAATTTCTTTCCAGTAAGAGAGAGAGAAGAAGCAGAATGTTGGAGAGATGAAACCCCTCACTAAAGAAGAGCCCGGCAGACTCCATCACTCTCACCACTAGCTGTCAAAGACACCACACACACAAATCACAGTGAGCAGTGAAGTGAGATTACATGTTCTATAATAACTAAACCCTCTTTCCCTCCCTCCCCTAACCATTCACCAGCTCCCATATCATTTACTCTGTTAGAGAGATCCAGAGCACGGAACAGGAATTGTTGAGTTTCCCATCACCATATCAGTCATACTTTGATATGCAGATGTTGTGTTAGAGAGGTTGAGAAATGGGGAGAGAGTGACTGAATAAGAAAACGTAGAGAGCAAGTGACTGGAAGAGAAAATGGAGAGCGAGACAGAGGGATGGCGGAGTGAGAAGGAAGCAGTGTGCTGTGTTGGCTGACCCCTGGCCGTCCGGCAGAGGTTCTGCATGTTTTCATAGCTCTGTATCTCCTAGACACGCTGACAGACAGACAGACAGACGAATGGACAGATCCGATTAGGCGAGAGGGACGTAGAGTTAGCCAAGGCAATATCCTGACATGGTCTTATCTCTCCATCTCTCCTCTGCTTCCATGGCTTACTGTAGATATTTGGTTATCTAGCCTCACCCCTCACTCTCTCTCTCCAACACCAATAAATACACCGCCAGTAACACTGTCTAGAGCACAGAACACCCTTCACACGGTGTCGGCTAAACAAAGACCTCAACATCTCCCCCACGTCCAGGGAGTAATTTATGAGCTGCTGACAGTTTGAAGGGAAGAGGAGGAGGGAGAGTTGAGGCCCGCAACAGGTCATTCAACACCTGTTAGTGTGTCACTGAGGCTGAGAGGCCAAGAAGAGTTCAAGTACTGGACAGTATGCCATCATCTGGATCCAACAGAACAGCTTTGGGTACATAGTATGGAAAATCTTTGAGAAATTTATCAGAATAATCTTTTCTGGTTATTTTGAAGTGAATTGTTGAATATTATGTAATTTCATTATATAGAATTTTTGTGTTCCAAAATTTTGGACTGACTGTGTGTGTGTGTGTGTGTGTGTGTGTGTGTGTACAGTTGGTTGTGCGTGTTCAAGCGGGCTGGCGTGAGTTTGTGTATGTATTAGTGAGGTCTTCCTGGTTAGATCAGAGGTGAACCTCTCCTGTGGGTCTGTGTTAGTGTGTCAGACTGTGCTATTGTGTCAGACTGTTAGTGTGTCAGGCCCTTCAGCCTCCATCCCTTCCTCTCGCAGGGTTCAGCTGTTAATACCAGGCCGGGAGTTTTACTGTCTACCTTGGTTAAAGGGCTGGACAATAATACGAGGCCGGGAGTTTTACTGTCTACCTTGGTTAAAGGGCTGGACAATAATACCAGGCCACTCCGCTACTGTTCTCTGATCAATAGCATATGCAGCCCTATCACAGTACTGAACTTTTCCTGTTTTCGCTTTCATCCAAACGGTCCTGACATGTCTGAATAATCCAATAACTCCCAATAAATTCTCTCAAACGGCTAACTCAAAGTGAGACTAGAGGAAGCAGCTGGCTGACTAGCAGCATTCGAGGCACATGTTCAAGCAAGTGATAACCATTATGGCATCCTCAAGTATTCGCTGAAACTTCTTTCTATTCATGTGTGTTTGGGTGTGTGGACACATATATACACACACACACACAGTCCTCTGTACAGTCCATGGTCAGGCCAGCCTGTAGTGGTTTGAGTCTACATGGCGTGCTTCATGACAAAAGGAAGGATGTAATCAACTAGCAGCACATGCAACACAGGCTTTAAAATACCATAGACATCCTCTACAGAGCTGCAGTCCTGATCTACTGGCATGGGAATACACACTCACACGCACGTTTCCCCTTCAGACTGCAGGAACCCTGTATTGAATGAGGGAGGAAATATCCTGTATTATGTCTAATGATGTTGGAGTCATTTTTCTGCCTGTTTTTAATTCGCTGAATAGTAGAGAACAATACATACATCATTTGTTCAGATACGGGCACAGTGAAATTGGAGACAATTCAGAGCGAATATGAATTCTCTGTTTTCTTTGCTACCAATGTACTTAATTTTAAGTCACCCTCATCTCTTTATTTTGCTAAATTGCCTGAAATGTAATTGTGTTAAAAGCTTGGCTTGTTTTTTGTTCACAGATGTGGCAGTGTTTGAACTTTAATATCTCAAACCAGATTGGGCATCATTCTCTCTACAACATTTGGCAACAATTCTCTCTCCTCATTCTTTCTTTAACTACAGCTTTAGTTAATCTAACAACTCAAACCACCAGCCTTTATCTTCTCCAAGAGGAGTGTCTGTGTCCCCTCGGCTGGGCTCTCCTACCCACTCAACCTCTCTCTCTCTCTCTCTCTCTCTCTCTCTCTCTCTCTCTCTCTCTCTCTCTCTCTCTCTCTCTCTCTCTTTCTCCCTCCCCCCTGCAGCAAAACCAAGCCTCCCCCTCAGATCTCCCCCAGTAAGTCCAGTGGAGGAGAGTTCTGTGTGGCTGCTGTCTTTGCTGCCTCACGCTCCTGGTACATGACCAACCCCAACATGAAGAGAGAGAAAGGTGAGCATTATGCTCATCATTAGTATCCTAGCTGTTACCCCAAAACCACCATCACACTAAAACACTTTCATTTTGTTTTCATTTGGTCAAAATCTGTTGGAGAATCGTAAATATTCATTGGCCTGGAAACTTTGCTCTGGGTGTTAACCCCTCTTAGCCCCTGTGTAGATGCAACATTAAGGTCAGGGAAGTAGAAACCCACTCAGTGAGATGCTGGGTGTAGTAGACAACGAGCTCCTCTTACTCCATACCGTTGACCTGTTGACCTCCTGTTACTCAGACCAGTCCAGCCGGTCAGTGGTGGAGTCCCTCTACATCCTCAGTTGCTATGGCACCCTGGTGGAGCACGTCCTGGAGCCTCGGCCAATCAGCACGGCCCAGAAGATCAGCGATGACACACCCCTGGAGCTCAACACATGTCCACGGGCCTGCTGGAGCCTGGTCAGGTAACTGACCCTTCCTAACACATACGCACGGGCACAAAAACACACACACACATATACACACACACACATGTACACACACACATATATACACACACATATATACACACACACAGACACATATACACACACATATACACACATCAGTGGCGGTCGGTGCAGTTTAAGATGAGGGAGAACAGTTTTCTTTAATGATCATGACCTTATTTCTATTACATCATATTGAATGACTGCCATTCATATTCCATTCATCCAGTTCAATGTAACATCGATAGGTTTAGGCTGCTACATAATTTTCCCTATACCCATCATGAGGTTGCTACAACTTAGCCTATGAATGGAAGTTTACAACGTAGGCGCACACAGGTCCAGAGAAAAAATGGAGATGACAGTGACACATTCAATAGCGTCTTGCACACTTTTGCCTGCATCTAGCATATCTAATCATAATCATCTAACGTATCTAGTCATAATCTTCTAGCGTATCTAATCATAATCTTCTAGCGTATCTAATCATAATCTTCTAGCGTATCTAATCATAATCATCTAGCGTCTCTAATCATAATCTTCTAGCGTATCTAATCCTAATCTTCTAGCGTATCTAATCATAATCATCTAGCGTCTCTAATCATAATCATCTAGCGTCTCTAATCCTAATCATCTAGCGTATCTAATCATAATCATCTAGCATATCTAATCATAATCATCTAGCATATCTAATCATAATCATCTAGCGTATCTAATCCTAATCTTCTAGCGTATCTAATCATAATCATCTAGCATATCTAATCATAATCATCAAGCGTATCTAATCATAATCATCTAGCGTATCTAATCATAATCATCTAGTGTATCTAATATCTAATCATAATCTTCTAGCATATCTAATCATAATCATCTAGCGTATCTAATCATAATCTTCTAGCATATCTAATCATAATCTTCTAGCATATCTAATCATAATCATCTAGCATATCTAATCCTAATCTTCTAGCATATCTAATCAACAGTTGCAAACTACAGTTTCTATTGGACAAATTCAGGTATTTTTATCCTCGTTTCGTTTGCTTCCGTTTAAGAAAAGTTTTTCATCAGAATCGACGGAATAAATGCACCCCTGATCACGCATAAACACAGTAAACTTTCATAGCAGCCACGTTGTATTCCCTCAGTTTGTGGACCTTAATGAAGAACACATCAGCTGTATGCGATAAAAACCTTTCCAATCCAAACCATGTCATATCCGCTACACACAGCCTACATTGTTGTCTCCATATTAGCTAAAGTAACATCATAGTCAGCATAGCTAATAGAACTCATGCGTTAGTAAACCCGCTACAATTATGCAGTAACATTAGGGTGTATAGTCACTTAGCAGTTACACCGGCGATCCCCGGTGGCAATAAATTAATAAAACCAAAAGCTTACCTTGACTTGGAAGAGTTCTAGTGTTGTGTTGGATAGTCATAGCCAGCTAGCTAACATAGAATCCCTCTGTTTGAGCCATAAGTAACTAAACTAGCCAGCTGCATTTGCTAGCTAAGTAAGTGAAACCTGAAAAAAAAATTACGCCCTCGCTCTTACTTCTCCTTCATTTTTGAGAAATTAATTTGTTAAACAGTTCAACTATTGTCCTTCTCTCTCTTTGAGTCAACTACTCACACACATTTTATGCACTGCAGTGCTAGCTAGCTGTAGCTTATGCTTTCAGTACTAGATTCATTCTCTGATCCTTTGATTGGATGTCAGTTCATGCTACAAAAGCTCCGATAGGTTGGAGGACGTCCTCTAAAAGTTGTCATAGTTACTGTGTAAGTCTATGGAAGGAGGTGAGAACCATGAGCCTCCTAGGTTTTGTATTGAAGTCAATGTACCCAGAGGAGAACTGAAGCTAGCTGTCCTCCGGCTACCATACAGAGTGCTGTTGAGGCTACTGTAGACCTTCATTGAAAAACATTGTGCTTTAATCAATTATTTGGTGACGTGAATATATTTTAGTATAGTTTTATTTAAAAAGGATAACTTTTTCAATGTTTTAAAATGTATCTCTTTCTGAAATTCGCTGAGGACGATGGTCCTCCCCTTCCTCCTCTGAAGAGCCTCCACTGACACACACACGCGCGCACACACACACACACAGTTTTCCCCGCTCTGTTAAGCTATGGTTCGTGTTATGAAGATTTACATACAGTTAGGTATTGTACAGTTATACAGTTGTGTGTGTGATTTATACAGTAGTGTGTGTGACATTATCTTAGTAAACTCTGCTTTTTATTATAGGAGTCATATATTTTCAAACATATTGTATGTATAACCTAGTTATAAATAGAATATTGGATACATTGAAAACATATTGTGCTGCAGAATCCCATTCATCCATGTCAAATGAGCAGTTGGAACCAGATATAAAGTTCTGCTGCTGTGGCCCAGTTCTCTGTGATCAGACTACATCTATGTAGGACAAACACATGTGATGTTCATGTTGTACACTACAGTACTGTATGTAACTACTATAGTATACTCACCTTCATATGTTATATCTGCCTCTGTACTGCCAGGCTCCAGGGACCACAGTCTATTTACACCCAGCAGGGGCACTGCTCTATACATCTGGCCCTCAATCTGCAGCCTTTGTTTGACCATTTTGTAATGGTGGATCACCGAAAGGGTCCTAAATGGGCAAAAGTAGTGCACTACATTGGGAAAAGGGTGCCATTTGGGACACATCCTGAGATTTTCTTCTCTGTAATTGAGTTGTGTGTTTCTCTCCTATGTTGTTTGGTTGTTACAGGACTCCACTGTGGAATGAGCTGCAGCCTCCCTTTCTCTCCAACCACCCGCTGGTGCTGGCCTCTGACCTGGTGCAATATTACCAATACCTCCTGGTTGGATGTAAGTATTATACACTGTGTGTGTGTACTCTTCTCTGTATGTGTATATAAGTACCATTTGTACATGTGTGTGTGTGTACCAAGCTCCATTAGACCGGTGCCAGAGCTGAAGCCTACTAATTCCTACTGTTTGTTCTCTATGGGAGATTGTCTTCACCCTCTTATTGGTGACATGCTGAGAGTAGGACCCTTTTAGTCATCCTCCATTACTTCCCTGTTCCCTCTTAAAACCCTCAGTGGAGATCTGACATCTTTCTATCACTCCATTTGAGTAGTGCTCTGGCCTCAGATCCCTTATCACACCAACTGTCAGCTTTTTATCTGTTCTGTTCCGTCTGTACGGCACTGAATCAAGTCTTTTGTCACTGTATGTCTCTTTGTCTATCTCCTAAGGACAAGTCCGCATGATAATGCTAACAGCTCAACCAACTATACTCAACTCATTCAAACTCCTCCTAACTCAATAACAAGTACAAAGAGCACCGAGCACTTTAGGTTGACATGTGAAAGGCTGTGGAGGCTGGAGATGGCAGAAGGAAGAGGAAGACAACTCTGGGGGGCAGAGTGCACACGGATGGCCACACATTTAATTTATCCTCCGTTATAAGTGTGCGTTGTTGCATTAGCTGCATAATCATAAACATAAATCAGTAATTAGCTCCTGAAGTGTCGTTGGGGCATTCCTCTTCTCCTCCCGTGTGCCTGTTCTTCTGTCTCCTCTATTCTATGCTAAATTGGCTGCTTCCCAAATGGCACCCTATTTCCTACTTAGTGCATTACTTTTGACCAGGGCCCTATGGTCAACAGTAGTGCACTATAGGGAATGGGGTGCCATTTGTGCTGTAGACATTCCCTCAGTGCTCAGGGCTTAGCGGGTAGGATATTTTCTCAAATTAGTTCTAATAGTCCTTTCTAGTGTCACAGCGATGAAGTCAAGTTGGTGTGACGGGTCGGGCAGCGGGCAGCGGCGCTGGGTTTAGTGTGACTCTGTCCTGTGAGAAGGCATAATGATTTAGTCTCAGTGCTCTCTCAGATTTAGCTCCAATTAGTGATGGCCAATATATCACCGCCTGCCCCACCTCGTCTGTCCCTCCCTTGCCCCCCGTTCCTCCTGCCAGCCGAGTGGCACCATCCCTAATGCACTCACACTCACACACAATATGCACATCATTTGTCGTCTTGTACTTCTACCCATCGCTCCGTTCCGCTCTGCCCCCGGGCGTTTCCTGCATGCTGCTACGGCTCACGGAGTGCCACCTTTCATTCCTCCGCTTTTCACCCGAGCATCGACTGAACGTTCTGTTTCACAGCACCGTGCCTCCGCTCAGCTCGCCAGAGATTGGCTGGGCAGAGAGTGAGTGATCCAGGGCGGGCGATCTGACCCCGGGATGCATTATGCTACGCTACACTACAGCCACAAAACAGGACACACACACACACACACACACACTGTTGTCTCTGTTGGCCTTCTCCAGTGGTGCATAAAGATCAGGGCTTATGAAGGGAGAAGCTGCTACTCTCCTCCCTGCTTCGATTCAAACTACACTATCAGGGTCTAGTTTACATAGTAGATACTACCCCAAACGTCAACAACCAGAAGGACATAGTGACGGGAGGAAAAAGAGAAAGGGTTAGGAAGAAAGCGAAAGAGACCGAGACAGAGAGAGGGAGAGAAATGGAGATTGATGAAAGAAAAGTCGCAAAGATAAAGACGGAGAGGGGTATGATTAATCACGCGCCCCTTTTAGATCTGCAAATGAGTCTGTGTATTCTGTGACCTAGCTGGGTTCCGCAACCTTCTAGAGCCTGGGGTTAGAGGGTTTACATGTTGTGTGATTGACAGCAGCTGCTCTCTCCGGTGTGATTAAAAATGCATGTTGCTGTGCAGGGAGGGATGGAGCTCATGCCAGCCTAGCCGGAGAGGAGCCTCGCAGGCTGGTGATAAAAGCAGCGGTGGCGCCACTTCATGGTCACTATCTCCACCTGTCCATCTGCCCAGCCCACTGGCACCGCTCTCGGCCCGCTCTGCTCTGGGCCACAGCCGGGTAAACAGCAGCTCCACCACACTGCTGGGGATGATAAGAGACAGAGAGAGAAGTGCACACAGACACACAAACACACACACAGACAGGGACACAGAGACAGAGAGATATGAAGAGGCGATAAGGAAGAAGAGCTGGCCTCATAAATGCTGTCTCAGTCCAGCTTTGATGGCTCAGGGAATCCTCACTGTGGTGTGGATGGCTCAATCAGCCAGTTAGGAGAAACAGAGACCCTTTTCATTCTAAAAGGCCCAAAATGAATGAATGAATAGGGCCAATTTGTGTTGCCCTGAGGTGTCGGAGTAGATTTAATCCCGCAGTCGGATCCCTTAGAATAACACCACCACACGATCGATGAATGTGAGGCTTTTTCCTTCCTTATTTGCAGTATTCATTCTTGAAATTCAGGGCATATTTTCCCCCCTCTGGTCTTGACGTTTTTTGAAGCGAGGGAGCTGTATTTACATAGCTGTCTGTCGTGTGTGTTCAGACACCTCTTCCCCGGCCGCAAGACTTTGCCGAGGTAAACATGGCGTGAATAATTGACCTCCCTGCTCTTCTGGCTGGCTCCTCTGAGCTCTCTGAGTAGGCTAGGCACCTCAGTGGTGGCTGCGCTGGTGCTTTTAGGCCCTGGCCTCCCCCTAGTTTAATGTTTTATTGGTCGTATGTACAGGATACACATGGTATACACCGTCCAACGAAATGCTTACTTGCAAGTTCCTTCTCGACAATGCAACAACAATAAATATTAAACGATAACAATACGAAAATAAAGTCTAGCCCCTAGCTTCCTTTCATAATGTAGTAACTGCCGGCTGGCTGTCTCCTGGGTCTTCCACCATGACGAAGTGCCACGGCCTCGTCAATAGCCGCTAATTGGCTGAGTGAGAGACTTCCGAGGCCGGCAGGAGCTGATCTTTACCATTGGGCTGTTTGGTAAAGAGAAAGTGGTAAAAGATCAGCCATGGACAAGCAAGCCTTGTCAGATCGTGACATTATCCCAACTGGCCTGCCTAATTGTCAAAAGGAGCTGCCCAAATGAGCGACAGAGAGAGGTTAGAGGTAGAACATAAGGGACAGTCCAGACAACTAGACAATGAGGCTGACCACCACTGAACAGATCAGATCATTAGTCGTATCTCTCCCCAGAGATCAGCCCCTGCCCTGAGGTCAGCAGTCAGCCAAGATCAATACCTGGCCCTGCTTTGTTCTGGGTCCGCTCACTATACCTGCTGTTACTGCTATTGGCATCTGCCAGACAACTCACACACTATTCCGGATATAGTGCACTACTTTTGACCAGTGAACTATATAGTTAATAGGGAACTATATTGGAAGCACCCCTGCACTACCTACTGCTACTGGCCTTGACCAGACCACTCACTGAGTCAGCAGAACTAGACCACATCCTCTTAGAGCACAGAGTCACAGGCTCTTTAAGATCGTTTAGGAATATTTCAAATCACTTTTGTTTTTTTGTGTGTTTTACCAGAAGGGGATTTTTCATAGAATAACACCAATCAGATTTGCCTGGTAAACACCACCAATTAGCAGTTTTTCTACTTGATAGGAATGTTGATAATAGTCATTTCAGATGGTAATTTTTGCTATCAACCATCACTAAAGAAAATATGCCGCCTTACGATGATTAATTAGTACACTGTTTTCACGTTGGGTTGTCACTGGACTGAAACATTTTCATACATGTTATGGCACTTTCCTATTGAAGGTAGAGTAGAGCTCTGTTTGCTACCCCCCCTCATTTTCATATCATTAAACTCATGTCATATACAGTGTCAACGTTTCTGATCACTGTGTTTAATGTACAGTTACAAGATGACATGTCGTCACACCCTGGTTTGTCCTGAACAGAATGATCCTATGTTTGTCTTTTGTGAAGAGAATTCGCAGCAGAACACGCATCTGAATGACTCCTTTCTATGCTCACCAAAATTACGTTCTGTTTTTCTGAATTGCCTTGTGAAAGCCTAACACTGTAGGATCATATTTTATAACTTAGCTAGTCATGTTGGCAATAGAACAAACTTTCAAATGATGCCCACCTGACCCAGATTGCTATTTATAATGTGCCGTTTTGGGATTGCATAAGGAACAACAGTAATTGTGACACAGTAATGGTGGGGATACAGGGTTTTGTTCTAGTAACTCAACGGCACAGCTAGGAGAGCTTAAAAAAGCACCTTATAGTTGAAGACTCTTTTGAGTCATACAAGTGCAATTAAATGATTAAGAAACTGTGCACACTTTGAAGAGGTGGTTGGCAACTTGGAGACACCAGTTAGTCGTCTCTCTCAAACCCCTGTCATTTGTTCGTCTTATGTTGCACCTCCCCTACATTTTACAGGAATATTCTTATGTCAAATCAAATCAAATTTTATTGGTTACATACACATGGTTAGCAGATGTTAATGCGAGTGTAGCGAAATGCTTGTGCTTCTAGTTCTGACCATGCAGTAATATCTAACAAGTAATCTTAACAATTTCACAACAACTAGTGTAAAGGAATGAATAAGAGTATGTACATATAAATATTTGTATGATCGATGGCCGAATGGCATAGGCAAGATGCAGTAGATGGTATAGAGTACAGTATATACATATGAGATGAGTAATGTAGGGTATGTAAACATTATATAAAGTGTCATTGTTTAAAGTGACTAGTGATACATATATTACATCCGATTTTGAATTATTAAAGTGGCTAGAGATTTGAGTCAGTATGTTGGCAGCAGCCCCTCAATGTTAGTGATGGCTGTTTAACAGTCTGATGGCCTTGATAGCTGTTTTTCAGTCTCTCGGTCCCAGCTTTGATGCACCTGTACTGACCCCTGAATGATAGTGGGGTGAACAGGCAGTGGCTCGGGTGGTTGTTGTCCTTGATTATCTTTTTGGCCTTCCTGTGACATCGGGTGGTGTACAGTGAGGGAAAAAAGTATTTGATCCCCTGCTGATTTTGTACATTTGCCCACTGACAAAGAAATGATCAGTCTATAATTTTAATGGTAGGTTTATTTGAACAGTGAGAGACAGAATAACAACAAAAAAATCCAGAAAAACGCATTGTGAAAATTTTTATAAATTGATTTGCATTTTCATGAGGGAAATAAGTATTTGACCCCTCTGCAAAACATGACTTAGTACTTGGTGGCAAAACCCTTTTTGGCAATCACAGAGGTCAGACGTTTCTTGTAGTTGGCCACCAGGTTTGCACACATCTCAGGAGGGATTTTGTCCCACTCCTCTTTGCAGATCTTCTCCAAGTCATTAAGGTTTTGAGGCTGACGTTTGGCAACTCGAACCTTCAGCTCCCTCCACAGATTTTCTATGGGATTAAGGTCTGGAGACTGGCAAGGCCACTCCAGGACCTTAATGCGCTTCTTCTTGAGCCACTCCTTTGTTGCCTTGCCCGTGTGTTTTGGGGCATTGTCATGCTGGAATACCCATCCACGACCCATTTTCAATGCCCTGGCTGAGGGAAGGAGGTTCTCACCCAAGATTTGACGGTACATGGCCCCATCCATCGTCCCTTTGATGCGGTGTAGTTGTCCTGTCCCCTTAGCAGAAAAACACCCCCAAAGCATAATGTTTCTACCTCCATGTTTGACGGTGGGGATGGTGTTCTTGGGGTCATAGGCAGCATTCCTCCTCCTCCAAACACGGCGAGTTGAGTTGATGCCTAAGAGCTCCATTTTGGTCTCATCTGACCACAACACTTTCACCCAGTTGTCCTCTGAATCATTCAGATGTTCATTGGCAAGCTTCAGACAGGCATGTATATGTGCTTTCTTGAGCAGGGGGACCTTGCGGGCGCTGCAGGATTTCCGTCCTTCACGGCGTAGTGTGTTACCAATTGTTTTCTTGGTGACTATGGTCCCAGCTGCCTTGAGGTCATTGACAAGATCCTCCTGTGTAGTTCTGGGCTGATTCCTTACTGTTCTGATGATCATTGCAACTCCACGAGGTGAGATCTTGCATGGAGCCCCAGGCCGAGGGAGATTGACAGTTCTTTTGTGTTTCTTCCATTTGCGAATAATCGCACCAACTGTTGTCACCTTCTCACCAAGCTGCTTGGCGATGGTCTTGTAGCCCATTCCAGCCTTGTGTAGGTCTACAATCTTGTCCCTGACATCCTTGGAGAGCTCTTTGGTCTTGGCCATGGTGGAGAGTTTGGAATCTGATTGATTGATTGCTTCTGTGGACAGGTGTCTTTTATACAGGTAACAAACTGAGATTAGGAGCACTCCTTTAAGAGTGTGCTCCTAATCTCAGCTCGTTACCTGTATAAAAGACACTTGGGAGCCAGAAATCTTTCTGATTGAGAGGGGGTCAAATACTTATTTCCCTCATTAAAATGCAAATCAATTTATAACATTTTTCACATGTGTTTTTCTCCATTTTTTTGTTGTTATTCTGTCTCTCACTGTTCAAATAAACCTACCATTAAAATTACAGACTGATAATTTCTTTGTCAGTGGGCAAACGTACAAAATCAGCAGGGGATCAAATACTTTTTTCCCTCACTGTAGGTGTCCTGGAGGGCAGGTAGTTTGCCCCCAGTGATGCGTTGTTACTCAAGGTATCCAGTGTGTTTTCCTTATCAACAAATTTGGCTATCAGGAAATGTAAAATGCACAACAGTGTAATGTTTGGATTCTTGTGTCATGTGAATTGTTGTCCTCAACTTTGGTATAATAAATGTTTCCATAATTGCCAAACTCTTCCCTTTCAACTGCTACCATGCTTTTGCATTTCATATTTCTTCTGTAAGAAACATTTCAATTCATCCCTATCCATATAGGCTAATTACCATGAGTGTAAAGGGTTAAGAATCTGTAATGACAGTAAAAACAGCAGACCCAATGGCTCTCTGTCGATCTATCTATATATCTATCCACTCACTCTGGTAGATATGTCTTTAACTGTTTGGTGGGCTCAGTCTATATCCCTGCATTCCCTAACAAACACACACACACACAGGTCTGACTGTGCTTGACCCTTGGGGATGACCACTGCCTCCCCACTCAGGAGCCTGTCCGGCTCTCTCAGGCCAATGGAACACCACCCCTGTCGCCGTAACTCGATCCTGCCAGCCAGCAACCGCTCCAAAGCATCAATAATTAATTAGGGAACAGCTATTGCCCCCAAGGGGTCATAGAGCAAGAGTAGAGTGGGAGGGAGCGAGAGAGGGATACAGGAAGGAAGGGTAGTAATGGTTTTGTTTAATAAGTAACACAAGCAGGCTTTGTTCTTCTGCCATTAGAGAGCAACCTAAGGTATCAAAGGATCTGGCTAGGAACCACACACACCTTCACCACACCCGTCTCTCCAGAGCAGGGGAGACCAGTGTGGTGCAAGCTTTTAGGAAAATGAGGGCAGCCTCTCCACAGTGGAAGAGTGTCAGTGGAGGTATTTGTTACAGCACCGCTGTGTGTGTGGTGTCAAACCGACAAGCACACCTCCTTAAGAAGCCTCCCGACACCTGCTCTACGCACGACAGACAGAGAAAAAGCGAGGGAGAGAAAAGGCGAGAGAGGGGGCCAAAGAGACAGCAGCGCCTTGTGCGCTCCAGATGAGAATTTGACAACTTTATTAGTCATTTCCACATTCAACAAATTCACCACAGACTGACACAGGGTGGGGGCGCTAGGCCCTGAGGTGCCAGGAGAAAAGACTGATTCTAGACTTTAAGCTTCATTCTCCACGCCTGCTTATTCAAGCCTCCAACTACGCCATCTGTCTGGGTGCTCCTCTCTCTGTGCCGCTGACGGGCCTCACACACACACGAGCACGCTCACTCACACACACACACACACAAGCACGTACACACACACATGTTCTCTCTCACTCACACTTACACATGCTCCTTCACACACTCAGGCACACATATGTCCAAATGCCCTTTTGCTCTCTTTCCTCCTCTCTCTCTCTACTTAACTGAGTGTCAGACACTAAACAACAGGAAAAACTCACGCTCTCTCCCCGTCTGTCTGTCTGTCTCTCTCGCCCTCTCGCGCTCTCTCTCGCATGCTCCCTCTCGCGCCAGCCCGCTCTAACAAACACTATCTCCCTCTGTGTCCACAGTGGTGCCCCCTGGAAGCCCTGGCCCTATCACGCGCCACGAATCTTACGACAGCCTGACGTCGGACCACAGCGGACAGGAGGACGAGGAGTGGCTCTCACAGGTGAGACTGACACTGCCCAGCTGGCACCATTTTGAGTGATAACTAAGTCAACATCATGAAACACACCTGCTTCAGGTCATCTAAAGGGTTGATGCTTAGTTACTGGTAGAGCAGGTTTATTGAGGAACCCTCCCAATCTAAAGCAACATCAAAGCATTTGCATCATCTGCATGTCCTATGGTGGCTAGAGAGAGACAGTCACCCCTTCAAGAGCCTATTGCCCAGCAAACTCTTTATTTTCTCTCCTAAAGGACTTCTCCTTGGCAATAGCTGGTAGGGGAGCCTTTTGAGTCCCTTTTGATATTTTAAGTGGAAATTGTGCACAAATATTGCATTTGAAAGCCTGTCATACTAAATGAAGTGCCCTTTAATATATTGTAGACCACTTGGAAAATCCTATAAAACAGATTTTATTTGTGTGAATAAAGACTTGCTAAAGTGCTAAGATTCAGCATTTTGACATCCTGAGACTGATAGAAGATTTAACCCTCTTAACCCCAACATTTCTTTACCTTATTACGGTTGGAAAGCCACAGTTATTTTGTTGCTTTGGCAAAGTAATTTCTTAAGATGATTATTTATTTAATGTGATTAGTGATTCATTTTAAGGTAAAAAACTATATGTGAACTGAACTCTCGGTTTTAATATGCTTCAAATATTCCTTTTTGAATCTTTTTTTCAAAAGAAACATTGAACAGCTAATAATAGTCAAATCATAGTATAAAAGCAGGTGAGCTTGTTTTACTATTTTGGGCAATTTTCTGTTGTTTTTTGGTGGAAATCTGAGTGGTTTGAACATGTTCAATCTGTTACCCACATATAGACAGGCTAGAAAAGCTTCTGTTCCCCCCCTGTCACAAAGGGATTTATGGCTGATTTAAGATCAAATCTTCAACCTTGTTACTTTATTTGGCACTTAATATGCACACCATTTTATAATTTAACCTCTTGAAATGTTTTTTTTATTAAGTTGGTCTTCATGACAGAATGTTAAAATTTTGTAGAAATAAGATGTTTTCTTTTCACCAAGTCACACTAGTCAAAAGGCCCTCAACCGTTGAATCGACCAGTGGGCTAATAGGTGGATTTTGGACTAAGTGGCTCTTGACTGTTGGACTCCTTGTCTTTGTCCAGCAGTGCATGATGCCACTATTGAAATAAGATTACATTTGAATCTAATACCAAATAGTGGCCTTTTTGGCACTGAGTACTGCCGTGAGATGTGGTTTGGAGGGATAAATGGTTGGGATATGTAGTGCTACAGATAGATAAGTTGTATGGTGATATGACCCCCCTCTCTTCAGCTTGGTTAACCCTTCACTCCCTCATGTCTGAAGCCTGATCTCTGCAGGTAACCATCACATTTCCGCCATTAATCATTTCTGGCCGTATATAATGGATTGGGGTAAATGTATCCCACGTTTCCCTGTGGTTAGTAGCCACTGATAGTGTTGCCGGGAGCCAAACCAACTACTGTCTATCTACCATCTCCTGCACCAAAACTACTGAAGCTTGGCTGGATTTACGCTTGCGCTGTGCTGCTTGCGCTGTGCTATTATTAGCCAGGTGAAGTCTTTGTTAATGGAGGTTGGCAGCCAGGCCACTAGGGGGAGTTGTACTGTTTTGGTAAGGTACAGCTTCAAACTGCCAAGTAGTGAGGGGGGACATGGCGTTATGGGGGACATGGCGTTATGGGGGAGACAGTGTTATGGTGTTGTCAGTCAGACAAACTAGTTAAGCCAAGGTTCTGACTTATTGCACTCAACAAAGTTACCACAAGACTTGGAGGTTGTCGCAGTGCTATCCTCAGGAAACAGAATGGTGTATTTTCAACTACACTAATTCTGACACTTAATAGCTACTGTAAATCATTGGATGAGGCTCCTCAACATGGCATCTCACTTGTCCTCCAGTTTATCCCAACACACGTATCTCGTTGCCTTTCAAATTCAAGTCTGAAATGGCACTGGAAGACAAGAATGGCCTTGATCCATTCTAGACACGAGCCCTCTAAGGTCATGCTGTCAGTTTCTTTCTGTTCTGTACAATAGTTTGGAGGATAAATACTGAAACATGTATAGTATGATTATAATGGCTAGATTGAGTTAGAGCACCGCTATCTTGTGGATGTCATTAAATCAGATCCCTTCATTAGATTATCAGCAGTGTTCAGAATCAGATGGGTCTGCAGGTTTCTAATGCAACTCCACATTGTGACCTTTGGTGAGTGCCGTCCGTCTGGGCGCTGTATGTACAGTGAGGGAAAAAAGTATTTGATCCCCTGCTGATTTTTTACGTTTGCCCACTGACAAAGAAATGATCAGTCTATAACTTTAATGGTAGGTTTATTTGAGTGGGAGACAGAATAACAACAAAAAGATCCAGAAAAACGCATGTGAAAAATGTTATAAATGGAATTGCATTTTAATGAGGGAAATAAGTATTTGACCCCTCTGCAAAACATGACTCAATACTTGGAGGCAAAACCCTTGTTGGCAATCACAGAGGTCAGATGTTTCTTGCAGTTGGCCACCAGGTTAGCACACATCTCAGGAGGGATTTTGTCCCACTCCTCTTTGCAGATCTTCTCCAAGTCATTAAGGTTTCGAGGCTGACGTTTGGCAACTCGAACCTTCAGCTCCCTCCACAGATTTTCTATGGGATTAAGGTCTAGAGACTGGCTAAGCCACTCCAGGACCTTAATGTGCTTCTTCTTGAGCCACTCCTTTGTTACCTTGGCCGTGTGTTTTGGGTCATTGTCATGCTGGAATACCCATCCACGACCCATTTTCAATGCCCTGGCTGAGGGAAAGAGGTTCTCACCCAAGATTTGACAGTACATGGCCCCGTCCATCGTCCCTTTGATGCGGTGAAGTTGTCCAGTCCCCTTAGCAGAAAAACACCCCCAAAGCATAATGTTTCCACCTCCATGTTTGACGGTGGGGATGGTTTTCTTAGGGTTATTGGCAGCATTCCTCCTCCTCCAAACACGGCGAGTTGAGTTGATGCCAAAGAGCTCCATTTTGTTCTCATCTGACCACAACACTTTCACCCAGTTGTCCTGTTCATTGGCAAACTTCAGACGGGCATGTATATGTGCTTTCTTGAGCAGGGGGACCTTGCGGGCGCTGCAGGATTTCAGTCCTTCACGGCATGGTGTGTTATCAATTGTTTTCTTGGTGACTATGGTCCCAGCTGCCTTGAGATCATTGACAAGATCCTCCCGTGTAGTTCTGGGATGATTCCTCACCGTTCTCATGATCATTGCAACTCCACGAGGTGAGATCTTGCATGGAGCCCCAGGCCGAGGGAGATTGACAGTTATTTTGTGTTTGTTCCATTTGCGAATAATCGCACCAACTGTTGTCACCTTCTCACCAAGCTGCTTGGCGATGGTCTTGTAGCCCATTCCAGCCTTGTGTAGGTCTACAATCTTGTCCCTGACATCCTTGGAGAGCTCTTTGGTCTTGGCCATGGTGGAGAGTTTGGAATCTGATTGATTGATTGCTTCTGTGGACAGGTGTCTTTTATACAGGTAACAAACTGAGATTAGGAACACTCCCTTTAAGAGTGTGCTCCTAATCTCAACTCATTACCTGTATAAAAGACACCTGGGAGCCAGAAATCTTTCTAATTGAGAGGGGGTCAAATACTTATTTCCCTCATTAAAATGCAAATCAATTTATAGTTTTTCTGGATCTTTTTGTTGCTATTCTGTCTCTCACTGTTCAAATAAACCTACCATTAAAATTATAGACTGATCATTTCTTTGTCAGTGGGCAAACGTACAAAATCAGCAGGGGATCAAATACTTTTTTCCCTCACTGTAGCGCGACTTAGGAGACATTACTTGTGTCCCAACTGGCCCCCTATTCCCTTTATAGTGCACTACCTTTGACCAGGGCCCATAGAGGTCTTGTCCGAAGTAATGCACTATTTAGAGAATAGGGGGCCATTTGGGACGCAGGTTTGTGCGTAATAGTGTAAGTGGCTCTCAGGTCCATCAGATGACAACAATGCCAGAATCAGCCCCACAGATTCCCCCTTATCCTCCTGGTTTCAATACCCCTCCATCAAGTCATCAGGTCTGGCTCTGACGGTCATGACACATTGCAGTAGCTACCAACCCTCTGGAGACTGGACTATAATCCTCTCCCTCCTCCACCTCCTGTCCTATACAATGACTTCATATCAGACGTCCCTAAGCTGTTAGATCAACAGTCCTTTGGTGGTTCTGGGAGCTTTACACAACTCTGTGATAACTCATATTGTCTGGCGCAGTATGTCAGGACAGGGTGCGACACACCGACAGGAGGGCAGAGACAAGGAGAGCTGGGCATGACAGACAGATAGACAGGAGGGCAAAGACAAGGAGAGCTGGGCATGACAGACAGATAGACAGGAGGGCAAAGACAAGGAGAGCTGGGCATGACAGACAGATAGACAGGAGGGCAAAGACAAGGAGAGCTGGGCATGACAGACAGATAGACAGGAGGGCAGAGGAGGGGAGAGGGCAACATCTGGCCCTGCGCCCCAACACTGAGGAGAACTATGGCATCTGTTTATCTCTGGGGCTGGGCGACACTGATGGTGTTAACTGGCGAGTACACACACACTGAAATCCTCCTCCCTCCCCCTCTCTGTGGCCTATTTTACACAGCTGTGCCAGGCCACGTGTCACACACACACACCACGGACGTATTACGAGACCCTAAGCAGTCACCCCTGTCTTGGCTCTTTCACTGCCAAATAGACATGATAGAGAGGGGGACAGAGTGTGGAAGGAGGAGAGTGTGTGTTAAATAAAGAGAAGACTGAAGGATTGAGAGGAGCTCTTAGTGAGAAAGAAAGTTGGAGACGGCAGATAGGAGAAGGCAGAGGGGGGAGGGAATGGGGGAGAAGGCAGAGGGGAGAGGGATTGGGGGAGAGGAGAGGGAATGGGGCAGAGGGCAGAAGGGAGAGGGCAGAAGGGAGGGGGCAGAAGGGAGAGGGAATGAGGGAGAGGGGGAATGGGGGAGAGGCAGCGGGGGAGAGGGAATAAGAAATTGGGTGTGAAAAGAGAAGGTGAATGCTAGTTACAATTGTTCTGTCCTCTCCTCATCTCCCGCATCCTTCAAGTGTAACATTACTGACAAATCTCTGGAGTCTGCCACTCTGTCATGTTAATGCCCACCATGCCATCTCTCAGGGGAAAGACACTGCAGAGAGATGTTTCTGAGCCTTAATGGCCACGGTGGCATTTCTCCGAAATTATGACGCTAATGTGGCTCTGACGCTCGTCCTCTAATCCCGTTTCCACGGAAATCTGTCTCCCTCATTTCCTCTTCCCCTAACGCACACACCCGCCAGCTCATTGTAACTACAGCGTCTTGGCTCTGTGGACAACAGGCTTTAGTCTGACAGGTTTACATCTAGAACGGATGTGGACTGTGACGCTGTAGTAGTTATTTTATTTGTCCCAAATGGGAAACTGGTTTGCAGCAGTTTCTACACAAACACAGTAGCAGTATTTTAGTTTAACCTAAATGAAATAAGACAAAGGTAACTGCACTATTCCAGTGGTTTTATGTTGCTAGCATGCTAATGTTATTGTCTGGCCCATACCAGGTGGAGATAGTGACCCACACAGGGCCTCACCGTCGGCTGTGGATGGGTCCTCAGTTCCAGTTTAAGACCATCCACCCATCTGGTCAGACTACGGTCATCTCCTCCTCGTCCTCCGTGCTGCAGTCCCAGGGCCCCAGCGACATTCAACAACCTCTGTTAGACTTCCACACGGATGACCTGGACCTACACAGTCTCAGGTAGGTAGGCAATCATGCTGCCATAGTTGTATGTGACTTCTGCTATTTTGAACAGGTCTCTCTTGCAAAAATAAGATTTTATCTCAATTATTCTATTATATATATATTATCTATAAATGCAGCATAACAGCAGTTAAATGAACACATACATAAGTAACCGTACATTTCTGTGTGTGTAGGATCCAGCCCGTGCGTTCTGAGCCGGTCAGCATGCCTGGTTCCTCTCGGGTGGTGGCTGAACGGAGGGGACAGGGGACGGTCATTGATTTAGGATCAGGTACGAACCATGGCTACTATATACGATACTATTCTGTCTGTCTGTCTCTCGATATATGTGGTATGAGACTGTGTACAGGTGTCTTCACCTTGTTCAGTACAGAAGGATGTCTGAATACGCACACCCACACACACACACCCACACACACACACACACACACACACACACACGTAAATGCAAGACCCGTGACCTGTATCAACTGTATCTTATTCATAATGATCGTAGCGTTATGACTGTGGGCCAAGCGTACACCCCAGCCTTTGTTTTCCTCTTCAGACACACAGAACCACATAATGACCTACATGATCATCTAGTCTGACTTTTCACAGTATTCAAGCCGGAGATAGTCCTAGTGATGACATAATCATAACCCTGCATTGTGATTGGATGAGTGGCCCTATTGAAGACCTTTTTGGCCTGATCTGTGTACTAGATTAGATTGATCTGCTTTAAAGATGGTCTCTTTTTAGGTTTGGCCTTTCTTCATTCTGTTATGATGTTAGGGTTTAATCCAATCATGTTGAGATGAAAGCTGGCACGTACAGGGGTTATTGCCGTTGTACTGATCTTGTGAGAATCCCAATTGGATTTAGTGCTAGTTTTTTAAGTCATTGTGAAGCCACCATTAGGATCAATGTGAATGGTATGATGTCTTGGTATTTCTGCCATGTGTTTAGTATGGTTTTATGATCCGGTGATTGAGCTGATTGATAGTAAAGGCCTTGGATGTAGAAGGTACAGTAACCTAGCCTTGTTTGTTTTATTACCTCTACCTTTGGTTGAAGCATGTTTTGACGAGGTATCTCACTCCCTTTCACCAAAAACCTAAATCATCTACAAAGTACATTCTTACCTGGTTTGAACCGGGAAGGCTTCCCCTCCCTCTCTCCTTGTTGTCTGGAGGACTGAAGGAGGAGAGGAGACTAGAGGAGGTAGAAGGAGAGGAGAGGAGACTAGAGGAGGTAGGAGAGGAGAGGAGACTAGAGGAGGTAGGAGAGGAGAGGAGGTAGAAGGAGAGGAGAGGAGACTAGAGGAGGTAGAAGGAGAGGAGAGGAGGTAGAAGGAGAGGAGAGGAGACTAGAGGAGGTAGAAGGAGAGGAGACTAGAGGAGGTAGAAGGAGAAGACAGGAGACTAGAGGAGGTAGAAGGAGAGGAGAGGAGGTAGAAGGAGAGGAGACTAGAGGAGGTAGAAAGAGAGGAGAGGAGAGGAGGTAGAAGGAGAGGAGACTAGAGGAGGTAGAAGGAGAAGACAGGAGAGGAGAGGAGGTAGAAGAAGAGGAGAGGAGAGGAGGTAGAAGGAGAGGAGAGGAGAGGAGGTAGAAGGAGAAGACAGGAGAGATGAGGAAGGGAGGAGGAGGGTAGTGATGGTTATCAGTCTCTAGCCTGCCACCGGTGTGGCGCCTCTTCTTATCAGACACATCGCTTTTGTCTTTCCTTCAAAAGGGCAAGTGTGTGTGTGTGTGTGTGTGTGTGTGTGAGTGTGAGTGTGCACGTTTTTTTGCAGCTAATGTAGCCAAAGTCCCAGCAACTTGTGATTGTATAAGTGCTTAGTGGCAGTAACATCAGTCATACAGTAAGTAAGTTCCACTGTAGAGACTCTTCCAGTCATTGGGACTCATAGACAGTCTCCCCAGTGTCTGGGATGTTATCTCTGTATATGCTGTATCCTACAGTACACACTCTACTAAGACATTCCCCAGGGGCTTAGGATTGGGGCACACACACACATCTTTATGGGCAGGGAGGAGGGAAGTAGAAGCTCTACAGCCAATGTCTTGATTTTCCTTTCTAAACATAATCAATGGGACCTGCAGCCGCCATTATCAATACTGTCTATCTGCTCCCCAAGAGTCACTATGAGGAGGCTCTCTCTGTGTGTGTGTGTGTGTGTGTGTGTGTGTGTGTGTGTGTGTGTGTGTGTGTGTGTGTGTGTGTGTGTGTGTGTGTGTGTGTGTGTGTGTGTGCGTGTGCGTGTGCGTGCGCACTTGTGTGCTCCACTGTCGTAGACTACGTGAGTGTCCTGGTAGACTACACAGGATCATATTTTGTGGTACGGCGGAACCAAAGAAACAATGCTGGAGGACACAAACAAAGACAGAAAGAAAGGCTGTTCATCTTCTCTGTGCTGATAACTCTCTGACAGGGATCACAGCGTCTCTACAGTCTGGATAGGTAGTTGTTTTGTTATGACTCACTGAAGAAAACACCCTGCTCCTTGTTCTGAAGAAAAACACTTTCTTTAGGCCCACCCCCCGCTCGCGCGGTTGTGTGTTTTATCAGGAGCCAGGGATCTAACTAGTTTTGTTGCTTACGACAGAGCAGAGCACGGAGGGAGAGAGAAGATGCAGGCATGTTATGAGTTATCACGTGTGTGTGTGTGGGGTGGGGGGTCCTCTTGGTAGGAGGAGCAGGAGAGATACACGGCACTTAAGACACTCAGTGAACACTACTGCCGTTAACCATTGAAAAGTGTGTATGTTTAGTCCATTAAAAGGAGGCAGTTGGTCTTTATTGCCTAATCAGTGTTGGATCAACAGTTAACAGCCATTAGAGAGGTGAGAATGTCCGAGACACTACCTGACACTCCGCATTATCACAGCTGACGCTGCTGCTGTCCCTCTCACTGATGCCACTCATCACACACACTGAGAGAGGGAGGTGTGTGTTGTCACCTGCACAGTGCAGCCCCTCAGTCATGTAGCGTCCAGGGCAGGGGGTTTCCCCATCTGTTATAGTAAGAGGTGGAGGGATAGAATGAATGGAGGGATGGAAGAATCGAAGGAAGGATGGGTGAGTCCCTTCATAGCTATACGGTCCTAGGAAGGTAGACGGGCACCTGCGCGCGCGCACACACACACACACACACACACAGAGTAACTGATCCTTAACCCTACACCCCACAATTACCTGAGCAGTCATAAAGGCCTGCTGTGTGTGGAGAGATAGTGGCCACATTTACAACTCTACCATTATGCTATATGATCTCTTCCTTTAAGGAAATGGGGGGAATATCTTTCTTTCATTACCCCCCCACCCCCATCTACCCTTCCTTTTCCCCATCCCCATTCTTTCTCTCCTCCCATCAATGGGGTCCTTGTCCCCTCTGCTCTCTAAGGGTTTCACTTCTTCCGGCGACCTGGGGGTTGCCAGGACAATACATTGAGGTGGCACCGCCTGGGGCCACCAGTTCTAACAGAGAGAACTGTTTTGTCATCACACCCCCTGTAATCAGCTAGTGAAAGATACCATTCTTGTAACCGCACCGCTTTGTCTGTCTGAGAGAGACGGAGGGAGGGCTAGAGAGACAGAGGGGGTTAGAGAGACAGAGGGGGTTAGAGAGACAGAGGGGGTTAGAGAGACAGAGGGGGTTAGAGAGACAGGGGGTTAGAGAGACAGAGGGGGTTAGAGAGACAGAGGGGGTTAGAGAGACGGAGGGAGGGTTGGAGAGACGGAGGGGGTTGGAGAGACGGAGGGGGTTGGAGAGACGGAGGGGTTGGAGAGACGGAGGGGGTTAGAGAGACTGGAGGGGGTTAGAGAGACGGAGGGGGTTGGAGAGATGGAGGGAGGGTTGGAGAGAGAGAGGGAGGGTTGGAGAGAGAGAGACGGAGGGAGGGTTGGAGAGACGGAGGGAGGGTTGGAGAGAGAGAGGGAGGGTTGGAGAGAGAGAGACAGAGGCAGAGGGAGGGTTAGAGAGACGGAGGGAGGGTTGGAGAGAGAGAGACGGAGGGAGGGTTGGAGAGAGAGAGACGGAGGGAGGGTTGGAGAGAGAGAGAGGGAGGGTTGGAGAGAGAGAGACTGAGGGAGGGTTGGAGAGAGAGAGACGGAGGGAGGGTTAGAGAGACGGAGGGAGGGTTAGAAAGACGGAGGGAGGGTTAGAGAGACGGAGGGAGGGTTAGAAAGACGGAGGGAGGGTTAGAGAGAGAGAGACAGAGAACGAGCAAAAGGGGAAAGGGGGGAGTGAGAGAGAGAGAGAGAGAGAGACACAGGCCTGGCTTTTCTATCCCTGCCGCTATCCTTTCTTTCCTGGGCAGATGACGGTAAATGGGTTTTGGTATCTGCCTAGATTTATTGTTGCTGTGTGTGTGTGTTGTCTTTAAGACTTGAGGGAGATGTGGCCAAACCCCCCCCATGTAAGGATTTATTGTGTGGGTGCATGAAATGGGTGGAAGTGGAAGCTGGAAGAGTGTGTGTTTGACATTGGACATTGATTAGTGTGTGCTGATGATAAGTGTTGTGTTAGTGCACTTTTGAGCAGGAGGGAATGTGTGGTGGGGGTGGGGCACTGTGTTGACCTCACTAGGATTGTGTGAAGTGCTGTGGCAGTGTACGCCATATGTTTTCCTGTGTGTGTGATATTTATTTGTGTGTGATATGTGTGTGTGTGTGCAGCCCTGGCTGTGTGTGTGTAATGCCAGGGGGCAGTGGATATTGAGCAGCTGCTGTTTAGAGCGACTCAAAAAACACCAATGTGTCGGGCATCTGCTGTGTGTTCCCCATTCAACCTACACACTGTAGGGTGTGTGAGTGGGGGTATGAGGTTACATCTGCAAGGACACTCCAGACCCCTGTGTCTCTCTTAACTGTCATGTATCCATGGATATGTCTGTGGGGTGTATGTAGAAGGGGTGTCTGTGTGGGAGGGGGACACGCGCACACACACACACAGATGCCAATATACCCACACACCCTAAGCCTGCATTGCAGGGGGTGTAGTGTCACTTTGGGGACGACATGTCAGTTTGGAGATAATGCCATCCCTAAATACACATGACCTCAAACCTACAGAGCTGCAGAGTGGCAGCCTTTACCCTCCATGTAAGGCACTGGGCTGTTGTGGGCAGACTAGTGTGGATTGATGTGTTTCCCTGGGTATAGACAGCCCAGGAACATTGTCTCTCCAGGGGAGAAGTCCTTGTCATCATCGTTAACACTGACAAGCCAACTCTGAGACAATCCTGGACTAGACACCCAGCAAAGTTTGGGACAACACTCACTTTCTCCTCTCTTCCCCTCCATTCCTATCACTTCATCTCTCCCTCTCTCTCCCCAGCATATGCCTCACACACTGTACCAGCCTCCTCTCTCTCTACCCCCCTCCCATCTCCCATCTCCCCCTCGTCTCCCTGACACTAACTCTCTTTGACAGTGTCTCCATTGCGGTGTGGGATAATCCACCTGGGCGGGGTGTTAAAGTAGGACCCAGCCGGCCCTCTCAGCTCCATAATGGATCGATCCGGACGGCTCCAGAACCGGCTGCTGTAATGGTATTTTTTACACCTAGCTAGCTAGCAGAGCAGAGTAACGCTAATGCACGCCACTGCCGCCGCACTCCAACACACTCCCTCCTTAAAAATTAATAGGGGATGGAAAATGAGAAAGCACTCACGTTGAGGCGACAGAGAGATGCATTGAAAGAGAGAGATGGATTGAAAGAGAGAGATGGCTATGTCACTAACTTTTTCTAGTTTCTCGCTGTCTCTCTTTCTATTTCCATCTGGCAAAATAAAATGTTCGAATCAGTCCTGTTGAAGTTAGAATGTGGGGGAACATCGCCCCACCTAAGGAATTGGAGGGGAAACTTTGCTATTTCACAAAGCCCAAATGGCACACAATGGATGTTTTGTAATTATTTTGGTCTCCTGATTTTGTCCCTTATGGGTGGAGTTGTGGAATTGAAATTAGGAGCTGTTGAGGGATTGGCCGGGCTGGAGGGTTGAAAGGGCATTACCATGGTTTCCAATGGCATAGGGGAAGTCAGTGTCATAGAATGGTCAGGCGAAGGCTGCCTACCCCCTTATCTTTCTTCCCTCACCCCCTCCTCCCTCACCCCCTCTCCCTCACCCCCTCTCCCTCACCCCCTCTTCCCTCAACCCCTCTCCCGCCTTCTCTGCCATGTCTCTCTCTCTCCCTTCCTCCCCTGGTTGGTCAGCCCCAGGCCTCAGTTCCAGGTGTGGAGGTGCTGCAGGTCATTTCCTCTGCAGGTGTGTGTGTATGTTAGATGATATCTGCTCACCTGGTCCACTCCAGCCACAGAGGCCGTCTTTGTTTATTCATTGTAGTGGGCAACACACGCACCCTCCAGCCAAGTCACCTTCTAGCCAAGTCACCTTCCAGCTAACGGAGGGAGGGAGGGAGCAGTCTTTCCCTCCTCACCTGTACATTAGGTCCCACGCATGTTTTACTGGAGTGTGTTTCCAATCACCGGTGGAACGTGAAAAATGACCACTTGGAATTCCACCCTGGCTTCCTATGTGTGGCCATAGGTAGAGAATGATGACGAGAAAGAAACAAAGAGAGACAGCGAAAGGACATGCTCCTTCAGTCAGCCTCATCAGCAGTAGCGTCATCTCTAGGAAAACATAAAAGAGCGAGGAAAAGAAAGAAAGCGAGAGGGAGTGACAGAACGTGCACACCTCTCTGATGTGATGTCCACTGGTTCTGTCAGCGCCTCTGCTGCTTTGTAGCGTCTTCACTGTCGGCCCAAAACCAACCTGACACTTTTCTTAGTGAGCTCTTTCTTTGTCCTTTTCTTCTGTCTTGAATTTGTTGTAATATGCAGTTCTGTGTGTTGTCTGTGTGTCATGAGGTTTTATATGTTTGTAAAAGTACAGAAAGTGCACGGTTATGCAGGTATACTGCAAGTGTCTATTTTTGCATGTGTTTGTTTTTTTGTATGTTTGCTGCTTGTGCTGTCCATTGCTGTCTCTTGAATGCCCCCTCTCTCTTCTTCCTGTCTCTCTCTCTCTCCCCCCCTCCCTCCCCCCCTCCTCTTTTGTTATCAGTATTGCAGGAAGCTCAAGTTATCACATTCCAGCAGTACACAGTTTAAGTAAGAACCATTCATTTGACGACAGCAGAACAGGACCAGATGTGAATGTCTCTCTTTTGATTTGAACTCTTTCCCAGATCCTTATCAATCTAATTTAGCCCTCATTGTCTAGGAGGAGGAGAGAGAGAGGCTGTGAAACATCAGGCCATACACATGTTCATAGGCCAGCCTTTTCCCTGGGCTTCCTTTTGGTACCTCTTACTTTGTTATTTGTGTGATAATAAGAGAAATTATTCTATTCATATTCATCTGTGTTTTTGTTTAGTGTGAGTGTGTATTCCCTTACCAATGTGTCTTTATATATAATAACACCCCCCTAGTGCTTAACACCATCAAGATGAATTCATAAGTTCAGCTCTCCCTAGGCTAAAGGGTGCTGGCCAAGTGCACCGAGCACAGCTCTCTCCAATATGCCTCAAAATAACCCAGACCAGCCAGGCTTATGAAATACACAAACACATACCGTGTGTGTTTAATTTCATACACACAGGCTGTATTCCCCTCATGTGAGAGCGGAAATGTATTCAGAACCAATAAACACACAAAGAACCCCCCTTCCCACACACACACTGACACAGTTTTGTCACACACAAACTCCCTCCTGAGAACATGTGTTTTCAATAAAGGCTGTGAGACTTGGTCAGACTATATGAAGTCATGTATACTGCCAAACTGCCCTGTACATACTGCTTATATTAATGCCTCTTTATGGAGTGGGGAGATGTGTGTATTGTGTGTGCTTGCAGCATGTGTTTTTGAATATACTGTAAGCATACCAGAATCACTGTGTGTGTGTGGATGTGTGGGCTGTTAGTGTTGTTGTGTGTGTATGTGGAGTGCTTTATTTCCCTCAGTCTTGTAGTCCTACTCCATAAGAGTAGGTTATTTCCCTCAGTCTTGTAGTCCTACTCCATAAGAGTAGGTTCAGCAGTTAACACTAACTCTGCTCTGTGTTGCCCTGCTCCTATTAAAGCTAACCCTTTGATCTGGCCTATACACAACCCACCACTGGGAGGGTGTGTGTGTGTGTGTGTGTGTGTGTGTGTGTGGATGAACAGTGAACACTGCCCCATGGGGGTTACAAACACTCTTAATGCAATTATCCAGCAGCAGAGATGAGGGTGAGAGACAGGAGGCGCCGGGAAGGTGCCTGGCTGTGAAGCGATGTGTATTTTCTCTGGCAGCTAGTCCTGGCATTTCCACTAGCCCTGTGAAAGTCTCCTCACCCCCTAGTGTTCCCTCTCTCTCATCTCCTAATTGGGGCTTCCCCGTGTGTGTGTGTGTGTATGCGCATGTATTTTTGCTCCGAGTGCTGATATAACAAGCACCCCAAACTCTCAAGGTCCCCATTACCCCCTATGCCGTTCTTACAGCCTCTGGGAGTAATAGGCTACTGTAGCTAACTACTCCATTAAAGCCTTTGGCAGAAAGAGCTAGGCTAGCTAAGTGAGTAGCCTCTAACCAGCCAGCCCTCTGGTCAGCGCTACATAATTCACTAAATGAGCCTCACACGGGCTAGTGTCTGAGCTTCACAGCACCCACCGATCACACATAGCACAGGGCCCAGTTACAGTAAGTTCATCAAGGTTTCGACTCGCTGCTGCTAATTGTGTCCCATCTCCTTGTATTCATGGTTTGGGGCAAGAGAAGACTTGGGATCCTAACTTGAGATGCTGAAGTTCAAATCATGTGAGTGTTGCATTTACCAGCTCACTAGTTAGGATCTATCTTTTTGGACTGGGTGTATTAATAATATGAGTGAAGACGTTTCAGTCAGTGTGTTAAACTGGCCCCAGGACAGATTCCCAGAGCAGCAGCTTTGTAGTAAAGCCTAATAAACACACAGTACCTAATGAAGCATCTCAACTCATTTAGACAAATTAGGAACACATGTTGTCCTCTTGTAGACACACAGTCCTCCTCTAATACAGGAAAACTGGAAAGAAAAACAATCCTACAGTAAACATATTTCCTTTCTTTCATTACATCTTTTCTCTCGCTCTACTCCTCTCTTTTCAGTTGTATCCCCCTTTCCCTCTCCTTCTCTCATTCTCTCTCCCTTCCTCCTTATAATATTTTATTTTGTATTTTCTCCCTTTTTTCCTGTAATCCAGTAAGTATAGCTAACCCAAACACAGTCTTGTGTTTAGACACTCAGTCTGAGACAGTCCACGGCTCGGGAAAAGCCCTGGCCAGACCAGGAAAACCGGGAAAACCAGGATACAATTTGGCACTTATGGAGCCTAAACGATTTCCTCCTTCTCTTCCTGGCCAGTTGCTCTGCTCCTAATGTTTTACTGGGAAAACCAAACGGAACCACTTGGAACGCTCAAAATTGCATCCGGGATAATGTTTATGTAACACACACACACACACTTTTTCTGTCAAATGAGTGATTATCCGTGTAACCTTGAACTCTAACAGTAAACAGTGTTCTCTTTTCTCAGTCATTAGTGGTCTTAGGGAGGCTACAGTGTTGGCATGGCTGAGCTCTATGTAACTAGTTTCCTATTTGGCAGGGGTAAGGTGAATACTCTGGTAAAAGTAGATCCTATGCCTTAAAGTTGATTCTCAAGTGACCCTAGAGAAAAAAAACAGACACATAATGTACACACACACACAGCACATACACATACACATACACACTCCAGCCCCCTCTATCCAGCCCCCTCTATCCAGCCCCCTCTATCCAGCCCCCTCTATCCAGCCCCCCCTATCCAGCCCCCTCTATCCAGCCCCCTCTATCCAGCCCCCTATCCAGCCCCCTATCCAGCCCCCTATCCAGCCCCCTCTGTCCAGCCCCCTATCCAGCCCCCTATCCAGCCCCCTCTATCCAGCCCCTCTATCCAGCCCCCTATCCAGCCCCTCTATCCAGCCCCCTCTATCCAGCCCCCTCTATCCAGCCCCCTATCCAGCCCCCTATCCAGCCCCCTCTATCCAGCCCCCTATCCAGCCCTCTATCCAGCCCCTATCCTGACCCATTGATGTAAACACTGCGCCCCACTAATTATTTTATTTTGGCGTCTCTTGCAAATTGACTTTAGTCATCCTCTGGCATTTTAATGTTGTCGGTTAGGTAACATGAACCTCTCTTCCACGCAGAAACTATGGCAGCCAAGGTATTTGAAGTCCCCTCCACCTCACCATGAATTACTGAGATATTAGTTAGAAGAAGCAGAGAGTAGTCCAGGGATATGCTGTAAGAGTGGATTTAAATGAGGAAGGGATAAGTCATGAGACAGTTCTGCTGGCGTTGACTCGTTTCCATCCAGGGCCTGGTAACAGTAGCAGAGTCCTGATAGTAACATTGATTTTACAGGAGCAATGTAACTCTGAGTTACAAACAAGCCTTAAAACAAGGAATTAACTAGGGGAAGAATCTAATGTCTGAAGCATTAGGTTGTAAAGTATTTTAATAAGACATAAAACTAACGCTGATAAATTAGGTGAACTGATGGTGAGACATTTCTGGCTTTCCGTTTTCTCTCTATTCTTCTCTTTCTAGTCTTTACTTGACTTTTTGACTTGACTTTTTTTGTTGTTGCCTGTTTTCTTTGTTTTACTTTTGCAAAACCTCCTGGCCCAAGTTATCATTGAAATGATAGAAGGAAGCCTTTCAAAATGGTGTCAGTCAGTAAGTCGGTCACCTCTCATAGTAGGAAATAGCCTCTACTGTAGAGCAGCTGTGTAGCACTCGGCTGTTTTCTCCCATCGCTGATTCATCTGTTCTAACTATTCCCAGGAGGAGAGAGGTGTTGGGTAACTTACTGTAACAGGGAGAGATGAGGAAGGGGAGTCGTGGGAATGTGGAGGAATGACTCGGCTTTTGTTTTCTTTAAATAGCTCGTTCACACATCAGACTTCACAGGCAGTGGCACATCACAGACTTCACAGGCAGGAGCACATCACAGACTTCACAGGCAGGAGCACATATCAGACTTCACAGGCAGGAGCACATCGCAGACTTCACAGGCAGGAGCACATCGCAGACTTCACAGGCAGGAGCACATCGCAGACTTCACAGGCAGGAGCACATCGCAGACTTCACAGGCAGGAGCACATCGCAGACTTCACAGGCAGGAGCACATCGCAGACTTCACAGGCAGGAGCAATTTGTCCTCTTTCCTTTCTGTTCTTCTTCCTCTCATGGTTTTGAATCGTTTGGCAGCTGGGCCAGATTTGCAGTCCTGTTGCGTGCATGTTTGTGTGTGTGTGTGTAAGTACTTCACTTCTGTCTACACACTCTCTCCAGCCTCTGGACCTTGACAATTCCCTAGAGGAAAAGCCTGGCCCCTCTTCTCTTTTTTGTGGCGTCTATCTCTCTGCAGTCTTTCTCCATCAGACATCTGGAAACAGGCATGTTTGCAGTCGACAACCCATGCACTTTGACTTGATTATGTTATCTGGTAAAAGTGTGCGTGTGTCAGAGTAGGCCTACCATCGTGTGTGTGTGTGTGTGTGTGTTTTTTGTTTTGTTTTGTTTTTTTCTTGGTCCAGTTTGGCTCAGTTGGTAGAGCATAGTGCTTGCAACGCCAGGGTTGTGGGTTCGATTCCCACAAGGGACTAATATGAAAAATAATTTAAATGTATGCACTCACTACGATAAGTCCCTCTGGATAAGAGCATCTGCTAAATGACTAACATGTAAATGTGTTTGTTCATGCATCTGTGTATGTGTGTGTGCTTTCCTTCAAGGTATACTGAGGGGTCAATAGGGGATTTCTGATGTTGTCTGGTCTAAACACATGTTTAGAAGCAGGGCAGACAAGAGGCCACTGGACGTTTGGCAACCATTAACACACTTCCTCAGTCAGTTCCGGAGGCAGCTCTCTGAGGACCACAGAAAAGGGGAGGTGTGTGTGTGTTCTTTATCCCTATCCCTTAGTAGCCAAGCAGAATTTATAGACGGGCACATTTCCCTCATACACTTGCCAACACTCTTCAAAAACATATCATGTATCACCCTCACATATTCCCAAAGTATGTTCCATCAACGAAAGACTCACTCAGCTCCCCGGGCCCAGCCACACTCAGCCCCCGGGCCCAGCCACACTCAGCTTCACGGGCCCAGCCACACTCAGCCCCCGGGCCCAGCCACACTCAGCTTCACGGGCCCAGCCACCTGCCGGGCCCTGGCCGGCCGTCAGGAAATGAAAGGATAATTTTGTTTGGGGCGAGATGAGTGGATGGAGGGAGAGAGGGATGGAGGGAGAGAGGGAGTAATGCTCCTAGGTGTGACACAAACACCCCAACCACCAACAAGAGATGGAGGGAAAGAAAGGGGGAAAGAGAGAGAGAGAAACACATTGTGAAAGAATGAAAGAGCAAGATTAAGTGGGCGGCAGGTATCCTAGTGGTTAGAGCATTGAGCCACTAACACAAAGGTTGCTGGTTCGAATCCCCGAGCCGACAAAGCTCTGTCAATGGGCCCTTGAGCAAGGCAATTGCTCCTGTAAGTCGCTCTGGATAAGAGTGTCTGCTAAATGACAAACAATGTAAATGTAAGTGTTATTGTAAGACGTTCCAAAGGTGTGTGGGACGGAGTTGACTTAGAACCTGTTGGGGTGGGACATAAATCTATTTGAACACTTTTGTCAGATTGGAATAAGTCGTTTGTGTATGCTATGTTCCTGCCACAGTTATAAAAGGTGACCAACCATGCTTGACTATCTGTCCAAATGACTGGCCCAATGTCCTCTCACCTTGTCTCCTGGTATCCCTTCCCTCCTCCACCCCACTAGGCTCTCTACAGTAGCTCTGTGAGCCTTTTTACACACAACTGGGTTAAACCTAGCAGATAGTGTTGGTGTTGAAGGGACCAGTGTTTCTGAGTGTGAATGCTTTGTCAGTCAGGGTTAGTTTCAGGTGAGGTGCTGCCTGGTTGCTTTGTGGTTTTTGCATTTTTTGTTGAGGTGTGTGTTTGTGTGGTGCTATCTGTCTATTGTGTGAAACACCTCTCTCTGCAGAGCGTTCGTCCCTGTGGCGAAGTGACTTGGTGTCGGTCAGAGACACACAGCAGGGAGAGCTGGGTAATCTGCCTCAACAGCCTGTCTACTGGTCTAATACTCGCACATCTTAGTGAGTGTGTATGTGTGGAAGGGTCAACCCTAACTGGCAAGCTCTGTGCCATTTAAGACCAGGAATAATACACCAAAAACACACACAAAAACCAATGGGGAATGGGACCGAAATGAGAATCGCAAAAACGCACACACATACACTTACATTTGTGAGAGGAGGGGGTGGATGGGTGGGTGGGTGGGTGCGTGGGTATCGTTGTGTTCGTGCAGTAAGTGACTCACACACACATACAGTGCTGGCCGTGGGGGGCGAGAGTGGTGCTACCATTAGAGTGGTCATTAGAGCAGTAGTGTAGAGCAGCCCAAGGCCAAAGAGCCTCTGGCCTCAATAGACCTTTTACAAACACTGGCCTCTCTCTGTCCTCTCTTTCTTTCCCTCTGTATCCCCCTCTTTCTCTGTGTCTCCAGTCTCCAGCACACAGCTAGGCTGTAGGGACAGCGAGATTCACTTAACCATCACACAATGTACCAATAGCACTTTGGACTGGGAAGTGGAGGTCTGCCACTTTCTGCCCAACCAACAATAGCCCCCACCACATCAACTCCTCCTCTCACAACACAGAAGTCTTTGGTGTGCGTGTGTGGGCGTATGTGTGTATGTGCGTGAGAGCGTTTGTGTGTTTTACCCTTGGCATGGATGGATGCCTCCTGGGTGTTCTGCTCTCTCACTCTAACAACGAACACCAATTAACCCTTAGCCTTCACTCACACGCACACAGTTTTCATCAGTGCACCTCTGGCCCTACTAGTTGTTAACAGGCTCCCACTCAGTCTTAAAGACCAGTAAAGAACCCCACTCCTCTGTAGCGAAGGTTCAGCTTGTGCTTCCGTACTGTGTTGTCTATTTTGTCAAAGAACTAAGGTGTGTATTCAAGTGTTGTGTTGGGAAATTAGAGCAACACCCTCCCCCTCTGCTTTTTGTGTGGACAGACTGCTCACTCTGACCTTTTGGCTGTGTGCCTCCTGGCTGTCTCTACACTGTCACAGAATAATTATCTCCATTACTGACTGTGGAGTGCGTTAGAGCCATAAAAAGGCTGATGGGGGTTTCAGCTGGACACACACTGAAGATGGCGTTTTAGACTGACATAACGTTGTCTTACACAATATTCTCTGTCTTCAGTGGATGACATATGGAGCAATGTAATGTCCACATAAAGACACACCCAGACGGCATCCCTAGCCGCGACCTCAGAGCATGCGCAGACCAGCTGGCTAGAGTGTTTACAGACATATTCAATCTCTCCTTATCCCAGTCTGCTGTCCCCACTTGCTTCAAGATGTATACCATTGTTCCTGTTCCCAAGAAAGCAAAGGTAATTGAACTAAATGACTATCGCTCCGTAGCAGTCACTTCCGTCATCATGAAGTGCTTTGAGAGGCTAGTTAAGGATGATATCACCTCTACCCTACCTGACACCCTAAACCCACTGCAATTTGCTTACCGCCCCAATAGATCCACAGACGATGCAATCGCCATTGCACTTCACACTGCCCTATCCCATCTGGACAAGAGGAATATCTATGTCAGAATCCTGTTCATGGACTATAGCTCAGCCTTCAACACCACAGTACCCTCCAAGCTCATCATTAAGCTCGGGACCCTGGGTTTGAACCCCGCCCTGTGCAACTGGGTCCTGGACATCCTGGCGGTCCGCCACATGTGGTGAAGGTAGAAAACAACACCTCTACAAGGGTGCGTAATCAGCCCTCTCCTGTACTACCTGTTCACCCATGACTGCGTGGCCACGCACGCCTCCAACTCAATCATCAAGTTTGCAGACGACACAACAGTGTTAGGCCTGATTACCAACAACGACAAGACAGCCTACAGGGAGGAGGTGAGGGCACTGGCGTCAACAAAACGGAGGAGCTGATCGTGGATTTTAGGAAACCGCAGAGGGAGCACGCCCCTATCCACATTGATGGGACCGCATCGGAGAAGGTGACAATCTAAAATGGTCCAAGAAGGCGCAATATTTTTATTTTATTTATTTAACTAGGCAAGTCAGTTAAGAACAAATTCTTATTTACAATGACAGCCTACCCTGGCCAAACCCTAACCCAGAAGACGCTGGGCCAATTGTGCACCACCCTATGGGACCCCTAATCATGGTAGGTTGTGATACAGCTTGAAATCGAACCAGGGTCTGTAGTGATGCCTCTTGCACTGAGATGCAGTGCCTTAGACCGCTGCGCCAGTCGGGAACACAAATAGCACCTGTTCAACCTCAGGAGGCTGAAGAAATTCTGCTTGGCCCCTAAGAACCTTACAAACTTTACAGATGCACCATTGAGAGCATCCCTGGCCAACACATCACCGGGGGCACACTGCCGGCCCTCCAGGACACCTACAGTGCCCGATGTCACAGGAAGGCAAAAAAGATCATCAAGGACATCAACGGCCCGAGCCACTGCCTGTTCACCCCGCTATCATCCAGAAGGCGAGTTCAGTACAGGTACATCAAAGCTGGGACCGAGAGACTGAAAAACAGCTTCTATCTCAAGGCCATCAGACTGTTAAATAGCCATCACTAGCAGACTTCCACCCGGTTACGCAGCCCTGCACCTTAGAGGCTGCTGCCCTATATACATAGACATGGAATCACTGGTCACTTTAATAATGGAACACTAGTCCCTTTAATGTTTACATACTGCTTTACTATATACTGTACAACATTGCACGTCCTAATATTTATATATATTCCATTATTTTACTTTTAGATTAGTGTGTATTGTTGTGAACTGTTAGATACTACTGCACTGTTGGAGCTAGGAACTCAAGCATTTCACTACACCTGCAATAACATCTGCTAAATATGTGTGTGTGACCAATAAAATTACATTTACTATCTTGTGATTTTCAACTACTAAAAAGCAGAGCAAGGAGAAGAGAGGGGGATGGAGAGAGAGTGTAGCTGGTGTGACTTGACATTAGCGTAGGAGAGGGCAAGGGCGCAAAGCCATCAGAACTAGAAATGTACTGGACCATGTACACACACACACACACACACACACACACACACACACACATACATACACATACACATATACACACACATACATACATACATACATACATACATACATACATACAATACACACACGCACCAAAGCCTTAGAGCTACAACGCTCTGGACAGGAGCCCAGGGCTCTTCCAGCTCCAGGTTTCACTCTGTGTGTGTCTGTCTGTCTCTGTGTGTGTGTGTGTGTGTGTGTGTGTGTGTGTGTGTGTGTGTGTGTGTGTGTGTGTGTGTGTGTGTGTGTGTCAGCAGCAGCTCAGGAGTCCAGGTCTGGGCTCTCGTCAGCCCACATCACTGTCTACTAATGAGGAGAGGATTTACTGCTGCCTTCACACAGACACACATTAACATGGACTGTATGCACACAGTCCAAAGGAAGATATGACACTGGCTGCTTCATCTCAACCTCATTCAGAGAGATGATTCATTCTAGAGTTCTTCTCCACTCCTTTTCTGTGTCCTCTTCCTCATCTCTCTTCTGTCACTGTCTATGAAGGACAGCTCACTGAAGCGAAGCTTAGCATGCTATCTTTCTCACCTGCTCACTGAGATGCATGGCTAATGTTGCTAACACCAATCAATGACTCACTGCAATGCTGCCTTAGCTAGATCGCTCTAGCCTAGCCTAGCGTAGCATCTCTCCCACCAGCTCATTGAGATGTGTGGCTGATGCTGGCTAATGTGGCTAACGCTAATCAGTGAGTCACTACAGTCTGCTGTAGCTAGCCAGTGTACTGGATCACTGACTGTGTAATTAGCATCATCATCAGTGCTAATACACTTATCAGCTGTGACATCCACCACCACCCCTGCCCACATACATTCTCTCTCTCTTTCTCTCCATCTCATACACACGTTCTCTATCTCTCTCTGTCTGTTTGTCTCTGTCTCTCATACACACACACAAAACACAAACACATATATTGACACACACAGCAGACTGGGTGTATTCAACCCAATACTGAGGGTTCCTGGCTGGCTACCTGTACCACATACTGTAATTTGTCCTCTCTTCTTCCCCTCTGGCCTCTTCTTCCCCTCTGGCCTCTGCTTCCCCTCTGGCCTCTTCTTCCCCTCTGGCCTCTTCTTACCCTCTGGCCTCTAACCCTCTGGTCTCTGACTAGGAGGGTGGAGTTGCTATAACCAGCGACAGGTGTCCAAGGCTGCTCCGCTAGACTGTTGTTCCCTTTATAGTGCACTGCTTTATTACCTTTATAGTGCACTACTTTATTACCTTTTATAGTGCACTACTTTATTACCTTTTATAGTGCACTACTTTATTACCCTTTTAGTGCACTACTTTAATCCCTTTATAGTGCACTACTTTATTACCTTTTATAGTGCACTACTTTATTACCCTTTTAGTGCACTACTTTAATCCCTTTATAGTGCACTACTTTATTACCTTTATAGTGCACTACTTTATTCCCTTGGTAGTGCACTACTTTATTCCCTTTATAGTGCACTACTTTATTCCCTTTATAGTGCACTACTTTATTCCCTTTATAGTGCACTACTTTATTCCCTTTATAGCGCACTACTTTATTCCCTTGGTAGTGCACTACTTTATTCCCCTTTATAGTTCACTGCTTTATTACCTTTATAGTGCACTACTTTATTACCTTATATAGTGCACTACTTTATTACCTTTATAGTGCACTACTTTATTACCTTTATAGTGCACTACTTTATTCCCTTATATAGTGCACTACTTTATTACCTTTATAGTGCACTACTTTATTCCCTTGGTAGTGCACTACTTTATTCCCCTTTATAGTTTACTGCTTTATTACCTTTATAGTGCACTACTTTATTACCTTTATAGTGCACTACTTTATTACCTTTATAGTGCATTACTTTATTCTCTCTATAGTGCACTACTTTATTACCTTTATAGTGCACTACTTTATTCCCTTATATAGTTCACTACTTTATTCCCCTTTATAGTTCACTACTTTATTACCTTTATAGTGCACTACTTTATTCCCTTGGTAGTGCACTACTTTATTCCCTTGGTAGTGCACTACTTTATTCCCTTTATAGTGCACTACTTTATTCCCTTTATAGTGCACTACTTTATTCCCTTTATAGCACACTACTTTATTCCCTTGGCAGTGCACTACTTTATTCCCCTTTATAGTTCACTACTTTATTACCTTTATAGTGCACTACTTTATTCTCTCTATAGTGCACTACTTTATTACCTTTATAGTGCACTACTTTATTCCCTTATATAGTGCACTACTTTATTCCCTTATATAGTGCACTACTTTATTCCCTTGGTAGTGCACTACTTTATTCTCTTTATAGTGCACTACTTTAATCCCTTATATAGTGCACTACTTTATTCCCTTGGCAGTGCACTACTTTATTCCCCTTTATAGTTCACTACTTTATTTCCCTTTATAGTGCACTACTTTATTCCCCTTTATAGTGCACTACTTTATTCCCCTTTATAGTGCACTACTTTATTCCCCTTTATAGTGCACTACTTTATTCCCTTATATAGTGCACTACTTTATTACCTTTATAGTGCACTACTTTATTACCTTTATAGTGCACTACTTTATTCCCTTGGTAGTGCACTACTTTATTCTCTTTATAGTGCACTACTTTAATCCCTTATATAGTGCACTACTTTATTCCCTTGGCAGTGCACTACTTTATTCCCCTTTATAGTTCACTACTTTATTTCCCTTTATAGTGCACTACTTTATTCCCCTTTATAGTGCACTACTTTATTACCCTTTATAGTGCACTACTTTATTCCCTTATATAGTGCACTACTTTATTACCTTTATAGTGCACTACTTTATTACCTTCATAGTGCACTACTTTATTCTCTCTATAGTGCACTACTTTATTACCTTTATAGTGCACTACTTTATTCCCTTATATAGTGCACTACTTTATTCCCTTGGTAGTGCACTACTTTATTCCCTTGGTAGTGCACTACTTTATTCTCTTTATAGTGCACTACTTTATTCCCTTATATAGTGCACTACTTTATTCCCTTGGCAGTGCACTACTTTATTCCCCTTTATAGTTCACTACTTTATTCCCCTTTATAGTTCACTACTTTATTACCTTTATAGTGCACTACTTTATTCCCTTGGTAGTGCACTACTTTATTCCCTTTATAGTGCACTACTTTATTCCCTTTATAGTGCACTACTTTATTCTCTCTATAGTGCACTACTTTATTACCTTTATAGTGCACTACTTTATTCCCTTATATAGTGCACTACTTTATTCCCTTGGTAGTGCACTACTTTATTCTCTTTATAGTGCACTACTTTATTCCCTTATATAGTGCACTACTTTATTCCCTTGGCAGTGCACTACTTTATTCCCCTTTATAGTTCACTACTTTATTCCCCTTTATAGTTCACTACTTTATTACCTTTATAGTGCACTACTTTATTCCCTTGGTAGTGCACTACTTTATTCCCTTTATAGTGCACTACTTTATTCCCTTTATAGTGCACTACTTTATTCCCTTTATAGCGCACTACTTTATTACCTTTATAGTGCACTACTTTATTCCCTTATATAGTGCACTACTTTATTCCCTTGGTAGTGCACTACTTTATTCTCTTTATAGTGCACTACTTTAATCCCTTATATAGTGCACTACTTTATTCCCTTGGTAGTGCACTACTTTATTCCCCTTTATAGTTCACTACTTTATTTCCCTTTATAGTGCACTACTTTATTACCCTTTATAGTGCACTACTTTATTCCCCTTTATAGTGCACTACTTTATTACCCTTTATAGTGCACTACTTTATTACCCTTTATAGTGCACTACTTTATACCCTTTATAGTGCACTACTTTATTCCATTTATTGCACTACTTTATTCCCTTTATTGCACTACTTTATTCCCTTTATAGTGCATTACTTTATTCCCTTTATAGTGCACTACTTTTGACCAAAATGTGTGCACTATCAAGTTAATAGGATGTAATGTGGGATGCAGAACTGATATTAAGCCCTGGGTTTATGAGGGAATCATAAGGATCACAGCAGGTCTCTGACATGTTGACAAACACAGTCCACCACCACTGACTCCCACACTAGATGACTACTGCACATGTCACCAGGTTAAAAGGACACCATTTGAAAATTAACTGTGTGCGCCTCTGTCTGTACAGTTGAAGTCGGAAGTTTACATACACCTTTGCCAAATACATTTAAACTCAGTTTTTCACAATTCCTGACATTTTGGGGTCAGTCAACTTTGGGGCACAGTCAACTTAGCGTATGTAAACTTCTGACCCACTGGAATTATGATACAGTGAATTATAAGTGAAATAATCTGTCTGTAAACAACTGTTGGAAAAATGACTTGCCATGCACAAAGTAGATGTCCTAACCGACTTGCCAAAACTATAGTTTGTTAACAAGAAATTTGTGGAGTGGTTGAAAAACGAGTTTTAATGACTCCAACCTAAGTGTATGTAAACTTCCGACTTCAACTGTATGTGGGTGTGCGTTCGTGCCTCTGTGTTTGTGTGTGTGTTACAGTTAAGCCAGATCGTCTCTTTACAAGGCGATGCCATTACATAATTGTGGAGGACCAATTAGATAACATTCTGTGAGAGCTCCTGCTAAAAGCATATTAATTAATTATTGGTCCTTGGAGGTTGCTGTGGTGAGGTTATCGCCCTGACGTGTCCGGCTGTAGTCACGGTAATCCAGTCTGTCCATCTGTCTTGTCTGTCTGTCACCGAGGGAGAAAGCGGGAGACAGACTGAAAGGGAATTCCCCTCTTGCGTGAGCTGCCATAATACTATAGCGGAGCTTTGTTGTAGCTACGGGCGAGCTACAGTACTCCTGGCTAGCATCTCAATGACTGTGTGTGTGTATGCTCTGTAGTGATTCATTCCACAACTATCCAGTGATCATAAGTAGAGGATACCTCCTGTAGAGGATGTATGTCTCTACTGGTGCCACTGAATCCTGCTACCACAGATTAGAGAGTAGCTCCCTAGTATAGTCTTCTAAACATCTTACCAGCCCACGCACTCTATCTCATAATCAGCTGATGATGCAGGATGGCACACCTAGGGCCCCGGCACATGTTCACCAGGCTTGTGTGTGTGTTTTGTGTGAATGTGAACGTGTACTTGTTTGTGCCCATGTGCTTATATATGTTTCTCCCAGCCATGTCAACCATGATCAAAAGAGATAAGACTGTGGTCACGATGCTCTACACTGTTTTCTTCAAATAATCATCTTCATCTTCAAATAATATTTATGCAGGAATCTCCTTGCGAATGATTTTGCCAAAGACTGTATCTCCGCCGGGCTGGGCAACCTGAGCTTTTGCAGATGGAAATTCTAAATGGCTGCACCCATCAGAATCAAATGAGTCCTTGGGTCTTTTAAGTGTCACGAAAGGTTCAAATTAGAGACTTGTATTTGAAGCCTGAGTGTGTGGGATATTCTTTAACCCTTTGTAGTTTGGGACTGGGTCATTCCTGCTTAACAAAGGTGTGCTCGCATCACAGGTCAACTGGTGCACATGTTCTGGAGAAGGAAAAAAATGATCTAGGCTCCTACTTCATTGAGTTAGTAGCTAGGGGTCATAATGGAACCAGAACCACATCGTATCCGTGAGGTAGGAACTATGGGAAGGGGCTATAGGCTGGAATGGAACCAGACCCATGCATCAGTGAGTTAGTTAGCCAGCCAGTCAGTTAGCCAGTCAGCCACCTAGTCAGTCAACCAGTCAGTCAGTGAGTACAGTTCTCCCAGTAGTGAGAGTTGGCATATGGAGTCTATCTTTGCAGGGCTGTCTCCATTTGCAGGGCTGACACCACTCTCTGACCTCCAGATTGAAAGGATCTGTGCACCGCCACAGGCACACTGCTGCTCCGCTGCTGCTTGCAGTGTGGGCCGTGTCACTTAGCATTGTGTTCAGATCACTGTGTTCAGCTCACTATTCAATAGAGAGGAGAGGTGATGCAGAGTGGAGGGAAAAGAGGAATCCTGCTACAACAGATTAGAGTAGCTCCCTAGTATTGTCTACCTGCCAACCCCTCTTTTACGCTACTCCTACTCTCTGTTCATCATATATGCATAGTCACTTTACCCATATCTACATGTACACACTAGCTCAATCCGCCTGACTAACCGGTGCTTGTATGTAGCCTCAATACTTTTATAGTCTCGCTACTGTTATTTTTCTCTGTCTTTTTACTGGTGTTTTTATTTCTATACTTACCTATTGTTCACCTAATACCTTTTTTGTACTATTGGTTAGAGCCTGTAAGTAAGCATTTCACTGTAAGGCCTAAACCTGTAATTGTCGCACGTGACAAATAAACTTTGATTTGATTTGAGGAGGTGATGCAGAGTGGAGGGAAAAGAGGAGAGGAAAGGGGGAGTGGAGAGGAGAGGTGATGCAGAGTGGAGGGAAAAGAGGAGAGGAAAGGGGGAGTGGAGAGGAGAGGTGATGCAGAGTGGAGGGAAAAGAGGAGAGGAAAGGGGGAGTGGAGAGGAGAGGTGATGCAGAGTGGAGGGAAAAGAGGAGAGGAAAGGGGGAGTGGAGTGGAGAGGAGAGGTGATGCAGAGTGGAGGGAAAAGAGGAGAGGAAAGTGGGAGTGGAGAGAGAAGAGGCAGACTGTGTGTATGTGATGTAGAGTGTCTTTGATTTCAGAAGTCTAGATGCTGGGGAACTGTGTACTATAAATTCTCTATATTGATCCCTGTGTGTCAAGGACAGGGTATTGGGGCCAGTGGGGGGATTTTGTTTGTGCCAATAGGATGCATGTGTATATTCTTTTAGATGAAATATGTGGTCAAATAGGGATTTCAGGCTAGTATCTTCTCGGCTGGTGACTTTTTTTTAAGTATGAGATGATAGGTGCTGTGCTGTGGTGTGGTGCTGTGCTGGGAAGCTGTGCTGTGCTGGGAAGCTGTGCCTGGTGGTGCTGTGATCTGAGCCTGTCCTGTCTTACTGTGTGACTGATAGCAGACATATGGCTGTGTTTAGTAAGCCTAATAAGATCAGAACCAACCAGAGGATCAAGCCTTTTAATGTCAAAACCACATTCTGATTCCTATTGAAGAGCCAGGATTTGGGTTTAGGGAGGGAGGGAGAGGGAGAAGATTGGAGGGATGGAGAGAATGAGGGTGGATCCCCGTTCTTGCTCTACCCTGCTGAGCTGTTTGTCCTGCATGAAGTCATTCCCACCAGTCTCTTTCTCGCTCTTTCTTTTTTCTCCTTCATCCCTCCTGTGTGTGCTGCCATCCTCACCTCTCCTGACATCTCTGCCTCATCACCAGCTATGTGAAGTGACAGGCCACATCCTGGGGTGGCTAGCAGGGGCTGGTATAGCACTGCAAAAGAGCAGCACGACTCCCACACACACACACACACACACACACACACACACACACACACAGACACACACACACACACACACACACAGACAGACACACTCACCCACCTCTTTGCACACACCACGGGCCATTCCCCCTCCCATCTCCCCAGTCTTAATTCCTAAACGTATTTGCTCCAGTTGCTGCTGGGCGCTGCAGGGCTGGCTGTGGGGAGGGCCCTTCACACACTACTGCCCCGGACTCACTACACACACTCATGTACTCACACACACCACACAAACACACACACACAGGGCAATAACCAGACGGAGAGGGAGACATGGCCAAGTGCACTGCTTATCTGTACAGGAGGGTTCAGTGAACTGGACAGCCAGGGAAGGCACCTCAGCCTGGTACTACCCAGCACTGCCCAGTCAAGTGAGCCAATTCCCCCCTTCCACTGACACGTATGGAGGTGGCAAAGTGGCAGGGGAATAGTCAGCAGGGGCTAAGGGGCTACTCTGTTCCCATGACTGGCTCCTCTGGGATGAAGACAAGTGTGAGGCGCTAGAGAAAGGAGGATTGGTACCCCCTTAATTCATGCTCAACCCCTTTGACATTTTTATATATTTTTCTCCATATCCCTCTTTCCTCCCTGTCTCTCGCTGTCTCCCTCTTTCCTCCCTGTCTCTCGCTGTCTCCCTCTTTCCTCCCTGTCTCTCGCTGTCTCCCTCTTTCCTCCCTGTCTCTCGCTGTCTCCCTCTTTCCTCGCTGTCTCCCTCTCTCTTCCCTGTCTCTCTCTCTCACTCACTCTTCCCCCTCCCTCTCTCTCTCTCTCACTCACTCACTCTTCCCCTCTCTCTCTCTCTCTCTCTCTCTCTCTCTCTCTCTCTCTCTCTCTCTCTCTCTCTCTCTCTTCTCTCCTCACTCTCTCTCTCCTCCCTCCTTCTCTCTCTCTCTCCTCCCTCTCTCTGTCTCTCACTATCTCTCTCACACACACACTCTTTCTCTGTCACTGGCCTCAGACCAGAGTAGTACACTCTACTTCTCCCCAACCTGTTTAAGAGGCTGTAAAACTAATTGCTAGGAAAATAGGTTGTCCCATGAGACTCAAACAAGGATTATAATTTCCCCAAACATGCAAAAAGATGTCCACAATCATCAACCATGCTCCCATGAGACACTCTCTCTTTCCTGACTTCTTTTTAAGTGCTCTCATATGAATATCAAGACATTCTCTCACTCAAGTAGCTCCATTACTTTTTACTCTCAAAGTTTGTTTGTTTCAGTTAAGCAAGCGTGGAGGGAAATTTGTCCTAAATATCACACTGAAATTTCCTGTTGTCCTGCTTTTGCCCTTGTGGAAGCAGAGAGGAAGAAATAGAGAACGGAGAGAGATGAAAAGGTCTGGGGATCTCGTGAAAATCTGAAACAAATCTCCCGGAGCAGAGAGGTTAACCCCTTCAGCCAGCGGAGGCTTTGAAGTGGAGTGGCCAAATTGTTAATTGTCGGCGATGGGCTTAGGGAAAGGTGGTAACAATTTAACCCCAGCACTGGGCTGCTGGGTGCGCGTCCATGCCTGGCCTCGCCTATCAGGTGTTTGCAGATGTTGTTGGAGTCTCGCTGGGGAAAAGGACACAAAAACCCTGCAGATGAGAGGCTGACTTAACTGCCCAATAATGCTTTGTTTGCTCAGCCGATTGCTCTCATTGGCAGGGAAGGGAAAACAGAAGCTCAGCGATTGGACAGCTGGAGCGGTTACCGAGGCCATTTTTGAACGTATGCTCACAGACAGAAGCTTGCAATTATGCTCCCGCTCTCCTTCCTGCGCCGGGGATGACGTCACGATATGGAGCTGTCTCTATGTTAGGGAGAAGACACCATAATCCACTCAGTCCTTGGTGACAGCTTTCAGCAGTGTTTAGAAAATTTGTCAAATAACTTCTTCTGGAGTCATTTTCACGGTCTGCCCACTTTATTGTGTTCTTTGGACTACTGTATGTAAATATCCCCTCCATGTGACCAGTCACTCCTCAGCCTGGCCTATCATTGCATGGAAGCCCCTTAAAAACCAACCTTGGCACTTAGAAAAACACAAACACATAAAAAATGTCACTTTTTATCTAAGCTTTGTGTATAGTCTGTCTGACTGCAGTTGTGGCGTCTGTATCCCCCACCATCCTGGCTGTCTTTGTTTGTCAGCTCAGCTGCTGTGTGACGGGGTTGATGCCCCTAAATGTCACCTCCGCTTTGGGCTGCTGCTCTCCAGGTGAAACATTAGCCCATCACAGACAGACAGACAGACACAACATACTGGCAGGGCTGGCTGGTGCTGAGAAAGCACTTTGAACTGGTTGACTCTCTACACACACACACACACACACACACATTCATAGACACACACTTCCCCCCTATCTGTCTGTTTCTCTACCTGTTTGTCAGGCTTCCTACCTCTGATCATTTTAGGCAGATTCAAATCTGACCAGGTTCTTTTCAAGTTGTAGTGTTTGCAACCTAGCATGATTAAACATAAAATATCAGCAAGAAACATTTTGATGAAGTGTAGAACTGGTAGCTGTTTGAGACATGTATAGCCACATAGGAGTGTGTAGCCTATGTTTCATATTGACTGTGTTGACAGTTGACATTTAGAGGTGAGAACTGGTGCACTCAGACCCTGGCCTGACTGCTGCCCTGTTCCAGCCGTTAGTCCCAATACCCTGGCCTGACTGCTGCCCTGTTCCAGCCGTCATTCCCAATACCCTGGCCCGACTGCTGCCCTGTTCCAGCCGTCAGTCCCAATACCCTGGCCCGACTGCTGCCCTGTTCCAGCCGTCAGTCCCAATACCCTGGCCCGACTGCTGCCCTGTTCCAGCCGTCAGTCCCAATACCCTGGCCTGACTGCTGCCCTGTTCCAGCCGTCAGTCCCAATACCCTGGCCTGACTGCTGCCCTGTTCCAGCCGTCAGTCCCAATACCCTGGCCTGACTGCTGCCCTCTTCCAGCCGTCAGTCCCAATACCAGCCGTCAGTCCCAATACCCTGGATAGCTGAGACGACAGAGCTGTGTGGCTGTGTTGCTCCTCTTTCTCCATCTCTGAAGGCTCATTTAGCCTGCTCATGCTGACAACTCCTTGTTGGTGTGGGTGGTGACCACTGGCTTCGTCCCGTGTTACCGGCCGGCCATGCCGAGAAACTGACGTCCCAAATTACACCCTATTCCCTATATACTGTACTATTTTTGATAGGCTCTTGTCAAAAGTAAAGCACTATATAGGGAATAGGGTGCCATTTGGGACGCATACCCTGTCTGTCAGAGCTCTCACACCCTGTCTGTCAGAGCTCTCACCCATGGAAGGGTCTGGTGTGGGCCCTGCTGTCCCAGATCCCCAGACCGGAGCTGTGCTGAAGGACAAAGAGCACGGCGGAGCGCGACAGAGACCCCTACAGCGTTGGAGGAACACTCTCTGTTGATCCTAAAACAACTCCTCGTCTGGGTCAACACACACGTTCACGGCTGGCTGGATGTTATCGAAGCTGTTTGACAGGGAGCTTTGTATCATCTCTATATTATTGTAGAAGTCTTATTGCAACAGCGTGGAACATGCGTCGAGTATGTGGAGCAGACTTACCAAATCATTGTTCAGTACTAGTACATGAAGTACTGTAGTTTACAGCCTGCTACAGTAAGAACACTACAGACCCAAATACATCTTCCTCCAAGTGCGTTTAGCCCCTGAAAGCTGTCAAACCATCTCTTTTCCTCTGTCCTTCCCTGCTCTTTTTGCTCTAGGACATGCACACGCACACACCTTTCTCTCTTGTCCCTCTGTCCACATGGTCTGTGAGTGCAACACCACTGATCTGTGAAGGCAAGGGGATGCTGCAGCATTCCTTCTCTCTCTCCTTTCCTCTTTCATTGTTTTCCTCTTCTGTTGTTTCTCTCTCCCTCACCCTCTCTCTTCCCTCTTTTCTCACCCCCCTCTTCTTTTCTTTCTCTCTCTCTCTCTCTCTCTCTCTCTCTCTCTCTCTCTCTCTCTCTCTCTCTCTCTCTCTCTCTTCCTTTCTGTCCCCTCTCTCTCCTCCCTCTCCCCTGTTCCCAGTGGGGGTGTTGTTTGTAGAGCATTATAATTTATAACTCAACAGAGTGGATTTAATTTCAGCAGCACTGGGCTCGCCAGCAGGGCGCCAGCCTGCAATCAGGAGAATCAGCAGCTAGCGGCCGCGAGCCCCCGCTGAATGGAAAGTATTATCACCAGCCACAAACGGACACTGTTTCTCCTCAGACAACTCCCTCGATGCTCCCCACCAGCGCCTCCCCGGCTCTTTCATTCAGCTAGCTGTTCCTGTCCTCCACTGATCAGCCCTCTTCTCTCTCTCTCTCTCATTGTAGTTGCTCTCTTGGTATTTCTGCTATCATGTTGTATTTTAAGGAGTTGTTATAAATGCTTATAGCATGTGTTCCAATGCTTATAACCACCTGTGTGTAATATTTATGGAGACCTCAGATAGTAGGCACTATAAGTACACCCTATATGTCCATTTTAAACAGGTGGCTCATATGAAGTGTAAGCAGTCGAATCTGTGGTTCTCTTCATGTTGACCAGTAGAACTCTGCTACATACGCAGGTCGTTTTGCTCTATGGTTCCCTGAGAGTTCTAAAGCAAAAAAACATAGAACATAGTCCTCCTCTCATCCGCAAACACTGTGTTCTGCCCCCTTTCCTCCCTTTCTCCTCCATCCTGGGGAGGAATTCTCCACGGCCCGTCTAACAGTTGCAATCTTTCTCTCATAAATCTCAATCTCGGTGACACGTGCCAGACAAAGGAAGCTCCTGGAGAGAGAGAGAGAGAGAGAGAGAGAGAGAGAGAGAGAGAGAGAGAGAGAGAGAGAGAGAGAGAGAGATGTTTCTGGCTGGCCCTAGGAGTAATTTTATTGAAACACCAGGGTCATTATCAAAGCTGAAAGAGTTTTAGACATGCTGGTCCTGAAGTGAACATTTTACATAATTAAATGATATGAGCACATACATGTATCATGAATTAGTTGTTGCACTTTTGTGGTTGCGTGCATGTGTAATATTGTGTGTGTTGGTGTTTCAGTATCCTACCTACACACAGTATTTTTCTCGCCAAAGCAAAGCGATCATATTCATAAATGGAAGGAGAGCTGCCATCTTTCTCCGTTTAGCATAATTAATACCCTGGATTTCCAACTTGCCATTTTTTAACCGCAGTAATGAGAAACTGAAATGCTTTCGAGACTCTGAAGAATAACACACATGGAACAACAAAAAAGGAGACGACTACAAAAAGCCACAATTAGCTCATTACATTTGCTGGATGTTTTGTAACCACATCAAATGAGAGGGAGAAGTACTTTCTCTCTCTCTCTCTCTCTCCTTCTGTCTCTCTGTCTGTCTCTGTGTTCTGTTTCTTGGTGAAGGGTTCAGCGGAAGGGTTCATCTCGTAAAGACTACATCGTGAGCATTTTTATTATCCAATATCTCCCCCATAATTGAAATGGTGTGGCCTGCTTTAGTCATTTGGCAGGCGGAAGAGAGTCTTTGGAGTGTCTGTGTGGTCACCTCCTGTCCGTTCTTTGCTGTTGCTTTGTTTTTGCACTGTAAAAACACAAACACAAATAATGCCTTTTCTCACACATACACACACACTTTTTGGACAGACATTTAGTTTAGCAGGGTAAAACTTCATCATAGTAAAGCAGATGGAAGATGGAAGTAATCCAGAACAGAGGTTACGTCCCAAATGGCACCCTGTTCAGGGCTCTGGTGAAAAGTAGTGCACTATGTAAGGAATAGGGTGCCATTTGGGACGCAACCTCGGAGAAGATCCTCAAATCCTGTTGGTCTCTTGGTAACCTGAGTGTTGTCGGGCGGGGGACAAGGGAGTAATAACTTCTCGAAATGTAAGTCCACAAATGACCCGTCACCATGCCAACGTCTAAAGACGGCAGGCGAGGCCGAGATGGAGTGGCGGGATGGGGGAAGCAGAACGGTAGAGCCCTCTGTTTCCGTTCCTCACCACTCTACTACTCTAGTCGTAGTTGTTTCATTTAACATGGAGTTATGAAGTGTTAGGGAACCCTTTTATTTTTAACGTCCCTAGGCAGCAGTTGTAGAGGAGGCATGTACTGTAGGAAAGGGTAAAGCTAAGGGCAATGTTATTTCTCCCTCACCTTCTCGCTCACCCTCTCTCTCTCTTTCTTGCTCTCTCTCTCTCTCTTTCCCTCTTTCTCGTTCTTTGTCTCACTCCCTTTCAAATCATTTATCCTGGTAATGGCCTTTTTGCATGAACTGTGCCCAAACTTAATCAAAAGCTGAATGTGATAAATGGTGCCTGCTGAACTCTGTGTGTGTGTGTGTGTGTGTGTGTGTGTGTGTGTGTGTGTGTGTGTGTGTGTGTGTGTGTGTGTGTGTGTGTGTGTGTGTGGGCGTACTGAGCTGTGCAGGCCTGTGAAAGCCCTAGAGGCGGTGGAGGCTGATTGGAGGGCACATGTGTGATGTGGCTGAGAGATCAAAAACACACACTTGATGAATGTGAGGGCAAAGGCTGGCAGGAGGAGGGACAGAGAGAAAAAGGGAGGGATGGATGGAGAAGGGGACTGCCCTATGTTCTCTGTTCTCTGCTGCTGATCAAGGTCGTTCTTGGTTCGTTAAATTCTGCCAAGAGGCTCACCCTCATAAGCAACTAAGAAATGTACACACACGCCCGCTTGCATGAACCATCTCTCCTCTTTACTGTTCCTTGTTGGAGTGAATGCAGCTTATTTGAAAGCAAGACACACATTCCCCTCACTCCTTTCACTACACACATGACGCGGCCCACCTCTTCACCTATCTGTCTGGGTGTGTGTTTAGGGCTGGCTGTCATGCAAGGCTAACATGGCACCGAGGGGCAGTGGGGCAGTGGGGCAAGCTCAGGACATCTGGCCATGGCCGAGGGAGGCTGGAGCAAGAGTCTTACTACACGGACAGCAGTGTGTCTTGGTTTGCATGCGTGTTTGTTCCATATTTGGTAAAATAGTAGTGTAAGCTGGCTGTATTAAAGATACTTTTGGTAATGTAGTGTATGTGAACACCTGCTCGTTGAACATCTCATTCCAAAATCATTGTCATTTGCTACTGTAGCAGGCTCCACTCTTCTGGGAAAGCTTTCCACTAGATGTTGGAACATTGCTGCGGAGACTTGCTTCCATTCTGCCACGAGCATTAGTGAAGTCGGGCACTGATGTTGGGCGTTTAGGCCTGAATCGCAGTGGGTGGTCGAATTCATCCCAAAGGTGTTCGATGGGGTTGACGTCAGGGCTCTGTGCAGGCCAGTCAAGTTCTTCCACACCAATCTCGACAAACCATTTCTGTATGGACCTCGCTTTGTGCACGGGGGTATAGTCATGCAGGAAAGGGCCTTCCCAAAACTTTTGCCACAAAGTTTGAAGCACAGAATCGTCTAGAATGTAATTGTATGCTGTAGTGTTAATATTTCCCTTCACTGGAACTAAGAGGTCTAGCCCGAACCATTATTCCTCCTCCACCAAACTTTACAGTTGGCACTATGCATTGGGGCAGATCGCGTTCACCTGGCATCTGCCAAACCCAGATTAGTCCGTCGGACTACCAGATGGTGAAGCATGATTCATCACTCCAGAGAATTCATTTCCACTGCTCCAGAGTCCAATGGAGTCAAGCTTTACATCACTCCAGCCAACGCTTGGCATTGTGCATGGGGATCTTAGGCTTGTGTGCAGCTGCTCGGCCATGGAAACCCATGAAGTTCCCGACGAACAATTCTTGTTCTGGCGTTGCTTCCATAGGGAGTTTGGAACTTGGTAATGAGTGTTGCAACCGAGGACAGACTTATTTACGCACTACGCGCTTCAGCACTCAGCGGTCCCATTCTGTGAGCTTGTGTGGCCTACCACTTCACGGCTGAGCCGTTGTTGCTCCTAGACATTTCCACTTCACAGTAACAGCATTTACAGCTGACCGGGGCAGCTCGAGCAGGGCAGAAATTTGTTGGAAAGGGCAGAAATTTGTTGGAAAGGTGGCATCCTATGAAGTCACTGAGCTCTTCAGTAAGGCCATTCTACTGCCAATGTTTGTCTATGGAGATTGCATGGCTGTGTGCTCGATTTTATACACCTGTCAGCAAAGGGTGTAGCTGAAATAGCCGAATCCACTAATTTGAAGGGGTGTCCACATACTTTTGTATTTATAGTTATGATAGAGAGAGAACCAATATGGCTGGAAAACAGTACAAGAGGCACAGTAAATATAGAATTAAAATAGTTTGAGTATTTAGCTCACATCACAGGGCCAGACAGTACCTTATTTTTGTCAGTTTACATCAGTGTGAGATTGTGACAGTTTCACTGAGCTCTGATCTTTCTGCTGGTTATTAAATCTGGGAACACACACAGAGCTCAGACTCACACACATACAAAATAGGACATTTCGCGCACCTCTGAGTTGTGTTGGGGCTCTGGTCCACAGAGCGACAGCAACATAGCTGGTAGCTGTCCCATTAAAGGTTGAAGGTAGTCTTATTTAGTGTGAGCTCCTCTGAGCAGATGCCTTGATGACATGTCAGTGAAGAAAGGGAGGAGAGAGATGTGACCGGATAGAGTCTAACACCTACTCCAGTTCTGGATAGCTACTGAGTGTGCAGGCTTTTGTTCCAGCCCAACATGAAGGTCAGTTTTCAACCCATGTTGGTTTAATGCTATCCCACTGTTAGTCCCATGACTATAGCTTCAATGCTTCAAAGCCTCACCATTGCTAGCTCCCTCACTCCCCTAGCCTTTAAAGCTGGGACCATTAGCATGCAGCAAGGCACTGACCTTTTTAACACTAACACCCATACACTGCCTGCATCTCAAATGGCACCCTATGCCCTTAGGGCCCTGGTCAGAAGTAGTGCGCTATGTAGGGAGTTGGTGCCATTTGAGACGCAGATAAACTGACTCTGTTTAAGTCACTGAATGTTATTCAAGGCTCTTAGTATGTTATCTGTTAATGGTATTCTACTATTCCCCAGACCTGGAGCAGTAATGGCCACTGGGCCAGCCTGACGTTCTGGAGGTGACATGAGCATATTGACACTAATGGTTCTTACAGCTCTGCTGGGCTGGTTGCCTCCCTCCTCTATCCTCCATAAACATGAGCCTAGTGAGCGTCGGTAATGTAATGTCCACCGCACCACTGTACTGTGCTAATATAGTCAGTCGCTTCCATTAGGATGGGCTCTCTATCGCATTCCTCTCACTTGTGGTTCGTAGTCTCTACCCGCTCCGCTCCCGGTCATGATTCTATTAGAGAGCAGCAGGTTCTGTCCTTTCTATCTGGAGCACGGTGAATGAGGAATGGTGGTCAGGGTGTGTGTTGTTGTCTGTGTGCCCTGTACCCCCTGCTCTTTAAGAAATCTTTTTCCACAAACTAGCAGAAAATGTTCTGCCGCAATCAGCTTTTGCATTCTGAAAAGATGGTTGAGAAGCCATCATTCTTTTGTTTTTAGAGACTGACAGACAGACAGATGGAGACACACAGACAGACAGAGACACAGACAGACAGAGACACAGACAGACAGAGACACAGACAGACAGAGACACAGACAGACAGAGACACAGACAGACAGAGACACAGACAGACAGAGACACAGACAGACAGAGACACAGACAGACAGAGACACAGACAGACAGAGACACAGACACAGACAGACAGACAGAGACACAGACAGACAGACAGAGACACAGACAGACAGACAGAGACACAGACAGACAGACAGAGACACAGACAGACAGACAGAGACACAGACAGAGACACAGACAGACAGACAGAGACACAGACAGACAGACAGACAGAGACACAGACAGACAGACACAGACACAGACAGACAGAGACACAGACAGACAGACACAGACAGACAGAGACACAGACAGACAGAGACACAGACAGACAGAGACACAGACAGACAGAGAGACACAGACACAGACAGACAGACAGACAGACACAGACAGACAGAGACACAGACACAGACAGAGACACAGACACAGACAGACAGAGACACAGACAGACAGAGACACAGACAGACAGAGACACAGACAGACAGAGACACAGACAGACAGAGAGACACAGACAGACAGACAGAGACACACAGACAGACAGAGAGAGACACACAGACAGACAGAGAGAGACACACAGACAGACAGAGAGAGACACACAGACAGACAGAGAGCGAGAGAGACACAGACAGACAGAGAGCGAGAGAGACACAGACAGACAGAGAGCGAGAGAGACACAGACAGACAGAGAGCGAGAGAGACACAGACAGACAGAGAGCGAGAGAGACACAGACAGACAGAGAGCGAGAGAGACACAGACAGACAGAGAGCGAGAGAGACACAGACAGAGACACAGACAGACAGACAGAGACACAGACAGACAGACAGAGACACAGACAGACAGACAGACAGACAGACAGACAGACAGAGACACAGACAGACAGACAGAGACACAGACAGACAGACAGAGACACAGACAGACAGACAGAGACACAGACAGACAGACAGACAGACAGAGACACAGACAGACAGACAGACAGAGACACAGACAGACAGACAGAGACACAGACAGACAGACAGACAGAGACACAGACAGACAGACAGACAGAGACACAGACAGACAGACAGACAGAGACACAGACAGACAGACAGAGACACAGACAGACATACAGAGACACAGACAGACAGACACACAGACACACACACAGACAGACCGAGACACAGACAGACCGAGACACAGACAGACCGAGACACAGACAGACCGAGACACAGACAGACCGAGACACAGACAGACCGAGACACAGACAGACCGAGACACAGACAGACCGAGACAGGCAGAGAGACAGAGACAGGCAGAGAGACGCACACAGACAGGCAGAGAGAGGCAGACCGAGACGCAGACAGGCAGGCAGAGACGCAGACAGGCAGAGACGCAGACAGGCAGACAGGCAGACAGACAGGCAGAGACGCAGACAGACAGGCAGAGACGCAGACAGACAGGCAGAGACGCAGACAGACAGGCAGAGACGCAGACAGACAGGCAGAGACGCAGACAGACAGACAGACAGGCAGGCAGACAAACAGACAGATAGACAGAGAGGCAGACAGAGAGGCAGACAGAGAGGCAGACAGACAGACAGAGAGGCAGACAGACAGACATATAGAGACGCAGACAGACATATAGAGACACAGACGGACAGGCAGACAGGCAGACAGAGACACAGACAGAGATGCAGACAGAGACACAGACAGAGACGCAGGCAGACAGACAGACAGAGACGCAGACAGGCAGGCAGACCGAGACGCAGACAGGCAGGCAGGCAGAGACGCAGACAGGCAGAGACGCAGACAGGCAGAGACGCAGACAGGCAGACAGACAGGCAGAGACGCAGACAGACAGACAGAGAGGCAGACAGACAGACAGAGAGGCAGACAGAGAGGCAGACAGACAGACAGAGAGGCAGACAGACAGACAGAGAGGCAGACAGACAGACAGAGAGGTAGACAGACAGAGACGCAGACAGGCAGACAGACAGACAGAGACGCCGACAGACATATAGAGACGCAGACAGACAGACAGACAGGCAGGCAGGCAGGCAGACAGAGAGGCAGACAGACAGAGACGCAGAAAGGCAGACACAGACAGAGACGCCGACAGATATAGAGACGCAGGCAGAGAGGCAGACAGGCAGACAGACCGAGACAGAGACACAGACAGACAGACAGACAGAGTGACACAGAGGGACGCAGACAGACAGGGGGACGCAGACAGACAGGGGGACGCAGACAGACAGGGGGACGCAGACAGACAGGGGGACGCAGACAGACAGGGGGACGCAGACTGACAGGGGGACGCAGACAGACAGGGGGACGCAGACTGACAGGGGGACGCAGACTGACAGGGGGACGAGACTGACAGGGGGACGCAGACTGACAGGGGGACGCAGACTGACAGGGGGACGCAGACAGACAGAGTGACGCAGACAGACACGCAGACAGACATATAGAGACGCAGACAGACATATAGAGACACAGACGGACAGGCAGACAGGCAGACAGAGACACAGACAGAGATGCAGACAGAGACACAGACAGAGACGCAGGCAGACAGACAGACAGAGACGCAGACAGGCAGGCAGACCGAGACGCAGACAGGCAGGCAGGCAGAGACGCAGACAGGCAGAGACGCAGACAGGCAGAGACGCAGACAGGCAGACAGACAGGCAGAGACGCAGACAGACAGACAGAGAGGCAGACAGACAGACAGAGAGGCAGACAGAGAGGCAGACAGACAGACAGAGAGGCAGACAGACAGACAGAGAGGCAGACAGACAGACAGAGAGGTAGACAGACAGAGACGCAGACAGGCAGACAGACAGACAGAGACGCCGACAGACATATAGAGACGCAGACAGACAGACAGACAGGCAGGCAGGCAGGCAGACAGAGAGGCAGACAGACAGAGACGCAGAAAGGCAGACACAGACAGAGACGCCGACAGATATAGAGACGCAGGCAGAGAGGCAGACAGGCAGACAGACCGAGACAGAGACACAGACAGACAGACAGACAGAGTGACACAGAGGGACGCAGACAGACAGGGGGACGCAGACAGACAGGGGGACGAGACAGACAGGGGACGAGACAGACAGACAGGGGACGAGACTGACAGGGGACGCAGACTGACAGGGGGACGCAGACTGACAGGGGGACGCAGACTGACAGGGGGACGAGACTGACAGGGGGACGCAGACTGACAGGGGGACGCAGACTGACAGGGGGACGCAGACAGACAGAGTGACGCAGACAGACACGCAGACAGAGACGCAGACAGACATGTTTTGCATTTTTATTGTGGGGTCGTTGGGTGGTGGGTGATGCTGTTTGTCACCTCCTTAAACACAAGTGTTGTGATGGTCCTGGTCAAGGGATTGGTTGTGGTAGTTTTGTTGAAGTACAGCTGCCTGGTTTCTCTCTCTGTTTCTCTTTGTAGAACGGAGCAGACTGACCAGGTGTGTGGTCTCCATGGCAGTGGAAACGCTGCAGTCTCTATGGAGGCCACATATTATACTAGACTTAGTATACTTTGTTGTGCTTCTACAATTCTCCATCACTTTCATACTGATTTGAGGCACTTCTCCAAGCCTAGTCCAATGTTTTTGGGGCCAAAAATGTGCTTATTATCGCTACAGGACTGGGCCCCACACATAACTAACACGCACACTCACACACTTTTAGTATAGTTTCCTGCGGTTACCCAAGCTCAACTCTCCCTTTTCCTGTGACATGCCGGTGCATGTTAAACACGGGGTATTTATAATCTGGCCTTTCTCACACACACGTCCTCGTCCTCTCTTAATTGTCAGTGCACATTGCTGCCGCCCCTTTCTTCTTCTCTTCCTCAGTGGCATGGTAATGGCGCTCACCCCAGGCACACACACACTGGACTGCTGTGTGACTGTCAGCTGGTAGTATGAGAAAGACAGAGAGAGAGAGCAGAAGAAACTTTGAACTTTAAGCTAACAAAAGCAAAGCACTCAGTGAAGCGCTGCTCTTTGCGTAGCTTATGTGAGGGAGACTTAGCAGGATTGTGGTCAATTCCATTTCAATTCCAGTCAATTCAGAAAGTAAACCAAATTCCATTTCTAATTCCACATTTCAAATATTCCTAATTGAAGAGAATTGAAGAGAATTGGAATTGGAATTTCAGTGTACGTCCTGAATTGACTGGGATTTAAATGGAACTGACCCCAACCCTGACTCAGTATTGATTTGTGTGTTTGTGTATGACCATTCATGTGTGTGTTTAAAGATCAGCCAGACATGCCATACCCACCACATCTCTTTCTCACACTCAGGCGGTGCATGTGGGTGGTGGGTCGGCTTGACAGTTTGGGAGCATGATTAGTGAGCAGACAGACGGAGAGACAGACTCATCTGAGGAGGGGAGAGATGGGAGCAGAGCAGTAGTTCACGTAGGGGTCAGAGCTGCTGCTCCCTCATTTCATTTTAATTGAGTTAAGATGGGCAAATAAGAGCTCTGCTGCACACTGCACTCATTATCCATACAGGCCTGTACACACACATACACACACACACACACACACACAGGACCTGCTCACAATTAGACCACTGACAGACAGGCAGCACAGCCCACTACTTGCAACACACACACAAACACACACAAACACTACTCAGCGACGCAACCAGTCATACATGAGCGTGTATCCACTCCAACACATTAACATAAACAAATGAATACTGTACTAAAGGTTTTCCCAATTCGCATTTGAGTTTCGAGTCGTCACTGCTATGACATTATATAATTAAGCATTAAGGCCAGCGGGGGTGTGGTATATGGCCAATATACCACGGCTAAGGGATGTTCTTAAACACGAAGCAAAGCGTAGTGCCTGGACACAGCCCTTAGCAGTGGTATATTGACCATATACCACAAACCCCTGAGGTGCCTTATTGCTATTATAAACTGGTTACCAACATAATTAGAGCAGTAAAAATACATGTTTTGTCGTACCGATGGTATACCACGGCTGTCAGCCAATCAGCATTCAGGGCTCTAACCACGTTGGTTCGTGCTTAAGAACAGCCTTTAGCCGTGGTATATTGGCCATATGCCACACCCCCTCGGGTCTTATTGCTTAAATACAGTTACCCTGATGCCAGTCAGAGCCTGTGTATTTGTGCGTCCTAAAACGGTGTAATTGTGCGTCCTAAAACGGTGTATTTGTGCATCCTAAAACTGTGTTTTTGTGCGTCCTAAAACTGTGTATTTGTGCGTCCTTCGTGTGTGTAGTTTGAGTCTATGGTACAATTTCTATTATTCCTGTTTCTGAGCTGGAGCTGAGCTGGTACAGGTTCAAATCAAATCAAATTTTATTTGTCACATACACATGGTTAGCAGATGTTAATGCGAGTGTAGCGAAATGCTTGTGCTTCTAGTTCCGACCATGCAGTAGTATCTAACAAGTAATCTAACAAATTCACAACAACTACCTTATACACACAAGAGTAAAGGAATGAATACGAGTATGTACATATAAATATATGGATGAGCGATGGCTGACCGGCATAGGCAAGATGCAGTAGATGGTATGGAGTACAGTATATACACATATTTTTGAGATTTGGTTCGATGGTAGAACGGCATAGGCAAGATACAGTAGATGGTTTAGAGTACAGTGTATACATTTGATATGAGTATGTTGGATACGTAAATCTTATATACAAAATTGTTTAAAGTGGCTAGTGATACATTTGTTACATCCAATTCCTATGTTTAAAGTGGCTAGAGATTTAAGTCAGTATGTTGGCAGCAGCCACTCAATGTTAGTGATGGCTGTTTAACAGTCTGATGGCCTTGAGGTAGAAGCAGTTTTTCAGTCTCTCGGTCCCAGCCTTGATGCACCTGTACTGACCTCGCCTTCTGGATGATAGCGGGGTGAACAGGCAGTGGCTTGGGTGGTTGTTGTCCTTGATGATCTTTTTGGCCTTTCTGTGACATCGGGTGGTGTAGGTGTAGGTTGCTGTCCTGTCTCCTCGGTGCCTTGCCTCTCTTATTCAGAAGGCACCATCGCCAACCTAATGGCTAATTTAGAAGAACTGAAAGAAATCACTTTTCTTTTTCACGGCTTGGAAACAGTAAAAGGTGTGCCCGGCCTTGGATACACTAAAGAGGCGTGTCCAGACTCTATCTACTAGGCTTCTGATAGGCTGCATGTACCCGTCACTCAGTATGACACCACCCCCTGCCAATAGCTCAGTAAAATTATGGAATGGATTTTCATGCTGCTTTAAAAAAAAAACAAAGGAGAAGAAATTTTAAACACAACTGTTTTTTTGTTGTTTTTGTTTGTGTTTTGTTTTCTGCAGGTATATCCTAAAGGAGGCCCGCTCTGCCCGTATTTATATTTATTTGTCATTTTGATTTTTTTTGCTCTCCTTTTATATTCTAAAGCATGCATTTCCATTCCACCATCTCCTCCCTCCACTTCCTTTATTGATTTGCCATCACTGTGAGAGAGTGAAGAGGAAAGGAGAGATGGAGGACCGCGGGCCAGCGCTGGGTGGTTCCATAGAGTACAGAGGACGTCTGTCTGTCTGTCTGTCTGCCATGAGGGTAGGACCACTAGAAGAGACCCTGCGAACCCCACTGTAAAAAAGCACACCGGTTGCAGCAGTCCAAAGTTGTGTTCAGGAGCCTATAGACACAGTCGACTCCATGTCAGCTCAGAGATTGACCCCAAAATGTCCGCCAGGTCAGTGCAGTGTCAGGGTACTACCAGCCTGCAGCTGTATACTGAGAGAAACTGTGAGAGTGAAAGTGGACCCAGCTGCCTCCCTCATTGTGTTCTGGATGTGTTGTATTGCTAGATATGGGTAGGCACCGTGAACACTGAACAGCGTTTGTCGTTAGGGGCTGGGAACAAGGCACATAATATAGTATGGCTTATGAGCAGAACGTGTGTTTTTCTTTTCTTTTTGACAAAGGCGGTAGTAGTGCGCATGAAGGCCAGGGCTTTGTGGAGATGACCTATGTATGACAATATCGCTCTTCTCCCTCTGTCAAAATATACCCCCCTTCCCTCTCCAACACTACACTGAGTGTAGAAAACATTAGGGACACCTTCATAATATTGAGTTGCAGCCCCTTCTGCCCTCAGAACAGCCTCCATTCATCAGGGCATGGACTGTGCAAGGTGTCGAAAGCGTTCCACAGGGATGCTGGCCCATGTTCACGCCGTTGCTTCCCACAGTTGTGTAAAGTTGGCTGGATGTCCTTTGGGTGGTGGTAGACAATTATTGATACACACGGGAAACTGTTGTGTGTGGAAAAACCCAGCAGCGTTGCAGTTCTTGACACACTCAAACCGGTGCGTCTGGCACCTACTACCATAATGGCACTTCAATATTTTGCCTTGCCCATTCACCCTCTGAATGGCACACATACATACACAATCCATGTCTCAGTTGTCTCAAGGCTTAAAGATCCCCTTCATCTACACTGATTGAAGAGGATTTAACAAGTGACATCAATAGGGGATCACAGCTTTCATCTGGACTCACCTGGTCAGTCTATGTCATGGAAAGAGCAGGTGTTCCTAATGTTCTGTACTCTCAGTGTATAACCAGATGTATACCTCCATCACTCCTGTCCTGTTGTTAATGTGTTAATCATAGAGATATATGCTAGCTAATCCTACCAGGAGTGCTTTTGTTTTGACTGTCGCTGACAACGTTCAAATCTATTTTGGATACTCTTCCATAGATGTGATATTTGTAACGTCTGTTTCCATGTTGTCCTGTGCTGTATGCACGTTAATGTAAACATTTCTGTACAGTAACATTGTTGCATTGTTTACATTACATGATGACATTATAACACTATATGGACATTGATCGACTGTATAATAAATGGGCATTGTCAGTGTTGCTCTAATGTTGAGTGCCTGTAGAGACATTAAAGTCTAAGCATTAGGAGAAGTCTGTGTTTGTCACTTTTGTGGCCCACATGCATAGATGAAAAAGTAGCCAATTGTCATACTTGAGTAAAATTAAAGATACTTTAATTGAAAATGGCTCAAGTAAAAGTATAATTCACCCAGTAAAATACTACTTGAGTAAAAGTATTTTCTTTAGGACTGTAGTGAAGTAAAAGTAGAAGTTGTCATATATATTACCCCCAAAAAACGACTTAAGTAGTACTTTAAAGTATTTTTACTTATGTACTTTATACCACTGCATGCAGGGTGTGTGTATTGTGGGCGAGAGGGAGACATCATTGCATGGTGTAGCCCCCTGGCTCTGTGTGTGGCCATGTGTGTGTGGCCATGTGTGTGTGTGTGTGTGTGTGACCATGTGTGTATAATGAACACAACAAGGAGAGCAAGGAGCAGAGTGTGTGTTAGAGTGTGATGTGTGTGACCGTGCGTGTGTGTGTTGAATTATTTATACTGAGTGGGAAGGGGAGGTGGCAGGGCTTTGTTTAAACTCTATAATTGTCTCTGGACTCACGGGTCCTATCCTACGGTTAGCACTGTACACCCTGTTGTAGGGACTTACCACTACACAGCCAGCTTATGTAGGCATTGTAGTCCATCAGTGTGTAGGCTACACATGTAGGCTAACATGTACTACTCTGTTGTGTATGATACAGATAGACGCACCATCTGTAGCTCCACACTACTACCCTTTACTGCATTCTACTAATAAACTATTGCCCTAACAAATGAATAAAGCTGTTTCATGTTTGGGTAAAAACCAAATGGCTACGCCTGAGTAAGCCCTGAGTGAACACAGTCTGAGTCTGAGTGTGAACCATGCCTCCTGACCTGGATACTGAATGTCTCCAACCTGCAACCGAAATGAGCAGCATGTGATTCTGTTGTGCCCAGTGAGTCCCTAGTCCATAGGTCGTCCTCTCCGTCTGTCTCTCCGTCTGCCCACACACAGACCATGTCCCGCACACACTTCCACTCCACATAGCCCCATCTCTCACTCCATACTGTTGACACATAACACACACATTATACACACTGCACCCCTCACACTCCACTCACCCTCACACCTGCCCTGGGGGTATCTGCCAATACCATAACATCCCGAACATTGATCCTTGAATGCAACTCATTGATCTTCAAAGTGTTTTTTGCAACACCTCTGAATGTTTGATCCACCTGAACACACCCCAGGTCAACAACTGGCAACCGCAGTAGTAGTTTCAGCTCCTCCACAGTGTCTGACTAGAAGTCTCTCTCGTGTTCACTGTTAGTTCTACTGTATGTTCTCTTTGGCTCTCCAGACGGCCAATTTCAGCCATTTATCCTATACTTTGTAATCAGCACCACAATTATAACGCAGAAATACGCAGTGATTGCCGTTCCATGTGTATTTTGGAAGGTTCCGGTAAGCCAAAAACAATAGCAGTCCAAACAGAACGACCGTTGGGTGGACTTAAAGTTTCCGTGGCCGCCCGCAAGGAGGTTGTAGCTGCTTTGATGAGTCTGGTCCCAAATTACAGCCCTGCCATAATGAAGTATTACTGTGCAATTACCAGGCAGAGCATGGAAACGAGCTGTGTTTCTCTCTCTGTCGGACACAGGGGTGAAACGGGAGGCAACGGGAGGTTGGGAGAGGGAAAGTGTCGACAGCACAAAGCACCAAGAGGGTGCATGTGTATGTAGCTATGCTTCGTACCCTTCTCTATGGATATACACCTTGCTTGTGCCTACTACAATCTGATGGTAAAGAAGGTGTGTGTATGAGTGTCTAAGTGTCCACCAGCCAGCTGTGAAAAAGTTTGCGCACACTCACACACTGAAAGAACAGGCCTGTTTGGCTGTGGACTGCGTCGCCCTCACCTGAGGAGTCTCTGGCCTTGTGAATAATCCAACAGTCAGGCCCTCATACATAATGCAGCAGCACAAACATGCTGCCCCCCTCCATCCCTCCCTGCACGCCGTGCGCTGGCACCACCACCCACCTCCGCGCTACCAAGGCCTGATCCATTTTTCATCAACACCCGGTGCCTGGCCAGCCCCTTTACACATGCAGGGGGACTGGTATTTCAGGAGAGCAGGTATTCTGGGGGTTTAAAAGTTTTACTAAGAAGGCAGTCAAGGTGTGCCTTACTCCTCCTCTTCTCCTCTCTTCCTGTCTCTCTTTGTTGTTATGTTTGGCTAGCTAGCGTGCTAACAGCCCTTAAAGCTGTTGATGTAGGTCAGTGGTCCCCAAACTTTTTATAGTCCTGTACCCCTTCAAACATTCAACCTCCAGCTGCATACCCCCTCTAGCACCAGTTCACTCTCAAATGTTGTTTTTTTGCCATCATTGTAAGCCTGCCATACACACACACACACTATATGATACATTTATTAAACATAAGAATGGGTGTGAGTTTTTGTCACAACTGGCTCGTTGGAAGTGACAAAGAGCTCTTATAGGACCAGGGCACAAATAATGATAGAATAATACTCCATAATTTAGCTCTTTATTTAGCCATCTTACATAAAAAACATTTGCTCATTGAAAATGGTGAATAACTCACCACAGGTTAATGAGAAGGGTGTGCTTGAAAGAATGCAGATATGTTGGGCTGTACTTAGTTTTCATGCTAGTGAGGGCCGAGAATCCACTCTCACATAGGTACGTGGTTGCAAAGGGCATGAGTGTCTTAACAGCTCAATTTGCCAAGGCAGGATACTCTGAGCTCAGCCCAATCCAGAAATCTGGCAGTGGCTTCTGATTTAAATTCAATTTTCACAGAACAGCTTGTTGCAATTTCGATGAGGCTCTCTTGTTCAGATATCGGTAAGTGGGACTGGAGGCAGGGCATGAAAGGGATAACGAATCCAGTTGTTTGTGTCTTCCGCTTTGGGAAAGTACCTGTGTAATTGCGCACCCAGCTCACTCAGGTGCTTCGCTATATCACATTTGACGTTGTCCGTAAGCTTGAGTTCATTTGCACACAAAAAATCATGCAATGATGGAAAGACCTGTGTGTTGTCCTTAATGCAGACAGAGAAGAGCTCCAACTTCTTAATCATAGCCTCAATTTTGTCCTGCACATTGAATATAGTTGCGGAGAGTCCCTGTCATTCAGGCAAGAAAAAAACATCACCCAGATAGGCCAGTCGTGTGAGAAACTCATCATCATACAAGTGAAAATTATGGTCAGTACTTTTCACTGTAGTGTCCAAAATGTCTTTCAAGCTGTCAGGCATTCCCTTGGCAGCAAGAGCCTCTCGGTGGATGCTGCAGTGTACCCAAGTGGCGTCGGGAGCAACTGCTTGCACACGCGTTACCACTCCACTATGTCTCCCTGTCATGGCTTTTGCGCCATCAGTACAGATACCAACACATCTTGACCACCAAAGTACATTTGATGTCACAAAGCTGTGCAGTACTTTAACAATATACTCTCCTGTTGTCCTGGTTTCCAGTGGATTGCAGAAGAGGATGTCTTCCTTAATTGACCCCCATAAACGTAACAGACATACCAGGAGCTGTGCCAGGCCCGCCATGTCATCCAGCTGTAACGCATAGAACTCACTGGCTTGTATGTGAAGCAGTAATTGTTTAAAAACATCTCCTACCATGTCACTGATGCGTCATGAAATTGTTGTTCGATGAAGGCATTGTCTGTATAGTTTTTGGGGCCTTTTCCCCCAGCATTATCCCAGCCATATCCATGGCAGCATTAAGAATGAAGTCCTCCACAATAGTATGAGGCTTGCCTGTCCTAGCCACTTGGTAGCTCACCATATGACACTTTTAGCCCTTTCTTATTAATGCTATCTGTTGCTTTTATACATGTCTTACTACTCGATAGTCGTCTTAATTCTCACTCAAAAAACTCCCATGGCTTATTTTTCAAATTGGCACGTTTTGTTTCCAAATGTCTGCGCTAGAGGGGGTACGCAGCTGGAGGTTGAATGTTTGAAGGGGTACGGGACTATTAAGAAGTTTGGGAACCACTGCACTAAAGTAATACTGTAAAAAATGAAATTAACTTCCTGTCCTGAATACAAAGTGTTATGCTTGCGGCAAACACATCACTGAGTACCACTCTTCATATTTTCAAGCATGGTGGTGGCTGCATCATGTTATGGGTATTCTTGTCATCGGCAAGGACTAGGGAGTTATTTAGGATAAAAAGTAACGTAATAGAGCTACGCACAAGCAAAATCCTAGAGGAAAACCTGGTTCTGTCTGCTTTCCAACAAAAAAATCCATCAAAAATTCTACTTTCAGCAGGACAATAACCTAGAACACAAGGCCAAGATTACATTAAATGTCCTTAGTGGCTTAGTTAGTTTTTACTTAAATCTGCTTGAAATCTATGCAAGACTTGAAAATGGCTGTCTAGCAATGATCAACAACCAACTTGACAGAGCTTGAAGAATAAAAAAATTATGCTGGGAAAATATTGTACAATACAGGTATGCAAAGCTCTGAGAAACTTACCCCAAAAGACTCATAGCTGTAATCACTGCCAAAGGTGATTAAACATGTATTGACTCCGGGGGTTGAACACTTATATTTGTGTTTTATTTTTCATATACATTACCAGTCAAAAGTTTGGACACATATTCATTCCACGGTTATCTTTAGTTTTACAGGTTTTTGCATTGTAGAATAATAGTGAAGACATCAAAACTATGAAATAACACGTATGGAATCATGTAGTAACCAAACAAGTGTTAAACAAATCAAAATTATTTTATATTTGAGTTTCTTCAAAGTAGCCACCCTTTGCCTTGATGACAGCTTTGCACACTTTTGGCATTCTCTCAACCAGCTTCATGAGGTAGTTACCTGGAATGCATTTCAATTGGTCTGATGAATGCAAATTTTAGATTTTTGGTTCCAACCGCCGTGTCTTTGTGAGACGCAGAGTAGGTGAGCAGATGATCTCCGCATGTGTGGTTCCCACCGTGAAGCATGGAGGAGGAGATGTAATGGGGTGGTTTGCTGGTGACACTGTCAGTGATTTATTTAGAATTCAAGGCACACTTGACCAGCATGGCAACCACAGCATTCTGCAGCGATACACCATCCCATCTGGTTTGCGCTTAGTGGGACTCATTTGTTTTTCAACAGGACAATGACCCAACACACCTCCAGGCGGTGTAAGGGCTATTTGACCAAGAAGGAGAGTGATGGAGTGCTGCATCAGATGACCTGGCCTCCACAATCACCCGACCTCAACCCAATTGAGATGGTTTGGGATGTGTTGAATCGTAGAGTGAAGGAAAAGCAGCCAACAAGTGCTCAGCATATGTTGGAACTCCTTCAAAACTGTTGGAAAGCATTCCAGGTGAAGCTGGTTGAGAAAATGCAAAGGGTGGCTACTTTGAAGAATCTGAAACACTTTTTTGGTTACTACATGATTCCAAATGTGTTATTTCATAGTTTTGATATCTTCACTATTATTTTACAATGTAGAAAATAGTAAAAATAAAGAAAAACCTTGAATGAGTAGGTGTGCCCAATCTTTTGACTGGTACTGTGCATATAGGTGGGGCTAAAGTGACTAGGCAACTGGATAGATAATAACAAATGTAGCAACAGCGTATGCGATGAATCAAAAGAGTTGGTGCATAGAGGGTCAATACAGATAGTTTGGGTAGCTATTTGGTTAACTATTTCATAGTCTTATGGCTTGGGGGTAGAAGCTGTTCAGGGTCCTGTTGGTTCCAGACTTGGTGCATTGGTATTGCTTGTCGTGCGGTAGCAGAGAGAACAGTCTGTGACTTCAGTGGCTGGAGTCTTTGACAATTTTTAGGGCCTTCCACTGACACCGCCTGGTATAGAGATCCTGGATGGCAGGGAGCTTGGCCCAGTCATTTGCTCAGACCTGTTGTGCTTGCTAGTGTATTACTAGCTCCAAGTCTTTGACATATAGAGCTGTTGGCTAGTGTGCTGACTGTCATAGCTGTTTTGCTAGCGTGCTAACAGCGGTGGGGTCAGGACCCTCAGCGAGCCACGGGCCGGGGCCCTAAATGAGAACCATGCCCCATTCAGGGACGCGAGTCGGAGAGAGCAGGGTCAGCAGCTGGTGGAGGATATGGCAATCATTTATAAAAATGTGCTTTCTCAAGCCCACGAAAACAAAAAGGGCCCAAACCCAACAGCTGGGAAGGGTTGGAAGTAGCCCCAAGGCTGGCAAGTCCCCCTCCAGATGGGGAGGTTAGGCTGGGGCTAGCCAGGCTGCTCCACTTAAACTTCCGATTCCCATTAAGGGAGCCGAAGATTGCAGGGGAAGGGGAGAGGAAGAAAAGCAAGGAGCATGACTGCTCTGTTTTTCACCCCGCTTAATCAAATAAAGCAGGAAGCTTCTGAGACAGAAGACTTGTGTTTATTGATATTTACGAATACACTCCTCCCCCTTCAACTTTTATTTATTTTCAAAAATTTTATTTTCTCTCTCAGATATTCTCTGGAATTGTAAGCCTTTTCATGCTTGTCATATATGTCCCCTGAAGAAGCTGAGAATGTCCTAATACGTCAATTTTTGTCATGTTTTTCTTCTCTGTAAGTGTTCCGTTGTTTTATAAAGAGCCACATCCGCTGTACTGAGAGTGATTTGCAAACGCAGGTCAATTTGTTCTAATAAGGGTTGTTGTATGAAATGGCCACATGGAACAGGCTTTAAATAAGAATTGATGACCCTCTTTCCCCCGCGCTGATCAATCACACACACACATACAGGGAATTTGGGAAAGTATTCAGACCCCTTTACTTTTCACATTTTGTTACGTTACAGCCTTATTCTAAAATGTATTATATAATTTTTCCCCCTCATCAATCTACACATAATACCCCGTAATGAATACGCAAAATGTTTTTTTATTAAAAATAAAAACCGAAATATCACATTTACATAAGTATTCAGACCCTGTACTCAGTACTCAGAAGCACCTTTGGCAGCGATTACAGCCTTGAGTCTTCTTGGGTATGACGCCACAAGTTTGGCCCACCTGTATATGGAGTTTCTTCCATTCTTCTCTGAAGATCCTCTCAAGCTCTGTCAAGTTGGATGGGGTGTGTCGCTTAACAGCTATTTTCACGTTCTCTCGAGATGTTCGATCGGGTTCATGTATGGGCTCTGGCTGGGCCATTCAAGGACATTCAGAGACCTGTCCCGAAGCCATTCCTGCGTTGTCTTCGCTGTGTGCTTAGGGTTGTTGTCCTGTTGGAAGGTGAACCTTCGCCCAAGTCTGAGGTCCTGAGCACTCTGGAGCAGGTTTTCATCAAGGATCTCTCTGTACTTTGCTCTGTTCATCTTTCCCTCGATCCTGACTAGTCTCCAAGTCCCTGCCGCTGAAAAACATTCCCACAGCATGATGCTGCCACCACCATGCTTCACCGTAGGGATGGTGCCAGGTTTCCTCCAAACGTGATGCTTGGCGTTCAGGACAAAGAGTTCAATGTTGGTTTCATCAGACCAGAGAATCTTGCTTTTCATGGTCTGAGAGTTTTTTTTAGGTGCCTTTTGGCAAACTCCAAGCGGGCTGCCATGTGCCTTTTACTGAGGCCTGATTGGTAGAGTGCTGCAGAGATGGTTGTCCTTCTGGATGGTTTTCCCATCTCCATAGAGGAATTCTGGAGCTCTGTCAGAGTGACAATCAGGTTTCATTTTGGGGTGGGGGTATATCAGCTTTAATATTGCAGATAGATTGTAGCTTCCATCAATGTGATTGTCTGCATCATTTCCAATCCCCCATAAAAAAAAGTGTATGTGTGTATATACACTGCTCAAAAAAATAAAGGGAACACTTAAACAACACAATGTAACTCCAAGTCAATCACACTTCCGGTGAAATCAAACTGTCCACTTAGGAAGCAACACTGATTGACAATAAATTTCACATGCTGTTGTGCAAATGGAATAGACAACAGGTGTAAATTATAGGCAATTAGCAAGACACCCCCAATAAAGGAGTGGTTCTGAAGGTGGTGACCACAGACCACTTCTCAGTTCCTATGCTTCCTGGCTGATGTTTTGGTCACTTTTGAATGCTGGCGGTGCTTTCACTCCAGTGGTAGCATGAGACGGAGTCTACAACCCACACAAGTGGCTCAGGTAGTGCAGCTCATCCAGGATGGCACATCAATGCGAGCTGTGGCAAGAAGGTTTGCTGTGTCTGTCAGCGTAGTGTCCAGAGCATGGAGGCGCTACCAGGAGACAGGCCAGTACATCAGGAGGCGTGGAGGAGGCCGTGGGAGGGCAACAACCCAGCAGCAGGACCGCTACCTCCGCCTTTGTGCAAGGAGGAGCACTGCCAGAGCCCTGCAAAATGACCTCCAGCAGGCCACAAATGTGCATGTGTCTGCTCAAACGGTCAGAAACAGACTCCATGAGGGTGGTATGAGGGCCCAACGTCCACAGGTGGGGGTTGTGCTTACAGCCCAACACCGTGCAGGGCGTTTGGCATTTGCCAGAGAACACCAAGATTGGCAAATTCGCCACTGGCGCCCTGTGCTCTTCACAGATGAAAGCAGATTCACACTGAGCACGTGACAGAGTCTGGAGACGCCGTGGAGAACGTTCTGCTGCCTGCAACATCCTCCAGCATGACCGGTTTGGCGGTGGGTCAGTCATGGTGTGGGGTGGCATTTCTTTGGGGGGCCGCACAGCCCTCCATGTGCTCGCCAGAGGTAGCCTGACTGCCATTAGGTACCGAGATGAGATCCTCAGACCCCTTGTGAGACCATATGCTGGTGCGGTTGGCCCTGGGTTCCTCCTAATGCAAGACAATGCTAGACCTCATGTGGCTGGAGTGTGTCAGCAGTTCCTGCAAGAGGAAGGCATTGATGCTAAGGACTGGCCCGCCCGTTCCCCAGACCTGAATCCAATTGAGCACATCTGGGACATCATGTCTCGCTCCATCCACCAACGCCACGTTGCACCACAGACTGTCCAGGAGTTGGCGGATGCTTTAGTCCAGGTCTGGGAGGAGATCCCTCAGGAGACCATCCGCCACCTCATCAGGAGCATGCCCAGGTGTTGTAGGGAGGTCATTCAGGCACGTGGAGGCCACACACACTACTGAGCCTCATTTTGACTTGTTTTAAGGACATTACATCAAAGTTGGATCAGGCTGTAGTGTGGTTTTCCACTTTAATTTTGAGTGTGACTCCAAATCCAGACCTCCATGGGTTGATACATTTGATTTCCATTGATAATTTTTGTGTGATTTTGTTGTCAGCACATTCAACTATGTAAAGAAAAAAAGTATTTAATATGATTATTTCATTCATTCAGATCTATGATGTGTTATTTTAGTGTTCCCTTTATTTTTTTGAGCAGTGTATATACGTGTGTATATCTATATACGTGTGTGTGTGTGTGTGTGTGTGTGTGTATATACACACACACATAGATACACAGATACCGTGGGGCAAAAAAGTATTTAGTCAGCCACCAATTGTGCAAGTTCTCCAACTTAAAAAGATGAGAGAGAGGCCTGTAATTTTCATCATAGGTACACTTCAACTATGACAGACGAAATGAGAAAAAGAAATCCAGAAAAATCACATTGTAGGATTTTTAATTTATTTATTTGCAAATTATGGTGGAAAATAAGTATTTGGTCAATAACAAAAGTTTATCTCAATACTTTGTTATATACCCTTTGTTGGCAATGACAGAGGTCAAACGTTTTCTGTAAGTCTTCACAAGGTTTTCACACACTGTTGCTGGTATTTTGGCCCATTCCTCCATGCAGATCTCCTCTAGAGCAGTGATGTTTTGGGGCTGTCGCTGGGCAACACGGACTTTCAACTCCCTCCAAAGATTTTCTATGGGGTTGAGATCTGGAGACTGGCTAGGCCACTCCAGGACCTTGAAATGCTTCTTACGAAGCCACTCCTTCGTTGCCGGGCGGTGTGTTTGGGATCATTGTCATGCTGAAAGACCCAGCCACGTTTCATCTTCAATGCCCTTGCTGATGGAAGGAGGTTTTCACTCAAAATCTCACGATACATGGCCCCATTCATTCTTTCCTTTACACGGATCAGTCGTCCTGGTCCCTTTGCAGAAAAACAGCCCCAAAGCATGATGTTTCCACCCCATGCTTCACAGTAGGTATGGTGTTCTTTGGATGCAACTCAGCATTCTTTGTCCTCCAAACACGACGAGTTGAGTTTTTACCAAAAAGTTCTATTTTGGTTTCATCTGACCATATGACATTCTCCCAATCCTCATCTGGATCATCCAAATGCTCTCTAGCAAACTTCAGACGGGCCTGAGCATGTACTGGCTTAAGCAGGGGGACACGTCTGGCACTGCAGGATTTGAGTCCCTGGCGGCGTAGTGTGTTACTGATGGTAGGCTTTGTTACTTTGGTCCCAGTTCTCTGCAGGTCATTCACTAGGTCCCCCCGTGTGGTTCTGGGATTTTTGCTCACCGTTCTTGTGATCATTTTGACCCACGGGTGAGATCTTGCGTGGAGCCCCAGATCGAGGAAGATTATCAGTGGTCTTGTATGTCTTCCATTTCCTAATAATTGCTCCCACAGTTGATTTCTTCAAACCAAGCTGCTTACCTATTGCAGATTCAGTCTTCCCAACCTGGTGCAGGTCTACAATTTTGTTTCTGGTGTCCTTTGACAGCTCTTTGGTCTTGGCCATAGTGGAGTTTGGAGTGTGACTGTTTGAGGTTGTGGACAGGTGTCTTTTATACTGATAACAAGTTCAAACAGGTGCCATTAATACAGGTAATGAGTGGAGGACAGAGGAACCTCTTAAAGAAGAAGTTACAGGTCTGTGAGAGCCAGAAATCTTGCTTGTTTGTATGTGACCAAATACTTATTTTCCACCATAATTTGCAAATAAATTCATTAAAAATCCTACAATGTGATTTTCGGAATTTTTTTCCCTCATTTTGTCTGTCATAGTTGAAGTGTACCTATGATGAAAATTACAGGCCTCTCTCATCTTTTTAAGTGAGAGAACTTGCACAATCGGTGGCTGACTAAATACTTTTTTGCCCCACTGTATATATATGTGTGTGTATTATTGATCGATTGACTATGACTTTTCAAGTCAACCAGTAGTGTTATCTGCAGAGTTATCTCCAGGTAAATGTTGCAATTCTTCAACCATTCCTGGACCTGTGACCAAAAACAAGCTACATATGGACAGTACACAAATAAATGATCTAATGATTCTCTCTTTGCAGCAGAGCTGGGAAGGTTGTGTCCTCCATATATATAACATTCTATTGGTTGCAAGAATTTCGTATAATAATTAAGTAGAAAGATTCTAATTGTTCTGATACGTTTTGCGTATCACTTCCCAACTATTAAAAACATTATTTTAAAGTATATGTGGCACAGCTGTTTTGGGATCCTTAAATGAAACTGGTATATTTTTTTTATTATCACAATTTTCTTTAACCAGTTTTGGTCTTTAATGCAGGGCCGACATGCCCCAAGGCAGGAAGGAACTTGCCTTCTCCCCTGATTGCTCAGTTTGGCAGGGCGGCCAACTCAGGAAGAGTCTTGGTGGTTGGTGGGGAACTTCAATGCTGCAGAAATGTTTTGGTACCCTTCCCCAGATCTGTGCCTTGACACGATCCTGTCACGATCCTGTACCGGACAATTCTTCAACCTCATGACTTGGTTTTTGCTCTGACATGTACTGTCAACTGTGGGACCTTATATAGACTGGTGTGTGCCTTTCTAAAATCATGTCCAATCAATTGAATTTATCACAGGTGAACTCCAATCAAGTTGTAGAAACATCTCAAGCATGATCAATGGAAACAGGATGCACCTGAGCTCAATTTCGAGTCTTATAGCAAAGGGTCTGAATACTTACGTCAATAAAGTATTTCTGTTTTTTATTTTTAATACATTTACAAACATTTCTAAAAACCTTTTTTCACTTTGTCATTATGGGGTATTTATTTAATCAATTTTAAAATAAGGCTGTAATGTAACAAAATGTGGAAAAAGTCAAGGGGTCTGAATACTTGTATATACATGAATGCACTGTATATACATATACACACAGGCCTGGTGTTGTGTTACTACAGAAGGTTAAATTATTCGGTTCTATGGTTAAAAAGCGTTTCTGAAGCGTTTCAGAGGCTGTCCAGGATTGGTGGAAAACCGGAGCTGTTTCGCACAGCACTGGGAACAGACTGGCAACACTAATACTGATCTAATACGATCTGTGTGCCATTGCCAAGAGAGAACCTCCATCGTATACAGAGCAAGGATGCTGACGTAGAAGGGGCGGGTTTCCCTCATCTTGCAACCCATTTCCAGAGTTGTCATTGGATCATTATAGAGAGAGACTCCTTTAATGTTTAATACTAGTATGAAGTTGTGGTGTGTGTTGCCATGTTAACCCCTATGTATTTGAAGGGTTTCATCCCACCACGAATCCCTATTGCAATAACAAACCGTGTGGAGAGGTAGAAAGTGCATTGAGCCATGAGCCAAACCCCTTTCACTTCCTATGCAAGCCCTTGGCATAGGGAGTACCACAATTTACCACCTTTTATTGGAATATGAAAACCCTAGAATAAACATTCCTCAGACATCCTAATGTAAAAATCATATGCATGGCCTTTTGAAAGTCAAGGCATTGGTATTTGTGGTCTATGGGAGGATGATGATATACCCACATTATATTGTTGAAAAATATAATTGTGAGCTAGATTATAGGTTTAGAATGCAAAGCGGATATACACTTTCAGATATTGACATCAAAGTTTTTATTTTATTTGATATAGTTAGACGATAGACGACGTAGAGTTCACGTCATGTTATGAAACACGAGAGCTGCTCTTAATTTGAACAAAGGACCACTTTCTTGATAAGCCCGCACTGTGGTGGCATGTCTTGGTTTATCAATGATGTTATTGTGAGAAGTCACTGAGAAGTGACAGCTTCATTTCCCCAACTCTCTTTTTCTCTCTTTCCCTGTCTCTCTCTCCCTCTCTCTCTGCCCCTGTCTGTCTGCCCCTCTCTGTCTGTATGTCTGTCTGTGTCTCTCTCTCTCTTTTTGTCTCTCTCTCTCTATCTGTCTCTCTTTGTCTGTCTCTCTGTCTGTCTCTCTCTCTCTGTCTGTCTGTCTGTCTCTGTCTGTCTCTGTCTGTCTCTCTCTGTCTCTCTCTCTCTCTCTCTGTCTCTCTCTCTCTCTCTCTCTCTCTCTCTCTCTCTCTCTCTCTCTGTCTCTCTCTCTCTGTCTGTCTCTCTCTCTGTCTGTCTGTCTGTCTGTCTGTCTGTCTGTCTGTCTCTCTCTCTCTCTCTCTCTCTCTCTCTCTGTGTCTCTCTCTGTCTCTCTCTCTCTCTCTCTCTCTCTCTGTCTCTCTCTCTCTCTCTCTCTCTCTCTCTCTCTCTCTCTCTCTCTCTCTCTCTCTCTGTCTGTCTGTCTGTCTCTCTCTCTCTCTCTCTCTGTCTGTCTGTCTGTCTGTCTGTCTCTCGCTCTGTCTGTCTCTGTCTGTCTCTCTCTCTGTCTGTCTGTCTGTGTCTCTCTCTCTCTCTGTCTCTGTCTCTGTCTCTCTCACTCTGTCTCTCTCTCTCTTTCTCTCTCTCTTTGTCTCTCTCTGTCCCTGTCTCACTATTTGTGTGAGCTCGTTCTCTGACATCACCTCGGCCAGCAGCAGTCTGTTTGGGTGAGGGTGTGTGTCTTGTGACAGCAGCAGTAGACACAGTGAGGTAATCCAACCCTCCCCCTCCGGCCCTCCCACTCCAGCCCTCTTGGCCGGCTACTCCCTGCTCCCAGGGTCAAAGTTCATGACCTCTAGGATCTGGTGAGGTCAGTGTCCCGGGGCTTTGCTTCTCTCCCGGAACACTCCTGCTGCCCAACCCTCCCAGACATTACTGGCCCATTAGGGGAGGAAATTGAAAACACGAACCCACCCCCTTACACACACACACAATGGGGGCAGCCGGCGGACGCCATTTGTAGGGTCTAATTGTAGTGTAATTAAGATGTAGCTGAGGGGGTGAGAAGGGTTGAAGGGTGAGACTCTGACAGGAGGGGAGAGCATGATGTTGATGAGAGGTCAGCGAGAGGGACGTCTAGCGCCACTCCAAGCTTCCGACAAAACATTCCCCCAGGAGTGTGTTTGCTGTTGTCACTTGGGTGCAGAAAAGTAGCAGACCCTTGCCCTCTTCTGCACTACACAGATGACTCTAGTATTTAGTGCATTTCTGAATAAAAAAACATCCTTTTTCAACTAGTTACTTTTACATGTTATTCTACACATCACCATGGACGTTCTGCAATAATTTCAGACATTACAACAAGAATGAAAACAGCTTTTCTGACCCTGGAGTTTTTAAGAAATCTGGTTCGCAATTTGGTTCACAATTTGGCCATCACTTTAGATTAGTCCTAAGCAGGCTTGTTAAACTACAGCCTGGTCTCTCCTCTCAGCCCTGTAACATTAGATCCCAGGGACCGGGACATGGAGTCTACATGTGTATAAAATACCATTTCCCAAATGGCACCCTATTCCCTATATAGTGCACTACTTTTGTAAATTGCATGTACAATGTATTTCACTTTTGACCAAGGGCTTTAATCAATAGTATATAGGGAATAGGGTTCCATATGGGATGCAGTGTGCCTTCACATCTAATGAAAGAAAGCAGCCTCCCCCTGTTCATTAGCCCCAGCCTTATTGAGTTAGTTAGAGCCCTAAACCTCTACCCTAACCCCTAGCTGCTATTCCCTTCCTTTCCCTGGGCTGTCTCATTCCCCTGCCTGGCCTACTACTGACACTGAGAGGCTGCTCACTGACACTTACCCTCCGCCCGCCCAGAGCCTGCCTCGCTCTCTTTCTCTCTCGATCTCCCTCCTACTCTCTCCCTCCCTCCATAAGGGAAACACATATTCATAATTAGAGAGTCACAAGCAGTCACAGGAGTCTGGCATGGTGGACCAGGTCAGGTATCTGTAGTGGCATGGTGGACCAGGTCAGGTATCTGTAGTGACATGGTGGACCAGGTCAGGTATCTGTAGTGACATGGTGGACCAGGTCAGGTATCTGTAGTGACATGGTGGACCAGGTCAGGTATCTGTAGTGACATGGTGGACCAGGTCAGGTATCTGTAGTGACATGGTGGACCAGGTCAGGTATCTGTAGAGACATGGTGGACCAGGTCAGGTATCTGTAGTGGCATGGTGGACCAGGTCAGGTATCTGTAGTGGCATGGTGGACCAGGTCAGGTATCTGTAGTGACATGGTGGACCAGGTCAGGTATCTGTAGTGACATGGTGGACCAGGTCAGGTATCTGTAGAGACATGGTGGACCAGGTCAGGTATCTGTAGAGACATGGTGGACCAGGTCAGGTATCTGTAGTGACATGGTGGACCAGGTCAGGTATCTGTAGTGACATGGTGGACCAGGTCAGGTATCTGTAGTGGCATGGTGGACCAGGTCAGGTATCTGTAGTGACATGGTGGACCAGGTCAGGTATCTGTAGTGACATGGTGGACCAGGTCAGGTATCTGTAGAGACATGGTGGACCAGGTCAGGTATCTGTAGAGACATGGTGGACCAGGTCAGGTATCTGTAGTGACATGGTGGACCAGGTCAGGTATCTGTAGTGACATGGTGGACCAGGTCAGGTATCTGTAGTGACATGGTGGACCAGGTCAGGAGGCTGATGACTACATGACTCATCAGCAATCTGGGCTCTAATAAAGATCAGAATGGTTGTGTGAACATTCAGTAAACATATAGATTGTGGTAATAAGTTTATTAGTGGTGGGTTTAGAGTAGAAGTGAATGATAACTTTCTGAGAGTGTTAGCTAGAGTCTAGAGAAGGTTGTGTCAGTGTTCTCTCTGTGACTCCGTGTAAACAGACACCTATCAACAGCTGGCAACTTGGCTACATAACAGCCCTGTCTTTATATAGAGAGAAGAACTGCTGACCCCACCACACACACACACTTGGAATCAGGCACGTACACTTACATGACCACACATACATAAACAGCCATAAACACATATCTGCCTGACCACACAAAAACGCACACATTGTCCCTTCCAGCTGCCTAGTGTGCCCGCTTAGTGTGCCCGCTCCCCTAAAGACAGACTGGGCCGTGTTTACGGCTTTTCCGGGAACTTTCACAGGAAGCGAGTGCTTCTCTCCACTTCCAACTTTGTATTTTTGCATCAACACTTGGTGGGGTTTATTTGTGCAGGACAACAGTGCTGGAGGATTTATTGCACTGTAATCTAAAGAGAGAGAGACCCACATCCCATAATACAGCGGTCAGAATGCCTGGAAGAATGTAAACTCCTGGGAGAGTCAATTGTACAAATAGAGATAGCTGTAATGCTCTCCATGTTCTCTGTTGGAGGACACTGTGGATTCTCTCTGGAGGCAGACTGCCCAGCCTGCTAGGAAAACACTCCAACCTCTTCCCCATCTCTCCCTCTTCTCTTCTCCTGTCCTCTTGACCTAGTGGCTGGTTGTCCCTGGTGTCGTACATGGTGCGTGGTCATGCCAGATTAATCTTGTGCATCACGCCTCATTCACCTCTATCTAGGATATACATCACTAGAATACGCATTACATACGCCCACACACAGCCCATCCTTAACGGCTGCTGTACATCTGAGAAAAGCAGATCTGTATCACTTAGTGTTGTTGTGCTGCTCAGTTCAGCCTTTCTCTCTCTCACCCACACATCCACCACCTACCCCATAACCCACACATCCACCACCTACCCCATATCCCACACATCCACCACCTACCCCATATCCCACACATCCACCACCTACTCCATAACCCACACATCCACCACCTACCCCATAACCCACACATCCACCACCTACCCCATATCCCACACATCCACCACCTACCCCATATCCCACACATCCACCACCTACCCCATATCCCACACATCCACCACCAACCCCATAACCCACACATCCACCACCTACCCCATATCCCACACATCCACCACCAACCCCATATCCCACACATCCACCACCTACCCCATATCCCACACATCCACCACCTACCCCATATCCCACACATCCACCACCTACCCCATAACCCACACATCCACCACCTACCCCATATCCCACACATCCACCACCTACCCCATATCCCACACATCCACCACCTACCCCATAACCCACACATCCACCACCTACCCCATATCCCACACATCCACCACCTACCCCATATCCCACACATCCACCACCTACCCCATATCCCACACATCCACCACCTACCCCATATCCCACACATCCACCACCTACCCCATATCCCACACATCCACCACCAACCCCATATCCCACACATCCACCACCTACCCCATATCCCACACATCCACCACCTACCCCATATCCCACACATCCACCACCTACCCCATATCCCACACATCCACCACCTACCCAATATCCCACACATCCACCACTTACCCCATATCCCAGACACCACAGGAAGTCCAACAGCTGGACATAAGCACATAAATTTGATCTGTCCATCCATCCATCCTGTTAATCTCTAATTATTGATAGAAGAGAACTGTTAATGCCTTGCATGTGATTCTATCTCTCTCCCTTCTCTCTCTCCCTTCACTCTCTCTTCCCCCTCATCTGAACATCTCATCAGTCTTTATCAAGCCGTCTTCATCATCTCAGCCAACTAACTCCCCGTCCCTGAGCCCCCAAAAGCCACCAGCGCAGAGAAAATGACAACCTCCAACAGAGCATCACACTGCCCAGGCTAACACAGCACACTGCCCAGCCTAACACAGCACACTGTCCAGCCTAACACAGCACACTGCCCAGCCTAACACAGCACACTGCCCAGGCTAACACAGCACACTGCCCAGGCTAACACAGCACACTGCCCAGGCTAACACAGCACACTGCCCAGGCTAACACAGCACACTGCCCAGGCTAACACAGCACACTGCCCAGGCTAACACAGCCCACTGCCCAGGCTAACACAGCCCACTGCCCAGGCTAACACAGCCCACTGCCCAGGCTAACACAGCCCACTGCCCAGCCTAACACAGCCCACTGCTCTGTGACCAAGCACTCACCCCAGTCCAGATCCCCTCTCACTGCACTTCAAATGAGTCTGGCCATAAAAACAAGCTGTTCTGGACGTTTTGATGTGTGCGTGGGTATGACTGTGTTTGTTTATAGAGTAGTTCATGGCACGGTGGTTTTTAGCTGCAGTACATGTCTGGATGTCTTTTTTGTAGAGTGGAGGTGAAACGTGTTGCTTCCCAGGGTCACTGTATTGAGTTGGGACATCTTGTCAGAGAGACTAAGGTAATTGAAATATGAAGATTGCCATGTACATCAATGTACTTATCTTTACATATTGTTGTAAGTTGAATTATGATATTTTTTATGGAAGTAAAAGTCATACTGATTACCACTGATCACAATCAAGACTTGTAGTGGTTGTATAATAGCCACTGGGAGTACAGGCAATTTACAATATCACAAATCTTAACAATGAAAAGTCCTGTTTTTTATGGAAACAAACTCTATAGAAAACCATAGGTTAATCAACCAAATCTATTATCGTAAATGATTTAGATGGACGTAGTCAACCAAGGATGGGCAACCCTTACTTATTTACTGTTGAGAGTTAGAATTGTATAATACAAAAGGTGAACTTTTGAAATGTGGTTGTGATCAGCAGTTTTTATTTTATGTCAATTAGCGCAACAGGTAACATTTGTTGGATTGGTAAATTAGTCTAGTGGCCAGCTATCTAATCTTGTAGTAATCATGGTCCAATTACCGACTGGGGGGCCCCCATTGATTTTGTTAGTCACTCTCACTCAGATATATTAAAAAAGTCACATTTTTCTCACCACCCATGGGAAAATGTGTAGAATTGCATGACATTTGTTGTAAAATTACTAAAACTTCTCTCAACCCCATGGGAAAATGTGTAGAATTGCAGGAAATTAACTGTAAAACTTCTAAATGTGTTGCTCGCAAGATGGGGGGCAAGGGCCAGCTGACTGCATGTGTGGGTATGGATGTGGGTACGCAGACCCATGAGCCACTGAGGCCCCTCATGATGAGTTCAGATTGTTGGTGGCCCCGACCCCCATCAAAGTTGCCCGTCCCTGCACTAAACGATGGAAGCACACATCTTGGAACAGTTCTGTTATTTCCACACTTGTCTTTTTTTCTCCAACCTCCTCAGACAATATTTGTCATGCTGCTTGTGTATTACAAAACCCCAGAGCATTGTATCGGATACACAGAGATCCCAACAGCACTCTCAGACCACAGCCCAGTCCCAAATACCACCCTATTCCTTACATCAGCCCTACTTTTTACCAGAGCCCTGTGGTTTTCTCTATTGGTCCTGGTCAAAAGTAGGGCACTATGTAGGGAATAGGGTGCCATTTGGGATGCAGACCAAGGCTCCGAGCTGAGTAAATATTTGGAGGGCCTTGGTTCAGAGGAGAAGAAGGCCCTTGAACTCTTGGCTGTCCCACATTGGAAGAGAGAGGCTTGAGTATGCTAGCAGTGTATGTGTGGTGTGTGTAGTACGATCTACACTCGGCTGGCCGCGCCACACCGATAAACACCCCGTGCCGTGCCGTGTTCTGGCCTCTTCCGAGTGTTGTACGGTGGAATAATACACACATTGAGGATACACTCACTTGCATAAATATACACATACTAACTGGACATGCACACACGTATGCACACATGTTCACACAAATGTTACAACACACATGATGTATGCATGCTCATACCTAAACAGTTTACACAAACACACACCTCTACCGTACAGATTCACAGTACTCTTTATACACATATTACACATACACACACCTCTACCGTACAGATTCACAGTACTCTTTATACACATATTACACATACACACACCTCTACTGCATAGATTCACAGTACTCTTTATACACATATTACACATACACACACCTCTACCGTACAGATTCACAGTACTCTTTATACACATATTACACATACACACACCTCTACCGTACAGATTCACAGTACTCTTTATACACATATTACACATACACACACCTCTACCGTACAGATTCACAGTACTCTTTATACACATATTACACATACACACCCTCAGCAGAGCCCGTTGACAGGAGTCCATAGTGACTGGGAGACCAGGAAAAGAGAAAATGAAATGTCTGTTTGTGATTCCCCCTCACTGCTACCCTTCCTTAAAACAGCCATGGTTCTTTGAGAATGCCTCGTTGGGAGAGAGGGGGGAGGAAGGAGGGCAGGGGGGAGGAGAGAGAGGGGGTAGGGTGGACAGAGAGGGATAGAGAGAGTCAGTCAATCACAGCCAGGGAGAGGGGAGGAAGAAGGCGGGGTGGAGGAGGGGGCAGTATAGGGGCGAGGGACGGGTGTCGCTGCAGGGCCCGTGTGAACTTCCTGTGAAGGTGTGGAGGATGAGGCGGCGCTGGGAACAGAGGCACATAAGCGGCACGCGGAGATGAGCGTCTGAGCCACGGCTTAGATGCGACTGTTTCACCCCGCCGTCCATCTCTCCCTCTATCCATCCATCCTTCCATCCCTACTGGTTATGATGATATTATTCCACAGAGCTTCACAGACCTCTCCCACAGCAGCGGCTTCTATAAAGGAGACATGGTGTACTGTGTAAAAGCTTCTCATCTCTTTCTCTCCTCTCTCTTGCTTTGTTGTTTCTTTTTTTCTCTTCTTGCTCCTTGAAAAGCTTCACTCGCTGTTGAGTGTGTCAGGGAGAAAGGGGGTTGGTGTGGGTCACAGCACCAGGAAAAGCCTGGGTGGAAACGTCCCAGCGTGGGGTAGCTGGTTCTCACACAACACTGTTACTGTTGACGTGACCTGACCCAGGTCTGGCCCGGTTCTGATCCTGGTGCTGTAGCAGGGTGGTGAAGAGTGGACCCAGCACCCTGCTGTTTCCTCTGTCACCCTTTCTTATTGTCTTTCTCTCTCTACAGCTCTCTCTCTTTCTCTCGCTCTCTGGAGCAGAATATACCCTCTTCTAGACTCAGTGTCTATCTCCTGACACTCTCAGTCATGTGGAGGGAGTTCCAGCCCCTACAGTCAGTAATTCCAGCCAGATACCCAGTCATTATTTTAATAAAATGCAATTACCACCATTACTGGGACAATTGGGTTTTGTGACTGCCCTTTTATGTACCCCTGCCCTCTCCAGCCCCCTCATCCCACCCCCACAAATACAAATACCGTGACCGTCCCCACCACACTACTTAATGCCTTGGAGGCAGGTCAAGCCGTGGGCTGTGGGCCATGGGGCTGTAGGGAGGTCAGAGGGAAAACACACGCTGTATTGTGTTGTTGTTTAATTCAACGTAATCTAAAGTGCTCCATGGGAGGGGGGTCCAGTGGTCTGGGGGTCCCTCCCCTCCCTTCTCCCCCCTCTGTGGAATTTCATTAAAGTGTTAAAAGAGAGGCTTCCATTTATCGTGGATGTCAGAGCCCAGTGTAAAGTGTGTTTTTAAAATGTGTCTCAGTGTAGTTAGGAGAGGATGGCCCATTTTCCCTCCGTGTGGTTGTAGGTCCTGAGGGGGGCCACTGTTGTGGGACAGTGTCCCACAGGGTGCTGGGGTGAGAGGCAAGCTTTTGTGCTAAGTGATATAAAGACGACCCGGCCAAACTGGGCTGCCTTTGTTCTGGGCTGGGCTGCCTTTGTTCCTGCAAAATATGATTTGAGATTAGGACCCCAGGGCAGGCATCTTTTTCAATGACCCGTTTTTGTCTTTTTCTGCCAGCTATTCTAATCAGCAGGCCAGGCCTGGGGGATGACTGGGATGAGAGACAAGCAGGATAAAGATGCAGTGTTCAGAAGGAGAGTGGTTGCGAGGAAGGAATTCCGGGATCTGTCATCTGCCAGACATTAACCCCTTATCTTTCCTCCTTACACCCCACACACAAACACACTCTTTCACCCCTTCTCTCGTCTGTCCTCCACCTATCCCCTCGTCTTTCCTCTAGCAATTCTTCCATCCCCAGATTCCTTCCTGTGGTTTGGGGTGACCTCTCCAGCTCCAGATTCAGCCCCAGAGACACCATGATAACATACAGTACAGAGTGCTAGTGTCAGGCCATGAGAATGGCCTCAGGTAGACAGGAAAGGCCTGTATGGGTGGAGTGAAGTATGATGAAGGGGTAAATACAAACAACAAGACAACGCAGACGGGCATGACAAAGCCACTGCTCCGTGTGTGGATTCTTACTTAACATGAAATGTTTATGCTGTGTGAGGGGGAAGACATTTGGTGCTTCCTGATGATGAGTTCACAACAATTCCAAGTTAGCTGCTGTCGTGTATCGTGGCATGGGAAGTTTGAGAGCCTTCGTCTCTTCTGGACTGAGATACAGATATGGAACAGCACCCTCTCTCTCTCAACGAGGTGCTGGCAGCCCTGGGGATATGCCAGGCTTTCAATTCATTGTGGGAAGGGCCTCGGGTACATCTAAAAAGAGGGAGGGAGGGTGAGTATCACGCCAGCAGAAAATGGGCAACCTCACTCTGCTAGGGAGAGCAGCCTGAGGCATCCTGCCTGTCCCCGGGCACTCCTCCTCTCTAGCAGCTTTTAGACACACTCTCTATCGCTCTTATCTCTCCCCTTCCCTCTCTCAGATTCTCTCTCTTTTCCTTTCTCTCTCCCTCTCTCTCATAGTCTCTCTGACTGATTTTAATGATATCTGCTGTAAAGCGTCAGGAAAGGTTAAGACAGCTTTAGTCAACCTTTGTTGTTGTTTTTGCTGGGTTTAAAAAAATCTCGTTTAGTAATAATTTGTATCAGTTTTTTTTGTCTGGTTTAGGCTAGATGGAAGATCTCTCTTGGAAAGTACAGTGTGCGGTTGAAGTGAGGGATTTGTTCAAATGAAGCTCTTAAAGATCAAGTAACAGAAGTGGAAACAAATGTGAATGCCTTGCCATGTTCCTTCATGGGAAGCTACACAGCCCCATGCCCATTCCTAGTTTTAGCCTCAGCCCTAACTCCAGCCCCACCACCAGCCCTAACACCAGCACCAGCCCTTACTCCAGCCCTAGCACCAGCCCTAACTCCAGCCCCAGCACCAGCCCTAACTCCAGCCCTAACTCCAGTTCTAGCACTAGTCGCCTCTAGCCCTGGTCCAACCAAATCAAAGTCTAAGATCTAACCCCTGCTCTAACCTTAAAGGAAAAATCCACCCCAAAATATATTTTGGTATTTTTTTCATTAGTCCACTGTTGATACATATGAAAAAATGCATCACTTTGCTTCTTGAAAGTCCAATATCTTGAAAACTTGACTGCTGAAATGCGAAACATTTTTGGACTGTATAAACAGTGGACACAAATGTTTTCCTTTAAACCCCAACCCAAGCCTTCGCCTCATTCTTAGCCCTAGCCTTAACTCCAGGCCAACCTAGTCAAAGACTGAGACTTAGCCTCTAATCTAACCTTAGACCAAAATCATTGCCCCAGACCGAATACGAGACAGCGTGAGAGAGGTCCTGGGCGTCCTAGCCCCCTGTCCCTGGCTCTGGCTCTGTGCGGTGTGTAGGAGGCCGAGCTATGCCGGCGATCTGTGTTTTACATGGCAATGAATGATGGTCAAAGAAACCATCTCCTGTGTCAAAGCACCCAACAAATATGCCTTTCTCACGGGCTCGGCCAGGCCAGGAGAAGTGCCCCTTTGTCGCGGCAGACGTACATGCTATCAGCTTCCCCGCATCTCCATAAAATATGCCCCATTGTCCCAGAAGCCAACTCTGTGTACTCCAAACCAGCAGCATTCCTGAAGTACACCCTCCCTCTCCTCCCTGCCTCCAACCATTCTTAGGACTCACTCCTTCAATCCTTCCCTCTCTTCCATCAGTAGTATCAGTGGAATGCTTTCTCAGAGAGAAAGGAGGGGGAGAAAGCCAAGCATGTCTGTCCTTTCTGTCCCTCACTGCTACCCGTAGGGGGCAGTATTCCTGTTGTGGTTAACCGCGTATCTCGTCACCACATCGTGCCGTAAATAAAAGACAGTGAATCCCCCAGTGCCTGGTGAGCCGCTGCACTTTGTGAGTGATAGGGAGCAGCTTGACCACTGTACCCAGGGCACTGCCAGCCACTGCTGGGGATAGTGGGAGGTGATTTGTTGTGTTTATCTCCTTGGCATGCACCTCCTCCACACACACACAAACACACACACACACACACTCAGTTAAACAGAACATGACTCCATCTGAAACAGAACACACTCCCCCGAGGAGAGGTGGAGGTTCTGTTTTGGGGTGGAAATGGTGCTTTAGAAGGAAAACTAAAGCGAGGGAGTGGGAGTCTATTTAAAAGCGTAGTGCTCTTTTCGCGGTGTTGCTAGTGTTGGATTGTTTTTCATCAAGGAGCTATTTACTTGAGTCCAGCTTGTAGTGCGTGCGTGCGTGCGTGTCTAAGAGAAGCCCTGAGGGCAGAGAAAAGCATGTATTTATAGGTATGTGAAAGCTGTGGGTCTCTACACACTTCTGGGATGGATTATGTTGTGCCTTTGGAAAAATAGAAACACACCAACCGACCAGACACAGCTATTTGGACCACTTAAGTTAGCTCCCAATTGTAAACCATAGAAGCAATGTCTTTTTCCTCTCTTTTCCTAGGGTGTCCTTGTTACTCCCAGTGCTGGGTTTTAGTGTGTTGGAAACTGAAATGCAAGGCAGGTGTCTGGAGAAAGTGTATCCCCCATGCAGGTCCTGTTCTACATGCGTTGTACAAGGCCACTATCAGACCAGAACTGTGGTGCTCCATCCATGCTATTGTCTAACACGACTACAGACACTGTGTCTGCACCTGATCACTATCAGTTTGACAGAGCCTAGCACTAACCCCTCTGATGATGACGTCAGCACCATGAACCTTCCTTAGCCCCAGCCCCAGCTCCAGCCCTTTCCCCATCTCCAAACCTTAGCCCCAGTCTTAGCCTTAGCCCCAGTCTTAGCCTTAGCCCCAGTCTTAGCCTTAGCCCCAGTCTTAGCCTTAGCCCCAGCTTCAGCTTCAACCCTTAGTCACACTCTTCACATACGCTGCTGCTACTCTGTTTATTATTTATCCTGATTGCCTAGTCACTTTTTCCCCTACCCACATGTACATATTACCTACCTCGTACCCCTGCAAATTGACTCGGTAGCGGTACTCCTTGTATATAGCCTCGTTATTGTTGTTTTATTGGGTTACTATTTCCAATTTTTAACTCTGCACTGTTGGGAAAGGGCTCGTAAGTCAACACTTCACGGGAAAAGTCTACACCTGTTGGATTCAGCGCATGTGAGAAATAAAATTGGATTGATTTGATTAACCCCTGCCCCATCCCCAACACCAACCTTAGCCCCTCTTACCTGATCAGTATTTATTAGACTAAGCCCAACACTAACCCCTCTGATGATGAAGTCAGCACCATGACTACTACAGTCCTAATGGAGTCTTCCCTGTCTTTGTCCTTAACCATCTAACCATCTATTCCCATCAATTATTCAGCAGGGAAAGGAAAGCGTTTGAGTGTGTAACACTGATCCACTGCTAGAGAACAATCTATTCTCCGCTGCACTGCGGTGTGAGTCATGAAATTCTGTCTACTCAGGCAGACCACTCTGTAAATGAGCAGTATACTAAGGAGACGGTTGTTTTAAAGATGTTAAGTATGTGGAAGTGGATGTAGCTAGTCTGTGGAAGAGGATGTAGCTACAGTAGTCTGTGGAAGAGGATGTAGCTAGTCTGTGGAAGAGGATGTAGCTACAGTAGTCTGTGGAAGAGGATGTAGCTACAGTAGTCTGTGGAAGAGGATGTAGCTACAGTAGTCTGTGGAAGAGGATGTAGCTACAGTAGTCTGTGGAAGAGGATGTAACTACAGTAGTCTGTGGAAGAGGGTGTAGCTACAGTAGTCTGTGGAAGAGGATGTAGCTACAGTAGTCTGTGGAAGAGGATGTAGCTACAGTAGTCTGTGGAAGAGGGTGTAGCTACAGTAGTCTGTGGAAGAGGGTGTAGCTACAGTAGTCTGTGGAAGAGGATGTAGCTACAGTAGTCTGTGGAAGAGGATGTAGCTACAGTAGTCTGTGGAGGAGGACGTAACCTACAGTAGTCTGTGGAAGAGGACGTAGCTACAGTAGTCTGTGGAAGAGGACGTAGCTACAGTAGTCTGTGGAGGAGGACGTAGCTACAGTAGTCTGTGGAGGAGGACGTAGCTACAGTAGTCTGTGGATGAGGACGTAGCTACAGTAGTCTGTGGAGGAGGACGTAACCTACAGTAGTCTGTGGAAGAGGACGTAGCTACAGTAGTCTGTGGAAGAGGACGTAGCTACAGTAGTCTGTGGAAGAGGACGTAGCTACAGTAGTCTGTGGAGGAGGACGTAACCTACAGTAGTCTGTGGAAGAGGACGTAGCTACAGTAGTCTGTGGAAGAGGACGTAGCTACAGTAGTCTGTGGAAGAGGACGTAGCTACAGTAGTCTGTGGATGAGGACGTAGCTACAGTAGTCTGTGGAAGAGGACGTAGCTACAGTAGTCTGTGGAAGAGGACGTAGCTACAGTAGTCTGTGGAGGAGGACGTAGCTACAGTAGTCTGTGGAGGAGGACGTAGCTACAGTAGTCTGTGGAGGAGGACGTAGCTACAGTAGTCTGTGGAGGAGGACGTAGCTACAGTAGTCTGTGGAGGAGGACGTAACCTACAGTAGTCTGTGGAAGAGGACGTAGCTACAGTAGTCTGTGGAAGAGGACGTAGCTACAGTAGTCTGTGGAAGAGGACGTAGCTACAGTAGTCTGTGGAAGAGGACGTAGCTACAGGAGTCTGTGGAAGAGGACATAGCTACAGTAGTCTGTGGAAGAGGATGTAGCTACAGTAGTCTGGATGAGGATGTAGCTACAGTAGTCTGTAGAAGAGGATGTAGCTACAGTAGTCTGTGGAAGAGGATGTAGCTACAGTAGTCTGTGGAAGAGGATGTAGCTACAGTAGTCTGTGGAAGAGGATGTAGCTAGTATACAGCGCATTCAGAAAGTTTTCAGAACCCTTCCCTTTTCTCACATTTTGTCTTACAGCCTTATTCTAAAATTGATTAAATTAGTTGTATTCCTCATCAATCTACACACATACCCCATAATGACAAAGCAAAAACAGGTTTTTAGAAATGTTTGCATAAGTATTCAGACCCTTTCCTATGAAACTCGAAATTGAGCTCAGGTGCATCCTGTTTATGTTGATCATCCTTGAGATGTCCACCTGTGGTAAATGCAATTGATTGGACATGATTTGTAAAGGCACACACCTGCCTATACAAGGTCCCACAGTTGACAGTGCATATCAGACCAAAAACCAAGCCACGAGGTCGAAGGAATTTTCATTGAAGGTCCCAAAGAACACAGTGGCCTCCATCATTCTTAAATGGAAGAAGTTTGGAACCACCAAGACTCTTCCTTGAGCTGGCCGCCCGGCCAAACTGAGCACCTCAGGGAGGTGACCAAGAAATCGATAGTCACTCTGACAGAGCTCCAGAGTTCCTCTGTGGGGATGGGAGAACCATCCAGAAGGACAACCATCTCTGCAACACTCCACCAATCAGGCCTTTATGGTAGAGTGGCCAGACGGAAGCCACTCCTCAGTAAAAGACACATGACAGCACACTTGGAGTTTGGCAAAAGTCACCGAAAAGGACTCTCATGAGAAAGATGCTCTGGTTTCATGAAACCAAGATTGAACTCTTTGGCCTGAATGCCAATTCGTTTGGAGGAACCTGACACCATCCGGTGAAGCATGGTGGTGACAGCATCATGCTGTGGGGATGTTGTTCAGCGGCAGAGACTGGGAGACTAGTCAGGATCGAGGGAAAGATGAGTGGCGCAAAGAGCCTGTCTGTCTCGGTCTGAGAGAAGGTTGAGTGGATGTGAGAGGAGACGGGACAGAGGGCAGGGTGAGTGATGCTAATTGAGATTAGCGCCTGGTGCTCTAAATTGACACAGGCTGCATGGGCTGCCCAACAGACACACACACACACACACTCCCAGAGACTCCCAGGCAGGGGGGCAGCAGGAAGGATACTGAATGGACGAAAGAATGAAAGAAGAATAAGAAAAGAAATAGCCAGAGGAAAAGTGGCCAAAAATAGCAATGTTTCTGAAATGGAAAAAGAGAATAAAAAAATATTCTTCCTTTTCTTTTCTCCCCCTCACCCCCCACTTTCACTTGACTGACCGAACCAGACTTCTCATTAGTTCAGAATAAAATCCATAGGGTTTCCCGTGAAGAAGGGCCCAGCTTGGGATGCCTGTGAAAGTCAATTAAATCCACACTGACGGAGGTTACGTCCCAAATCAAACCATATTCCCTATATAGTGCACTGCTATATAGGGAATATGGTTCCATTTGGGACGTAGCCTCCGTCAGGTAGTGCCCTATATAGAGAATAGGGTGCCATTTGGTACGCAGACAGAGGCTTTTGCACCCTGTACCCTGACAGACCAACTGACAGACCCTGGACTAACTGTGTGAAGAGGGTGGGGGTTAGGATGGGAGGAGGGAGGGGAGGGGGTTTGGGGTATTAGATCTATGATCTGAGAGTGCTGTATTGAATATTTTATTGACTGTCTGTTTGCCCTGTGCTGACCTGCCTGACATGCTAACTCCTGGGCCTGCTGGAGACGCCACGTCAGTTCACATCAGAGCAGCCGGCCGTGAGTCTCCCAAAGCATTTCCTGTGAATAAACTCTGGCACAGCGGGGGAGGGGGGACCAGAACTAGACCACGGCAGCGAGGGAACACTGGTGCACTACAGACCAAGACAGACACGTTCATACGCACACACATGTGCGCTCAAGCGCATGCGTGTACACACCCTCACATGTGTGTACTCACATGCACATAAACACACGATACACCCACACACTCTTTCTCTCATCTACACATTCTTTCCATTACAAACAAACACACTCTCCCTCTCAAGGACTGGTGAAAGTGTCAGCCTGAAACATTCTGTAAATTGCTTTCAACTCTGGTCACATGTACGCTTCATGTACCTGGAGTAGTGGGACTCACTGACAATGTTGCTGTTGCTCACTGTTTCATTGGCCATTTGTGACATTCCAATTGTCACTTAACTTCCTTTACATTTCAAGATCATTTTGAACAAGAATTTGATCTCTTTCAATCTCACTCTCTCCCTCTCTCTCTGCCCCCTGCCTTTGCCCCTCCCCTCTCTCTCTACCCCCTGCCTTTGCCCCCCTCCTCTCTCTCTGCCCCCTGCCTTTGCCCCTCCCTCTCTCTCTGCCCCCTGCCTTTGCCCCCTCCCCTCTCTCTCTGCCCCCTGCCTTTGCCCCCTCCCCCTCTCTCTCGCACCTCATTACTGGCGAGATGGACCTGGAATTCCTGATGGGCCGCCCCCAGGTGGTAAGGGTAGGCAACAACACATTTGCACACTTATTCTCAACAATGTGGCCCCTCAGGAGTCAAGCACAACTCAAACACATTCATTAAGTTTGCTGATGGCACAACAGTGGTAGACCTGATCACCAACAACGATGAGACAGCCTATAGGGAGGAGGTCAGAGACCTGGCAGTGTGGTGCCAGGACAACAACCTCTCCCTCCATGTGAGCAAGACTAAGGAGCTGATCGTGAACTACAGGAAAAGGCTGGCCGAACAGGCCCCCATTAACATCGACAAGGCTGTAGTGGAGCGGGTCAAGAGTTTCAAGTTCCTTGGTGTCCACATCACCAACAAACTATGACGGTCCAAACGCACCAAGACAGTCGTGAAGAGGGCACGACAACACATTTTCCCCCTCAGGAGACTGAAAAGATTTGGAATGTGTCCCCAGATCATCAAAAGGTTCTACAGCTGCACCATCGAGAGCATCCTGACCGGTTGCAACTGCCCGGCATCTGAAAGTAAGGCGCTACAGAGGGTAGTGCGTACGGCCCAGTACGTCACTGGGACCAAACTTCCTACCATCCAGGACCTCTATACTAGGCGGTGTCAGAAGGCCTAAAAAATTGTCAAAGACACACACTCACACACTTTACACACTCCACAGTGAAGAATCTCCAGGACCGAAGCAGCACCTTCATTGAGTGCACACACGCACAGACACGCACCCCAAATCCCCTGACCTGTCACAAAGAGGAGAGGTCCAGTCACCCAAGTCATAGACTGTCCTCTCTGCTACCGCATGGCAAGCGGTACCGGAGCACCAAGGCTCCTTAACAGCCATAATACTGCTGAACAATTAATCAAATGGCCACCCGGACTATTTGCATTGACCCCCCGCGCACTGCTGCTACTCGCTGTTTATTATCTATGCATAGTCACTTTACCCCTACCTCAACTAACTTATACCCCCGCACATTGACTCGGTACCGGTACCCCCTGTATATAGCCTCGTTATTGTTATTTTATTGTGTTACTTTTTATTTTTTACTTTAGTTTATTTAGTAAATATTTTCTTAACTCTATTTCCTGAACTGCCTTGTTGGTTAAGAGCTTGCATGTAAGCACTTCACTGTAAGGTCTACACATAAATAACATTTGATTTGATGGTCTTTCTAATGTGTTAAAGTCAGGCAGGAACGTCAGCAACGGACTTGCTGCTCTCCCAGAGCTCTTCACTTATTCATGAAGATGAGACTTGCTCTCATCTCACGGGACAGGGCTACTGACCACAGACTAACTACACTGATCCAACATCAGAGAAGACAAAGAAGTACTATATACTGAGCATACGGAGACATATCTGATATAGATATAGGTATGTCTGACCAGAGAGGACATAGTGTTTATTATACTGATCCTGGGTCAGAGCCTCTTCATCTCATTCTCCTAGGTCGTCAACATAGTCATTAGAGCCTTCCCACTTACGGCTCACATTCACAAAGATATGCCTTCTCTGATTCTCTCTGTTCTTGTTCTCTGGCCTGCTCTCTCTCCCTCTCTCTGAATGACATGAAAAGGCTGTGCAGTGATGCCAACCCTGAAGTACCACCGGCTGCATGTCACAAAGAGGAGAGGTTGGGGTTCCACAACCTCTGGCCTTGTTTGTTTGCCTTACACTGTCATCCACTGCCTTACACTGTCATCCACTGCCTTACACTGTCATCCACTGCCTTACACTGTCATCCACTGCCTTACACTGTCATCCACTGTCTTACCCTGTCATCCACTGCCTTACACTGCCATCCACTGCCTTACACTGTCATCCACTGCCTTACACTGTCATCCACTGCCTTACACTGTCATCCACTGCCTTACACTGTCATCCACTGCCTTACACTGTCATCCACTGTCTTACCCTGTCATCCACTGTCTTACCCTGTCATCCACTGCCTTACCCTGTCATCCACTGCCTTACACTGCCATCCACTGCCTTACACTGTCATCCACTGCCTTACACTGTCATCCACTGCCTTACACTGTCATCCACTGCCTTACACTGTCATCCACTGCCTTACACTGTCATCCACTGCCTTACACTGTCATCCACTGCCTTACACTGTCATCCACTGCCTTACACTGTCATCCACTGTCTTACACTGTCATCCACTGCCTTACACTGTCATCCACTGCCTTACCCTGTCATCCACTGCCTTACACTGCCATCCACTGCCTTACACTGTCATCCACTGCCTTACACTGTCATCCACTGTCTTACCCTGTCATCCACTGCCTTACACTGTCATCCACTGCCTTACACTGTCATCCACTGCCTTACACTGTCATCCACTGCCTTACACTGTCATCCACTGCCTTACACTGTCATCCACTGCCTTACACTGCCATCCACTGCCTTTTACTGTCATCCACTGCCTTACACTGTCATCCACTGCCTTACACTGTCATCCACAACTCTAACCGCCAATTGGTCCATAGAAATGCTTTCAAATAAACATTATTTTTGGAGGGGTTATAGTTTAAGTTTTTTAAATTATGAGTCACACCAGAGCACACTGCCAGACCCCATGCTGTGTGTGAAGCTGTGACCCACGCCCGTCCTACACACACACACACACACACACACACACACACACACACACACACAGACACCCTCAGGCTCTCCTCCACACCACGCTTCCTGTCCCCATCGATCACTCTCTGGCGTTGCCGCCACACAATGTCTCCATCTTTCTTCCTTCCTCCCTCCAAAGCCTGTGTTTGACAGAGTTGTGGTCAGAATGTGTCTGGGGAGGATAGGGAGGGGGTGGAGGGAGCTCTTGATAGTGAAGAGGACCCCCAGTGTTGCAACTCAACTTGCAGCTCAAACAAAAACTGAGTTTGACCGGGTGTCATCATAGCTGTGTGTGTGTAATATTTAATTTTGTCTAATATGGTTGAGTTAGGCTACTGGTAATCAAACTATAGTTCCTATACACTCAGATACAGCAACTGTGAATGGGAGTTGAGTAGTTTGAAAGGAGCTTCTTTTGTGACAGGAGGTGATGGGGATACTGTAGCTGTGAATTTTACACTGCCTAGCCTGGCCTCGAATATATACACACACTGACCTGGGCTGGAGAGGTTTTTCCCCTCCCTTTCTGAAACATGCCAGACAACAGCATTCCTCACTCCTTAGGTGGTTTATCCCACACCACCAAAGTTGTTAAAAGCCATTAAAAAGGGCTTCCTTAAAATGATTCCTGAAGTTGGCCATGTACTTCTCCTCGCGGCTATATTAAATAAATAAAACGCAGGCTCGCCTTGCCTCCTCTGAGGCAGAAAGCTTTCTATGGGGGCCGGAGAGGAAAGAGATGAGAGGAAGAGCGCGTGCTGAAAGGGTCACTATAATACCACCGTTAAAACACTGCAAATGTAATTCAGCCCAGAGGTTGGAACTTTAAAAGTGCTACGTCTGTCTGTCTGTCTGTGTCCGTGTGGGTTTTTAAAAGGATTTAAAAGGTTCGGAGGGTGGTCATGAGAGCGCTAACGGCGAGCTACTCTCTCTCTCTCTCTCTCTCTCTCTCTCTCTCTCTCTCTCTCTCTCTCTGTCTCTGTCTCTCTCTCAATTCAATTCGCTTTATTGGCATGACGTAACAATGTACATATTGCCAAAGCTTACTTGGGATATTTACAATATGAAAATAAGAACAATCAAATATGTCAACAGGACAACAGTAACAATAACCAAGGGTCAAAATAACCACATTGAACAATAACACTAAGCATACAGTAGAAGACATGTGCAGGTTGATTGGTCTGTCAGACACTGTCCCTCATCTTATGGCAGGCAGCAATGTAGTGCGCTGCCAACCCACAGCTTTCTGCTTCCTCCCCCAACAGGATGGGTAGCCTACTCTCATCAGGGAGGTCTTTGAAACCTTGAATAAGGGTTTCAAATTTGGGGAAATGACACTCTAATTGTTTTATATTTTTGACATTTTGTCAGGAAATGCAGCTCTGTCTCAGGTTCTGCTGTGGTGCAGTGGTTGCACAGCCTTTCCTCTACAGGGAGCCAGGTTTTCCTGTGTCTACCCTTCTCAATGGCAAGGCTGTGCTCACTGAGCCTGTACTTTGTCAAGGTTTTCCTAAGGTTTTGATCAGTAACCATGGTCAAATAGTTTGCCATGGTGTACTGTCGATTTAGGGCCAGATAGCACTGCATTTTGCTTTGTGCTTGTGTTTCCCAATGAGAAATGTAGTTTTGTTTTAATTGTGATGTAATTTGTTTTATTCTGATTGATTGTATGTTCTGGTCCTGAGGCTTCAGTGTGTTAGTAGAACAGGTTTGTGAACTCAGCCCCAGGACCAGCTGGATGAGGGGACTCTTTTCTTTGCTCAGCTCTTGGCATTGCAGGGCTTGGTAATGATATGAGAGGGTGTCACTGTATTTTAGATGTTTCCAAATTGCTCTTTTTTGAGTTTTTATTATTAGTATTATTAGTATTAGTATTATTTTATTATTAGTATTATTAGTATTATTTTATTATTAGTATTAATCTCTCTCTCTCTCTCTCTCTCTCTCTCTCTCTCTCTCTCTCTCTCTCTCTCTCTCTCTCTCTCTCTCTCTCTCTCTCTCTCTCTCTCTCTCTCTCTCTCTCTCTCTCACTAGCTCTCTGTCTCTTTCACTCTCTCTCCCTTCATCCACTCCTCCTCCTCCCTTCTTTCCACATCCCATCTTTGCCCTAGGAGCCTCCATGAAAGTTTGATGTGGATATTAGCTTGTTGCTCATCTTGCACCTTGCTGTTTATAGTATTGACAGCAGCAGTGAACTGGCTGTGAGGCAGATAGCATCGCCAGGCCACTTCAGCCCTCCCTCCTTCTCTCCTCCCTGCGTCTCTCGCTCTGTCCGCTGACAACATTAGAAGTGTTTTAACTGGGTTTTAATGGCCGGGCCATCCTCAGCACTACAGCCCTCTCCCTCCACCTCCCTGACGTTGGAAATAGCTGCTGTGAAAAAAAAAAACTATGCCTGATGGGAGATGACATGCCTTCCTTTCTTTCTTTACCTCCCTTCACTCTCTTCTTCCTGGCTGGCGCTGCCACAGCTCATGTGACTGACTGAGAGGAACTAAGGGCTGTCCCCTGACAAGGCCATGCCCCTTACAGACTGGCTCCCCCCAGTTCGCTCTCTCTCTGTCATTGTGAATGGGGTCCTGTGAAGCTGTGTGTGTGTGTGTGTGTGTGTGGTGCTAGAGGTGGGTAACGCTCATTAGCAGAGTTTAGCGACACACAGGGCAGGCTGAATGGGGGAGCTTGTTGCCACACAATGGCTCTGTCCCCCCCTGAGGAACTGTAGGCTGTAGGCCCTGGCTCCACGCTGACGCCAAACCTCCTCTTTCCTCCCTCTTCTCCCTCCCCTCCTCATCCCCCAAAACCAATTGCTCTCTCTCTCCTTCTCTCTCTATCGCTCTCTTTCCTTCGCCGTCTCTTTCTTTCTCTCTCTCTCTCCCTCTTTCTCTCTCCGTGTTGGGTTTGTGGGGATAGTCAGTCGTCCTGTAACAGCTTTTGTGTGTGTGTGTGTGTGTGTTTCAGAGATCAGACCAAGCTGTCCAAACTGCTCATCAGATGAGGTCATGTGGCATCCCTGCCCCCCACTTACAAGGTCACATGTCCCACACACACTCACCCACAGTGACCCAGTGTCATACACACAACATCCCCAACAAGCACACTATTATCCAATAAGCAGCTACCAGCTAGAACATATCAGATCCAATTGACTCTCCTGCTGGCTTTAAGACAGAGTGTGTGTTTTTTTGATTCTCTTAATCTATAACATTAGTGCCACACCAACATATTACTTCAGTGGAGTGTGTGTACAGTAGTGGTGGGAACCATATGCATTTAGCATTAGGGGTCCGGAACAGTATTTTAAACTGAGTATCATGATCAACCATCTACACTGAACAACCATAAGCTCTCTATCACGTCCTTTTAGAGAATTTGACGGTACGTCCACCCGGCCTCACAACCACAGACCACGATAAAAATCATTCTGATTGGCTGGGCCTGGCTCCCCAGTGTGTGGGCCTATGCCCTCCAAGGCCCACCCATGGCTGCACCCCTGCCCAGTCTTGTGAAATCCAAATCATTGAAATTGTTGCTTGTTACGTTTATATTTTTGTTCAGTATATGTTGATAACATAATAATAATAATAATATGACATTTATCAGCTGCTTTTATCCGAACCATTTACTATCATGTGTGCATCCATTTTTCACATGGTGGCCCCAGTGGGAATCAAACCCACGACCCCTGGCGTTGCAAGCGCCATTCTCTACCAACTGAGCCACACAGGATCACATGTTTTATCAACCATATTTACCTACTTTTCCTGTTAGTAAGCTAATCTGAATCTTTATTGCTCTCCTCTGTATAGAACAGTAGAACTAGCTGTCCATTTTCCCTGCAGCCAATGTAGTGTGTCATCCGAGGTGCTTGGAATCCATTTTGTGTCAGAAGCACTCCCAGTTTCCCCAGAGTGGTGGTGCTTGTCCTCAGGCGCTGAGGTAGCACCTAGGCACTTAGGTCCATAACATGGTCCTCTCACACTGTGGAAGAGTGTGGAGGGTAGAGGTGCTGGGAGCTCACAGCCACTGAGGGAAGAGGGAGGTGTCACTGGACCTGTCTGCAGCCTGTCAGCTATCTCGCTATGACTCACACACACCGGGCTGTGAGAGTGTGTGTGGGGAAGAGAGAGTATCTGTGTGTTTGTTTGTTTTAAGGCCAATGGCCGGAAGGCAAAGTCTTCATCACACTCACCCCTATCGCACCAATCCGGACATCCGTGCCAAATTGAATTTATTTACTCTCTCGCTGCTAATTTAATTTCACAACTCAATTGTGTTGTTCCGGGGTGATGTCATTGCTCTGGTCTGTTACTATTGGGTGGTTCTTCATTGCTGTTTCTGAGGACTCTTTTTGGACACGATCTGGGACTCTCCTCACTACTCTCCTGCTCTCCTCTTCTTCTCTTCCTCTCTTTTGCAGCAGTGGGTTCAAAAGTTCAGGTCAGGTACGTCGAACGATCACACCCTCTCATCCCTTATGGGATACGCTACTGCTTCTCGACTGTGGGGACTGTGAAAGCACACTCAGAAACACACACTATGTCTTGGCAGTGTGAGCTGTGTTAGCGAATGTCTCCAGCAGCAGCAGCAGGAGTACCACCCTCAGGTAGCATGTCTTCCCCATTAGCTCTATGTAGCACTACAACGGGCCAGTGTTGTCTCTCCTCCCCATAGAGTTACTGAACTATCCCAGGCATCCCGTGAACCCTCTTGCCATCTAATATGAACCCTGTCCGTCTTAGCTGAGGTGGCTATAATTCTCTTTTCAAGAAAACATATTGTAATAGGGTCAGGAGTCTTTCCCCCATAGAGTTACTGAACTATCCAAGGCATCTGGTGAACCATAGTATCTGTCTAATATGAGCTGGTTATAATTCTCTTTCCAAGAAAATGTATACCGTAATGTAATTCATAGGGCTATGAGTTGTTCCTGACCATGTGGACGGACTACAGAGTTTTTCTTGTAGGAACAGAAGCAAATTGGTCCCAGGATATAAAGGATTGAAGCTCTGAGAGTCTCTTATATTCCTGAAAATCTGAGTTGTGTCGACAAAACATCGGACACAGGGGGTCTGTGATTCTGAAAACCACTGCTGTGGTGTCACCTTTGATCAGGAGTAACGTCAGGATTTTGAGAGGATGTAGTGGACGTTTAAAGACCCAGGTCTGGGTCAGGGTCAGTCTCTGGCTCTACTCCCAGAGAGCAGAGGGAGGGCTGGGGTAGAATAGGGGCAGAGAAGGGGGAGGAGGGGGCGCAGTAAGACTTTGATCCCAGGACCTTGTCATCTTTATGGGGGTGTTGAGAGGAGGAAACCAGGCCAAAAGAGCAGACTTCACACGCTACCAGGCCCGCTCCCTGTGTGTGTGTGTGTGTGTGTGTGTGTGTGTGTGTGTGTGTGTGTCTGTGCACGTAAGCGTGCTGTACACTGTACAAGTTGGCACAAAACACACACGACATGTGCTAGCCGTCTAGCCGCCCCTTACGACACCCCCCAGCTCAGCCCACCCCAACCACCTTGACCTCCTGACCTCTCAACTCTACTTGATCCTTTTAGAAGAGTCCTCACAGAACCACTGGTCCCGGGTCACTGGAAACGTCAACACACACAACGTGTGGCTACACCTTACAGTGAGTTGGAGCTGGGCCTGCTGTTGTGTAAAAAGCTGTTAGTTAGCTGGGTGTGCTGGAGGCTTAGAGAAGGGGTAATAAGCGTACCTGTCAGGCCTGTTGGTTTGCTAACGGCCAACACTGCTCTGGGTTCTCTGCTCTCCGTGGCGAAACAATGGCTGATTATCCCACTACTCAAGAGGAATGCTCCGACTACACTACTGGTCAACAGGGTGCAGGAGTTGGTGCTGTGTGTGTGTGTACACACAGGGTGATGGTGTGATAGTAGATTCATCTCTGTGGACCTGGGGTGACGTTTTAAATCAGGTCAGGGGATATTGGGTGCGTGTGTGTCTGTGCGTGTGTGTACTCAATGAAGGGGCTGCTTCGTTCCTGGAGACTCTTGAGTGTGTAAAGCGTGTGAGTGTGTGTGCGGTGTGCTAACTGAGTAAGGCTGCCTTCTAGCCCAGGGCAGTCTCTCTCTGTTATTATCACTCTTCTCTGGCCACATACTGCAGGCTGTGGCGCTAAGAGCTCTACCACTCTAAAGGACAGAGAGAGGGAAGAGGGAGGAGAGGGGTACTAGACAAGATGTACCCTTCTGTATGTCACGTGTGTGTTTGTGTATGTGCCAGTGTGTTGTGTGTTTATTCTCTAAAAGAAAGTGATGAACTAAATCACACTGTGACAGTATAACTCGCTTGATATTCTTTGGAATGATCTCAATATGAAATGTGTTTTTCTCTCCTCTTTCTCGTCTCGTTTCCTCTCCCCCTGGGCCCTGACTGTACCACTACTCAGGTAAGACATGAATATTCACTAATACATACACACCCTGTTAGAATGCCTGTAGTGTCAAGTACTATGTTTCAGTGATTTTTTTCACTTGTGTGTTTTGAGTACAATCATGTTTGAGTGTGTGATCAGCAGCCGTGTGTGATGATATGAGAACACTCCCAGATCTAGCAGGGTGAATCCTTTGCTTTGGTGGAAGAGGAGGAGGAGTGGAGAAGGAGAGGGGGTCATTTAGCTGTAGTCTCTCGTTCCCTCTCTCTCCTTTAAATAATGTTGGCTGAAGGGGCTGTAGTCTGTAAATGAAAGGCGATCTCTTTCTGAGTGAAACTTCAAACAGACAACAGCTGCTGGCCTGCCCGGGTCAGCCGCCGGTCAGTGTGTGTGTGACTGGATCGTGTTCTTCATGTTGCGACCTCTCTTGACATATGTCTGCGTGATGTTATCTCTCTCACCGTTATGTGTGTGTCTGTGCATGTGGGGTTATCTCTCCCATCATCATGTACGGTGTGTGTGTGTGCGCGTGCCTGTGTGTGTGTTATCTCTCCCATCATCACATACCATATGTCTCCTGGAAGAGGGGGATGAGAGAGAGGAGAGTAGGATGAGAAGAAGAGAATGATTGAGGTTGGATGTGGTGCCTGTAGCAGGGAGAGGTGGTGAAACCATGGAGACAGAGAGGGAGACGGAGGATATGTTTGGTTTTGGCATGTGGAGGGAGGCTAGCTAGCCCAGTTGGTCACCCCTGTGTAATTAAAAGCTCATTACTTATTTACTTACACCTATTGCTCACACCTTTCCAGTCCTCTCAGATCTATGCAGTAGAAGATAGAGGTTAAGGATGTGCCACCAGGCTCAGGGCCAGCCTGTAAGGGCCTCCTGCTATGGCCTCCCGCTAGGCTGACATGGTTCCTCGTTAAACCCTGCTGTTATAAACCAGGACTAGGGGGTTAACACTGGAGGCTAACCGCTAACCCTCCAGAGTGACCAGTAACCTGATCCCGCCTGGCCCACCTCAGGTCCCTCTGGGCTGGGGGAGATCAGGGCCTAGCCCCCCACCCACTGATTCTCTCTGGGTGCCAGGCCTTGGAGCTTGGCTGTGACACCCTAGAGATGGATAGTAATCCCCAGCCAACCCTGATGTTATCACATGGTGATAGGACTACAGTACCGGTTATACTATCAATGCAGTGTGGCTGCAGGTAGTGTAGGGAGAGCGAGACAGGTGTCATAGAGAGAGACAGGTGTCATAGAGCGAGACAGGTGTCATAGTGCGAGACAGGTGTCATAGAGCGAGACAGGTGCCATAGAGAGAGACAGGTGTCATAGAGCGAGACAGGTACCATAGAGATAGACAGGTGCCATAGAGAGAGACAGGTGTCATAGAGCGAGACAGGTGTCATAGAGCGAGACAGGTGCCATAGAGAGAGACAGGTGCCATAGAGAGAGACAGGTGCCATAGAGAGAGACAGGTGTCATAGAGCGAGACAGGTGTCATAGAGCGAGACAGGTACCATAGAGAGAGACAGGTGCCATAGAGAGAGACAGGTGCCATAGAGAGAGACAGGTGTGGAGTATGTATGTATGTTTGTGTGGGCGGGAGTGTGTGTGGGAGCGGGAGTGTGTGTGGGAGCGGGAGTGTGTGTGTGTCTTCCCTCAGCAGCAGAATTAAAAGCTTGGCAGCTTGGACATTCTTATTATTTTTTGTCTTTTTGGGTTGGTTAATCTGTTGCCCGCGGTGATAATCTGGCGGAGTGTGACAAAAAAAAGAGAGTATAAAAACAGCTGGACAAGCAGCTATCAAATGACCTTGGAAGCTGGTCTGTGCAAAACATTACAAAGGCCCAGGGACAGACACAGAGAATACGTTTCAAATGGCACCCTATTCCCTATATATAGTGTACTACTGTTGACCAGGGCCCATAGGGCTGTGGTCGAAAGTACTGCACTATGATACAATGAGAGAGAGCACTTTTCTCTCTTTCCTCACTCGTTCCCCAGACTTCACCCTTTCACATCCAACTGGAGGGATTTCTCCTCTTTCTGTACACTCTGCTATCTGTTTCTTCGTTCACTCTTTTCTTTAAAAACAATCCCTCTTTGGACTGTATGGTAATACTCAACACTTGTAAAAGAAATCACACAAAACAACTTGACACAACTATTTTTGAGACAATTATTTTTATCTGAAGGTAGTTTAAACCCCTCCAAAGAGCACCTTAAAACAGCCAAGCAGTGCTCCTAACTTTGCCTTTGTCCCCCTCCCGAGCTTTAATTAACTTGTCTGCTTGTCTGAGTCTGGAGGGTTTAGCCTCTGACAATAACCCTACCAACAGCAAGTGCCTAAGAAAGCCCAGGCACAAAGAGAGAAGATTAGCCTGACATTGTCCCTATGCTAGTCTTATTATGACAGCATTAGACTGGACTGGAGTGGCCATTCAGCCCCGGAATCAGGCTTTCAGCGGTCCGGAGGCCAGAAGCCAGCTGGTTGTCTGGCTGCTACCATTAGCCTCCAGAGTTAGGGGTTCACCTTTTAAACATACTTCTCATGAGTAGGGAAATACCAGGACAATACCCCAGGTCATAATAGCATGCCCCCGCCGTGTGTGTGTGTGTGTGTGTGTGTGTGTGTGTGTGACTCCTACTTGCATCATAGGAAGTGTTTTAGTCAAATGTGGTTGTTGTTTTAGGGCTGTCATAAGTCTCTGACATTGACTAGAGATCTGGCGCTCAAACTCTTCCAGTTACACTGTTGTCTTTGAAGACAGAAGGAAGTCTGTGTGTCCTGTCATTCTGTGACTGTTTCATGTCTCTGGGACAGCTTGTTAATGTCTCTTCTGTGTGTTACCTGGTAAGGGACATTGGACATAAGTTAACTCTGCAAGGACTCTCCTCTGCTCTCTTCTCTTCTCCCCTTTCCTCTGGTTTTCAACTTCTCTCCTCTCTTCTCCTCTGCTCTCCTCTCTTCTCCTCTCTTCTCCTCTGCTCTCCTCTCTTCTCCTCTGCCTCTCTCTCTCTCCTCTGCCTCCTCTCTTCTCCTCTCTCTCCTCTCTCTGCTCTCCTCTCTTCTCCTCTGCTCTCCCTCTCTTCTCTCCTCTGCTCTCCCTCTCTTCTCCTCTGCCTCCTCTCTCTTCTCCTCTGCTCTCTCTCTCTCTCCCTCTCTTCTCTCCTCTCTCTCTCCTCTGCTCTACTCTCTTCTCCTCTGCTCTACTCTCTTCTCCTCTGCTCTCCTCTCTTCTCCTCTGCTCCTCCTCTCTTCTCCTCTGCTCTCCTCTCTTCTCCTCTGCTCTCCTCTCTTCTCCTCTGCTCTCCTCTCTTCTCCTCTCTTCTCCTCTGCTCTCCTCTCTTCTCCTCTGCTCTCCTCTCTTCTCCTCTGCTCTCCTCTCTTCTCCTCTGCTCTCCTCTCTTCTCCTCTGCTCTCCTCTCTTCTCCTCTGCTCTCCTCTCTTCTCCTCTGCTCTACTCTCTTCTCCTCTGCTCTCCTCTCTTCTCCTCTGCTCTCCTCTCTCTTCTCCTCTGCTCTCCTCTCTTCTCCTCTGCTCTCCTCTCTTCTCCTCTGCTCTCCTCTCTTCTCCTCTGCTCTTCTCCTCTCTTCTCCTCTGCTCTCCTCTCTTCTCCTCTGCTCTCTACTCTCTTCTCCTCTGCTCTACTCTCTCTTCTCCTCTGCTCTACTCTCTTCTCCTCTCTTCTCCTCTCTTCTCCTCTGCTCTACTCTCTTCTCCTCTGCTCTCTCTCTCTTCTCCTCTGCTCTCCTCTCTTCTCCTCTGCTCTCCTCTCTTCTCCTCTGCTCTCCTCTCTTCTCCTCTGCTCTCCTCTCTTCTCCTCTGCTCTCTCCTCTTCTCCTCCGCCTCTCTCTCTTTCTTCCTCCTCTGCTCTCCTCTCTTCTCCTCTGCTCTCCTCCTCTCTTCTCCTCTGCTCTCCTCTCTTCTCCTCCGCTCTCCTCTCTTCTCCTCTGCTCTACTCTCTTCTCCTCTCTTCTCCTCTGCTCTACTCTCTTCTCCTCTCTTCTCCTCTCTTCTCCTCTGCTCTACTCTCTTCTCCTCTGCTCTCCTCTCTTCTCCTCTGCTCTCCTCTCTTCTCCTCTGCTCTCCTCTCTTCTCCTCTGCTCTCCTCTCTTCTCCTCTGCTCTACTCTCTTCTCCTCTGCTCTCCTCTCTTCTCCTCTGCTCTCCTCTCTTCTCCTCTGCTCTACTCTCTTCTCCTCTGCTCTCCTCTCTTCTCCTCTGCTCTACTCTCTTCTCCTCTCTTCTCCTCTCTTCTCCTCTGCTCTACTCTCTTCTCCTCTGCTCTCCTCTCTTCTCCTCTGCTCTCCTCTCTTCTCCTCTGCTCTCCTCTCTTCTCCTCTGCTCTCCTCTCTTCTCCTCTGCTCTCCTCTCTTCTCCTCTGCTCTCCTCTCTTCTCCTCTGCTCTACTCTCTTCTCCTCTGCTCTACTCTCTTCTCCTCTGCTCTACTCTCTTCTCCTCTGCTCTACTCTCTTCTCCTCTGCTCTCCTCTCTTCTCCTCTGTTCTACTCTCTTCTCATCTGCTCTCCTCTCTTCTCATCTGCTCTCCTCTCTTCTCCTCTGCTCTACTCTCTTCTCCTCTGCCTCCTCTCTTCTCCTCTGCTCCTCTCTCTTCTCCTCTGCTCTCCTCTCTTCTCCTCTGCTCTCCTCTCTTCTCCTCTGCTCTCCTCTCTTCTCCTCTGCTCTCCTCTCTTCTCCTCTGCTCTACTGTCTTCTTCTCTCTTCTTGTCTTCAACCTCTCCTCATTTGCCAAAAGGGACACACGTTTGACCAGTAATTTAAGATACAGAATGCACCTTTAAAGCCTCACAGCGTCCCTCTCTCCTCCTAACCTCTCAGGGATCTGAGCATCAGAAAAACACGAGGGAACCAATTTGATGGCCACCCCATTAAGGCCCGGCTCCATAGGGGTATGTTGTCTCTAAAAGCACTCCACTAGAATATCACACAGTTAGTAACAAAGGCCCTGGTACACTTTGATCAACCAACAGCAACATGGAACCCCTTAACTAGATATCTCCTCTCCGCTGTCTATCCACCGCTCAGTAAACTGATACTCCAGGACCTGTTGAAGAGCGGATGGAGATTTTTCTACACTAAGTGCTTAGGTCCAATGAAATCTGGTCTATGTCCCAAGTGGCACCCTATTCCCTATATAGTGCACTACCTTTGGCCAGAGCCCAATGGGCCCTGGAATAGGGAATAGTGTGCACAAGTGCAATTTGGGATACTGCCATGTTGCTTTCATGTGAGGCTGTCTAGGGTCGAGATTACAACACATTAAAATTTGTTTGTTTAGAGGGTCAGTTAGAGATGGGAGCCAAACGTAGGCCACACATAAAAGAGAGCGGCAGAGAGAGAGAAGGATAAAGATGGAGAAAACAGCTGGGGAGAAAAAGGTAAACAAAGGATAGAGAGCGGAAGGGAGGGAGAGCGGGAGAGGGGGGGGTCGAAATCAGTCAACAGACTACGAGAGGTATTTCCGTGTGTGTGGGGGGGAAGAGAAGGGTTGCAGAGTAGCTTGGTCAGGCTGACTCAGGGGTCTAGCTGTGTGTTTAGTGGAGGAAGTGGACGTGCTAAGATTGTTATGAAAGACCGAGCATATAGGAAGTAGCACTTAGTGGGGTCTCTGTGAATGACTGCCAGGTCAGGAAGCACAAGTGTGAGACTTGGCCCCTGCTCCGACACAAACACACACACACACACACACACACACACACAAACACACTACAACTATACAGTCTGTAGGGAATGTGATGACTGTGGACCCCCTGGGGATACTCAGCAGCATACTTGGCACTCTCTTTCTCTCCATCTCTCTCTCCTCCTCTTCGTCTTTCTCAATCCTCCTCCTCTTTCTCACCCTTCCCTGGCTGTTCACATAACCCAGGCCTCCAGAGAGGAAAGGGGGAGGAAGGGTTGGAGGGAGGGAGGGAGGGAGGGAGGGAGGGAGGGAGGGAGAGCAAGAAGGAAGAGGAGGAGAAATGAGGAGGGGGAGGGGTGAGAAGAGAGGAGGAGGAAGGGAGGGGGTAGGATAGGGCTCAGAGGGCAACAGAGTTGGCTCCCTGAAATAGCCCAGGGTAAACAGAGGCTAGCCTGAGAACCAAACATCAGCCCTGGTTCCTGTGCCACAGGCTGTTTCCCAAATGGCACCCTATTCCCTATATAGTGCACTACTTTTAACCTGGCCCATAGGGAAGCAGCCACAGTTAGCCATTTCTCCTCTGCTATGGGTGCCACCGGGGGACATTTCTCACAGGGAGAGTCCAGGGGGAACCAGTGGTAACAGGGGATAAATCACACACATAACACCAGTCAGTCACTCTACTCTAGGCTTGGTGTGGATTTCTCTCTCCCTTAGTCTAATTGTGTATTGCAATATGTTGCATATTATAATATGGGTGGTTTGAGCCCTGAATGCTGATTGGCTGACAGCCGTGGTATATCAGACCGTAAACCACAGGTATGACAAAACATGTATTTTTACTGCTCAAATTACATTGGTAAACAGTTTATAATAGCAATAATGCTCCTCTGGGGTTTGTGATATATGGCCAATATACCACGGCTAAGGGCTGTGTCCAGGCACTGGCCTTATTGCTTAAATATACAGCTTACACACACATGGGCCCCTGTTTGAGTACTCTACCTGACCTTTCTGTGTCTGTCTGCTCTGCTCACACACGTTTACACACACACACGTTTACACACACACACAGTAGTGTGTGTTTGGCATCTAGCTGCAGCTGGCATGAGCGCAACTCTCTTATTAAAGAGGAGAAAGTGTTTGTGACACCTCTGGTCTGGCCGGCTTGGCTAGCTGTCCCACTGTCTCCTCCACTCTCCTCACATCAACACACACACCTCGCCTAAGAGCGTCTGCTGTGGCAAAATCAGTATCTGTCCCGAAAATTAGGGTGTCACACGTGGCAATTAATTCCTCACCAGACCCTCCCCGAACACACTTACTCTGGTACACACACACTATGCAGGTGATTCAGTCTTACACACATTCTTGCACACGCCGGTGTACACACACATTGATTGTCTGGGTGTTGGTTGGCTGTTAGGGGCTGTTCCACCTGGGTCCATGCAGTGTATGTGGGCAGAGCAGTCCTCTAGGGCCTCTCCTCTCATTCAAGAGATCTGGTCAAAGAGAGGTAATACCCAAGGAGGACCAGGACCAGCCCTGGGAAAGGCAAGTAGCTGAGGTGGGTGGTGTGACAGAGATAAGAAAGTTGGAGAAAGTGAATGAGGAGAGAGAGAGCGAGAAATATTGTTGGAAGCTAGGCATAGCCCTGAGAAAAGCCTGGACACTCTGGCCTGGGGTTGGAAGGCCAAGGGGAGGGGAGGGGCCGGGGATGGAGGGCAAACTGGGTGACTGGAGGGGATTGCCACAGGGTGGGAACGCAATGTCTTACCAGGCTGTACTCCCACTGGACCCCCGGAAACACACGCACGGCTCTCTTCCTGCCTCAGGTCAGGCCCCCTATGCAGCTTCCCACCGATCAGGGTCTTTCTTTCTGTGAGCGACAGAGCGAGAAAGAGAGATGGAGAGAGATTAAAATTAGTCTCAGGCTGTACTCTGGCTACTACTCTGGCCCTCCATCAATATCCTCCATCCCTCCCCCCTTCCCTCCCCCCTCTCCTCCCCCCTCTCTCCATCCCTCTCCTCCCCTTTCCCTCAATCCCTCTCTTTCTCCTCCCCTCCTCCCTCCATCCCTCTCTTCTCTCCTCCCCTCCCCATCCATCTCTTCTCTCCTCCCCCCTCCCTCCCTCCATCCCCCTCCTCCCCCTCCCTCCATCCCTCTCTTCTCCCCTTCCCTCCATCCCTCTCCTCCCCCTCCATCTCTTCTCTCCTCCCCTCCCTCCATCCCCTCCTCCCCTCCCTCCATCCCTCTCTTCTCTCCTCCCCTCCCCTCCCCCCATCCCTCTCTCTCTCTCTCCTCCCTCCCTTCATCCCTCTCTTCTCCACCCTCCCCATCCCTCTCTTCTCTCCTCCCCTCCCCATCCCTCTTTCTCCCCTCCCCTCCCTCCATCCCTCTTCCCTCCATGCTCCCCATCCCTCTCTTCTCTCCTCCCCCCATCCCCCTCCTCCTCCCTCCACCCCTCTCTTCTATTCTCTCCTCCCACATCCCTCTCTTCTCTCCTCCCCTCCCTCCATCCCTCTCTTTTCTCTCCTCCCTCCCCTCCCCATCCCTCTCTTCTCTCCTCCCCCCATCCCTCTCCTCTCTCCTCCCTCCATCCCTCTCTTCTCTCCTCCCCCTCCCCCCATCCCTCTCCTCCCCCTCCCCCATCCCTCTCCTCCCTCTGCCTGAGAATATGACTGTTAAGAGCGCAGGTCACTTTCACACACTAATTCTTGTGTGCCAGAACAGCAGAGATAGGAGCACGTATTTTTCAAAGCCTTGGGCTGTTTTATTCCAAAAGTGTATCCCCTCCCCTCCCTACTCCTTGTTCTATTCCCCTTCACAAATCACACAGGACGGGATAGTTGCAATAAGCATGGTGGAAACGAGGTGCAGATGTTGCTTATACCTACCCAGTGGTTTCAAATCAACAAAGACCGAAGAGAAGAGAGAGAGGATAACTTTTAAAATATTAAATGTAGCCCAGCTCACCCAGTAGTAGTAGTTGAGGCAAGGGGAAGTAGGCAGGGAGAGGGTGTGTCTTTGTCTGCGTGCGTACTGTATGTGTGTATTTGCATCTGCAAGCGTGTGTCTCCAAGGTCTAAACTTTGCCTGATCCCCCCCCAGGTCTGCTTTTATGATGTCGCCAATTTCATTTGAAAGGCTGAATCATGGCTGCCGCTCCTCAGAGAGACAATTAAATGCCAGTAGGAGCAGATACCACCTTTACTACCTCCCAAATGGCACCCTTTTCCCTAAATTGTGCACAACTTTAGACCAGGGCCTTGGTGAAAAGTAGTGCACTATAAAGTGTATAGGGTGCCATTTGTTACCCATCCCCTCGTGTACTACATCCCAGATGCACTACCTGGGGTTAGAGCAATGTTTACCCTCCGACGGGTTCTGTTCCCCTCCCCAGCTCCTACTAGCACGCTAGCTAATGTTACTCATACTCTAATCACACAGCTAGCACACAGTGTTCTGGTGGGTGGGTGAGTGAGTGAGTGAGTGAGTGAGTGAGTGAGTGATCGAGTATGTAAATTGCTAGTTGGTCCATCCAACCTAAGTAATGCTAGGGGAAACACCGAAGGCACTGGTTTGTGTTTTGGTCAAGTCATTGGTCATGTGGTATCTTTGTGGACTGTGTTTTCTCGCCATAGGATTAGACAGGAGTTAGAAAGGTCCAGGGGTGTTATGACTGGACTTCCCTGCACTGGTATGCTATCGCTATGTCTTTACACATGATGGTAGTGAATGAATGGTGTGGGCCCATATCTGCTGTGTCATCGTGAAGAGTAAAGCAAAGAGATAGCAGGAATCTTCTCCCATTTATCAAACCATATTTCACAACCCTGAGGAGATGGATGTGGACTCTACTGTTGCATGGTCATGTGGGCTGTGTGTGCTCTCTCCCCTCCAAGTCAAATCTTACTGGTCGCAGTCACATATTTAGCAGATGTTATTGCAGGAGTAGCAAAATGCTTGTGTTCCTAGCTCCAACAGTGCAGTAGTATTTAACAATACACACAAATCTAAAAATATAAATAAATATTAGGACGATCAATGTCAGAGTCCGGAATATAAATATATATGTATATGATGGGATGTATAGACATTATGGACAGTATATGGGTAGAATATGTAGTATATCTGTAGAATACGTAGGATAGAACACTATATTTACAGCAATAGTTAATAGGTGAGAGGTGTTTGTATGTGCCTGCAGGGTTAGGATTACTGCACCACAGTATATGAGTACTGGACTTGAGTGTGTGTGTGTGTCGGGGGGACGCCAGGCTGTCTCAGGCAGGGAGGCCCTCCCCAGCACCAGAGAGGCAGGAAGAGAGATACTATAAATCAGAGCAGATTACAGAGAGAGGAGGAAGGAGAGAGAGAGACAGCTGGACCGCTCCACTGCACCACAGACTCCTCTGGTTAATGTCTCAGACCTACTGTAGCACTGCAGTTCACCTAGATCCTGAACCAGACCTACCTCTACCGCTGGGCCCAGACCCAGGCCTAGACCCAGCGCTGCTAACCTATCACCTATCCACTGTTTTAGCACTATTCCCAACCCTGTATCCTGTACTGTTTTAGCACTATCCCCCAACCCTGTATCCTGTACTGTTTTAGCACTATCCCCCAACCCTGTATCCTGTACTGTTTTAGCACTATCCCCAACCCTGTATCCTGTACTGTTTTAGCACTATCCCCCAACCCTGTATCCTGTACTGTTTTAGCACTATCCCCAAACCCTGTATCCTGTAATGTTTTAGCACTATCTCCAACCCTGTATCCTGTACTGTTTTAGCACTATCCCCCAACCCTGTATCCTGTACTGTTTTAGCACTATCCCCCAACCCTGTATCCTGTACTGTTTTAGCACTATCCCCCAACCCTGTATCCTGTACTGTTTTAGCACTATCCCCAACCCTGTATCCTGTACTGTTTTAGCACTATCCCCCAACCCTGTATCCTGTACTGTTTTAGCACTATCCCCAGCCCTGTATCCTGTACTGTTTTAGCACTATCCCCAACCCTGTATCCTGTACTGTTTTAGCACTATCCCCAACCCTGTATCCTGTACTGTTTTAGCACTATCCCCCAACCCTGTATCCTGTACTGTTTTAGCACTATCTCCAACCCTGTATCCTGTACTGTTTTAGCACTATCCCCAACCCTGTATCCTGTACTGTTTTAGCACTATCCCCCAACCCTGTATCCTGTACTGTTTTAGCACTATCCCCCAACCCTGTATCCTGTACTGTTTTAGCACTATCCCCAAACCCTGTATCCTGTAATGTTTTAGCACTATCTCCAACCCTGTATCCTGTACTGTTTTAGCACTATCCCCCAACCCTGTATCCTGTACTGTTTTAGCACTATCCCCCAACCCTGTATCCTGTACTGTTTTAGCACTATCCCCAACCCTGTATCCTGTACTGTTTTAGCACTATCCCCCAACCCTGTATCCTGTACTGTTTTAGCACTATCCCCAACCCTGTATCCTGTACTGTTTTAGCACTATCCCCCAGCCCTGTATCCTGTACTGTTTTAGCACTATCCCCAACCCTGTATCCTGTACTGTTTTAGCACTATCCCCAACCCTGTATCCTGTACTGTTTTAGCACTATCCCCAACCCTGTATCCTGTAGTGTTTTAGCACTATCCCCAACCCTGTATCCTGTACTGTTTTAGCACTATCCCCAGCCCTGTATCCTGTACTGTTTTAGCACTATCCCCAACCCTGTATCCTGTACTGTTTTAGCACTATCCCCAATCCTGTATCCTGTACTGTTTTAGCACTATCCCCAACCCTGTATCCTGTACTGTTTTAGCACTATCCCCCAACCCTGTATCCTGTACTGTTTTAGCACTATCTCCAACCCTGTATCCTGTACTGTTTTAGCACTATCCCCAACCCTGTATCCTGTACTGTTTTAGCACTATCCCCCAACCCTGTATCCTGTACTGTTTTAGCACTATCTCCAGCCCTGTATCCTGTACTGTTTTAGCACTATCCCCAACCCTGTATCCTGTACTGTTTTAGCACTATCTCCAACCCTGTATCCTGTACTGTTTTAGCACTATCCCCCAACCCTGTATCCTGTACTGTTTTAGCACTATCTCCAACCCTGTATCCTGTACTGTTTTAGCACTATCCCCAACCCTGTATCCTGTACTGTTTTAGCACTATCCCCCAACCCTGTATCCTGTACTGTTTTAGCACTATCCCCAACCCTGTATCCTGTACTGTTTTAGCACTATCTCCAGCCCTGTATCCTGTACTGTTTTAGCACTATCCCCAACCCTGTATCCTGTACTGTTTTAGCACTATCCCCAACCCTGTATCCTGTACTGTTTTAGCACTATCCCCCAACCCTGTATCCTGTACTGTTTTAGCACTATCTCCAACCCTGTATCCTGTACTGTTTTAGCACTATCTCCAACCCTGTATCCTGTACTGTTTTAGCACTATCCCCAACCCTGTATCCTGTACTGTTTTAGCACTATCCCCCAACCCTGTATCCTGTACTGTTTTAGCACTATCTCCAGCCCTGTATCCTGTACTGTTTTAGCACTATCCCCAACCCTGTATCCTGTACTGTTTTAGCACTATCTCCAACCCTGTATCCTGTACTGTTTTAGCACTATCCCCAACCCTGTATCCTGTACTGTTTTAGCACTATCTCCAACCCTGTATCCTGTACTGTTTTAGCACTATCCCCAACCCTGTATCCTGTACTGTTTTAGCACTATCCCCCAACCCTGTATCCTGTACTGTTTTAGCACTATCCCCAACCCTGTATCCTGTACTGTTTTAGCACTATCTCCAGCCCTGTATCCTGTACTGTTTTAGCACTATCCCCAACCCTGTATCCTGTACTGTTTTAGCACTATCCCCCAACCCTGTATCCTGTACTGTTTTAGCACTATCCCCCAACCCTGTATCCTGTACTGTTTTAGCACTATCTCCAACCCTGTATCCTGTACTGTTTTAGCACTATCTCCAGCCCTGTATCCTGTACTGTTTTAGCACTATCCCCAACCCTGTATCCTGTACTGTTTTAGCACTATCCCCCAACCCTGTATCCTGTACTGTTTTAGCACTATCCCCAACCCTGTATCCTGTACTGTTTTAGCACTATCCCCAACCCTGTATCCTGTACTGTTTTAGCACTATCTCCAACCCTGTATCCTGTACTGTTTTAGCACTATCCCCAACCCTGTATCCTGTACTGTTTTAGCACTATCCCCAGCCCTGTATCCTGTACTAGGGATTATTTGAACAGTTAACCCCCTGCCTCTCCTCCATGCTCCCCTCTTTATTAAATTCCCTGTGAAATAAGAGAGAGAGAAGATCATCTTTCCAGTACTGGAGGGAGGTAGCAGATGGAGAAGGAGAGGGATGGACTGACAGGAGGTTTACAGGGTATCTGTTGATTCACAGCACCACTGAGGAAGCAAAATCCACTGACCTGGCTGAGAATTGTGTGGATCGTTGAATAGTTATGTAGTTGTTATTGCGTATTACAGACCACAAGAAACCATCTGTATTGTTGAACTGTTGTTAAAGTCCAAGTTCATTAGTATTTAGTTAGCCAATATAAAGATCCTATGAATACTCTTAGGTAAGAAAATTCACATTCAAGTCCTTCACTCATTATGTTCTAAAAACTTAATTTTACTAAACCATTTATCAATTATATTTTTGTATTTTTTAATTATTACATACCAGTTTCCACAATATATTTATTTTTCCTTGATTCTTTATCTGATTTTAATTTGGCCATCCCTCATTGGGACAGCAAAGGAGGGATTTGTTGTGTTTCGACTACAACCTTCAAATGGCACCCTATTCCCTACATAGTGCACTACTTATAGGGCTCTGGTCAAAAGTAGTGCACTATATAGGGAATAGGGTGAAATTTGGGACGCAGTCAGGGTCACTGATCCACATAATTTCCCCTCCAAATCGCCGTCTGAAAGTGATGGTTTCACTGTTTTTCTTTCCTATTTTAGGGCAAGGAAAGCCGGTGATGTTATCTTATAGCTTGCCAACATTCTCATTGTCTCTCATTCTTGCTCTCTCCATATTTTTGCATTTAATTGTGTTTTGACAACTTTTTCTTTCCGTCGAAAGTCAATTATAGCTTCCAGTCCTGTGGTAAGGATAGCTTCTAATGACGGCTGAAAGATGGCCGCCGTGAATATCTTACAGAAACCTTGAGGAAATCCTTTGAAAAGAGGGAGCCAAGGCAAGCACTAGGACTGTGTCACAAATGGAAACCTATTCCCTACATAGTGGACTACTTTTGACCAGGGCCTAGGACTGGTGACCTTGATTTTCCCTTTTGATGCCTGGGTTTAAGTCTTTATACTGTACAGTACAGAGCTCCCAGTTTCTCTCCTGAGCCCTGTTTTACAGTGCAGACTGCAGCCTTGGTGTGGCTCCTTGGCAGCCATTTTGGGGTCAGTGTTAAAACAGTGGAGCAGTTAGTTATACAGCAGGACCCAGCTACTGTATAAAAGGCCATGGGAAAGACACGCTGGGACCTGTCACTGAGAGATGCCAAATGTCGTCAAATTTCTCACGCTTTTTTCCCCTTCTTCCTTCGTTCTCGCTTCCTCTTTCTCTCTATTTTCCCCTCATTTGGTCTTAGGGAAAGTATTGATCCCTCTCTTCCCAAAGTTATTTATAATTGAAGCTAAACAAGGAATGTGCAGTTTCCATGGGAACTGTCCGAACTAGGGGTAGCCTGAAATTGTTGTTGTTTTTTTGTATATATATTTTTCTTGCTTACAAGTCCTGTGAATACTCAAGGGAAGAGGTGGAGGGAGAAGGCGGGAGAGAGGAAGAGGAGGGTAAAACATGATACTAGTGTCACCAGCGAGCAAGTGGAGGGAAACGTGGGGAAGTCCAGCTTTACCCCAGTGAGCTGAGCGTTACACATCCTATTATTATCCCTGGACTGTGCGACAGCTCTGACCACTAAGAGGAACTCTAACACACACAACCCCACACACCACCCTCCCTCATTCACACACTTTCTCTCTCCTCCTCAGGCCAGGTCATTCCCAGGTCTTATTTCTGCTACACTTTATGGGAACGCTTAAATTTATCTATGGCAGGGAGGGCAGTCATAATAATCAAAGCCTTCACACACAGTAAGCTATGCGGTGGCTTCCCAGTCTAGTTCTAGGTGGTCTGGCTAGTCTTGTGGCATGCTGTCACTCTGGGCTGGCAGTGGCCATGTTGGATCCACACAGGCCGGGTGGCAGGGCACAAGATGTACCTGATTTACCCAGCTGTCCAGTAAGAGCCTGAGGTAAAACAAGAAGTTACTTTCTCTCTCTTTGAAACCCTACAATTTATACATTTGAAGCACTGTCTGGCCTGTGGTGTGAGTTGTGTGTGTTTTTATTTCTTCATCAAGTGAAAGCCCCAGAGAGATCTAAGGTGATGAGGTGTTAAAGATATATTTGACACATGAGTACTACACCCTCTCAACCTCCCTCAGCAGACACACACACACCTGTGGACCAACTGTGCCTGTGGCCGTCATCCCTCATGGGGTGAAACTGTCACCACGTGGAGTGTTCCACTGATTAGCCTGGGATTTGTGTGTGTGGACCACCCAAACACTGCCACGTGTAATGTGTGAGCGGACAGGTCTGTCCCACAGGCTGCAGTGGACACACAAGCAGTGGTTTAAGCCCTGGGAGACTCTAACTGTGTGAGCAAGAGCTGGCACCCTAAGTCTCTCTTAATTGTTTTATTTTTTATTTGTTTAACCTTTATTTAACCTGGCAAGTCAGTTAAGAGCAAATTCTTATTTACAATGACGGCCTAGGAACAGTGGGTTAACTGCCTTGTTCAGGGGCAGAACAACAGATTTTTACCCTGTCAACTCGGGGATACGATCTAGAAACCTTTCGGTTACTGGCCCAACGCTCTAACCACTAGGCTACCTGCCGCCACATGCAAAAGAGGGGAGTGATGGGGAGACTTACTCACTGCAAATCAGTCAATTGTTGAGAGGAGGATGAGAAGAGGAGGATGAGGAGGATGAGGAGAGGAGGCAGGGGAGAGATTGAGCTCTTAGGAAGTAGAGGTGAAGTCCACACACACACTGCATACACTGCTAAAGAAAACCACTCATATATCTACCATGTCATCAACTCCCACTGTTTGGTTAGTACTATGGCTGGTTTACACTCACTGCTACTGAAGTACTCCCCTCATACCCCCACCTGACTGGGGGGCTTAAAGTCTCTGTTTGTTTTGTGATTGTGTGTGTGTGTGGGGGCAGGCAGTATCTGTCTGTGAGTTAGTGTGTCGGTCCCTGTCTTGGATGGGGGCTAAGCCCACCATTGACTCAGGCTAGACAGAGTGGGCCAGTCCAGGCACACACACACTTCAGGATCCACTCAGAAAAATTCCACTGTCTGAGGCGCTGATCCCTTGTGTGTGTGTGTGTGAGAGAGCAAGAGCTGTGTGAGTCAGAGTAGACTTCACCTCCTACCGGTAATCCTCCCATCTCCCTCTATCCCTCCCTTTACCGTTCCCTCACTCTCACTGTCTAGAGGAGAGGTGTTCGGAGTCTGGGCCACTTTTCCTCTTACCAAACCAGAGCCATTAGTTAGATGGTGTCTGTGTGGAGGAGTGTACTGTGCGTGTTTGTAGGAGTTTACAGTGTGTGTGTAGGAGTTTACACAGTGTGTGTGTAGGAGTTTACAGTGTGTGTGTAGGAGTTTACAGTGTGTGTGTGTAGGAGTTTACAGTGTGTGTGTGTGTAGGAGTTTACAGTGTGTGTGTGTGTGTGTGTGTGTGTGTGTAGGAGTTTACAGTGTGTGTGTGTGTGGAGGAGTTTACAGTGTGTGTGTGTGTGTGTGTGTGTGTGTGTAGGAGTTTACAGTGTGTGTGTGTGTGTGTGGAGGAGTTTACTGTGTGTGTGTGTGTGTGTGTGGAGGAGTTTACAGTGTGTGTGGAGGAGTTTACAGTGTGTGTGTGTGTGTAGGAGTGTACAGTGTGTGTGTGTAGGAGTTTACAGTGTGTGTGTGTGTGGAGGAGTTTACTGTGTGTGTGTGTGTGTGTGTGTGTGTGTGTGTGTGTGTGTGTGTGTGTGTGTGTGTAGGAGTTTACAGTGTGTGTGTGTGTAGGAGTTTACAGTGTGTGTGTGTGTGTGTGTGTGTGGAGGAGTTTACAGTGTGTGTGTGTGTGGAGGAGTTTACTGTGTGTGTGTGTGTGTGTGTGGAGGAGTTTACAGTGTGTGTGTGGAGGAGTTTACAGTGTGTGTGTGTAGGAGTTTACAGTGTGTGTGTGTGTGTGTGGAGGAGTTTACAGTGTTTGTGGAGGAGTTTACAGTGGAGGAGTGTAAACTGGGTTTTGCCTCCTTGAAGGATGAGGTGGAAAATCGTCAAGTTTTGTGGGGAGTTTTTTCCCTCTCTCTCCCTGATGTTTCTGTATGAGAAAAACACTAAGCAAATGCCAGTACTTATCACCTAGGTGCATTTGTTTATCTTGCTTTGTAGAACCTCTACAGTATCTACGCCAAACCTATTGTTTTAATTTTTCTTACCAAACAGTGAAGACAAAATACATTCTCTATGCAACACTCCCTGTTGCACAGTGTCAAATAGTGAAATAAGACAGAGGTGGTTCCCAGAGAGGATGGTTGGTTTGTGTTTGGTCTTGTCTGAATTACGGCGACATTAGTTTAAATAATAATTATCCTCTACATCGTTCTGATGACCAGCATAAATCCCTGTTGGCCGAGGCTATAGAGCAATAGGAAACAGACGGTACATTCTTCTAGCATAACGGCTGCATCCCAAATGGCACACTATTCCCTATGTAGTGCTCTGGTCAAACGTTGTAGACCATGTAGTGAATAGGGTGCATTCCTGGTAATTGTAGTCCTCTAGGATCAAACAGGAGGGAGTGTTCAGACCAGTGAATCTCTTCTCTGAAGGAAAAGACATGCAACAGTCAATGGACTAACTCACATCAGATTTTCCTTTCTTTGTTAATTCATATCAAAGTAGAAAATCGTACTAGCAGTAAGGAGTGAGCTTAGCTCTCTCTCCATTAATTTCCAGACAACACTTCTCTTTGAAGTTTGACCAGTGGAATTTGTGGCATTTTTAAGGGTTGTTACGTGAATGGATGGACCGTCTCATCTTTGTGTGTGTGTGTGTGTGTGTGTGTGTGTGTGTGTGTGTGTGTGTGTGTGTGTGTGTGTGTGTGTGTGTGTGTGTGTGTGTGTGTGTGTGTGTGACTAGTGTTCCACTTTAATAATGTTTACATACGACTTTACTCATCTCATATGTATATACTATATTCTACTGTATTGTAGTCAATGCCACTCCGACATTGCTCGTCCTAATATTTATATATTTCTTAAATCCATTATTTTACTTTTAGATGTGTGTATTGTTGTAAATTGTTAGATACTACTGCACTGTTGGAGCTAGGAACACAAGCATTTCACTACACCCGTAAAAACATCTGCTAAATATGTGTATGTGACCAATACGATTTGATTTGTGTGTGTGTGTGTGTATGCAGGGGGATGCATATAAACATTTATATTGCATGCGTATAAACATTTATATTGCATTAAAAGAGTGATGTTTAAGAGAGACCAAGCTTTTCTCACAAAAGCTTCCTTGTGATTCATAGCAGGACTTGATCTCAGGGTGTTTTCTCTCCCATCAGCGATGTTGGTACCAGCTAATATGAGACTGGCCAGACAGACTAACGCTCTGTAGGAGAGACATGGCTTGTGTCCCAAATGGCACCCTATTCCCTACATAGGGCCCATAGGTCTGTGGTCAAAAAGAGTACACTATATAGGGGGAATAGGGTGCCATTTGAGATGCAGCCATGTTGAAAATTGGCCTCCTGACATTTACTGCTGAAGCGTGACATTATTGTGCTGCTGAATCCGTTTTCAAACAGAAAGGAGCAGCCTTGTAAAGTCGAACTTCTGCTTTACGGCCTGGGCTAGCACTCCTGTGGATCTTATGAAATTCCATGGAGAATGGCAGGGGAGTGGGTCTGTGTCCCGGCCCAGGGAGAACGCCAGGGGAGTGGGTCCTGGCCCAGGCTGCTTGGGAATGTTTTGTATTTTCTCAGTTATCCTTTTTCACTTAATGACTGTTCATATTGACACGTCAGCCAGACAGACACTGTGTAAAAATCCCTCCTCTCTCTCTCTCTCACTCTGAAGTGTAATGCAATCTATCCTTGGTAAAGGGCCTGACAGGGCTGGAGCCGTGTGTATGTGTGAGATTGTTCTGGTCTTTGGATGTGGTGTGAGCATGGTGTGAGTGGAAGCAGAGCCCAGGTCTGGTCTTCATCACAGAGACCTGCCCAGGGCCAGACATACTACCACCACAAGCAGCCCAGGGGTGGGTGAACAGGGACTCTTGCAAATAAACTAACTACATATTCTAACGTTTTGAAATCACCATCGCATTTCAATAGGTAGACAAATGCTATATTAGTATGATATCACGTCTGACTGGAGTTTAGTACCTCAAATACAGCTAAGCTATCTCAACAATTGTCTGTGGCTGTTGAGGTGCGTTGCATCTGTATGTGAGTGTGTTGAGCCTGATAGAGCTGTCAGAGGTCAGCAGTGCTGTCTGGTGAGAGCTGTGCCGTGCCCTTCAGCAGAAACAGGGGAGTTGGGGGTGGATCAGGGTGTTCAATTGCATCCCCCTTTTTCACCCGCAGCATGTGTGATTAGTCCTATATGAATAGCACACTGGTCCTACAGTAGCTCTGCGTGTGTGTCAGTATGTACTAGTAGGTGTTTGTGTATGCAATTTGTGGGCTTGTGTTTCTAGGCACCTGGATTGGGGGGCTCAGCTCAGCCAGCCAGTCCAGCTTGGGTGAGAAGGGGCAAGGCCAGATAGGGCCACGAGGGGTTAACGTTGTACTCACGCCAGCTTAGCAGGGCAGAGTGCGAGCAGGGATTGGGGTCTGTGGGTGTTGGGGTGACAGGTGCTGGGGGCTAGTCCAGAAAGTGCCTCTCTCCTCCTCTCTTCTGTCTGTCAGCTTGCCACTAGCTAACCCCCCCTGGATGCACGCTCACACCCAACTCCTAGCCAGTTGTTGCAGTTGCTGTGTCCCAATCAGTCTAAAGTTTCAAGGCTAGGGTCGTGACGGTTTAGGGGGAGGGCAGGCGGTCACCGGTTCAGGTAGCACACGCACATGCCTGTCTCCGTGGTGACTGAGAAGGATGTGATTTTCACAACCCACCAGGGCTCCCCTTGAAAAATTCAGGACATGTTTCTCGGGTCCTGCCAGGAGTGTCAGCAGCAACACTGACACACACTCACATTTGTTATCTTCATATGAGTTTAAATAACACCCCCCCCTTCCCCTCAGACATCCATGCCTATCTGAATGTGGGTTTAGGGTAGGCCCAATCCTCAGTCCCACGCATGTCCAACCCCCTGTCTGTGGAAGATGAGCCGGTCCATCCCTGTGTGACCCCATGGACAGTGGTAATCCATCAGGCGTGGGGAGGGAACTAGCAGCAGCAGGGGCTCTGGAGGATGTTGTGTCTGGGTGGAGTTGTTTCTCAGGGGTCAGCAGTCCTGTCGTCTCTGTGTCGCTTCAGACTCCCACTGGCCTAGTTATTCCCGAGTTATTCCGGTGCTTTCCACACAACATCACTTCCAGGAAGACTGCAGCTGACTCACCTCCAACCCGCTATGTGTGTGTGTGTGTGTGTGTGTGTGTGTGTGTGTGTGTGTGTGCGTCAAGTCCACAGAAACAATTTGTCTTGATCTGTAACTTTCTTTTTCCCAGTGCCAACTCGAGGCACCACATTCACATACCGCTGTAATAGCACTGGATATGAATATGCTCTGTGATGATGTAATAGCACAGGATATGCTCTATGGATATGCTCTGTGATTATGTAATAGCACTGGATATGGATATGCTCTGTGATGATGGAATAGCACTGGATATGATATGCTCTGTGATGATGGAATAGCACAGGATATGGATATGCTCTGTGATGTTCTGAATCATCAGCCATTCAATATAAATATCATACTGTCTATAAGCTGGAAACTATACTCAGTGTCTGGACCACCTTTATATCGATTGATTTTACTCCCTAGATAGTGTTTTCTAGTACACTACATTGGAAGCTCTTTAGACTTTCACATCCATATTGGGAAAAAAAGCCAGCTCGCTGCTCGTATGATGTTGTTCATATTTCACATTGCCTTTCTCTGTGTGTAGCCAGGGGACTGATAGTAGTTCACTGAGCCCTAACAATACCCAGTAGGGTGAGTGGATCACGTATCAAAGCTTTTAGGCCATATGGCAAATCTTTGGAATAATCAATTCTGTTTGACATTCAGAAACAATGAGCCTGCGTTGCAAATGGCTCCCTATTCCCTATATAGTGTAATACTTTTAACCAGGACCCATAGGGCTCTGGTTAAAAGTAGTGTACTATATAGGGAATAGTGTGCCATTTGGTACGCACACTGATAGTGTTTGCGTTGCCTTAGGAAATATGTCCCAGCTTCTGTTGATGGCTCCATACTTCCTGATTCGGCTGAATGAGCTCAGGTTGAGGGTTGAATGGTCTGGGTTCTGAATGTTCAATTCTTGCATGGAGGTTTAGACAAAGACAACATAGAAACAGCAGAATGGCTACTGGCAGGGTGTGGAGGGTTGTGGGATAGGAATGGGAGGAGGGGGTCAGTCAATGCGCTTCATCCAGATCCGGGATCTGGGGCCGCCACTGTCATTTGCCACACACACACGGACGGACGGACGGACGGACAAAGTCGGAAGTTTAGATACACCTTAGCCAAACACATTCAAACTCAGTTTTTCACAATTCCTGACATTTAATCCTAGTACAAATTCCCTGTCTTAGGTCAGTTAGGATCACCACTTTATTTTAAGAATGTGAAATGTCAGAATAATAGTATAGAGAATGATTTATTTCAGCTTGTACAGTGGGGAAAAAAAGTATTTAGTCAGCCACCAATTGTGCAAGTTCTCTCACTTAAAAAGATGAGAGAGGCCTGTAATTTTCATCATAGGTACACTTCAACTATGACAGACAAAATGAGGAAAAAAAATCCAGAAAATCACATTGTAGGATTTTTATGAATTTATTTGCAAATTATGGTGGAAAATAAGTATTTGGTCAATAACAAAAGTTTATCTCAATACTTTGTTATATACCCTTTGTTGGCAATGACAGAGGTCAAACGTTTTCTGTAAGTCTTCACAAGGTTTTCACACACTGTTGCTGGTATTTTGGCCCATTCCTCCATGCAGATCTCCTCTAGAGCAGTGATGTTTTGGGGCTGTCGCTGGGCAACACGGACTTTCAACTCCCTCCAAAGATTTTCTATGGGGTTGAGATCTGGAGACTGGCTAGGCCACTCCAGGACCTTGAAATGCTTCTTACGAAGCCACTCCTTCGCGTTCGGGCGGTGTGTTTGGGATCATTGTCATGCTGAAAGACCCAGCCACGTTTCATCTTCAATGCCCTTGCTGATGGAAGGAGGTTTTCACTCAAAATCTCACGATACATGGCCCCATTCATTCTTTCCTTTACACGGATCAGTCGTCCTGGTCCCTTTGCAGAAAAACAGCCCCAAAGCATGATGTTTCCACCCCATGCTTCACAGTAGGTATGGTGTTCTTTGGATGCAACTCAGCATTCTTTGTCCTCCAAACACGACGAGTTGAGTTTTTACCAAAAAGTTCTATTTTGGTTTCATCTGACATTCTCCCAATCCTCATCTGGATCATCCAAATGCTCTCTAGCAAACTTTAGACTTGCCTGAACATGTACTGGCTTAAGCAGGGGGACACGTATGGCACTGCAGGATTTGAGTCCCTGGGGGCGTAGTGTGTTACTGATGGTAGGCTTTGTTACTTTGGTCCCAGCTCTCTGCAGGTCATTCACTAGGTCCCCTGCGTGTGGTTCTGGGATTTTTGCTCACCGTTCTTGTGATCATTTTGACCCCACGGGTGAGATCTTGCGTGGAGCCCCAGATCAAGGAAGATTATCAGTGGTCTTGTATGTCTTCCATTTCCTAATAATTGCTCCCACAGTTGATTTCTTCAAACCAAGCTGCTTACCTATTGCAGATTCAGTCTTCCCAACCTGGTGCAGGTCTACAATTTTGTTTCTGGTGTCCTTTGACAGCTCTTTGGTCTTGGCCATAGTGGAGTTTGGAGTGTGACTGTTTGAGGTTGTGGACAGGTGTCTTTTATACTGATAACAAGTTCAAACAGGTGCCATTAATACAGGTAATGAGTGGAGGACAGAGGAACCTCTTAAAGAAGAAGTTACAGGTCTGTGAGAGCCAGAAATCTTGCTTGTTTGTATGTGACCAAATACTTATTTTCCACCATAATTTGCAAATAAATTCATAAAAAATCCTACAATGTGATTTTCTGGATTTTTTTTCCTCATTTTGTCTGTCATAGTTGAAGTGTACCTATGATGAAAATTACAGGCCTCTCATCTTTTTAAGTGAGAGAACTTGCACAATTGGTGGCTGACTAAATACTTTTTTTCCCCACTGTATTTCTTTCATCACATTCCCAGTGGGTCAGAAGTTTACATACACTTAATTAGTATTTGGCAGCAATGCCTTTAAATTGTTTAAAATGGGTCAAATGTTTTGGGTAGCCTCCCACAATAAGTTGGGTGAATTTTGGCGCATTCCTCCTGACAGAGCTGGTGTAACTGAGCCAGGTTTGTAGGCCTCCTTGCTCGTACACGCTTTTTCAGTTCTGCCCACACATTTTCTATAGGATTGAGGTCAGGGCTTTGTGATGGCCACTCCAACACCTTGACTTTGTTGTCCTTAAGCCATTTTGAGACAGCAAAGCACCCCCACAACATGATGCTGCCACCCCTGTGCTTCGGGGTTGGGATGGTGTTCTTCGGCTTGCAAGCATCCCCCGTTTTCCTCCAAACATAACGATGGTCATTATGGCCAAACAGTTTTTTTTTGTTTCATCAGACCAGAGGACATTTCTCCAAAAAGTACGATCTTTGTCCCCATGTGCAGTTGCAAACCGTAGTCTTGCTTTTTTATGGCATTTTTGGAGCATTTTTGGCTTCTTCCTTGCTGAGCGGCCTTTCAGGTTATGTCGATATAGGACTCATTTTACTGTGAATATAGATACTTTTGTACCTGTTTCCTCCAGCATCTTCACCAGGTCCTTTGCTGTTGTTCTGGGATTGATTTGCACTTTTCGAACCAAAGTACGTTCATCTCTAGGAGACAGAACGCGTCTCCTTCCTGAGCGGTATGACGGCTGCGTGGTCCCATAGTGTTTATACTTGCGTACTATTGTTTTTACAGATGAACGTGGTACCTTCAGGCATTTGGAAATTGCTCCCAAGGATGAACCAGACTTGTGGAGGTCTACAATTTTTTTTCTGAGGTCTTGGCTGATTTCTTTTGATTTTTTCCCATGATGTAAAGCAAAGAGGCACTGAGTTCGAAGGTAGGCCTTGAAATACATCCACAGTTACACCTCCAATTGACTCAAATTATGTCAATTAGCCAATCAGAAGCTTCTAAAGCCATGACATCATTTTCGGGAATTTTCCAAGCTGTTTAAAGGCAAAGTCAACTTAGTGTATGTAAATTTCTGACCCACTGGAATTGTGATACAGTGAATTATGAGTGAAATAATCTGTCTGTAAACAATTGTTGGAAACATTACTTGTGCACAAAGTAGATGTCCTAACCGACTTGCCAAAACTATAACAAGAAATTTGTGAAGTGGTTGAAAAACGAGTTTTAATGACTCCAACTTACGTGTATGTAAACTTCCGACTTCAACTGTACATACACACACACACATATTGGGAATGTATTGTTTTGCACAAGGCTTGCTCCGATTAAGGATCCTTCTGTGGCTATTGGACTGTACAGACAAGCTTTAACAGCAATGTTTGTGCGTGCATGCTTGTGTGTCTGGTGTCGGAGAGAGCTCGGGTGGGGCAGGGCAGCATGAACCGGAGAACCCCAGAGTGCTCGTTGTGCTAATAAAACAGCAGGACTATCGGACACCCAACACCCCCGATCAAATCCCATTACATTAAGGAAATATTACACCTCACACTGCCAAGGGCTAGGACTGATGCATTTACAAGTCAAGGCATTAGAGTGTGTGTTTGTGTGTGTGTGTTAGCCGTGAATAGTTATATCTGTTTACCTCCGGTGTTGTCAGGACATTGGCAGTCCCTTCACAATACACTGACTCTGTCCTGTCTGTTGGTGCCTAGGGTTATATTGATTTCCAGGTCTGCAGACCTACTCTAGCTGATGTAGGCAGCATATCATTTGTTTGATAGTTCACTCTTTGTTGTCATTTTAGCCTGCTGGAATACTTGTATGCAGTAAATCTGAATAAGCATTGTCATTGCTCTTGACCTAAGGCAAGCCCCTTGACTTATATGATGAAGTACAGCACCTCCAGCTCCGTGGGGGGGAAATTGCTGTACATATTCTGCTCTTCTATCGCGCTTGCAATGATGTCTGAGGGGGAAAAATGGTGTTAGTTGTTTGCAATAACTTCTTTGTTGTTGTAATATCTCAAACGGACGTGGTCCACCATTTCTAAAATCGGAGAGAGAAAAGTAGGAAGGAAGGGAGAAAGAGGGAGGGAAGGATTGACAGCTAACACAAGGATTACCTTCCTCCTTTCCAGAGAGTAAAGTAAAAAAGGTTAAATGTTTAACCATTTACGATCAAGCTTCTCGATCATAGAGCAGCCACTGAAATTGACGAATACTGTAAAGTAACCAGACATTCAAACTCTTGTCATGAAAAATCTAACTAATATAATTTTGGTCTATTTCCTACATTAGCTACGTACTCCCTGTTCTATGTCACTTCTCTGTCATTCCCTGGTCCAGAAAACTGACCTACAAACCTCGGGGAGGGATTGATACTGCAGCTAAATCAAACCAATATAACTGCTATTACGTCAACACAACCATTCCGGGAGGACATTTAAGATTCACCATCATCACCACCGCCACCGGGAGGTTAACTGGGTTAAGAATCTTAGTAGGCCTGAAGCCTTTTGGAACGATTCCTTATTAATCTCTCTCACCCCCATCACATCCCCCCACCAAGACATTAGCGCCAGGTTTAGGCGGATTTACCTCGCCAGATAACACGACCAGATCTGTCAAAACAGTCAACCCCCCCATCCCTACACACACACACACACACACACACACACATCCTCAGTCCCAACGCCACTGCCAGACAGCACACCAACAAGACACCAAGGTTATTATAGTTTGCATTTTTATTTATATTATATAGTTTAAGGATTTTTATTTGAAATTCAGTTTAGTTTCTGTTAGTTTTCAGATAATTTTTACTGGGTTTATTTGAAGTTTTATAAAAACATTTAAATATAATTTGTATATTATTTAGTTTCAGTGTTAGGGACAGAAAGTAGCCTATGTGTTGGAGGCATTTATGTGTTAGTATAGTTTTTTGGGATTTCACTTATTGTCAATATGGGGCATTAATGCATAAGGTGATGGGTCAGTTCATAGGTTAGGTTTAAAGGTAGACTCAGTGAGATGGCGTAGACGCACCAAGTAAGCAGTAGTAGTGGGTCAATTTCTGCAACAACCTGGAGGGCTGAAGCTTGAGGCTAAACCTATTCTGCTGTTTTGGTCCTGTAGCTACCAGGTTGTAGTAGATACTCTGTGTGACTGTGTGATAGTCTGGCATCGCACTCATCTCAATGTGCGTGTTTCTCTGCTCAGACGTTGCTGATGCCTACCAGATCTTACTACAGCTGGATAGTTTTTTTTACGTGTCGGTTAACCACATCATGGTCTAGTTCACCTGCTCAGGTGTTGGTTGCTCAGGTGTTGCCAATGGTTGCATCGACTGTGCAGTCGGGCCCAGACTGCTATACCTTATGATGTGGTGATCTGAAACGTAAAATACCTATCCAGGCGTTGTAACATCTGGCATGCGTCAGTAGAAACATCTGAGCAGAGGAACATGACCGACATGTTATAGCAGTCTGGTGCCCGAATGCACAGTCCACGACGTGACACACAACCATTAGTTGATGCATGTCTGAGCAGGGGAACACAACCAATATCTGCGGTGCTGCTCGTGGCAACGTCATCTCACGCCTTTAAATGAGTCAATCTCTATGTGACCGCCAGATTCAGAAGCTTCAAAACCCCATTAGAAAAAAGCTTGAAAAACCCCATTCGATTTTTACCCAAAATTGAGAAAAACTAAAACTGTACATAATTCATGATTGTTTTTATTTTATTTAGTTCGTTTTGGAGTCAGTATAGTTTTAGTTTTTCAAATGGGTTTGTTATTTTTATTTCAGTTTACTAAATAGATTTTTCATGATTAGTTTTTGTTTTATTTTCTGTTCCATTTTACTATAATATGACAGGAACTTTCCTCTCTCTCTCCTTGCCTCTTTTCTCCTTCCCTCGCTTTTCTCCTCCTCCGTTACTTCCCGCAAACTCTAGATTAGGGAGCCAACTAATCCTATATATTGTAAAAATTGGGTTTTCTTACTAGGCCTTCTCACCAAATGACCCATTTCCCCCCTCTTCATTTTGTCTGGTCATTGGTCAGTGATGCTTCTTACATGCACACCAACTGATGAACAAGTGCAGTGGCCTAAGATGGTTACATCATAAGTAGTGAGATAGTGAAGATGTGTGTAGTCTAAACTGTGTGTGGAGGAGTGGCCATGTGTTTACGTGAGGGACTGATTAGAACGCCTGAGTATCTTCTAACAGCCACACACACACACACACAAATTGAGTCGAAGTCTCTCTCTCTCTCTTGGTCTCTGTCACAATACGTGTGTGCTCATCAACACATCATTTTAGCGTGTTTTTCTGCTGTATGGTTGCGTGTTGTTTTGCCCTTTTCCTGCTCTGCCGTTAATACCTGGGGGAGGGGTGTGTTGTGTATAATATGTAACAGTCTGGTATTGACAGTTGAATTGGTAGCCTGTATTACTGTGTGTAAACTGTCATCTGGCTCCAAACCTTGGGTCTGGGTCCTGTGTAAGGCTCTTAGAGGGATAATCTGGGCTCTGCCAGGGGTCTTACATCGGCCGCCCAGACCAGGGGTGTCGGGAGGATCAGGACGAGGTGCGAAAAGGACAGGGTAGCACACACATTGACCCCCGCCCCTTTATTATTGGTTAATCTGCCCATAGTGGCAGCCCTCATTTCACACTGGATTCCACCCCTGTGTGTGTGTGTGTGTGTGTGTGTGTGTGTGTGTGTGTGTGTGTGTGTGTGTGTGTGTGTGTGTGTGTGTGTGTGTGTGTGTGTGTGTGTGTGTGTGTGTGTGCAAGCGCACTCTGTGGGGCCGTGCCTAATTGGACAAATTTACACAGCGGGGACGGAGGCACAAGCATGGCGGGAGATTGATATATGGACGCTGGAGACAGAGCGTGCAGAGTACACACACTAAATACTCTTGCACACCATAAGTGTTTGTACACACACCACATACATTCACAAATGCATACTATAACTATATAAACACATACACACTCCACCCCACTAATCTAGCCCTACCCAGAGAGAAAGCGTTGGCAGTATAACGGTTATTATATGCTTAGTGTTGTGCTCATACCCAATATCTGAGATTAGCTACGTAATCACCTCCAAACTTTGAGCCCATTTGCTGAGTTTTTTTTTCTGTCTATAGTTGGCATCGCCATTTCCATTGGAACATTATCCTGAAAGTGATGAAGAGAGTTGGTTGCGGTGTGTGTGTGTGTGTGTGTGCGTGCGTGTGTGCGCGAGTGTGTGTGTAAGTAAGCCTGATGGAATTGAGCTGCTAGACCCAGAGCTTTAATCAGGGTTTTTGGCAAGGGTTGAGTTTGTGATGTGTGCAGAGCCTTAAGAGCAGGTTTGAACCCACACTGTTTCATCAAGCCCTCGCGATTCGATCATATTTGGACCAAAAGCCACCACACTCACAACCAGCTGGTTTCCAGCCCTAGACCCTAGAGTTAGGACTGTAAACACACAGTACACATACAGTTATACATGCAGACACAAACACACACACAACATATACTATATACACCAGATATATACACACACACAAAAAGACCACATAATGGGCCATTTCAGCACCCAGACCACAGCTAATACAGTAAATGACAGGGGAAGGCTGTGAGAGGGGGTGTGTGTGTGTGTGTGTGTGTGTGTGTGTGTGTGTGTGTGTGTGTGTGTGTGTGTGTGTGTGTGTGTGTGTGTGTGTGTGTGTGTGTGTGTGTGTGTGTGTGTGTGTGTGTGTGTGTGTGTGTGTGTGACTGTGACTGTTGTTGTTTTCCCCACACAGCTCTGGCTCTGTCCCCGGCCAAACACTCTTTGATGTGTGTGTGACAGGGGGAGGCATCCCACAGACTCTCAGGGCCAGAACCTCTCCCTCCCTCTCTCTCTCTCTTTCCATCCCTTCCTTCTCTCCCTCTCTCCAATCGTTGCTCTCTTGGTCTATCTCTCCTTGTGGCTGCGGGGGATGACAAGGCACACTGCTGTTTCGCTGTAGGACCCTGCAGCTGCCTAAAACACACACTCGCACACTAACACACACATATGGGTCTGGTTATCTAGTCCTCTGGCCTTCTCTGTTTCTCTCTCTGTTTCTCTCTCTCGCTCTCTCTCTGTTTCTCTCTCTCTCTCTCTCTCTCTGTTTCTCTCAGTCTATGTTTCTCTCTCCTGCTCTCTCTCTGGAAGGATATGACATCACTCCTCCAGTGACCTGCCTTCTCTGTAAAGCAGGAGGATGTCTAATACAGAGATTTTAGATTTAAGCCCTGAAAGATGTTTAGACTAGTGTGTGTCTGTGTGTGTGTGTGTCCTTGGGAACAAAATATACTCTAGTCTATTTAATTTATTTCTATCCCTGACATCCTCAACCATTGAGACCCAGTAGCACCCTTAGTCAAAGCTACAGACACACACACACACACACACACACAGAAAGGACACGCCACTGCTACGTTCTCCATGAGGAGAAGTGAACAGCATACATCTGGATTGAATCTTTCCTCCATATCTTTGCCAAGAAGTTTCTATTTAATAAGTATTACTTAACAGAACTGTCAGAGCCATAGGCTAGTCTTCTAGGTAGATGGAAGAGGTTGTGTGGTTTCAGGAGAGGCACAGTTCACTGGCGCTCTCAATGGAGGCCATCTCCTGTGCTTGGCTCCACACACACACAAAGCACACAGTGCAACGTTTTCTTTCATTTCATCTTGGCTGTGACTTCATGAAATGTCAAATCAGCACAGCCGATCTAGATCGTTTTCTGCTCCGTCTCTCTCATACACGTGAACAAACAGGCTGTGTTGTTGTATGTGTTGTTGCTGTGTACACATGCACGATGTGTGTGGCTGTGCGTGTGTGTAGTCTCCATTGTTGTTCAAGACTGTCGCCCAAACAAAATGGATGACGTATCCTCGTTGCACCGGACTTAATGTCCAACCCCATATGGAACCAGTTTATCCACAATGACTTCTCTCCATTTCGGGCTCTTTGAAGATGTTGCTACTCCCCAAAACAATATTCCCTTTGTTTATATGTTTTTATGTTTCTTTTTTATATCTGTCTGAAAACTTGAAATAAGCCAGCAAGCTAAGAATTACTTGCAGAAAGTTAATGCAGAAATATAATATGGCGTGTTTCTCAACCTGCTGTGTTTATAGAGAGTGTGTGTGATGTTGATGCCAGGGATAAATCACAACAGGTGACTGATGCTTTTGGCCCATTACAGATTTTTTAAATAAGAACTAGGCCTATGTGTTTTGTCATTTAACAGCAGGTTTCATAATATAAAATGACCATTGTGTGTCTGTGTGAGATTTAGGGAATTTATATAAGTAAAAGTGGTGTGTGTGTCTGTGTGTGTGTGTTGGCATGGGCCAGTGTAGATCGATGATCTGTAAAGTGGATTTGTTATTGGCCTATTTGCTTTGGCAGGTCATGAAAGAGAACCACTGATTACACTCCCAGATGTCACACACACATCACTGCTCTTCTCTTTAAAGTGTGTGTGTGTGTCCGGTCTGTGTGTAAGGGGGTTGGGGGTAGGTATCTACTGTCCCTTAGCCCTTTGTACTTTAGCAGCCCCCTAGTCCCTCTCCAGACACAAACACACGTGCACACACACACACACATAGGCATGCGTGCATCACCCATTGCAGATTCATCCTGTGTGCCTAACCCACTTAGCTCTAAAAATACCTTGACCGTGACATCGTCCCAGCTTACAAGTCAACCATTAAATCCTAAAATTAAGCCATTATCAAAACTGACTTCAGATCAGTATATATTGGCAACTGGTGGTCAATGTCTATGACTGCGTCCCAAAAGGCACCCAACTACCTCTATAATAGGATTTTCCTGGTGAAACAAAAGGAGACAAGTTGTTGATAAAGTATGCCTCCAGGAAAACTATATTTTGTGTGGTATGCAATCAGGTATATCTATATTCATAGACTTGTCAAAGGCATTTGATACTGTGGACCATACTGTCTTGGTGCAGAGATTGAAGTGTGTTGGGATTACTGGTCATGCTCTGGAGTGGTTTGAACTGCCTGTCAAATAGAACCCAGTGTGTGGTTGGAAGTCAGACTCCATAGGGTTGTGCTCTGGTGTTCCTCAAGGATCAATTTTAGGTCCCCTGTTTATTATCTAGATCAACACCATTGGGAGACAACAATGTTCTCTATTCAAGTGGCAGCAGTTTGACGTTGGCTTTTGAAAAAGCTCAAACAGCTTTTGACATCATTCAACAGAATCTGTACAACTTGAAGCTTGTTCTAAATTCCTCTAAAACAAAATGCAAGGTCTTTTCCAACACTAAACACTCTGAAAACCATGTAATTACTACCTTGGAAGGACATTCTATAGAGCAAGTCAAAACTTACAAATGTTTGGGTGGATGAGAAGTTGAGCTTCACCACCCATGTAGAGAACCTGTCAGGAAACTCAATCTGCGTATTGGGTTTTATTACCGGCACAAAAAACGTGTTGTTCCTTTGCCGCCAGAAAATAGTCGATTCGTTGTACATTTCTCTCTGTATTAGACTATGGTGATACTATTTCTGTACAAGCCTCAAGCTCTACCCTGAAGACACTTTACTCTGTGTATCATGCAGCCCTTCGTTTTGTCACCAAACAGAGATGTCTAACTCCCCATCGTGATCTCTACCGTGCAGACGGGTGGACATCACTAGCAACACGCAGGCTCAAACACTGGTACAATACATTCTTATTTAGAAGGCCATTTTTGGAAAACTGCCATTTTATCTATCCTTTCTTCTAGCTCGAAAAGAAAACACGGACAAGTGCAGAACTCGATCTTGTTTTATGTTAAGTGTCCTGAAAATTTGAACCGAGCATGGAAAAAAGGTCCTTTCATTACTCAGCCCCCTGGTGTTGGAATTCCCTCCAAGCCAACCTACAACTAGGACCTGGTGTCCCTGGAAGAGTTGAAAGGACAAATAGATGAACAGGTTGTTGAGATGTAGTTTACAAAAAACTAAAAAAGGTTTAATACAAGTTGCAACAGGGAGACAACCTCCAGCATAGAAGCATAGAAAATGTGTAACTGGCCTTCTCTAAGCGGGCCCTTTTATTATAATCTCACAGAACCAATGTTCTGGTAACATCCGCCGATAGGTTTGTAGGAAGTCAAATCAGCTGCTACCGAATCACACAGGGTCAAAAAATACAATAACAATCAGTGTCTTAAGTCCTTGTTCCTCCAGTTTGGCATCAATCACTTTCAAAAGATATGAGAACAATCCATAACGTTCAGTATCAAATCTAGTGACCATCAAATCTAGCGACCATCAGATCTAGTGACCATCGGTATAGAGGGAAAATGATATAGATATAGAGGGAAAATATTGTGTTAATTACTCTTAACTAAATATTAACTTCATTAATCTTAAAAGTCAACATTACACCCTCTATATTGCACTACTTTTGACCAGAGGCCCTTGCCTCATGTTATTAGTACTGTATCAAGGCATGTCTGTCAATATGTCATATGTCAATATGTATCTAGACTATTCATCAGGAAATGAGGGGGTGATCTCCATTATGGAAGACTGGAGAGAGACGGGCAGGGCTGGACGTGTATGTGTAACAAGACAGGGCTACTGAGACCTGTGTGTGTGTGTGTGTGTGCGTGCGTCCCCTAATAAATGTGCAGATCCTGACACTTTTACTGCAGGTATGTGGGGTGAGGATTTACAGAGCTTGTTTGGAGGCCAGTCAGGGGCTGGACCCAGGGCTGAGAGAGATACAGTGACTCATGGTTGTGTACCCATTCAATTGTTGGGAGCATATTTAGAGTATGGGACTCTAGTCACACATACACACTGTCACACGTACACACTGTCACACGTACACAATGTCACACGTACACAATGTCACACGTACACACTGTCACACGTACACACTGTCACACGTACACACTGTCACACGTACACACTGTCACACGTACACAGACGTATGTTGAGAAATATACAGCCTATACTGTCCACTCCTTGTGTTGCTAATGCCATCCCAAAAACCTCTCTGCCAATACCAGCAAATTGTCCGTTTTCCTTTCCCCACTCTGATCACTCCCAAAGAGTCCTAGCAAAATAATTGCTTGAGAAATTACCCTTTGGTAAAGAAGCTATTTTTGTTTCTTTTTTACAATTTCAATTGAAAACAATTACAGTAAGGCACTTAATTGTTACCCTGAAATTATTTGATATTGAGATAAAAATGGCTGCATTGGACGTTTAACTATGTAGGAAAACACTTTTTTTACCCCATACTCCACAACTCAACAACAATATTATAGTAAGATCAGAATGCACCATTATGAAAGAACAATTGTGATAATAACCTCATGGGATGTGTGTGCTTCAATGTATGTGCTTTATTCATTTTACCATGAGTTTGGAGATGGCTATGCTGTAACTCCATGACATGATTGACATGAAGGCTCTAAAACCACCAAAGCTTAATCAGAATATTGATGTACAGTACTGTATGTTGAGAAATCTACAGCCAACAATACAGTCCACTACTAGTGACACTAATGCCATCCCAAGTGTAGGTGACTAGGGTCGGATTGTGTGAATACCCATGGATAGAAGGTTGGAGGGATGGATTGAGTGAGGGAAGGAGCATCCTCTCATCCTCCCTGGAGACGGGTCCAGCGACAGCCAGATAAGCGGTTTTCTGAAATATTACAGAATGAGACAAAGGTGAGAGAAAGTAACTAGTCCCACGTGTTTACATGGTTTAGGCCATAATCATATCAGCCTGAACTAAAGCTCTCTACATCACATCAGCCTGAACTTAAGCTCTCTACATCATATCAGCCTGAACTAAAGCTCTCTACATCACATCAGCCTGAACTAAAGCTCTCTACATCATATCAGCCTGAACTAAAGCTCTCTATATCATATCAGCCTGAACTAAAGCTCTCTATATCATATCGGCCTGAACTAAAGCTCTCTACATCATTTCAGCCTGAACTAAAGCTCTCTACATCACATCAGCCTGAACTAAAGCTCTCTATATCATATCAGCCTGAACTAAAGCTCTCTATATCATATCGGCCTGAACTAAAGCTCTCTACATCATTTCAGCCTGAACTAAAGCTCTCTACATCATATCAGCCTGAACTAAAGCTCTCTACATCACATCAGCCTGAACTAAAGCTCTCTACATTACATCAGCCTGAACTAAAGCTCTATAGAGGCTCTACACTCCACATCCGGATAAACAACCTAACACATTTCTAGTCCAATCAGATTACTTCCATTTAAGATGGGTTGTAGGTTGTACCTAAGACAGACAAACCACATTTGTCGATGACCAACTTGTGTCTATGATTGATAACCCAAGCTCAGATACACACACCTGGTCTTACATGGTCTTGTTATTTGTTGACTCAAGCAATGAGATTAGAGATACTTTAGATGTCGAAGACACATCATCCAATAGAGAGGATTCTCTCCAAAAGTGGATTTTACTTCCTGGAAGTTTGTCTCTCTGTGATTTTATAACAATTGAGGATGGTGTTGTTATAATGGGAAAGATAGAGAGATTATGGGGAGGGAGGGGGAGGGAAAGAGGGCGAGAGAAGAGAACACACATTTCTGTCCTGTCAAGAAAACAAATGGGCCTGAACATCAGTGTGTAACTCATGACCATCACCGCATCGTCATCACATTAGCCTCATTCAATTACACTGCAACTCGATGCTCCCTGAAATCAGTTAACTACTGCTAAACCATGAAGTGCTCTACCAAAGATAGGCCTTTGTTTTTCATAGACAGTCCATGTTTTACCTAGACCCACACTTTGTTTAGGTGTGGTTAGCCACTTATGGTAATGAGATGAAGGGACTTGTCTTCCCCAAGGTTTTGGGATTCTAGATGCTATATACATTATTTTAATTGGATAGAGCCAGAAAAGTCACTGTGTTAAGTGTTGTTAAGTCAGGAGGGGTTAAGTTAGAAGTGGCATGTGATTGAATGTGTCACAAATGGAACCCTATTCCCGATAGAGTGCACTACTTTTGACAAGAGTCCATAGGGCTCATTTGCGATGCATCCATTGTGTTTGCTGGGTTGCCAGATTCTGGGTATAGATATGAAGGCTGTTTGGGTCTCTGTGTTGCCATGTTGGGTTGTAGTGAAACCTGCTGTTTGACAGAGAGAGTATTAAGGCGTGATTCTCTGCCCTGAGGGCGACCCGTCGGCACCAGGCTGTAGAAGTACACACACACAGATCATCGCTGTCAGACCACGCCTGCCATTTGTCAGGAAACACATCCTGGAGAGGTTTTCTCTGTGTCAAACCCCTTGCTCCTCTCTAATCAAGACCAGGGCACCTCCTCACCCCATCATTACCACCACACGGCCCTAACACACACACCCCACCAGCACAGTCCCTGGAAAATGGTACGTGGTATGGTAAGATGGTGCCGACAGACACGCAGCTCTGCTTCTAGCTCCTAAGCAACTTTGCAGTATTTTGTTTTATTGTGTGTTATTTCTTACATAATTGTATTATCGTTTTTTGTGTTATTACACACAGCCGGAAATAACTTTTGTATATCAGAGCGGCGGTAACTCAACAGCATTACGACCAGGAATACGACTTTCCCGAATTGGATCCTTTGTACATACCCCCCAGGGAAATTGAACATATCCCAAAGGCTGCTCCAAGACGCTGCCAGCGGAGAAGAGGTATTTGGAATGGACTTCTAGTCCGAACCCTGCCCTGTGCAACTGGGTCCTAGACTTCCAGACGGGCCGCCCCCAGGTGGTGAAGGTAGGAAACGACACCTCCACTTCACTGATCCTCAACAAAAGGGCCCCACAAGGGTGCGTGCTCAGCCCACTTTGTACTCCCTGTTCACCCATGACTGCGCGGCCAAGCATGCCTCCAACTCAATCATCAAGTTTGCAGACGACACAATAGTAGTAGGCCTGATTACCAACAATGACGAGTCTACAGGGTGGAGGTGAGGGCCCTGGTGGAATGATGCCAGGAAAAGAACCTCTCCCTCAACGTAAACAAAACAATGGAGCTGATCGTGGACTTCAGGAAACAGCAGAGGGATTACGCCCCTATCCACATCGACGTGACCGCAGTGGAGAAGGTGGAAAGCTTCAAGTTCCTCGGTTTACACATCACTGATGATCTGAAATGGTCCACCCACACAGACAGTGTGGTGAAGAAGGCGCAACAGTGCCTCTTCAACCTCAGGAGGCTGAATAAATTAAGCTTGGCGCCTAAAACCCTCACAAACTTTTACAGATGCACAATTGAGAGCTTCCTGTCGGGCTGTATCCCCACCTGGTACGGTACCGCCTGCAACCGCAGAGCTCTGCAGAGGGTGGTGCGGTCTGCACAGAGCATCACCGGGGCATACTGCCTGCCCTCCAGGACACCTACAGCACCCAATGTCACAGGAAGGCCAATAAGATCCACAACCCGAGCCATGGCCTGTTCACCCCACTATCATCCAGAAGGCGAGGTCAGTACAAGTGCATCAAAGCTGGGACAGAGAGACTGAAAAAAATATCAAGGCCATCAGACTGTTAAATAGCCATCACTAGCCAGTACCACACAGCTACTAACCCTTGCGCCTTATCCTCTACTGCCCTATATACATAGACATGGAGTCAATGGCCACTTTAATAATGGAACACTTGTCACTTTAATCATGTTTACTTACTGCTTAATCATCTCATATGTATATACTGTATTATATTCTGCTGTATTCTAGTCAATGCCACTCTGACATTGCTTGTCCTAATATTTATATATTTCTTAATTCCATTCTTTTACCTTGAGATGTGTGTATTGTTGTAAATTGTTAAATACTACTGCTAGGAACACAAGCATTTCGCTACACCCGTAAAAACATCTGACTAAATATGTATATGTGACCGATTTGATTTGAAAAGGAGAAAACAGAGCGGTGTTGTCCGCCAGCAAGGCCACATTCATTTCCCTTTTAATGTCTTGCGTCTCTCTCCTGTGTTGTTAAGTAATCAAAGCACCAGCAGAACAGACCTTCAAACCAGAACCACAGTCCCCATAAGGCAGGTTGGCCTCCGGGTGGCCTCCAGGTTAGCCCGATTACTGCACCCAGCGGCGCCATTATTGATGAAGAATAACTGGACCCAGTCAATGTCTTGGAATCCAAAGAGAATGTTATTTACTAAAAACTGCTGTTTGTGTTGATAAGATGGCTGCCATTCATATCCAGGAATAAACAACCAATGTTGCCGTATGGTTTTGCTCTATAGACCAGAGGCCCAGCCTGCATCATACCAGGCATCTCGTACTTTGATCCTGATGTTCTTTATATTGGTGTGTGTGTGTGTCCTCTCGATAGCCAATCTGTCCCCTCGGGTGCCCTCATAACTGTGTGCACACCACTTAATCAGACAAGCCAGCAAAATCAGCACTGGAGAAGACACACAGTCACACACATTACATGGTGCGCTGTGTGTTTACATGATGCGTGTGCAAACACAGACACTTATGTGTGGTACCATTGCTCAGGGTCAAAGCACGTGAACATATGGCACTGGTGTGTTCAGGAACTATACGGTGCAGTCACGTGTACATTGACAGAGACACAATATGGGATTTTTCCAGGCCACAATCTGTGCAGCATTTGCAGTATCCCAGTATCAGCCATTTTGATGATGCAGGTTCCAGTTTCAGATTAGAAGGAAGGCAGGCTGAGTCACAGGTCTAATCACACACACACAGAGAGAACAGAGAGTTATTATCTGCTGGGCTATCTGTGCGGCCTTGTCACTCTCACCCTCCTGGTATGGGGGTTATGTTGTTGGGACAATGATCTCCCTTCTATCCTTTGATCTCACTGACTGAACCTTCCGCCACTTTCAGACCCTTTACTTTTCCTATTGAACGGTTCAAAGACAAACCATGCAGTCGCCCCACCGAGAGAGAGCATGTGGGTCAGATATGTATACACACTACAGTACAGAGAGGTGTGTGTTTGTCTCAAAGGCTTTGAAGTCTGTCTGACAGTGCCACACACAGTGCAGAGACAGTCTCAGACCTCCTCTGCTATTAAAGGTTTAAGGCTAATCGTGAGCTAGCCATCATTGCCTCTCTGACACTCCTTTAAACTAGCTTTAAACAGGGAGGTGCAAAGTGAAGCCTCTCTCTCTGTGTGTGCGCGCGGACACTTGCGCGCGTGTTTGCTTACGTGTGTGTGTGCTTACGTGTGCATGTGTGCTTACGTGTGTGTGTGCTTACGTGTGTGTGTTTGCTTACGTGCGTGTGTGTGCTTACGTGTGTGTGTGCTTGCGTGTGTGTGTGCTTACATGTGCGTGTGTGTGCTTGCGTGTGTGTGTGTGCTTACGTGTGTGTGCGTGTGTGCTTACGTGTGTGTGAGCTTATGTGTGTTTGTGTGTGAGCTTACGTGTGCGTGTGTGCGCTTACGTGTGCGTGTGTGCGCTTACGTGTGCGCTTACGTGTGCGTGTGTGCGCTTACGTGTGCGTACGTGTGCGTGTGTGCGCTTACGTGTGTGTGTGTGCTTACGTGTGCATGTGTGCTTACGTGTGCATGTTTGTGCTTGCGTGTGTGTGCTTACGTGTGCGCGCTTACGTGTGCATGTGTGTGCTTAAGTGTGTGCTTATGTGTGTGCGTGCGCTTACGTGTGTGTGTGTGCTTACGTGTGTGTGTTTGTGCTTACGTGTGTGTGTTTGTGCTTACGTGTGTGCGTGCGTTTACGTGTGTGTGTGCTTACCTGTGTGTGTGTGTGTGTGTGCTTACCTGTGTGTGTGTGTGTGTGTGTGTGTGCTAACGTGTGTTTGTGTGTGTGTGCTTACGTGTGTTTGTGTGTGTGTGCTAACGTGTGTGTGTGTGTGCTTACGTGTGTGTGTGTGTGCTTACGTGTGTTTGTGTGTGTGTGCTAACGTGTGTGTGTGTGTGTGTGTGCGGGTGTGAGTCTTTGGCCCCGGGCAAGCCCCAGTATTGACAGGATTACTAGTACTCAGCCACCCCAGGAGAGAGAGAGGGGGAGTAAATTATTTAAAAGCAGGGCCTAGTGTAATGAAAGACAGGGAATCTAGTGAAGAGCAAAAAGAGACCTCCTGGAAGCTAGCTACCTATCACAGGTGATAATCCTGGGAGTTACAGCTCGATTAACACTTAACAAGTCGCCCACCACTTAACTGCTCTGGCAAGCAGCTCTCCTCTCCTCTCTCACTGATTCTCCTCTCCATGGCCCTGCCCTGCCTGGCCACCATCACACACACTCTGTCAGACTTGGTTCACAGCTCAATAAATGTGTGTGTATCTGTGGGGGGTGGAGCAAGTGTGTGTCTGACTACCACTTTTGCTTTCTACTCATTATTCCTTGTTAATAAAACAAACATGTATGCTTTCATGTGATTGAATTAACCATTTTTTAAATACTTTTTGACAGAAACCGGCAAAGGTTTCAATATTGTCACAATGGTTATTTAGCAACCTCAATAGCCTCAACCTCAAGTCTGCTGTCTCACATCCCAGCTAGTCACCACACCAAGACAGCCCAACTGTTCCAGGTACAAGTTGTCCAGGTCCAACTCAGGGGGTTAGTCTGTATCTTTCCAAGTGTACACCTCAGTGTCCTTCCCTCCGGTCAAATCCTGATTTACGCAGTGGCATGTGTGTTTACCAGAAGGTGTTTGTTTTCCCAACACAAATGACCGCCGTCCCTGGGGCACAACCCTCCGTTTACAGCCCTAAGGACTCGTTAGCTCCGCCGCTCTAATGGCACCCCCCTGCAGTAAAGCCTAATTGAATTATCGCTATCAGCTAGCCAACCGTTAGCCTCTCGTCATTAGGCTGTTTAGCAGCCAGGTAGCCCAGAGATGATGGCATGTGGCCGGTAGTTATGCGTTGCGTGCAGTGTGTGTTTGTGTGTGAGTCCAGCTGTCCCATCCTGAGCGGTTGCCCTGTTGTAAAGGTGAACACACACACTGATTAAGTCTTTAAGGAAACTAGCGTTGGGAGAGATCAGTAGGGCCTGATCGTCAGTCGGTGTGGCGGTGAACTAACAGCTGGGAGAGAACTAATCCAGCCTGGGATTTAGTTTTGCCGTGATCATTTTTTTTTATATTCGCTTCACCCTCTCTCTCTCTCCTCTCTCTTTCTATTTTTCTATCTTTCTCTCCGTTCTCTCTCTCCTCTCCCCTCTTCTTCTCTCTCTCTCTACTCTCTCCTTGGTCTCTTCTGTCTGTCCTCTCTCGCTAAAATGATTGTGAACATCACGTCCTTATGTTTGTTGTCCCTGGAAGATTGTTGGTGATGAATAGAAAAAGGAGGGATTGAGATAGACACAAAGCAAAGCCCCACACTGCAGAAGAGGAGCCTATATCCTTCTGCTCCACACTCACTTTGCCCCTCTGTTCCTACTAACCGCTGAGGAGTGCCGGGGCTGTTTGAGTAGCTTCATAATGATGATGACAGGAGTGGAGGATAGAGAGATCACCCCTGATGGAGAGGGGGGGACTGGTGACCTTGACATCTACGTACAGTGCATTTGAAATGTATTCAGACCCATTGACTTTTTCCACATTTTGTTGCGTTACAGGCTTATTCTAAAATGTATTATATATATTTTTTTCGCATCAATCTACTCACAATATCCCATAATGACAGTGAAAACAGATTTTAGAAATGTTTGCAAATGTATTAAAAATAAAAAGCAGAAATACCTTATTTACATAAATATTCAGACCCTTTGCTATTAGACTCGAAATTGAGCTCAGGTGCATCCTGTTTCCATTGATCATCCTTGAGATGTTTCTACAACTTGATTGCAGTCCACCTGTGGTAAATTAAATTGATTGGACATGATTTGGAAAGGCACACACCTGTCTATATAAGGTCCCACAGTTGACAGTGCATGCCAGAGCTAAAACCAAGCCATGAGGTTGAAGGAATTGTCCGTAGAGCTCCGAGACAGGATTGTGTCCAGGCACAGATCTGGGGAAGGGTACCAAAAAATGTCTGCAGCATTGACGGTCCCCAAGAATACAGTGGCCACCATCATTCTTAAATGTATGAAGTTTGGAACCTTCCAGAAGGACAACAATCTCTGCAGCACTCCACCAATCAGGCCTTTGTGGTAGAGTCGCCAGACGGAAGCCACTCCTCAGTAAAAGGCACATGACAGCCCGCTTGGAATTTGCCAAAAGGGACATAAAGGACTCTGACCATGAGAAACAAGATTCTCTGGTCTGATGAAACCAAGATTGAACCAAGATTGGCCTGAATGCATCACGTCTGGAGGAAACCTGGCACCATCCCTACGGTGAATTATGGTGGTGGCAGCATCATGCTGTGGGAATGTTTTTGAGCAGCAGGGACTGGGAGACTAGTCAGGATCGAGGGAAAGATGAACAGAGCAAAGTACAGAGAGACCCTTGATAAAAACCTGCTCCAGAGCTCTCAGGACCTCAGACTGGGGAGAAGGTTCACCTTCCAACAGGACAACGACAAGTACACAGCCAAGACAACGCAGGAGTGGCTTCGGGACAAGTCTCTGAATACCAGAGCCTCGGCTTGAACCTGATCGAACATCTCTGGAGAGACCTGAAAGTAGCTATGCAGCGACGCTCCCCATCCAACTTGACAGAGCTTGAGAGGATCTGCAGAGAGGAATGGGAGAAACTCCCCAAATACAGGTGTGCCAAGCTTGTAGCGTCATACCCAAGAAGACTCAAGGCTGTCATCGCTGCCAAAGGTTCTTCAACAAAGTACTGAGTGAAGGGTCTGAATACTTATGTAAATATGATTTCCGTTTTTTAATTTTTAATAAATTAGTGTCATGCTGGTTTTAGTGTAGTAACTAATACGACATACTTTGGAGTAGTAGTTTCTGTGTTGTGGTTAGTGTTTTTGCTCTGTAGTGGTTGACGTGAACCCCAGGTGTGTGTGTGTGAGAAATTAGGTTGTACCATTAGGATCCTGCCATCATGTTAATTGAGACTGATGGGTTAATAGCTTTGTGAAGGAAGTCTCCATAGAGCGTCTGGAGTGCTGTGACAGTGAATTCAGGACACACTTACTCTCACGCTGACACAGACTAACACAAGCTCTCACACCTCAATTCCTCCCGTTACATACTCAGCCCATGTAAATACATGAACTAGCTTACTAAACGTCACACACGGTTCACATACCAGCATAGTGAGGTCTCAGAAAGATGGGCCACTTTTCACAGCAAGGCCGGGGGGTAGTTTTAAGGGTCGGAAATTAAATTCCACACTGTGGTAAAACATCAAGTCAACAGCTTGGTAACTATAATAACGTCATGTCACCTTCAAGAGCGCTAGTATGGCACACAGGGCTACTGTTCTCTGTCTCACCCACACACACACCAACACCCCGCACGCAGGCTCTTGGCCATGGCTTTGATAGTGGGCCTGCTGGCAAGGGGGGATCCTTTTGAGGAATCACCCACATACACATACACACACACAGCTTTTTTATGAAGTGGTGTAAAGTTATCAGCATCTCTTGTCTTGCCGGGACAGTGTGTGTCTAACAGCAGATAGCCAAGTGAAGATCTGGTGCCTCTTATCTGTGTGTAGAACCAGGCCAGGCAGTGCGGCCCGTGCGGGCTTTCACCCCAGCATTAAAGCCTGTCAGTGGGCCACAGTGTGGCTGAGGCTGGCCAGATCTCCATACACCAAGGGCCTAGATAGACACTGAACTCTGAGATCAAAGGGTCCACTGTCACTGCTCCTTCTGATAACACAGACCCAGTCTGGGCCAGGGGACTAGGTGTCAGTGTAGAGAGAGACCAACCAAATCACCACCAAACCACAACCACCAGACAAACAAACAATAGCAGCAAGTCTAGGGATGGTCTTTTATGATAAAGATCATTCCAGCATTTACTGGTGTTTTCTCTCTAGTTCCTTCTCTGTTTTGCCTTTTTCTTTCCTCTGCTCTGTTATGCCTCCTTTGCTATCAGTCATTGTGTTTCTCTACATCTCTCTCTCTTTCTCTGTCTTTCCGCTCTGTTTATCAGTCCAGTGGCTCTTCTTAACTTTCCAGGAAAAAAGGACCTCTCCTCTTCCCTTGTTTGATGTCATCCCTCCATCCAATCCACTCTCCCTTCTAGCTGTGTTTTCTACTGATACAGTGTATACCCTGTGGTTTCCTAAAAAGCACCAGGCTAGCCTAAAGAAACATACACATCTTGTGTGTGTGTTCATGCCTGTGTGTGTGCATTCCATATTTACTCTGGGGCTGTTAATACCACACTGAAGAGAGAGTGCCTCTGCACGTACACTGTGTTTTCCAACAAGACATCCACCTTGGACTAAACAAACAACAAGGCCTACTTTTCTATTTGCTGGAGTTAAAGGAATACTTTGGGATTTTGAAACCATTTGTATGTCTCCGTGTCCAGTAGTTTTACGAGACAATGTTAACTAGCGTTAATGCAATGGCTGGGCCGCATTCCTGAAATCCCGAAGTATCCCTTTAACTAGGGCCGTAGTCAGTGGTGTCTGCAGCCTTCGTCCCAGCTACTAAATCTCTTGACATAATTCACATCCTGAAGTACAGGGGGAGTGAGGGAATTGGCTAAATTGGGGGGACAGTAATTGTTTGAATCAGTTGTTTTAGTGTCTGGCTGGCTGGGACCCAGAGATAGATGGAGAAGACAGACACTGAGGCTGCCTGGTGACAGGGCTTTTCATTTCAGGGGTAGAGATTTGAGGAAAACAGCACACTAGGTGGTGGTTGAGGTCAGGACTCAACTTGACCGTCTGTGTGGTTATACAGATTTAGAGTGTGGTTGTTATGGTTGTGAATGTGGTTGTGTATTTGGAATGACCGTGTCGTGTATGGACTGATTGTGTTTGTGGTTGGACCGACTAAGTGTGCAGTAGCCAGCGTGCCATTATACTGACTATTAGAAGGTTCTTGCTTGTATTTTGACAGTGTGTATGGTTAAACTGATCAGTGTGCACTTTAACAGATCATAAGTCTAATTTATACTTTGAATACCTTAACTGACCATGTTTCGGGGTTCTACTGACTGCGTTTGTGGTTGTGTTATGCTGACCGTCTGTAAATGGTTGCGTTTGTTGTTCCAGGGACGTTTGACCGCAGTGTGACCCTGCTGGAGGTGTGTGGAAGCTGGCCAGAGAGCTTTGGCCTGCGTCACATGAGCTCTGTGGAGTCCACCGAGGAGGGGCTGAGAGAGAGGCTGGCAGACGCCATGTCAGAGTCACCATCCAGAGACATAGTGGGCTCGGCTACCGGTCAGTCACAAACATATACACACAAAAACACTAACCCGTACACAGACACGCACACACAAACACGCGCGCACACACAGACCCATAAATAATTTGTTATTGTTAATCATTTCATGGTTTCAAACTTTCCACCAATTTGCTGACCATTCATTCTCTCAAACTGTGAAATGTGATAGTGGTCAACTTCATGTTCTTAACTTTGTGAACTTTCATTTACTACTCTTTCAACCGCTACCCTTAATCATGCTTGTTTGGTTTTGCAGCAGCTAGTTTTCAAAAGTGTGCGGGTATATATTTGTGTATGGGTCTGCGTGTGAGTGTGTGTGTGTGTGTGTGTCAGTGTCAGCCATTCAGACAATCCAAATGTTTAACTCATTTAGGAAGCGGCAGCGCTCTTCCTCTCCTTAAGTGAACAAGAGATCCTTTGATTTTTATGGTGGGAGAGGAGGGGTTTCTCTTAGGGAGAGGAGGGATGGAGGGGTTTCTCTTAGGGAGAGGAGGGATGGAGGGGTTTCTCTTAGGGAGAGGAGGGATGGAGGGGTTTCTCTTAGGGAGAGGAGGGATGGAGGGGTTTCTCTTAGGGAGAGGAGGGATGGAGGGGTTTCTCTTAGGGAGAGGAGGGATGAAGGGTTTCTATTAGGGAGAGGAGACTGTCACTGGGAGCTAGGAGCGGCAAAGGGTCACAAGGCCCTAATGTGTTTAGCATCGACTACCCCCCCACCCCTCCTCTCATCCCCTTCTCTCTCACCCTTCTCGGTCTCGCTCTGCTCTGCACTCATCCCTCTCTCTCTCTTTCTATCATCCCTTTCTTTCTCTCGCTCTCGTTGCCCGTCTTTTACGACATAATCTTGTTTGGACCTATTCATTTACAGAGGCCCCTGCAGCAGCAATGGCAGTCACATGGAATGGACACTCTTTGGGACTCTCTCGCCTGCTCTCTCTGTCTATCTCTCTCTGTCTCTCTCTCTCTCTCTCTCTCTCTCTGTCCCTCTATAATTGCTCCTGTCTCTGTGACTCTGCTCGTCATTAGATTAGGGGCCGACTCCCGGACACTTGTAGTCTGCGCTTGTCCATCCATCGCTACGGCTACAGCCCCCTCTAATGCAACGCAAAATTCATTACTGATCACATTACATCCAATCTCCCCCCATTTTCCTCCGCCTTGGGTCCTCCTATAAACATGAACTTAACCCTTTCTTGAGAGAGGGAGACATAGAGGAATGGGCTAAATATTGTTTGGAGGGGTGAGGAGGGGGTCAACTGGAGCCGAGTCTGAGACATGCACATCCATTCTGTCTGACTGTGAATAAGTCCCAAACGACACCCTATTCCCTATGTAGTGCACTACTTTTGACCAGAGGCCTATGGGCCCTACTATATAGAATAGGGTGCCATTTGGCATGCAAGCTGTCTTTGTGTGACAGTGGCACCAAGCTTCAAGCAGGGAATAACTGGGACGTAATGGAGGCAAATCTAAGATGTACCTCTGGTTGATGGCTAACTGTAATGTAGAGAAAGTGTATGTGTGTGTTCGGTTCATAGAGAGAGGCCTTTGATGGGCAGGGCCAGATGGTGTAGAGCTTAGAGAGTGTCTCCACGTGCAGGGCCCAGTTTCCCCTATCCTTAGACATACTGTAAGCCCCATTGGCATAGACTTGAAGGATTCACTCATACACAGATTCTCTCTCTGTCCGGCTTTCGCACTCGCACGCACACACACACACACACACACACACACACACACACACACACACACACACAGAGTGATGCGGTATTGGAATGCTGGATGATGGAACAAATCACCCTCTTTGACATTTCCCCCTCAACACACAACCCCACACACACACACACAGGCTCACGCTCAGAACAAAGCCTGCAGTCACACAGATTTTAGTTTTCAGGCACAGCCAGAGTCCTACTGTCGTCACAGCCAGGGGCAGGTGACACAGATAGAGAGATGGATATAAGGAGGGGTGGGACAGGAAGCCCCTGCACTGACTCCTAAACATACTCTTCCAGGAATTAGATTTGCCCTAGTAACATAATGTTGCTGATGTGATTTTGCTTAACGGTGCGAACCCAACATGAATTCCATTGAAGCCGTGAAGAGGACCCCTGTTTTAGCTCAGTTTAGTATATTCCCACCCTAGTCTACTCTCAGCCCAACCCCAGTATAACATAACCCAGTCCAGTCTTTGTCCTTAGCCAGTGTCAGGCCAGTGTTTATGGCCACGTTCAGGATCCAGCCCTGACCTATGTTAATAGAGCCATTGTAAGGGAACTGGTGTCTGCTACGTATCTGACATGCAACTACCTCTGTCAACCTGTCAGCCAGTCGTCACATGGTAACGCTAATATTTACGGTATATCCTCATCAGCATCCAAAAATAATGGATTCAAACTGTGCATGTGTGAGCGCACGAACATGTTTATGTGTGCGTGCGTATACACTGAGTGTACAAAACATTAGGAACACCTGCTCTGTCCATGAACATCATACAGCTGGCAGGGTTTACACTGTATCAGCAGGACTGAACAGCAGCCTCTGGTAAGACAAGGGGTGGCGGTTTATGTATATTTGTAAACAACAGCTGGTGCACAATATCTAAGGAAGTCTCAAGGTTTTGCTCACCTGAGGTAGAGTATCTCATGACAAGCTGTAGACCACACTATCTACCTAGAGAGTTTTCATCTGTATTTTTCTTAACTGTCTACACGCCACCACAGACCGATGCTGGCACTAAGGCCGCACTCAATGAGCTGTATACCACCATAAGCAAACAGGAAAACGCTCATCCAGAGGTGGCGCTCCTAGTGGCCGGGGACTTTAATGCAGGGAAACTTAAATCTGTCTTACCAAATTTCTATCAGCATGTTAAATGTGCAACCAGAAGGAAAATAAACTCTAGACCACCTTTACTCCACACACAGAGACGCGTACAAAGCTCTCCCTCACCATCCATTTGGCAAATCTGACCATAATTCTATCCTCCTGATCCCTGCTTACAAGCTCAAATGAAAGCAGAAAGCACCAGTGTATCGGTCAATAAAAAAGTGGTCAGATATTTTAATTTTATTTAACTAGGCAAGCCAGTTAAGAACAAATTCTTATTTACAATGACAGCCTACCAGGGAACAGTGGGTTAACTGCCTTGTTCAGAGGTAGAACAACAGATTTTTATCTTGTCAGCTCGGGGATTCGATCCAGCAACCTTTCGGTTACTGGCCCAACGCTCTAACAGCTAGCAGATGCTAAGCTACAGGACTGTTTTGCTAGCACAGACTGGAATATGTTCCGGGATTCTTCCGATGGCATTGAGGAGTATACCACATCAGTCACTGGCTTCATCAATAAGTGCATCAATGACGTTGTCCCCACAGTGACCGTACGTACATACCCCAACCAGAAGCGATGGATTACAGGCAATATCCTCACTGAGCTAAATGGTAGAGCTGGTGCTTTCAAGGAGCGGGACTCTAGCCCGAAGCTTATATGAAATCCCGCTATGCCCTCCGACGAACCATCAAAAACAGGACTAAGATCGAATCGTACTACACCGGCTATGACGCTCGTCGGATGTGGCAGGGCTTGAAAACTATTACAGACTACAAAGGGAAGCACAGCCGAGAGCTGCCCAGTGACACAAGCCTACCAGATGAGCTAAATTACTTCTATGCTCGCTTCGAGGCAAGTAACACTGAAACATGCATGAGAGCATCAGCTGTTCCGGATGACTGTGTGATCACGCTCTCCGCAGCCGATGTGAGTAAGACCTTTAAACAGGTCAACATTCACAAGGCCGCAGGGCCAGACGGATTACCAGGATGTATGCACCGAGCATGCGCTGACCAACTGGCAAGTGTCTTCACTGACATTTTCAACCTCTCCCTGTCTGAGTCTGTAATACCAACATGTTTCAAGCAGACCACCATAGTCCCTGTGCCCAAGAACACTAAGGTAACCTGCCTAAATGACTACCGACCCATAGCACTCACGCCTGTAGCCATGAAGTGCTTTGAAAGGCTGGTCATGGCTCACATCAACACTATTATCCTAGAAACTCGAGACCCACTCCAATTTGCATACCTCCCTAACAGATCCACAGATGATGCAATCTCTATTGCACTCCACACTGCCCTTTCCCACCTGGACTAAAGGAACACCTATGTGAGAATGCTATTCCTTGACTATAGCTCAGCATTCAACACCATAGTGCCCTCAAAGCTCATCACTAAGCTAAGGACCCTGGGACTAAACACCTCCCTCTGCAACTGGATCCTGGACTTCCTGACGGGCCGCCCCCAGGTGGTAAGGGTAGGTAACAACACACCCACCACGCTGATCCTCAAGACGGGGGCCTCTCAGGGTTGCGTGCTCAGTCCCCTCCTGTACTCCCTGTTCACTCATGACTGTACGGCCAGGCACGACTCCATCAAGTTTGTCGATGACACAACAGTGGTAGGCCTGATCACCGACAATGACGAGACAGCCTATAGGGAGGAGGTCAGATACCTGGCCGTGTGGTGCCAGGACAACAACTTCTCCCTCAACGTGATCAAGACAAAGGAGATGATTGTGGACTACAGAAGAAGGAGGACCGAGCACGCCCCCCATTCTTATTCACGGGGCTGTAGTGAAGCAGGTTGAGAGCTTCAAGTTCCTTGGTGTCCACATCACCAACAAATTAACATGGTCCATGGACACCAAGACAGCCGTGAAGAGGGCACAACAAAACCTATTCCCCCTCAGGAAACTGAAAAGATTTGGCATTGGTCCTAAGATCCTCAAAAGGTTCTACAGCTTCACCATCGAGAGCACCCTGACTGGTTGCATCACTGCCTGGTATGGCAACTGCTCGGCCTCCGACCACAAGGCACTACAGAGGGTAATGCGTACAGCCCAGTACATCACTGGGGCCAAGCTTCCTGCCATCCAGGACCTCTATACCAGGCAGTGTCAGAGGAAGGCCCTAAAAATTATCAAAGACTCCAGCCACCCTAGTCATAGACAGTTCTATCTGCTACCGGAAGCGCCAAGTCTAGGACCAAGAGGCTTCTACCCCCAAGCCATAAGACTCCTGAACATCTAAACAAATGGCTACCCAGACTATTTGTATTGCACCCCCTTTTACACTGCTGCTACTCTCTGTTATTATCTATGCATAGTCACTTTAATAACTGTACCAACATGTACATATTACCTCAACTAACCGGTGCCCCCACACATTGACTCTGTACCGGTACCACCTGTATATAGCCTCGCTATTCTTATTTTACTGCTGCTCTTTAATTATTTGTTACTTTTATTTCCTGTTCTTTTTTTTTCCTTTTTAACTGCATTGTAAGTTAGCATTTCACTGTAAGGTCTACACCTGTTGTATTCGGCGCATGTGACAAATAAGATTTTATTCGATTTTGACATAGACTGACCAGGTAAATCCAGGTGAAAGCTATGATCCCTTAATAATGTCACTTGTTGCCTCCCGAGTGGCGCAGCGATCGAAGGCACTTCATCGCAGTGCTAGAGGCATCACTACAGACCCGGGTTCAATCGCGACCAGGAGACCCATGAGGCGGCGCACAATTGGCCCAGCGTCGTCCGGGGTAGGGGAGGGTTTGGCCGGCCAGGATGTTCTTTTCACATTGTGCTCTAGCGACACCTGTGGCGGGCCGGGCGCATGCATTAACTTCTGTCACCAGTTGTACAGTGTTTCCTCCAACACATTGGTGTGGCTGGCTTCCGGGTTAAGCAAGCTGTGTGTCAAGAAGCAGTGAGGCTTGGCAGTGCTGTGTTTCGGAGGACACACGGCTCTCGACCTTCACCTCTCCCAAGTCCGTACGGGAGTTGCAGCGATGGGACAAGACTGTGACTACCAATTGGATATCACGATATTGTGGAGAAAAAGGGGTAAAAAATAAATAAAACAACAATAAAAATGATTAATAATGTCACTTGTTAAATCAACTTCAATCAGTGTAGATGAAGGGGAGGAGACAGGTTGAAGAAGGGTTTTAAGCCTTGAGACATGGATTCAGAGGGTGAATGGGCAAGACAAAAAAATGTATGTGCCTTTGAACGGGGTATGGTATTAGGTGCCAGGCGCATCGGTTTGAACGTGTCAGGAACTGCAACGTTGCTGGGTTTTTTACACTCAACAGTTTCCCGTGTGTATCAAGAATGGTCTACCACCTTAAGGACATCTAGCCAACTTGACACATCTGTGGGAAGCATTGGAGTCAACATGGGCCAGCATCCTTGTGGAACGCTTTCAACACCATGTAGAGTCCATGCGCCGATTAATTGAGGCTGTTCTGAGGGCAGAAAGGGGTGAAACTCAATATTAAGACAGTGTTCCTAATGTTTTGTACACTCAGTGTGCTTGTGCACTGTGTTCATAAAAGTGTGTGACCCTCCAAACCCAGGAATTATGTCACTCGCCACCAGGCCCTGTGTATAGCAGGAACTTGTTATTTTCTAATTATTTATCAAATTGTCGGATGGCGGTCCACATAGGTTTATGATTTACTTAATTAGGCCTACTTCCATGTACTATTGGAGTGTGGATTTGACCGGTTGGTTCCACCGGCTTGCGTGTAGGTTTTGGAGGAGCTCCACCTCTTGTCCGATGTTATCGTGGTACAGAAAACATTGCCTCTGCCACCACATGGAGCACTGTGTTTTTATATATATGTACAGTACTGTGTGTGGGTGGGTGGGTGGGAGTGGTTTGGAAGAATGCAAGCAGTTGATGTAATCTGTTGGTGTGGAGTGAGGATTTCCTCCCTGCCAAAGAGAGTGGTATGTTCCAGTGTGTTTGGGGACCTGTCAGGAGACCAATGAAAGTACAGACTATGAGAGCTAGGTCTATTGGTCCCACTTATGGAGAAACAGAGCTGTTAGAAGGTCAGAGGGCCTTTCCATCTATACAGATTCTTGCCACACACACACACCTCTTACTTAATGGTCTGCTTTTCAATCTGATCTTACAGTAATACTCTTTACTGCCTGAATGTCTAGAAAGAGCACTCATTGCATGTGAACGTGAATCCCCCTCTTGGGGCCAGTATATGTGAATCATTTCATGGAGTTCGTTTCATAATGTCTGATGAATTGGGCATATTAAGGCGTGTGGAGGCTACTCTAGACTCCAACCCTCTTGTCAGCTCTGTGAAAACCTCTATTGTTCCCTACTGTAGGTTTGGTAATGATGCTCCTATCTCCTGTTTGACTTGGACAGCCATTCGCAGAAACTACCAGGTCAATTATGTGACTGACTGGGTTCCTTTCTACCAAGGCTTGTTTTAACACACAGATATCCATCGCAAGACCAACAAAACACACCACGGCGGTCCACCACACACACACACACACACACACACACACACACACACACACACACACACACACAGTAGACCACCGCATTATCACGGTGGGGTAGAAGGTCCCACTTACCCAATCAATCATTACTCCCTCCTGGTACCAGTTTACATACATACACACCCAGGACCCTGTGCTAACCTGCCTCATTTAGAGAAAAAGGGAAACCCAGGGCCCTGTTCTAACCTGCTTCACTAGAGAAAAAGAGAAGCCCAGGGCCCTGTTCTAACCTGCTTCACTAAATAAAATGAGACACCCAGAGTCCTGTTATAACCTGCTTCACTAGAGAAAAAGAGAAACCCAGGATCCTGGTCTAACCTGCTTCACTAGAGAAAAAGAGACAAACAGGATCCTGTTATAACCTGCTTCACTAGAGAAAAAGAGACACACAGGATCTTGTTCTAACCTGCTTCACTCGAGACAGAACCCCAGGGCCCTGTTCTAACCTGCTCCAATTGAGACAGAGAAAACCAGGGCCCTGTTCTAACCTGCTTCAATAAAGAAAGAGAAACCCAGGGCCCAGTTCTAACCTGCTTCAATAGAGAAAGAGAAAACCCAGGGGTGTGTTCTAACATGCTTCACTAGAGACAGAGAAAGACACTGAGTGCACTCTGTACCACTGAAATACATTCAGCTGAGCTGCTAAAAGAAAACAGAAAAAATAAGGGAACCCTGGGAAAGAAAAGGGAAAGTGACATGAGCTGAGGCTGAAGAGTATGGTGCAGAGGAAAAAGAAGGGAGTGTGAAAGAAGAGCAATGTCATTATTTCTGCCCCTCAGCAGTCCTCCATTCACTGGCGGGTCGGTCCCTCTCTCTCTCTCTTCCTCTCTTTCTCTTCATCTCTCTCTTTATCTCTCTTTATCTCTTCCTCTTTCTCTATCTCTCTGCAGCCAGCTGAGAGCGTGAGAGTAATCCGCTGCGACAGTGTGAGACGATGAAGAATAATTCCTGTATTCAGAGCCGCCACCACTTACTCCCCCTCTTCCTTTTCTCTCCTCTCCTCCCTCTCTTTTGCACTCCTCCACTGATACGTTGGGCCTGAATCTCATTGTATCATTTACCCTGACTTCACCTCTCTCCGCCACTCTGCCCTGCTAGCCTAGAGGGGACGGGACGGGGACGGGGTGTTAGGTTTTAATATCATGTGAGGACCAGAAATACTCACAAGGGTAGTAAAACAAGGAACATTTTCTGGTCCACACAAGGAAAAAGCCTAGGGGTTAGGGTTGCAGTTAGGGTTAGGAGTTAGGTTCATGGTTAGGGTTAGGTTAAGCGTTAGGTTTAGGGAAAATAGGATTTTGAATGGGATCAATTGTTAGGTCCCCACAAGGATAGTAAAACAAACATGCGTGTGTGCGTGTGAGAGGGCAGAGTGTCTAAGCCTTCAGCAAATGGGCTTTTTGTGGAGTTTTTTTTAGATTGCACTTAACAGCTTGCTCAGGGGAGAGACGCCGTGAGAGTTCAGGAAGAAAGAGGGCGAGAGAGGGAATGAGAAATAGGGTGATGTAGAGGTAGAGAGAGATTGAGATGTGGAGAGTGGGAAGCACATCTTACAAATGTGTATGTGAGGTTCTAGGTCTGTTTTGGGTTGTCTAGACAAGACAGCGGTGAAACACTTTTAAACTGGGAAGCATTTTAAAGGAGTGGAATTTAGGAAAAAGACTCTGTATCCGAGGTGTCTCCGAGTTGTGCTCCACTTTAGTCTGTTGTATGATTACTACCTATATCTTTTTACTCTGACTCCAATATTTAAACCTATGTCTCTCACATCCATCTGGAACCATACAGCCTTTCTCCTAGCACGAGTAGATGAATAATAAATGCACTAATGTAGTATATACCTCCTGTATATTTACTTAAGCACTCATTTATGCTGAAACTCACACACACACACACACCTATATGTGCATATGTGTGTGTGTGTGTGTGTATATATATATATATATGTATATATATATACAGTGGGGCAAAAAAGTATTTAGTCAGCCACCAATTGTGCAAGTTGTCCAACTTAAAAAGATGAGAGAGGCCTGTAATTTTCATCATAGGTACACTTCAACTATGACAGACGAAATGAGAAAAAGAAATCCAGAAAATCACATTGTAGGATTTTTAATTTATTTATTTGCAAATTGTGGAGGAAAATAAGTATTTGGTCAATAACAAAAGTTTATCTCAATACTTTGTTATATACCCTTTGTTGGCAATGACAGAGGTCAAACGTTTTCTGTAAGTCTTCACAAGGTTTTCACACACTGTTGCTGGTATTTTGGCCCATTCCTCCATGCAGATCTCCTCTAGAGCAGTGATGTTTTGGGGCTGTCGCTGGGCAACACGGACTTTCAACTCCCTCCAAAGATTTTCTATGGGGTTGAGATCTGGAGACTGGCTAGGCCACTCCAGGACCTTGAAATGCTTCTTCTCCTTCGTTGCCCGGGCGGTGTGTTTGGGATCATTGTCATGCTGAAAGACCCAGCCACGTTTCATCTTCAATGCTCTTGCTGATGGAAGGAGGTTTTCACTCAAAATCTCACGATACATGGCCCCATTCATTCTTTCCTTTACACGGATCAGTCGTCCTGGTCCCTTTGTAGAAAAACAGCCCCAAAGCATGATGTTTCCACCCCCATGCTTCACAGTAGGTATGGTGTTCTTTGGATGCAACTCAGCATTCTTTGTCCTCCAAACACGAGTTTTTACCAAAAAGTTCTATTTTGGTTTCATCTGACCATATGACATTCTCCCAATCCTCATCTGGATCATCCAAATGCTCTCTAGCAAACTTCAGACGGGCCTGAACATGTACTGGCTTAAGCAGGGGGACACGTCTGGCACTGCAGGATTTGAGTCCCTGGCGGCGTAGTTTGTTACTGATGGTAGGCTTTGTTACTTTGGTCCCAGCTCTCTGCAGGTCATTCACTAGGTCCCCCCGTGTGGTTCTGGGATTTTTGCTCACCGTTCTTGTGATCATTTTGACCCCACGGGTGAGATCTTGCGTGGAGCCACAGATCGAGGAAGATTATCAGTGGTCTTGTATGTCTTCCATTTCCTAATAATTGCTCCCACAGTTGATTTCTTCAAACCAAGCTGCTTACCTATTGCAGATTCAGTCTTCCCAACCTGGTGCAGGTCTACAATTTTGTTTCTGGTGTCCTTTGACAGCTCTTTGGTCTTGGCCATAGTGGAGTTTGGAGTGTGACTGTTTGAGGTTGTGGACAGGTGTCTTTTATACTGATAACAAGTTCAAACAGGTGCCATTAATACAGGTAACGAGTGGAGGACAGAGGAGCCTCTTAAAGAAGACGTTACAGGTCTGTGAGAGCCAGAAATCTTGCTTGTTTGTATGTGACCAAATACTTATTTTCCACCATAATTTGCAAATAAATTCATTAAAAATCCTACAATATGATTTTCTGGATTTTTTTTCCTCATTTTGTCTGTCATAGTTGAAGTGTACCTATGATGAACATTACAGGCCTCTCTCATCTTTTTAAGTGAGAGAACTTGCACAATTGGTGGCTGACGAAATACTTTTTTGCCCCACTGTATATATATATATATGTATATACAGTTGAAGTCGGAAGTTTACGTACACCTCAGCCAAATACATTTAAACTCAGTTTTTCACAATTCTTGACATTTAATCCTATTAAAAATGCCCTGTCTTAGGTCATTTGGGATCACCACTTTATTTTAAGATTGTGAAATGTCATAATAATAGTAGAGAGAATTATTTATTTCAGATTTTATTTCTTTCCTCGTGAATTTTCTTTCCTCATAATGCCATCTATTTTGTGAAGTGCACCAGTCCCTCCTGCAGCAAAGCACCCCCACAGCACGATGCTGCCACCCCGTGCTTCACTGTTGGGATGGTGTTCTTCGGCTTGCAAGCATCCCCCTTTTTCCTCCAAACATAACGATGGTCATTATGGCCAAACAGTTCTATTTTTGTTTCATCAGATCAGAGGACATTTCTCCAAAAAGTACGATCTTTGTCCCCATGTGCAGTTGCAAACCGTAGTCTGGCTTTTTTATGGCGGTTTTGGAGCAGTGGCTTCTTCCTTGCTGAGCGGCGATTCAGGTTATGTCGATATAGGACTCATTTTACTGTGGATATAGATACTTTTGTACCTGTTTCCTCCAGCATCTTCACAAGGTCCTTTGCTGTTGTTCTGGGATTGATTTGCACTTTTCGCACCAAAGTACGTTCATCTCTAGGAAACAGAATGCTTCTCCTTCCTGAGCGATATGACGGCTGTGTGGTCCCATGGTGTTTATACTTGCATACTTATGTTTGTACAGATGAATGTGGTACCTTCAGGCATTTGGAAATTGCTCCCAAGGATGAACCAGACTTGTTGAGGTCTACAAGGCCTTGAAATACATCCACAGATACACCTCCAATTGACTCAAATTATGTCAATTAGCCAATCAGAAGCTTCTAAAGCATGACATCATTTTCTGGAATTTTCCAAGCTGTTTAAAGTCACAGTCAACTCAGTGTATGTAATCTTCTGACCCACTGGAATTGTGATACAGTGAATTATAAGTGAAATGATCTGTATGTGAACAATTCTTGGAAAAATTACTTATGTCATGCACAAAGTAGATGTCCTAACTGACTTGCCAAAACTATAGTTTGTTAACAAGAAATTTGTGGAGTGGTTGAAAAACTAGTCTTAATGACTCCAACCAAAGTGTATGTAAACTTCCGACTTCAACTGTATATACACACACAGTACCAGTCAAAAGTTTGGAAACCTACTCATTCAAGGGTTTTTCTTTTTTTTGCTATTTTCTACATTGTAGAATAATAGTGAAGACATAAGCACTATGAAATAACACATATGGAATCATGTAGTGACCAAAAAAGTGTTAAACAAATGAAAATATTTTTTATAATTGAGATTCTTCAAAGTAGCCACCCTTTGCCTTGATGACAGCTTTGCACACTCTTGGCATTCTTTCAACCAGCTTCATGAGGTAGTCACCTGGAATGCATTTCAATTAACAGGTGTGCCTTGTTAAAAGTTAATTTGTGGAATTTCTTTCCTTCTCAATGCGTTTGAGCCATTCAGTTGTGTTGTGACGAGGTAGGGGTGGTATACAGAAGATAGCCCTATTTGGTAAAAGACCAAGTCCATATTATGGCAAGAACAGCTCAAATAAGCAAAGAGAAACGACAGTCCATCATTACTTTGAAACATGAAGGTCAGTCAATCCGCCACAGGATAGGAAGACCCAAAGTTACCTCTGCTGCAGAGGATAAGTTCATTAGAGTTATCAGCCTCAGAAATTGCAGCCCAAATAAATGCTTCACTGAGTTCAAGTAACAGACAGATCTCAACATCAACTGTTAAGAGGAGACTGTGTGAATCAGGCCTTTGTGGTCGAATTGCTGCAAAGAAACCACTACTAAAGGACACCAATAATAAGAAGAGACTTGCTTGGGCCAAGAAACACGAGCAATGGACATTAGACCGGCGGAAATCTGTACTTTTGGTCTAATGAGTCCAGATTTTTGGTTCCAACCGCCGTTTCTTTGTGAGACGCAAAGTAGGTGAACTGATGATCTCTGCATGTTTGGTTCCCACCGTGAAGCATGGAGGATGAGGTGTGATGGTGCTTTGCTGGTGACACTGTCAGTGATTTATTTAGAATTCAAGACACATTTAATCAGTATGGCTACCACAGCATTCGGAAGTGATATCCCATCTGGTTTGCGCTTAGTGGGACTCATTTGTTTTTCAACAGGACAATGACCCAACACACCTCCAGGCTGTCTAAGGGCTATTTGACCAAGAAGGAGAGTGATGGAGTCTGCATCAGATGACCTGGCCTCCACAATCACTCGACCTCAACCCAATTGAGATGGTTTGGGAAGCTGGTGAAGCTGGTTGAGAGAATGTCAAGAGTGTGCAAAACTGTCATCAAGGCAAAGGGTGGCTACTTTGAAGAATCTAAAATGTAAAATAGATTTTGATTTGTTTAACACTTTTTGGTTGCTACATGATTCCGTATGTGTTCTTTCATCTTTCATGTATATGTATGTATATGTATGTCTATGTATGTATATATATATATATATATATTTGTATGTATGTATATGGAAAAATGTATATATGTATATGTGTGTATATATATATATGTATATACGTGTGTGTGTATATATATATATATATATATATACATACATATGTGTGTATATATATGTAAATATACGTGTGTATATATACGTATATGTGTATATATATATGTATATATACGTGTATGTATGTAAATATACGTATATATATACACGTGTGTGTGTATATGTATATATGTATGTATATATAAGTGTATATATATATATATATATATGTATATATGTGTTTGTATATATGTGTATAAACATGTATATATGTTTATATGTGTATTTGTTTATATGTGTATATATGTATTTATGTGTATATATACATATATATGTGCAGAGTTGAAGTCGGAAGTTTACATACACTTCAGTTGGATTCACGTAAACTTCCGACTTCAACTGTATATGTATATAAATATATGTGCGTATAGAGGCTCTCAAACACACACATACAGTGTCTTCAGAAAGTATTCAGACCCATTGACTTTTTCCACATTTTGTTACGTTACAGCCTTATTCTAAAATGGATTAAATAAATAAATATCCCAAGCAGTCTACACACAATACTTCATAATAACAAGCGAAAACAGTTATTTTGCAAATGTATTAAGAATAGAAAACAGATACCTTATTTACATAGATATTCAGACCCTTTGCTATGATACTTGAAATTGATCTCCGGTGCATCCTGTTTCAATTGATCATCCATGAGATGTTTAAACAACTTGATTTTTGTCCACCTGTGGTAAATTCAATTTGGAAAGGCACACACCTGTCTATATAAGGTCCCACAGTTGAAAGTGCATGTCAGGGCAAAAACCAAGCCATGAGGTTGAAGGAACTGTCCGTAGAGCTCCGAGACAGGATTGTGTCCAGGCACAGATCTGGGGAAGGGTACCAAAAAATGTCTGCAGCATTCACGGTCCCCAAGAACACAGTGGCCTCCATCATTCTTAAATGAGCAATCGGGGGAGAAGGGCTTTGTTCAGGGAGGTGACCAAGAACCACTCCTCAGTAAAAGGCACATGACAGCCCTCTTGGAGTTTGCCAAAAGGCACCTAAAGACTCCACGACCATGAGAAACAGGATTCTCTGGTCTGATGAAACCAAGATTGAACTCTTTGGCCTGAATGCAAGCGTCACTTCTGGAAGAAACCTGGCACCATGCCTACGGTGAAGCATGGTGGTGGCAGCATCATGCTGTGGGGAGGTTTTTCAGCAGCAGAGACTGGGAGAATAGTCGGGATCGAGGGAAAGATGAACGGAGCAAAGTACAGAGAGATCCTTGATGAAAACCTGCTCCAGAGCGCTCAGGACCTCAGACTGTTGCAATTGTTTACCTTCCAACAGGACAATGACCCTAATGACACAGCCAAGACAACGCAGGAGTGGCTTCGGGACCAGTCTCTGAATGTCCTTGAGCGGCCCAGCGAGAGCCCGGACTTCGAACATCTCTGGAGAGACCTAAAAATAGCTGTGCAGCAACGCTCGCATCCAACCTGACAGAGCTTGAGAGGATCTGCAGAGAAGAATGGGAGAAACTCCCCAATACAGGTGTATTAAGCTTGTAGCGTCATACCCAAGAAGACTCGATGCTGTAATCTCTGCCAAAGGTGCTTCAACAAAGTACTGAGTATAGGGTCTGAATACTTATTTAAATGTGATATTTCAGTTATTAATTTTTTATAAATTAGAAATAATTTCTAAAAAACTGTTTTTGCTTTGTGATTATGGGGTATTGTGTGTAGATTGATGAGGAAAAAACAATTTTATACATTTTAGTATAAGTCTGTAACGTAACAATGTGGAAAAAGTCTAGGCACTGTATATGCATGTAATGGTGTGTCTGTGTATCAATAAAAGATGTGGTATGAATTAGTGATAGGGTACATAATGGACAGGTTGCGTTAAGGAGTGGAGCTGCTGAAACAGTGTTCCAGGGGTGTAAGAGCTGGCCCAGTCAGGGCTGTCTTCACATATCAGATCTGTACCCAGCAAGCGCACACAGGCTTTCTAGGAAAGAAGAGGAGAGGAGAAAGTAAGGAGTGGTGAGAAGAGATAGAAGAGGTAGAATAATAATAATTATAAATGCCATTTAGAGGACGCCATCATCCAAAGCAACGTAGTTATGTGTAAATACATTTTACAGTGCCTTCAGGAAGTATTCATACCCCTTAACTTATTCCACATTTTGTTGTTACAGCCTGAATTCAAAATGGATTAAATAAATATTTGTTCTCACCCATCTACACACAAGACCCTATAATGACAAAGTGAAAACATGTTTTTAGAAATTTTTGCAAATTAATACAGATCTCTCACACCCCTGAGTCAATACTTTGTAGATGTACCGTTGGTAGCGATTACAGTGGTGAGTCTTTCTGGGTAAGTCTCTAAGAGCTTTGCACACCTGGATTGTGCAAGCTCTGTCAAATTGGTTGTTGATCATTGCTAGACAAACATCTTCAGGCCTTGCCATAGATTTTCAAGAATATTAAATCAAAACTGTAACTGGGCCACTCAGGAACATTCAGTCTTCTTGGTAAGCAACTCCAGTGTAGATTTGGCCTTGTGTTTTAGGTTATTGTCCTGCTGAAAGGTGAATTCATCTCTCAGTGTCTGATGGAAGGCAGACTGAACCAGGTTTTCCTCTAGGATTTTGCCTGTACTTAGCTCCATTCCGTTTATATTTTATCGTGAAAAACTCCAGTCCTTAATGATTACGAGCATATCCATAACATGATGTAGCCACCACTATGCTTGAAAATATGGAGAGTGGTACTCAGTAATGTGTATTGGATTTGCCCCAAATAATACAACATGTTGTATTCAGGTCAAAAAGGGAATTGCTTTGACACATTTCTTGCAGTATTACTTTAGTGCCTGGTTGCAAACAGGATGCATGTTTTGGAATATTTGTGCAGGCTTCCTTCTTTTCACTCTGTAGCTACTCCACAATACTAATCTAATTGACAATGTTGTTGATCCATCCTCAGTTTTTTCTTATCACAGCCATTAAACTCTGTAACTGTTTTAAAGTCACCTTTGGCCTCATGGTGAAATCCCTGAACAGTTTCCTTCCACTCCGGCAACTGAGTTAGGAAGCACCCCTGTATCTTTGTCGTGACTGGGTGTACTGATACACCATCCCAAGTGTAATTAATAACGTCACCCTGCTTTTTTACCCATCTACCAATAGGTGCCCTTCTTTGCTAGGCATTGGAAAACCTCCCTGATCTTTGTATTTGAAATTCACCGCTCGACTGAGGGACATTACATGTGTGGGGTAAAGAGATCAGGTAGTCATTCAAAAATCATGTTAAACACTATTATTTAAACTTATTATGTGACTTGTTAAGCATCTTTTAACTCCTGAACTAATTTAGGCTTGCCAGAACAAAGGGGTTGAATATTTATTGACTCAAGACATTTTAGCTTTTCATGTTTAATTAACTTGCATACATTTTGAAAAACATAATTCCACTTTGACATTATGGGGTATTGTGTGTAGGCCAGTGACAAAAAAATCTTAATTTAATCTCTTTTAAATTCAGTCTGTAACAAAACAAAATTTGGAAAAAGTCAAGGGTTGTGAATACTTTCTGAAGACGACCTCGTTGGAGACCAAATGCGGCCCCCCGGGAAAAATGAAAATCAGTGACACCCCTGAATTAGACCAACATAGCGCTGTTCTTAACATGTCCCATGGATACAGCTACCCACTAATAAAATGCCATTATATCAAATGTCATGGCCCTGCTTGACTGTCTAAAATCAAAGCCAAACCAGAATCACTCTAAATGGCTACATTCAGACAACCAGCTATGATGGAGCCCCCTTCGCTTCAGTGTCATTTTCATACACAGGCTCTAATGTTGTTGTTTTTCCCCTCTTCTCTAAATGGACTCGTTCAGGGTATAGCTAGTGATATTAGGATAAACCTTCCATATACCATGTTCCACTTCTGTTTAAATCACTGCCGTATTATTACCTATAAGCTGATTCGGAAACAATGGTACAAGATGCTGTTTCTCCCTCCTCACGGCCTTTTAGACCCAGTTTACGTCCCAAATGGCACCCTATTCCCTATATAGTGCACTACTTTTGACCAGGGCCCATGGTGCTCTAGTCAAAAGTAGTGCACTATATAGGGAATAGGGTACCATTTGAGACGCAGACCCCATCAGTCAAGACTAAATCATGGAATACGGAGAATTCGGTCAGCTAATTAAATAATGAGTTGATTAGTAGAAATGGACTGTAATGTTAAGTGGTATGATCCATTGAACCCTGGTAAATAGTTAGAGAGGGAGTGCCTTTAGGCTTAAGCAGCTTGTTTCATCAATTATACCTGCTACGGTAAGAGCCTGCTTAACCAATTGGAGGCCCATCTCCAGCTTCTGTCTGCTTCCCAAATAGAACCCTATGCCCTACATAGTGCGCTACTTTTGACCAGTGCCCTATGGGAATAGGGTGTCATTAAGGGAGCAGGCTCTGAATGGTTTTAGTTACTTTACAGGCTCTGTATATAATAGTTGATATGGCCAGCAGACAACCTTGTTGTGTCTTCCTAGTCTTTAGCCTGCTGCTGGTTGCACACTCTGGGAGGAGTGGAAAGGGAAAGAAGAAGTGAGGGGTGGCAGTGTGTCCCAGACCAGAGAGCATGTGTGGCTGTGGCCTGTAGTCGTGTCCCCTGAAGCGAAAGGACAGCAGGGGACTATGAGGGGGGTACAGACCTGTGGTGTTACGTATCAGACGTGCCATGGAATGTTCCATAGGAGTATGTTGGATGGATCTCATTCATGTCTTTGTCTTCTATCAAGTCAGACTTGTGTATGTCAACTAGGGTTGCACAACTTCCAGAAATCCTGGTGGGAGATTTCCAGGAGTCCGGAGGGATTAAGCAGAAATCTGGAACCCTGCAGACAGGATTTATGGAAAACCAGGGAATTTATTGAAAGTTCCCGGAATTGTGCAACCCTAATGTCAACACATCCTGGCACCCACCCACTCACACTCAGCACTGCAGCAGCAGCACCTCAGCTCCAGTAGAAAGGTAGTGGTCCTATGAGTGAGTGGAGTGACATGACGTGATGTGGTCTGACTGTATTGAAAGTCCCCTTCACAGCTGAATAGTACCATGCATACATACACACACTACCACCAGTCTGTTCAGCTGAGCCTAGCCCTCTGTCTCAACACATACAGCATATACAGCTCTCTCTCCATCTTTCTCCCTCTTTCTCTTTCTCTCTCTCTCTCTCACTGTTGCCCTATATATATAGGCCTGATCATTGACAACGATGAGACAGCCTATAGGGAGGAGGTCAGAGAACTGGTGCCAGGACAACAACCTCTCCCTCAATGTGAACAAGACAAAGGAAGCTGGTCGTGGAATACAGGAAAAGGCGGGCCGAACAGGCCCCCATTAACATCGATGGGGCTGTAGTGGAGCAGGTTGAGAGTTTCAAGTTCCTTGGTGTCCACATCACCAACGACCTATCATGGTCCAAGCACACCAAGACAGTTGTGAAGAGGGCACGACAAAACATATTCCCCCTCAGGAGACTGAAAAGATTTGGCATGGGTCCCCAGATCCTCAAAAGGTTCTACAGCTGCACCATCGAGAGCATCCTGACCGGTTGCATCATCGCCTGGTATAGCAACTGCTCGACATCTGACCATAAGGCGCTACAGAGGGTAGTGCGTACGGCCCAGTACATCACTGGGGTCAAGCTTCCTGCCATGCAGGACCTCTATACTAGGCGGTGTCAGAGGAAGGCCCAACAAATTGTCAGAGACTCCAGTCACCCAAGTTATAGACTGTTTTCTCTGCTACCGGAGTCTAGGACCAAACGGCTCCTAACAGCTTCTAACCCCAAGCCATAAGACTGCTGAACAATTCATAAAATCACCACCGGACTATTTACATTGACCCCCCTTTTGTACACTGCTGCTACTCACTGTTTATTATCTATGCATAGTCACTTCACCCCCACCTACATGTACAAATTACCTTAACTAACCTGTACCCCCGCACACTGACTCAGTACCGGTGCCCCCTGTATAGAGCCTCGTTATTGTTATTCTTATTGTGTTACTTTTTATTATTACTTTTTATATTAGTCTACATGGTAAATATTTTCTTCTTCTTGAACTGCACTGTTAGTTAAGGGCTTGTAAGTAAGCATTTCACGGTAAAGTCTACACTTGTTGTATTCGGCCCATGTGACAAATAATGTTTGATTTTATATGCGGTTGTTTTCTTAGTGAAGTGTTTACTGGTGTATGACTGTCCGTCGCTTTCCCTTACTTAGGTAGGTTACGAAGGGGCACTTAAGTTGTTTTGGGGTTAAGTTGTGGTAATAATATCCTGTTTTGGGATTTAGTTCAGAGATCAAGGTCCAGAGGTATGTATATGTGTTTGGTTCTGTCCCAAATGGCACCCCCTTCCCTATATAGTACACTAATTTTGACCAGATGAGGTAGATAGACTACCTCCCAAATTGCACCATATGTTTGTGAGTGTTAGTATACTTAGAGAGGATGGTGTGGTGGATTTTCAACAGCTAGCCGGATCATCTGTGTGAGCAACTAATGACGATGTCTCCTCTAAATGTGGCTTAACTATAAACATAGACTGACAACAGCTGCGCACTCGGCACACATACTTTCTCTCTCAGACCAACCCAGCGAGGGGGTAATGAAGAGGGACACTCAGTGTGTAGTGTATAGGGTTTCACAGCACCCTGATCTATAGCAGGGCTATACAACCAGTACAAGCTCTTTACCAGGGTGAGAGAGATGAGTGGAAGGAATGGGGAGAAGAGAGTGAGAGTTATTGTATTTCCATGCAGCAGTCCTGGTGTAATGAGGTCTGATTGGAGATGAAGCAGTCGACCGTTTATCTGCCGACCGGTGTGTGTCTGGGGGGTAATCTGACTTGATGGCGCTAACCAGAGCCAGCTGGGGCCAACGGTGAGATTAAAGTTAAAACACAAAAACAATCAGTGGGGATAAGTATAGTATCGGTGTGTGTTACTGCCTCACTCCCAGACTCTGAGAGATAGAGGAAGAAGAGAGAAAGGAAAGCGAGAGAGAGATGAAAAAGTGGTATCTCCTCTACTCTCCTCTCCGGTCTTCTCCTCCTCTCTCCTCTCCGGTCTTCTCCTCCTCTCTCCTCTCCGGTCTTCTCCTCCTCTCTCCTCTCCGGTCTTCTCCTCCTCTCTCCGGTCATCTTCTCCTCTCTCCTCTCCGGTCTTCTCCTCCTCTCCGGTCTTCTCGTCCTCTCTCCTCTCCGGTCTTCTCCTCCACTCCGGTCATCTCCTCCACTCCGGTTATCTCCTCCACTCTCCTCTCTGGTCATCTCCTCCTCACCGGTCATCTCCTCCACTCCGGTCATCTCCTCCACTCTCCACTCCGGTCATCTCCTCCACTCTCCTCTCCGGTCATCTCCTCCTCTCCGGTCATCTCCTCCACTCTCCTCTCCGGTCCTCTCCTCCACTCACCTCTCCGGTCATCTCCTCCACTCCGGTGATCTCCACTCCGGTCATCTCCTCCACTCCGGTCATCTCTTCCACTCTCCTCTCCGGTCATCTCCTCCTCTCTGGTCATCTCCTCCTCTTCGGTCATCTCCTCCTCTTCCATCATCTCCCCACTCCAGTCATCACCTCCACTATCCTCTCCGGTCATCTCCTCCACTCTCCTCTCCGGTCATCTCCTCCACTCTCCTCTCTGGTCATCTCCTCCACTCTCCTCTCTGGTCATCTCCTCCACTCTCCTCTCTGGTCATCTCCTCCACTCTCTTCTCTGGTCATCTCCTCCACTCTCCTCTCAGGTCATCTCCTCCACTCTCTTCTCCGGTCATCTCCTCCACTCTCTTCTCCGGTCATCTCCTCCACTCTCCTCTCCGGTCATCTCCTCCACTCTCCTCTCCGGTCATCTCCTCCACTCTCCTCTCCGGTCATCTCCTCAGCTCCGGTCATCTCCTCCACTCTCCTCTCTCGTCATCTCCTCCTCTCCGGTCATCTCCTCCTTTCCGGTCATCTCCTCCACTCCGGTCATCTCCACTCCGGTCATCTCCTCCACTCTCCACTCCGGTCATCTCCTCCACTCTCCGCTCCGGTCATCTCCTCCACTCTCCGCTCCGGTCATCTCTTCCACTCTCCTCTCCAGTCATCACCTCCTCTCCGGTCATCTCCTCCACTCTCCTGTCCGGTCATCTCCTCTTCTATCCTCTCCAGTCATCTCCTCTCCTCTCCGGTCATCTCCTCCACTCTCCTCTCCAGTCATCTCCTCTCCTCTCCGGTCATCTCCTCCACCCTCCTTTCCGGTCATTTCCTCCACACTACTCTCCGGTCATCTCCTCCACTCTCCACTCCGGTCATCTCCTCCACTCTCCACTCCGGTCATCTCTTCCACTCTCCTCTCCAGTCATCACCTCCTCTCCGGTCATCTCCTCCACTCTCCTGTCCGGTCATCTCCTCTTCTATCCTCTCCGGTCATCTCCTCTCCTCTCCGGTCATCTCCTCCACTCTCCTTTCCGGTCATTTCCTCCACTCTACTCTCCGGTCATCTCCTCCACTCTCCACTCCGGTCATCTCTTCCACTCTCCTCTCCAGTCATCACCTCCTCTCCGGTCATCTCCTCCACTCTCCTGTCCGGTCATCTCCTCTTCTATCCTCTCCGGTCATCTCCTCTCCTCTCCGGTCATCTCCTCCACTCTTCTTTCCGGTCATTTCCTCCACTCTACTCTCCGGTCATCTCCTCCACTTCGGTCATCTCCGCCTCTCCGGTCATCTCCTCCGGTCATCTCCTCCACTCTCCACTCCGGTCATCGCCTCTCCGGTCATCTCCTCTTCTCTCCTCTCCCCCGGTCATCTCCTCCTCTCTCCTCTCCTCCGGTCATCTCCACTCATCTCCTCTGGTCATCTCCACTCATCTCCTCTGGTCATCTCCTCCTCTCCGGTCATCTCTCCTCTCTTCTCCTCGCTCATCTCTTCGCCTCGCTCCTTTCCTGTTCTCTCCTGTTCTCTCCTCTCCTGTTCTCTCCTCTCCTCACTCTCCTTTCCTCTCCTCTCCTCGCTCTCCTTTCCTCTCCTCGCTCTCCTGTCCTCTCCTCGCTCTCCTGTTCTCTCCATTCCTCTCCTCGCTCTCCTGTCCTCTCCTTTCCTCTCCTCGCTCTCCTTTTCTGTCCCCGCTCTCCTTTCCTCTCCTCGCTTTCCTCTACTTTCCTCTCCTTGCTCTCCTTTTCTCTCCTTTCCTCTCCTCGTTCTCCTTGCTCTCCTCTCCTTTCCTCTCCTCTCCTGTCCTCTCCTTTCCTATCCTCACTCTCCTTTCCTCTCCTCGCTTTCCTGTCCTCTCCTGTCCTCTCCTCGCTCTCCTGTCCTCTCCTGTCCTCTCCTCGCTCTCCTGTCCTCTCCTGTCCTCTCCTCGCTCTCCTGTCCTCTCCTCGCTCTCCTGTCCTCTCTTCGCTCTCCTTTCCTCTCTTCGCTCTCCTGTCCTCTCCTCGCTCTCCTTTCCTCTCCTTTCCTCTCCCACTCTCCTGTCCTCTCCTTTCCTCTCCCACTCTCCTGTCCTCTCCTTTCCTCTCCTCACTGTCCTGTCCTCTCCTGTCCCTTCTTGCTCTCCTTTCCTTTCCTCTCTCTCCTTTCCTCTCCTCGCTCTCCTTTCCTCTCCTCGCTCTCCTGTCCTCTCCTTTCCTCTCCTCGCTTTCCTCTCCTGTCCTCTCCTTTCCTCTCCTTGCTCTCCTGTTCTGTCCTTTCCTTGCTCTCCTGTCCTCTCCTCTCCTTGCTCTCCTTTCCTCTCCTCGTTCTCCTTTCCTCTCCTTTACTCTCCTCGCTCTCCTGTCCTCTTAGTTTCCTCTCCTTTCCTCTCCTGTCCTCTCCTTTCCTCTCCTTTCCTCTCCTCGCTCTCCTGTCCTCTTCCTCTCCTCCTCTCTCCTCTCCTCGCTCTCCTCTCCTTTCCTCTCCTCGCTCTCCTGTCCTCTCCTCTCCTCTCCTCGCTCTCCTGTCCTCTTCCTCTCCTCTCCTCGCTCTCCTCTCCTTTCCTCTCCTCGCTCTCCTGTCCTCTCCTCTCCTGTTCTCTCCTCTTTTCTCCTTGCTTTCCTGTCCTCTTCCTCTCCTTGGCTCAGACCCACTGATTAAGAGCCGCTTTGTTTTCCCTTTGATCCCTCTCGCCACTCCTCTCAACTTAATGTAGCCCCCTCACCACATCCTACATACACACATTAACACACACACACAGACACACACACTGCAAACACACACACAGCACAAACATGCTCTCGTGAGGAGGCTTACATGTTTGTACGTTGATTCATTGTGTGAGTGCATTTATGTCTCAGTTCTTTATTTGTGTGTGTGCGTGTGCGCGCTCAAGGCAGGCTGAAGTGAGAAGAGTTTAAGAGGATTAGGCCATTGACAGGCTGCTGGACCATTTCTGGACGTTATTTCCACAGTCCACTTGGTAATGAGGTATTTACTGAGCCCAGTGGAACTGTTATTGCATTTTGCCACAAAGCTTAACTCCATCCTCGCTGGATCGAGCCATGAGGCCAAATATAGCTTTTTCATTTTGTCATATTCAGACCGAAACGGACTGGCCGTAGGACAGTTCGGCAAATGCCAGATGTGCTAGTCCATCTTTAGCACTGTCTAAATTGGGATTTTTGCACAAAAGTATTGTTATCTGGCAAAAAACAATACGGGGAAAAATGGGCAGGTGTGTTTGAAATGCCTGGGACGATTTCTGGTCCCAGTCCATCCTTAGTATTTGTTATGTCTTTTAGTAGAAAGTGTCTCAAGTTTTACATGAATTGTTGTTATTACATCTAACTCCACAGTAACTACATTACTAACTGTGGAGTAATGTAATGTGAAGGAAAATGTACATATAGTAACCAATCTGAAACAGAATGTGGTTGATTTTGTTTCTTTACATTCAGTCATTGTCATGTAGGTACTATGTGCAGATACCGTGTACAGCTGAGTGAATCCATCCTGGTTAACAGACTAGCTGTAGTGTTAACCGAGGGTTGATTAATTGATTTGTGAGTGTCAGGTGTTGAGATGTTATCACGGGCAAGATCTGATCCAGATATCAATTTATTGAGTGAAAAACCTACTTAGGCCTAATTATGAGTTAGAACAAGAATGGTTTAGGGGTTAGGATATATGGTTAGGAGAGAGGGGTCAGGATTGGGGCTAGTGGTTAGGAGAGAGGGTCTAGGGGTTAGGAGTGAGGGTCTAGGGGTTAGGAGTGAGGGGCTAGGGGTTAGGAGTTAGGGGCTAGGGAAAGATAGGTCAGGGGTTAAAAGGTTAGGAAATGGGATAGAAGAGAGCCCAGAGGAGGAGCAGGAGAGGAAGCGAGAGGGAGGTGAGTTGTATAGTCTGTCAGAGAGACAACAGCACATCTACATGATTACAGCTGACAAAGTGATATCCTTAGATATCATATCATTACTGATTCATCCATACTGTCTGCCCGTGTGTGTGCGCGCGCGCGTGTGAGGGAGTGCGCGAGAGCAAAACCCAATGTGGAACAGTAGTCGTCGTCAGCCACTAGGATTACTGTTCAGCTGTGACTGTGTTTCTGGTGCTTGTATCCAAGCAAATGAAAAAGGGAGGGAGGTGGGATAGAGTAACATGTGGAACAGAGTGGTGTGTTGCGTGTGTATTCTGTGGAAGGTAGGAAGGTAGGACGGCTTTGTGTAGCTCGTCAGATCTGAAGCCAACAGCTAAGGTTTCCCATGGGACATTCTCATGGCTCCAGTGTAACCTCTCCCATCAGTCCACACCACCTGGCTTACTTATGTCATGGATTGGATTTATATAAGGCTTCTACAGGTGCTTCTAGTGCTTTACGTTGACTGGGATGTGATCATTGATGTCTGAATTGACTGGATGTATACAGTGGGGAAAAAAGTATTTAGTCAGCCACCAATTGTGCAAGTTCTCTCACTTAAAAAGATGAGAGAGGCCTGTAATTTTCATCATAGGTACACTTCAACTATGACAGACAAAATGAGGAAAAAAAATCCAGAAGATCACATTGTAGGATTTTTTATGAATTTATTTGCAAATTATGGTGGAAAATAAGTATTTGGTCACATACAAACAAGCAAGATTTCTGGCTCTCACAGACCTGTAACTTCTTCTTTAAGAGTCTCCTCTGTCCTCCACTCATTACCTGTATTAATGGCACCTGTTTGAACTTGTTATCAGTATAAAAGACACCTGTCCACAACCTCAAACAGTCACACTCCAAACTCCACTATGGCCAAGACCAAAGAGCTGTCAAAGGACACCAGAAACAAAATTGTAGACCTGCACCAGGTTGGGAAGACTGAATCTGCAATAGGTAAGCAGCTTGGTTTGAAGAAATCAACTGTGGGAGCAATTATTAGGAAATGGAAGACATACAAGACCACTGATAATCTTCCTCGATCTGGGGCTCCACGCAAGATCTCACCCGTGGGGTCAAAATGATCACAAGAACGGTGAGCAAAAATCCCAGAACCACACGGGGACCTAGTGAATGACCTGCAGAGAGCTGGGACCAAAGTAACAAAGCCTACCATCAGTAACACACTCGCCGCCAGGGACTCAAATCCTGCAGTGCCAGACGTGTCCCCCTGCTTAAGCCAGTACATGTTCAGGCCCGTCTAAAGTTTGCTAGAGAGCATTTGGATGATCCAGATGAGGATTGGGAGAATGTCAGATGAAACCAAAATAGAACTTTTTGGTAAAAACTCAACTCGTCGTGTTTGGAGGACAAAGAATGCTGAGTTGCATCCAAAGAACACCATACCTACTGTGAAGCATGGGGTGGAAACATCATGCTTTGGGGCTGTTTTTCTGCAAAGGGACCAGGACGACTGATCCGTGTAAAGGAAAGAATGAATGGGGCCATGTATCGTGAGATTTTGAGTGAAAACCTCCTTCCATCAGCAAGGGCATTGAAGATGAAACGTGGCTGGGTCTTTCAGCATGACAATGATCCCAAACACACCGCCTGCAACGAAGGAGTGGCTTCAGAAGAAGCATTTCAAGGTCCTGGAGTGGCCTAGCCAGTCTCCAGATCTCAACCCCATAGAAAATCTTTGGAGGGAGTTGAAAGTCCGTGTTGCCCAGCGACAGCCCCAAAACATCACTGCTCTAGAGGAGATCTGCATGGAGGAATGGGCCAAAATACCAGCAACAGTGTGTGAAAACCTTGTGAAGACTTACAGAAAACGTTTGACCTCTGTCATTGCCAACAAAGGGTATATAACAAAGTATTGAGATAAACTTTTGTTATTGACCAAATACTTATTTTCCACCATAATTTGCAAATAAATTCATAAAAATCCTACAATGTGATTTTCTGGATTTTTCCCTCATTTTGTCTGTCATAGTTGAAGTGTACCTATGATGAAAATTACAGGCCTCTCTCATCTTTTTAAGTTGGAGAACTTGCACAATTGGTGGCTGACTAAATACTTTTTTCCCCCACTGTAAGTGAGAGCACGTATTTGAGTTAAGCATTCATTTTTACGGTAGAAGGCTTGTGACTGTGTGTTTGTGTGTGTGTCTGTAAGTATGCGTGTTTTTGTCTGGCCTTTGCTTTTTCTCAGGCTGATCCTGGCCTTGGCGTTCTTCATTCTCTCTGAGCTGAGCGTGGGATTTATGAGCACCTGTCACATGGGCATATAGGCAAACTCCGCAAACTAACTAACTCACACACACACACCCCTAGCCTACACACAGACCTTACTGACCCCACCCACACCGCTAGCCTACACACAGACCTTACTGACCCCACCCACACCGCTAGCCTACACACAGACCTTACGGACCCCACACACACCCCTAGCCTACACACAGACCTTACGGACCCCACACACACCCCTAGCCTACACACAGACCTACTGACCCCACCCACACCGCTAGCCTACACACAGACCTTACTGACCCCACCCACACCGCTAACCTACACACAGACCTTACTGACCCCACCCACACCGCTAGCCTACACACAGACCTTACTGACCCCACCCACACCGCTAGCCTACACACAGACCTTACTGACCCCACCCACACCGCTAGCCTACACACAGACCTTACTGACCCCACCCACACCCCTAGCCTACACACAGACCTTACTGACCCCACCCACACCCCTAGCCTACACACAGACCTTACGGACCCCACCCACACCGCTAGCCTACACACAGACCTTACGGACCCCACACACACCCCTAGCCTACACACAGACCTTACTGACCCCACCCACACCGCTAGCCTACACACAGACCTTACTGACCCCACCCACACCGCTAGCCTACACACAGACCTTACTGACCCCACCCACACCGCTAGCCTACACACAGACCTTACTGACCCCACCCACACCGCTAGCCTACACACAGACCTTACTGACCCCACCCACACCGCTAGCCTACACACAGACCTTACTGACCCCACCCACACCCCTAGCCTACACACAGACCTTACTGACCCCACCCACACCGCTAGCCTACACACAGACCTTACGGACCCCACCCACACCCCTAGCCTACACACAGACCTTACTGACCCCACCCACACCGCTAGCCTACACACAGACCTTACTGACCCCACCCACACCGCTAGCCTACACACAGACCTTACTGACCCCACCCACACCCATAGCCTACACACAGACCTTACTGACCCCACCCACACCGCTAGCCTACACACAGACCTTACTGACCCCACCCACACCGCTAGCCTACACACAGACCTACTGACCCCACCCACACCCCTAGCCTACACACAGACCTTACTGACCCCACCCACACTGCTAGCCTAAACACAGACATTACGGACCCCACACACACCCCTAGCCTACACACAGACCTTACTGACCCCACCCACACCGCTAGCCTACACACAGACCTTACTGACCCCACCCACACCGCTAGCCTACACACCTTACTGACCCCACCCACACCCCTAGCCTACACACAGACCTTACTGACCCCACCCACACCCCTAGCCTACACACAGACCTTACTGACCCCACCCACACCCCTAGCCTACACACAGACCTTACTGACCCCACCCATACAACCTCCCTGAAGAGCGAATCATCAGGGGGAATGTGTCCACGTACAGTATAGGCCCCACTGACACGGCTTTGATATGGGGTCAGCGGCCAGTGTCACCAGTCACTACTTCCCATTCATCCTGTGGGAGAGCAGAGCTGTGTCACCTGCGTGTGCGTGTGCAAGAAATAGAGAGGGACTAAGAGAGCGAAAGAAAATAACCTAGTCAGTTGTACAAGAGCACAGATATGTTTGCATATAAGTTTGTGCAGCTGTCAGTTTATGAATGTGTTAGTGTAAACGTGCGTGTCTGTGCAGGCAGCAGAGTAATAACAGTGAAAATACCACACTGCCAGTATGACAGGTATATATACCTTATGTCTGATCTGTGTCAAAATTCACCACATATATCACTGCCTTTATTCCTTCCTGCCACCATGCCAGTCTGCACCCATCTTGACGGATATGTTTTACAGTATATAATATCTTTAATATGTTCCATATGGCCATGGACTGACTGTCCAATAATAGAAACATGTAATATATTTTATTATGTTCCGTATGGCCATGGACTGACTGACTGTCCAATAATAGAAACATCTAACAGTTTCCTGTGAAGGGTGTTGGAGCAGCCTGTCAGACAGTGTGTCAGTCTACACAGGGTGCTGAAGGAGCAGACTGCTAGCTGGCGTACCGTACTGTTACTGTAACTCCTGGGATGATTGATGAATCAGGTTGAGAGACAGTGTTTTTGACAGAGCAGACCAACCAACCCTGAGACATGTGGTAGTGGAGGGAGTCTGGTCTAGTAGAGGGAGCAGAGTTTCAGTTCCTGTCCAGAAGCAGCCCCTAGCCCCTAGCCCCTACCTCTTGACCCCGATAGGCTCTTCATCTGTTGTAGATCTGATAGTTGGATAGGGAGAAGCAAAATGGTTGTAGCTCCAACTTGGCCTCTGATAAAGACAACATCTGGCGGCTTTATATGTGAATGTACATTTGTATTGGTTTGGTACACAGACAGAAACAAGACAAAATCCCACTCAACACTACATAATCTACTTACACCGTTACAACACGTTCAATGTACAGCTCATAGAAGATTGGAATTTTCATGCTATTTTCATAAATGCATTATGTACTTTGTGTGTGTGTGTGTGTGTGTGTGTCCCACAGAGCTCCAGAGGGAGGGCAGCATTGAGACTCTCAGCAACAGCTCTGGCTCCACCAGCGGCTCCATCCCCCGTAACTTTGAGGGTTACCGCTCTCCACTGCCCACCAACGAGAGCCAGCCCCTCAGCCTGTTCCCCTCCGGATTCCCCTAGAGGAGACCAGGAGACAGCCTGCCTACCGCCCTACAAGACCTGGGGTCAAATACTATTTGATATCTTTCAAATTCTTGGGGTGTTTGCTTTAGTCTGCCTGGAATACCTGATGGGAGGGGGCTACATTTTGGCGACTGTTCTATTGGTTCCATTACGCCAGACAAGCTCAATAAAGCCCAGAAAAAGTATTTGAAATTATTTCAAAAAGTATTTGAACCCAAGTCTGCTAACTACCGTCCATCCTACTGCTTCACACAGCACAGCCGGACAGTCTTGATGTCTTCTTGTTTCTCGCCATGTTGATATTCTTTAAGATGTTATTGTGAGCAGTGGTCCCCTCCTCTCTCTCTCTCTCCAAATCCAGGAACTGTCCAGTGTTACTCCCACCTGCCGATGTGTTTATGTTTCTGTGTGTGTGGGGGATAATGTGTCACATGGCGTGTGTTTCATTTTGTGTGTGTGTGTGTGCTGCTCCAAGTGTGTGTTTTGTTTGCCTGTATGTATGAGTAGTGAGAGAAAAGGCTGAGGTCGAGTGTATTGAGTGAGCAGTGTGTGACTCAATCCCTCCTGTGTGTGTGTGTATAAAGTACTCTGATGATCATGGGTGTCCCAAGTGGCACCCTATTTCCTTTATAGTGCACTACTTTTTTTGCAACAAAAAAGAGGTCTGTGCTTTAATAAAATTAAAGGCTTATTCCTTTCTTGCATACACACCTCAAACACAAGCACACGCTTGTACGCTGAGTAATTACTTTGTCGGCTTGCTTTTCTTAGTGAATGAGTCATTGCTAGACTTGATCAGACCACATAGGACTTGATATGAAGTCTTATCTGATGAGAACAGTGAGAACAGAAAGAAAGACTCACCTTTTAGACTTAAAACAGGTTCTGAATAATTGGTCACAAATTTTGTATTCGGTGTTAACAACACAATACAATCCTAGTCCTTTGTCTGGGGAATGGATGACTGGTTGACTACAGGGGTCTGTTCTGAAAAAATGCAACGTTACAAGAATTTCAGGTAAAAATACATTTTATAGATCAGATATGTCTTGTAGGAAAAGGAGTCATTGCAGATCTATATATTACATTTCTATCTGCACGTTCAGGATGTTTCACCCTATTGAACACAGCCATGTTCACGTAATGCTGCATGTTGAATATGTCGATGGCTACTGCTGCTTGGTCACTGGACAATGTAACATAAAAGGGTCATGATTAATTTATTCCTTTTAATGCAAAACACATGCTTATTAATACATTTTCATTGTAATATTGATTTTGTACAATACTGAGTCGTTATTTGCTATACATTCGTGTTAATGAAATACTGAGGATTTGGAAAATAATTGATTGATGTGTTATATTATCACCCCTGGATATTCAATGATTTCATATATACTAAGTACATATAACAGCTGCATAGTCATTGTTTTAATCATGTGTACAAAAGTTAGCAGCATGTGCTTCTGTAAATGTAAAGAGACTTCTTTTTTAATTTAAAGAAAATAAATAAACCACACCAAAGCCAGTGCACATTTTCTGCCAGTTGATTGTGGAAAAGCAGAGACAGTGAATACAACACTCTAAAACTTATCTGAATCAAATCAACTACAAAATGTTCAAGAATCTAAAATCAGTACAAAACTAATTGATGTAGGAACAAAACATTTTTTAAATGCAATTCACTTACCTTAGACAGGAGCAAAACCTGGCCTGAGACTGAAACAACAGCCATGTGAACAAGCACTGGCTCTGCTCTCTTCTTCAGGTTGTTTTTGCCCCATAGAAAAATAATGAATAGAACGGGCTTGGAACTTCTAACCCTAGCATTTTTGATTGGTAAACGCATGGGTACACTTACAGTGGCTGCCTGGTAATGTGATGCAATAATTTCCATGATAAGAATGTTCATTCAAACTAATGTATTTTTTTGTAATGTCAGTTTAATCAACAAATTACAGCACATATGACCCACCCATAGAGTGCCACAGTATGAGTCATATACCCATAAAACTTAGCGGTCAAACAGGGAAATGGTTCCAATCGTTTTCCTACCATTCATCACAATTCATAGGGGATTTTAGAAACACTTAAAATAAGGGCTGTGTTTCATGTAGACTTACCTGTGTGACGTTTTGATAACCGTGTATGTCTGTCTAGGACAGGGTTACGTTTATCAATATATTTGCCTGCCCGAAAATTCAATGCTGATTAGCTGCTAAAAGATTACAAACGCCATGATGATCTGGACGAGGCAAATGTAAGAATCTCTGGATTAACTATCTGTTAGCTAAATGTAGTAATTAATAAATTGCCTACATTTCTTTAAATGGACAATTCTGTGAACTGTCTTATGCAAGTTTAAAAAAAAATTGATTGATAGTTACAGTCTTGTCTCATCTCTGCAATTCCCCTACGGACTCGGGAGAGCACTGCTTCTTGACACACTGCTCGCTTGAATCGGAAGCCAGCCACACCAATGTGTCCGAGGAAACACCGTCCAACTGATGACCGGAAGTCAGCTTGCTGGAGCCCGGCCCGCCACAAGGAGTCACTAGAGTACGATGAGACAAGGAAATCCCGGCCGGCCAAACCCTTCCCTAACTTGGGCCAATTGTGCGCCAGCTCATGGGTCTCCCGGTCACAGCCGGCTGGGATCGAACCCGAGGCTGGAGTGACGCCTCAGCACTACAATGCAGTGCTTTAGACCGCTGCGCCACTCGGGAGGCCCTTTTGCCAGTTTTAAATTGACACAATACCCGATAGCAAAGGTGTCAGCTAGCGATGACGTGCATGAGCTTGCAGGGATTTGTAGTTTTGCGTGATGTCTACATTGATGCTAATTAGCATTTTTGAATCTGAGAGTAAATAGAGCCAAATATATTGATAAGTCACATTGTCTGAGAGAGATTTACATGGTTATCATAACACCACACCAGGGTAAGCCTACAAGAAACACAACCCTTATTTTAAGTATTTCTAAATTCCCCTATGGGAAACATGGTGGAAAAAACGATGGAACCATTCCCTGTTTGACCGCTGTGTTTTATGGGTATTATGACACCTCCACTGTGGGCATAATTGACTTGAATGGGGACGCCTGTTCTATTCATTATATTTCTATGGTTTGCCCACTGACGCTCCCCTGGTGCCCCACGCTCTGACATGATGCCCTGCATGGCAATGCCTCTCTTCTGAGTCTGAGGGAACCATGCCCAGGCCAGTGCCCCAGCTGGCACCTCTACCAGGGGCAGGGGCCTTTTAAGGAGGGCACACCTTAGCTGTTTCACTCTGTTTCAAAATGTTGTCTGCCTCCTGAACCTGCCCCTTGTCTTTACCCTCCTCTCCTGAGACAGTCTCCATTTATACCCATCCTCCTCTGCCAGCAAACCCTGTGAATAGATCGAGAGGAGAGACAAGGTTGGCACCAGGTGAGAAGCCGCATTAATACATAGCTAGCTACAACCACTTGTGGACTGGCTTGCTAAGCTTTGCTAACATTGTTTTGCTCAAAATCACACAGAAAAAAAAATCCACTTCCCAAAGAACGCAAAATACAGGGCAAAAGTAATCTCTATCTAACCTCATATACTGTATTTCTTTAACTTTGAGTGATTTATTTGTGTACATATCTGTGTCTTGAAATGTGATGGAATTTGTTATTCACTTATATTCAATAATTCATCAGACTGTAATAGCATTATGTGTGTACAATACAAAACATTTAACAATATCAGATCTGAAATAGTATTTTGATTGCATCTAATTGTTGTCATCCTCTCAACTAAATAGACTATAAAGACTTACATTGTTAGCAAATAGTTATGTTAGGCAAGTAAAATTCCCTCTTTTTTTAATCACATAATTATTTTCCTCTCCTCAGTGCACTCCTTTGATCCACAAAGGAGACAACTGGATATCAAATAGGTCTACTTGAGAATTAATTTATAGTGGCAGCCATTTGAAACCAATCAAAGGCCATACCATGTATTATATCCTATTGTGCATATGAATATGAGAGAAAAAATATATTAGGAGATGCCGTGGTCATTGCAGGTATGTTGATGACATTGTATGACCTTTTAGTGAATAAAACAAATGTCACTAACCAATTACAATTCGCATAGGGCTATTATTATTGTTAATTTAATGTACAGATGTAATCTTAATAGCCACTTTTCTGATCATGCTTTTCAATCGTCTAACAGGAGGCGAATATTTTTTATATAACCTAACCTAACAGTTCTGTTTGTTTACACTGCCAAAATGTCCAATTACATTTTTTTATGCATCAATGATTTTATTCAAACGAAACGCTTCCTCATGAACTGAGGACCCTAATCGCCTTATTCTGAGCAAGATTATAGCCTGCCTATGTGTACACTTATTTCTAATTCAATGATAGAGACCATCGTGTGAGGGGTTACGTTCGAAATTGAACACGGGAAAGTACTTTCCTTCTTGCTAAATTAAAGTATGACTGAAATAAAAGTCATTTCCCCCTGACCCAAGTAATTTCATATTGCTTCTGTATATAATACGATTCAATGTATTCGGTCGCATGAGTTGAAAATTGAATTTTGAAGCACTGTCAACAAGTTCAACTCTGTTAAATCAACACGAGTCTGATAGGACTGTAGCCCATAGTAGAGAGTAACAAGGCTCTTTTCAAGGGAACTGAGTGCATGTGAAACATAATAGCCAGCCTATCCATGTTGTGTTGCAACATCACATCAAATTGATCAACGCTGTTATAGAGTTACATTCCTGAACAGAAATTGATCTGCTATATGCACATATATGTTGTCAATCGGGTTGTTATTCAATCAATAGGACATTAAGTCTACACTTGTTGTATTCGGCCCATGTGACAAATAAAGTTTGATTTGATTAACTTGTCTCTATTTGAGCTAAGACATTTGAACAAACCAAAATTGTTAGTCTATAGTTCCTAACCAGTGGTACTAGGACCCCTGTGCCTACATGACCTATCCACAAGGTTGATCCACAGGGGGTACTCATGAGACCATAGGCCTACAGGTAAAATGTACATGAGCGGTTACTTCAGGGGTACTCCGGGCAGAGCAACATTTTAGGCTATATACCTTCCATTTCTGAAGTCAGTCAGAAAACTTCTAACACCTAGGCTATACTCTCCCATTTATTTCAGGTGTGGCCTATTTTTCGGTTCATTTCAACTGCAGATGCAACAATTACATGAAACTTGCTACTGAAGTTAATGACATTCCTTTCCCTATATAGTAGGTAGACATACTTTTAACCTACATCAGTATCGGCCCATATGGATTTAAATTGTCTTCGATGCATGAAATACACTTTGTAGGTAACTTTCAATTGTCCTATATATCTAACCCTAACAATGTCCGAGGAAAGCAGCTTTGTTTACAAGTTGTGAATCAGTAGCAGTATGACCTTAACGAGGTTATAATATATCTAATAAAGACTTCGATTACATCAGCTTATCGACACGAAGACAAAGCATTGCAACACAAATTCAAAGGCGTGTGCAAATCACTGTTAGCCCTATTGTAAAATAAATCACTGTTATAACACTATTGTCAAAGTTTACCCGCCGAAAGAACTAGCGAATCATTTCTTGTTACCGCTCTTGTCAGTATTCACAAGATGTAAACCGTAGGCGTACATAAGATCAATCAATCTGCAGGCAATTCTCATTTCTCCGTAGGCTAATGCTTTTTCATTTATTCTAGGACTACTCAAAGGATCAAATCTCTTCCAGGTGGTTATATCACTCACTCACAAAATATCCTACGGTTTATCCCGCGCCATTTAATAAAATCATTAGGCTATAATGCATGGTATACATACTTTAAGGATTAGTAGCCATGTTATTCTAACACCTTGCTATCAGTAGCATCCTAAAACTGCCATCTCTTGAGGTATTTTGAGGTTGTGGTTTGTTGTTTTTGTAATCCACTGTTATCAGTGAAACTATCAATTAAGGTCCATTCAATGCCACTCGACCGAAACCATGATATGGATGTTTCATTGAATCGCATGATATGCTTAAAGATAGTAAGTTATTTAGTGGTTTTGTTAAATATATTTTCAGAAATCAATGAATGGCAAACAAGTACGTCTTTATGCTGCTATTTTGCACTCAAATAAGATGCTGTTAGCGTGCCCTGACCCATTACGCTTGTGTAAGCTTGCTGCAGTGAGGGTGAGGGGGTTAATGATAAATGCCAGGGTCACGGACTGGGTTGTAATTGAAAAAGCAACCCACATGCTGCACGGCTCAGGCGGCTCCGCCGCCAGGCCTCGCTGATCAAAGTTAGGGAAGCCGGGGAGGAGAGGGACGGCTGCGGACAGGGACATTCCCGGAGCTGCATTGAGTATTGTGTGTTTTCAACCTCTGATGCTAGAAGCAGAAAATAAACAAAAACTCAATTCACACTCAACCACAGACAATGACAACGCAGGTAAATGTTCTGTCGATAACTATATACCCGTTGTCATGACATGTGTTTCTACAAACCTTTCTAAATGCATAGATGTTTTTGTATATTCAAGTAAATAATACTTTTTTACTACAGGCCACGTAGAATTAATGTCCAAGCAAACTATGTCATGTGTGTAAACACGCACCCGCACGTACACGTACACACACCTTTGAATCACCGTCAAATGAACTTGGACAGAGTGAAACAGTGAACAACACAGACAACATGAGAGTATATTGGTTTAGTGAAGTAACATGGAGACTGGAAAGCAGCAGTAATGATGGTCCTCGGTTCCCTGAGGTCATTTTAGCGCCCCCACCTGTTGTTACCTGTGAAAGGTAGGCTGTCAGCACAGAATTGGGATCTAGAATACTTGGCTCTCTATGGCTGTCTATTTCTCCAGACAAACGCTTCAAGCTTTTAATATGTTGGTCGGAAAGACAAAAAATAGGCTATACTATTCGCTAAATAAGTATCTAAAATATATTTTCAAGCATAAAAAATATTTACAATCGACGGACCTGGCATAATCACCAGTTCTGTGCTACTATTTTACAAATAACCTCAACCTACTATTACAAAAGCCTACTTTCAAGGTGATAGCTGCACGTGAAAATAACTTCGTATTCACGTTTGTTGTGGGGTGGGGGTTATTCGGCTACCAGTGCTGCTTGTGAGAATTGTTATTTTTCATCAATCAGTCGCAATTTGGCCAAGCGGACAGGACAGCCCACCGGCAGCCCTGCTGACTCGGGTCAATGAGACAACACGAGCACGGAGACGAGCAAATTGAACAAAGTTCGCAGAGGGCGAGAAAGAGGGATTAAAACCCGGCTTTAATGAGTGGGAGATGAAGAAATGGAGAGAGATTGTGTGTGTGTGTGTGTGTGTGTGTGTGTGTGTGTGTGTGTGTGTGTGTGTGTGTGTGTGTGTGTGTGTGTGTGTGTGTGTGTGTGTGTGTGTGTGTGTGTGTGTGTGTGTGTGTGTGTGTGTGTGTGTGTGTGTGTGGAGAGAGAGAGCTAGAGTGGGGGCAGGGAAGGGGAGTAAAGCGAGAATGAAAGAGCGATGGGGAAGAGGAGGGAGAGGGGGTTGATGGTAGCCTGGCTGGAGGAGGCGCTGGGTATACATGTGACAAGGGGAAATATGAGGGACTTTGACAGGTCTTAAACGGTCTGGCGCCAAGGCCTCAGTCTACCGGCTAAATATAGCAGGAGAGATGATGGGAAGAGAATAAGAAAATATTAAAGAAAAAATACAATGTAGTGGGAGTAGCCTAAAAAAGAACAATACAAAATTATAGACAAATAAGGCTACGGTAGTAACAATACAGTGACCCGTTATTTAGTAATTAGAATTTTCCCGCAGCATATCAGTAACACACGGGTCACCACAATGACCCTGAAGGTGTACTGTTCTTTCCGCACATTTTCACCTAACACTTGCAATTAAGCAAATTATATTGTGTGGACCTTACATGGCACAGGGCTTAATGCAAAATGATGTCTGTTACTTTGGGGTTACAACCTTTTCCATAGGAAATTATCTCGAGGTGTGGCGAGCACATCTCTTGTCACGCACAGGAGCGAGCATAAAGACATAATGGGTCATATTTCTATAGGACTATGTTCAACGTTTAACCGAAATATGCTGAATATATCTCTGCTTTAACGGGTAGCATAGAACGGGGAATGCTTCTGGCATGAATGGCGTTAAAGGTAAGCTGTATTAACACCACATCACTTGAGGATTGCGTTTTAGTCCATTTAGGCCTATTTAGTGGATTCACACACCTTGACCTTTTTTTATTAAAAGGGGGATTAAAATGGATTTAATTGTCATTTTTGGTCAACGATCGACACACACACACACAAAAATCTAACATTTATAAAAAAAGATGTAACACTGATATATCTTGATTAGATAAGTATTAAGGCCTCTGAGACAACAATACATGTTAGAAACACCTTTGGCAGAGATTACAGCTGTGAGTCTTTTTGGGTAAGAGCTTTGCACACCTGGATTGTACAATATTCGCCCATTATTCTTTTAAAAATTATATTACTTGAAATTGCTAGAAAGCCATTTTCATGTCTTTAAGTCAAAACTGTATAGGCCATTTAGGAACATTCAATGTCGTCTTGATAAGCAACTCCAGTGTAGATTTGGCCTTGTGTTTTAGGCATACTTAGTTAAGTCCACAACAATGCATTCAACCAAAACGTGTCTTCAGCATTTAACCCAACTCCTCTGAATCAGACAGGTGCAGGAGGGCTGCCTTATCAACGACCACGTCCATGGCGTCCGGGATAGCAGTTATTGTTAGGGGCCTTGCTCAAAAACAGAACTGCAGATTTTTCCACCTTGCCAGCTCTGGGATTTGAACCAGCATCCTTTTGGTTACTGGCCTAACAGTCTTAACCACTAGGCTACCTGCCATCATTATTTACCTGCTGAAATTTGAATTTGTCTCCCCAGTGTCTGTTGGAAAGAAGACAACCAGGTTTTCCTCTAGTATTTTGCCTGTGCTTAGCTGTATTCCACATTCCCCAGTCCTGCAGATGACAAGCATACCCATAACATGATGCAGCCACCCCCATGCTTGAAAATATGTAGAGTGGTACTCAATGATGGGTTGTGTTGGATTTTCCCCAAACATAGTGCGTTGCATTCAGGACAAAAAGTTAATTTCTTTGCCACATTTTTTGCAGTATTAGTTAAGTGCCTTGTTGCAAACAGGATTCTCTGTACAGGCTTCCTTCAGTACACTCTGTCATTGTGGATTAACTATAATGTTGTTGATCCATCCTAAGTTTTCTCCTTTCACAACCATTAAACCCTAACTGTTTTAAGCTGAACTGTTAAAATCACCATTTGCCTCATGGTGAAATCCCTGAGCAGTATATTTGTAGTGACTGGGTGTATTGTTACACCATCCAAAGTCAAATTAATAACTTCACCATGCTTAAAGGGATATTCAACGTCTGTTTTATATTATTTTTACTCATCTACCAATCGGTGTCGTTCTTAGCAAAGCAGTGAAAAACCTTCCTGGTCTTTGTGGTTGAATCTGTGCTTGAAATTCATTACTCGATTGAGGGACCTTACAGATAATTGTATGTGTGGGGTACAGATAATTGTATGTGTGGGGTACAGATATGGGGTAGTCATTCAAAAATGATGTTAACCACTATTATTGAACACAGAATGAGTCCATGCAACTTATGTGACTTGTTAAGCACATTTCTAGTCCTGAACTTATTTAGGCTTGCCATAACAAAGGGGCTGAATACTTATTGACTCAAGACATTTCAGCTTTTCATTTTTTTATTCATTTCGAAAATGTTCTACAAACAAAATTCCACTTTGACATTATGGGGTATTGTGTCAATGACCTACACACAATCTCAATGTAATACATGTTTAATAACGGCTATGACACAACAACATTTTGGAAAAGTAGGGTGTGAATACTTTCTGAAGGCGCTGTACATGTAGGAGCAAATAACTGGAGCGTGACTGCAAACCCGTTGTTGATGTAATTAGTTGTTTTAGTATATACATAGAAACCATTAACATTCTCTATGTGGTGCTAATATTTTTCCGCTCAGAATGTTTCTTCTGCCCTTCTTGAACCTCAGTAAGTAGGCTAAGCTTTAACGATGAGTCTTCTATATAGTCTAGCAGCAGTATAGCGTCTGTTAGAATCCACTTCATTTCACTGACTGGGCTACTGATTGACTCAGTCGACCACTAGTTGAATGTATAGCCTATAAAGGACGAAAAACACAAGTACAAAGGAAGAGTAGTGCTTTAAAAAATGTGAGATTGATAAAAAAAAATGTACTCGAGCTAAATCAAATATATCTGAAATAGGCTTCATGTTAAATACCACTGAAACTGTAGCCCTATACATACATTCTCTAACTGTAATAACAAAGGTTTACGAACATTCTATTCACAAAACTAAATGATGAAACATGTTGGGCCTAATGAGCTGGAAAAGTAGTCACCAAATGTTATATCCTTATCCATTATGCATAACTGACTATCCTTAATCTATTATAACAACAATAATTCTACAGGGTTTCAACAATTTCCCATTATTCTGATTCTATTGTTCAAACTAGAAATTAAATAATCACAATTTACCTGATTCCTGTAAGTTAGGCCACAACATAAAGATTCCAATTAAGTTATTCAGAATCATTTATTCAGTTCAAGCCTGATAAACGCCTGCCTACATGCTATATTCTGCTCGCCGTGATGACAAAATGTATTGACAACTAGGCCTAATTAAATTCACTACAATTTTGAGCACGGCTGGTGTGATAACAAGTCTATAAAACCATTTTCAGAATGTCTCTCAGATAAAAATGGTAAAGGAAGCAAAATTAGTTTTGGAATCAATTTCAATTAGTTTTATCTTACTGCACATTGCATAGTGACGTCAATCAGGTTTTAATAGGGTAGGTCTGCAAACACAAGTGATCTATGTTCCAAAACATATTCCACTGTCTCTAGTTTCTTTAGAATGTACAAGTTTAAAGTCCTGGATTTTGCTGGGACTTTCATGTTCAGATATAAGTAACACGTGTCTCACCTCATACCACCAAGGCACATTCTACAGGGTGGTTTTTGTAAAATTTTTATTAGTGGTACATTCCTAATCAGATGATATGAATAAGATAGTAAGATAGCCATATAACCTTGAAGCACTAGAATAGACCACAAAACAAGACCAATAGCTATTGCGCCTTATACCATGTCAAATGTGTGAAACTCAAAAAAATATGCTACTTTTACGTATAAATTACGCATAGATTACATTTAATTTCATTCCGTTTTTTTTTTCAAATTAACGTAAATCCTTCAAGCTCTCAACGTGCAATTGGAAAGGAATGTGTTCTATTATATTGACACTAATGCCAATGGAGCTGTGCGAATACTGATAGGGAAGAAATGTAGACGTACACAAAACACCGACTCAGCCTGCGATAGAATGGTGAATCTGAAATGTGTGGTTTGTATCTGACAAACTCATTCGGAAGGATATTAGTTTTTGTTTCAGTTTTTATGTCGAAGTGTCGAGGTGTTCTGGATTGAGCTAGAGCGGAACCGGATTTACTAGTCTGCGTCAGATCAACTTCTGGGCAGACTGTTCCGTGTATCCAAATTCTCACATTTTGATCCAAAGTAAAAATCCCTCCGAAAGAGCATTCTCAGACCAAAAACTCGAGGCATAAGCCGCAGCTTTGGCGTAGATGGCGAGGGGGATTGGAGGGCGCTCGCTGCTGGTTGGATTCTAGGGTAAATATGAAGTGACAAGTGTCTGCTCTTATTGTGGTGCGTCAGCCGACTGGCGCCAAACGGCTCTTTAACCAACGGAATGCAAGTTAATAAAGCCAAGGGTCCACAGAATGGATTTCTTAAAGGTACAACACAACAGTACCAAGACCAAGTTTTTGGTCGGTTCGCCTTATGGGTCGTTGCAATGGTCTGAAGTGTGTTATGTACTGTATGGGTTTTGACACATACCAACAAAGTGTTCAGGCGAGTCAGGACGCTGTTGAGCCCTCGCGCTCAGAGGAGAGACTGCCCTCATGATAATCTATTATTATAAATCATCTCATTGCTGTTTCAGTTAATGCTGAAAATGAGAGTGAAGAAGGTCATATTAGAATAAAATGAATACGTCTATACAGTACAGTATAGGAGAGCTATCGATAGGCTACGTCAGGCTATTCTTGGTATTATTATTTTCACTATTTAGGCTATAAGGCAATCAAAAAAGTGAATGTACAATTAATCACTTTTCGTAGGTCATAACCTGAACATGAATAATTTATTCTGCCTCAAACCAAGTGAAGAGGACATAGATAGGCTACACATCAGAAGAAAATATATATATTTCGTTTCTGTAAGGCTATAAGCAAGCACTCACCGCGTTCTATCTGTCGATTTTGCTCTCGAAATTCATTCATTTGTTTTCTTTTCTTCTTGCCTCGACGCAGCATCTGTCCCTGCGCTTTTCGAATGACCCGGGGCAGTTTTTAAAGTGGCAATGTCCGGTTTATTAGTCGCTGTCCTCGCTGTGAATCGTTCACAAAACAGCAGTGAGTCACGGAAATGGACAGCCCTGAAATATAATCACTAAATCGAGTCCGAAAGCCTACCATTCAGGTACGGGTGGCTGTGGACTCTTTTACCGTCTCAGCATAGTCTGTGTAAGTATATCATTGCGCACAACCAGTGAGGGAACTAACTGTATGCTATTATGGCCAAACCACGATCAACACTTCAACAGATAAAATTGCACGCGGGTTTCTAAACAAACGAAACCAGATATATATGGCTATGAGGTAAAAATGGACCTAAACTGACAACATAATCTTCACATGGAATGGAACCACAACGAATCTATTTGGAATCTTCGTTTTCCTGAGCTAAATTCATACTTAAAAAAATCAATCACCGGTATAGCCTACTAACTTGATTTAGCTCACCTCTAGGCTATAATGAAAGCGACTAAAGAGCAATGAACGTAGGCTATCTTTTCGGCTATTGTTTCTGGGCTGGAGTTATGCACCTCGTCGAAAGTATAAATCGCAAGCCGACCGAGGTGATGCCTCCTCCGGCCAAGAATTGAGGGCTGACCCGGTGTTTGGCTTGGAGATAGGGGTGGGATTTCCCGAGCTTTCCTCTCATTGGTTAATATTTTATTCCGTTGACATGTTTTCTTACTGCTAATGCTTCCGACACCTTGTTGTCCACCCCCCTCTCTTAGAGCCTGGTCGGAGCTGTCAAAACCACGCCTATAGAGGCCCACAATTGGTCCAGAAAGCGTAAAATCAGCAATCAAAGGGGCTTGGTTCATTAGTGTTGGGATCGAGGCAGGAAGGACATGTGAGATAGTCACAGTTCTACAGCGAACAGGGCAAGAACTAACCATTTCAACTCCGTGTCCGTGTGGAATGATTGCTCTAGCCTCCCAAGATACACATCTTATTTTTATCAAAGCGACTGGTGGGGAGAAAGAACGAAACCCCAATTCTGCTCTCAAAGCGTCGCTGCTTCTCTATCTTTGACTGATATTGTTACTGCACTTCGTGGAGGTACCAGCAACGGGAGATTACGTGTAGTATAGGCTAGTTCCTATCAATTCTTTTTTTTCTTCTTCAGATAATAACCATCTATAACGCGTCTATTCATAGGCTAGCTATCTGGCACCGTATTCGAAATTACTTCTGTATACTTCTTGCAGAAATAAGACTGAAATAAATTATTCTGTAAACGGACCTACTGTTTTTGCCCCGGGGGGAGAATATCACTGAATATCATAATTTCACTTCGATATTTTGGATGCACCGATGAGAGATCCAGTTTTCACAGGGACTGCCATGGCTTATCACCCTTTCCACGCTCACCGGCCGACCGACTTCTCCATGTCTGCTTTCCTAGCGGCCGCGCAGCCCTCCTTCTTCCCGACGCTCACTCTGCCACACGGGGCTCTCACTAAGCCCATGTCGGACCATCTCGTCGGAGCCGCGGAGGCAGGGCTCCACCCGGCTCTCAGCCACCACCATCAGGCGGCTCATCTACGCAGCTTGAAGAGCCTGGAGCCCGAGGAAGAGGTGGAGGACGACCCTAAAGTCACACTGGAGGCCAAGGATCTATGGGACCAGTTTCACAAAATAGGAACAGAGATGGTTATTACCAAATCTGGAAGGTGAGAGTGCGCTCTGACAAGTATTGCCAGCGAAGCTGACTACAGCGTCAAGGTTATTCTCTGTCCATCAGTGGCGATTTTAGCGTGTACATCTTGGTGGGACAAACATTGTCCATACTGTATAGGCTTTGTGTTCAGATGTGCATTGTGTTCAGATTTATTCTGTAGAGAAGTAGCTACGTTTAGGATTACAATAGTCCAGGCCCTGCTAGGCTAGACTGGCTCGATGTGATTGTGTTTTTCATTGTATTCTATTGCATGTTCTTTAACTTATAAGCCTCGTTTATCATCGAAATAAGTTAATTATTTAACTTAAAAGTGATAAATACAATCAGAGTTTTCTTTATCATTGTGACCTGACTGATAGCATTTTATTTCGTTTCTATGGTACGATTGTAATGAAGTTTTAATCAAGTTTGGAGCGTCTTTGACAGTAAAGGATATTTTCCATATTTTGAAAATGTAGAATTTAGTTTAGGCTAGTAGTCTTGCCAGAGAGGGAAAAACCTCCCCTGGCTTTAGTCAGTAAAACGAGACCAGTATGTGGATCAAACTGCATTCTGTTATGACAGTTGAGCTTCTGGATTTTGTAAACAGACTGTCATACTTGAAAAAAGAGGATTGTGATTTAACCTGATAGTGTCATAATATAAATATATTTCACTCGGCTGATTACACACGAATTCCTACATATTATAACCAACAATAGAAAATAAATACAAAGTACTTTGAAGTAGACTATTAGGCCTACATCTTATTCGTTTTATTTCCTACAACTATCATGGTATTTGCAAAGTTGCATGTACATAATTCGATGGAATACTTTTATTATGAATGACAGTTATGTCAATGAATATTACTTTATAATTTGCCTGAATGATGACTTGGTGTTGCATTTTCCTGGACACGAAGGAGAGAAAGAGAGCAAGTCGCCTATTGACGTGTTATTGACGTGTTATTGCCAGATTTCTGGGTCTTGTCTGACAACATTACATGTCATATTTGTATGAATAATCCTACATGGAGTTAATTCCACGCATATTTGTCTGTCTTCCAGGAGAATGTTTCCTCCCTTTAAAGTCAGAATAAATGGGCTTGATAAAAAAGCCAAGTATATTCTATTGATGGATATAGTCGCTGCCGACGACTGCCGCTACAAGTTCCACAATTCTCGCTGGATGGTAGCGGGAAAAGCCGATCCAGAGATGCCCAAAAGAATGTACATTCACCCGGATAGCCCGGCTACGGGAGAGCAGTGGATGGCCAAGCCGGTTGCTTTTCATAAACTGAAGCTGACCAACAATATCTCGGACAAGCATGGATTTGTAAGTACTGTATGTTGACTTTTATTTACATTTAAACACGCAACACGCAATTGTATTTCTGATGGATAATCATAAATTACACACATGTTATACACAATATGTTTTAGGTTCGGTGTAACACAATGTATTTAAAGACAGATACTGTTGGATTTTTTGAGCGAGATATTCCTATAGTTCTTGAATATTCTCATTTTATTTGCAACGTGATTTTAGTAGGCCTAACGTATTGGCACTGTATTTTTCCCAGTAGATGCCTTAGTATTGCCAGGCTGTTGCCAGGACATTGTTCAACTCAATGTCGACAGGCCTCTTTCCAAATATGATCTCCAAAAATGTCTAAAGCGTCATAAAAGTAGCATATAAATCTAATATCATGCTCTTGTTGTTGGTAGAAATAGTCATGTAACGCAACTACACGTTTAGAAAACTGAGTTGTACACGATTGTGGACGAGGATTGATTCAAGTATTAGATTTGCTATTTTTAAAAAGACTCATATAAACGAAGAGGAAGTTCGTGAGAATTGGGGATTATGAACTTCAGAAATCGGGTCAAGGCGACCGGGCAGAGTGGTTTGATAGCTTTACTCCGATCTAGCATCACTGTCTTGAGCCAGCTTGAGCAGCGTGGAATAAAAACAATGTATGGATGTAGCCCTTACTCGAACTCGAAAGCTTTTTGTAGCCTACTGTAAAAAAAATATATCCGTGGTGAAGAGGGAAATTATGGATGCCACAGAAAGTAGGCTATATAGAGAGAAGCTGCAGCGTGTGTTCAATGCTCCTATGTGCAAACAAACCGACTGTAAACAAATTGAACATTTACATGCCAGACGCATCCAGACGTTTTTGCAAAATGTTTCAGACAGTGTTTTGATAGATGTAGGCCATAGGCTATCCAAAGTTTGCCTTTAATTATCCAGCCACTGTGTATAGGCCTACGTATTGTTGTAGTTAATGAATGTATAGAATATACATGTTATAAATGTTATCAGATACCCAGTAGGTTGGCCAGCAGATATGACAATGCAAACATTACATTAACTGTTTATCTTTAATATTGTTTTGTTTCTCGATCTGTGTTGACCACAGGTGTGTTCTCTTGCATTCTGAGAATACACAGTAGGCCCAATTCTGAATAGACCTACTCACTGTTATGAATAATAATGATACTAGGCCCAGTAATAATTATTATAAGAAATAATAATACCATATTTTAATCTCATTTTATAGTGTTATGGGCTTACGGATTATTTTGAGATAGGCATATCATCAGATGGTCTCAATGAAATGCTAATAATTCATTTTTTTCCATCTTTCCACAGACGATTCTTAATTCCATGCACAAATACCAGCCCAGGTTTCATATCGTGAGGGCCAACGACATCCTGAAGCTCCCCTACAGCACGTTCAGGACATACGTGTTCCCGGAGACAGACTTCATCGCTGTCACAGCTTATCAAAACGACAAGGTGAGCAATGTAATACAATAGCCCATACAAAGGGTTAATCTGGGGTTCAATTTTAATTTGTTTAGTTTGTTTTTATGCTGTGAAAAATTGGTGGAATTAGATGGCCTCACTCGTTTTTGCAACCTTGTTGCATTTAATGATCTTTGTTTACGAACGTTAAAGGCATACTTTTTACAGTGAAACCGTTGCTGCAGGGTTTTTAATCTGTAGGACTAAATGCACCTGCTCAATCAAACCGCATGTTGGTCATCATTGTCAAATGTTATGGTTAACCTTACGTAACCAGTTTAGCCTACAATTGCAGGCATATATTTGACTAGTAAAATACGTATTTGAAAATGTTGGCTATTGCTGTTGTCTTTCCGTCTATGGGCTATGGACGATATGCTGCAGGCTACAATTCCATTCAAATCTAATTAGATGGCGCTCCTTTGGACACCATTTGGTTAAAGACTGATTTCCCTATGGTTCTTCAGGGTGTCAGTAATTCCTAGATTTGATGGTGAGTATTTATTTTAGTTGCAGTCTAAAATTATCTAGCTCCCTGCGCCCCCCTCTCCTCTTCCCCTCCATGAGTCTAATTGGCGTCCGTGTCAGAGGTGGTCTTGTTGCTATCGTAAAGTTTATGGCAAAGAGTCACAATCGATTAGAAGGCACTAGCCTCGTCAGTTTGTCCGCGAACTACACTGTTTCGGAGGCTGCCTGCGCAATCAAAGCGTGACAGATGGGGAACTGTGACTCTCTGATTGGTCGATTCACGAATTCCTCAAGATTTCCATAGAAGGTGAGGAGGGGGAAACCACCAGCCTCTCAAACAGGACAAACCCCGTATCTAAACATTTAGGCCAAGCGGCGTGTACAGCGGTTCCAGTGACAGGGGTGGCTCCAAAGCCCATGCAGTACTTTTTCCATACATGCCTTGCATGAAGCAGCCCCCACTCAGCTCTCCCCTCTCACTCTCTTCGAAAAGAATGGATGGAGAAACACTGGATGTTTCTCATGGGGCTCGTAGAGAATCACGCCTCGTCATTAAACCCCAATAATAATGCAACATCTACCGGGGCTTTCTTTCATCGGAGTGTGTTCTGTTCGGTGTGTTTAACGGGACATGTATGTGGGAGAAATATATCAGACTAAATCAAGTGGAGAAAAACACGTGACACTATATATAGGTCAAGACATTATATGCCCATAGGCCGAGTTGTGGGCCTAAAACTATTACTAGTACAACTAATAATAACAATAATTAATTGTAACGTCTATGGTTAGGCCTATTTGTCATTGTTTTCCCCGTTTATCTTGTGTACACCCTGCACTGTCTAATATATCTCTTGTCTACAGATAACACAACTGAAGATTGATAATAATCCTTTTGCCAAAGGATTCAGAGACACTGGAAATGGAAGGAGAGAGAAAAGGTAAGCATAGGCTATGTCCATTCACACATCACACTGTGTAGTCTAGCCTAGTTCTATAGAAATTATATTATCATAATACGATCATATGCATAGGTCCTATGTTATGCATGTTTTAACCATACCCCAACGTTATTCCTTAATCTGTTTATTAGTTAACAAAATGACAAAATGCATGCTATTCTCAACTCTGATGTAGGCTTATCATTCAATGTAGGTCGGCCTACTGCTGCCCTCATGTCATGTTAATGGTGTATGGATGCCTTACTTGAATACATGTACCCACTATTATTAAAAGGGAACCGTTCAACTCTAGGAAACAGTTGACCCTTCCCTCCCTGCGGATGTATGAAGACCAATGCAAAGCAGACCGAGACGGGGGCGACTCTGATGCCTCCTCTAGCGAACCAACAACTGGCAGAGAAAGTGCGCATTCCCCAATCGGACCTGGATCCAGCCCGCTTAGGTTCAGTCGAATCAGCCGAGGTAAAATAAATTATATTCAACCTAAATCTCAGTTCGTTTGATAGGCTTAAACATAATAATGCAATTGTGCCCAATGGCATTTAGACTTATGGTGGCTGTAGGCTGTAGGCCAAATCCTCTAGTAATTTAGCCTATTTGAGAGAATAGGCTTTAGGCCTATACCCAATAGTGTATGGTTTGTGATAACTTCATTTAATGTATTATGTCAAAGTATTAGATTTACAGAATAAAATCCATGTGTAACAAAAAATGCAATTTACCAAGAAAACATAGTAATAATACATTTTCTAATTACAAAATGTACTTTGATCGTTTTCAACAGCTCTTGTTCTTTAGATTTACAATGTTATTTCGTGACAGGCTATTTGTTCAACTCACTTGTTATTGAAATATTAAACAATTGTTTCCTGTTGTAACGCATAGACTTAATCAGGCTATTTGACCATCGAAAAACACAAACTTTTGACTGCTCAACTTTCGATTCATAACTGAAGTCTATTTACTCTGTGGTAAAAATACAACACAAAAGCCACATGTTAATGCTCCGAGTAAGCCGCTTGGGCTGCCATGTAGGAAGGAAACGGTTAGACAAGGCATGTTAACACTAAATCATGACTGTACACTTAAAATGATCACTCACACAGTGCGTGTGTATGTGAATGTTGTAACCACTGCCGTTTCAACTGCTATTTTACTTTCCATTATTAATGATATATTTTTATTTATTTAAGTCTGAGCATTGCATGGAATTGTGTCAGTTATTTTACATTAAGGCCCACCAACATACAGCTAATTCTGAGTACAACTTTTTTATAACAGATGATAAAACCTGTACTGACAGTGAGCAAGAACTTGATCATCAGGACGAGCGTTGTACCGCATCGAACAGCCCTGGACCCGAGCCGCCCTCTCCCTTCAGCCCGAGGTGCGAGGACCGGGTGAAGGATAAACCGAGTCTGGACAAGAAAGACGACTATCCGGGCTCAAGGAAGCCGAGCGACTCCATATTCAGGAATCTTGAGAAAGGAGACAAAACAGAGAACAGGCACAGGAAAGACACTACAGATTCGTCAAAAAAGAACACAACAGAGAGCGGCGGGATAAGCGCAAGCAAGGAAAGTTTTTCCCCGCTCATGGTTCAAACAGAGAGCCCCTCACACTTCAGCGCGAGCCACCTGCAGAGTCTGGCCCTGTCGGGCTTGCACAGCCAGCAGTTTTTTAATCCCATGAACGCCGGACAAATGCTATTTCACCCTGGACAGTTCGCTATGGGCCCAGGAGCGTTTTCTGCCATGAGCATGGGACATCTATTGGCGTCGGTATCTGGAGCAAGTGGTATGGAAAACGGCAGCCTCTCCACCGGGGGCACCCCGAACCCTTTCCCCTTCCATCTGTCGCAGCACATGCTCGCCTCTCAGGTAAGGGAGACTTTAATTCTACACAGCAACAAATTGTTTGTTTGAACGCAATGATCACTTATAGGCCATTATGCTCGTTTGACTGTAGGCCTAGAATATAAAATAAAATTTCATTGGTCACATACACATGGTTAGCAGATGTAATTGCGAGTGTATCTAAATTATTTTGTGCTTCTAGTTCAAGAAATCTAACAATTCCACAACAACTACCTAATACACACACCGTAGTGAGGACGCATGCTGGCAGAATAGCGACACAACAGCTATAGGCCTATATATATTATTATTACCATTATTTTGAACAACAGTTTTGTTAATGGTGTTTCAAAGCAGTCTGATTTTTGTTTCAAATGAACATGGTTTAGAAGACCAGCCATAAATCAACCACTCAGGAAATGTGTGGGAGCAAAAACGCAAGGCCTTGCTTTTATTTACCTCCCTTTGGATTAGGAATAAGCGTTCTCCTTTTTAACATCTAATGCTTAGAGCCTTCATTATGCTAAGGGATTCTTTAACATCGGAGAAGACGACTTCCGTGTAGGTTTAATTATTGAAGTGAACTAGCTATTCAGGCTGTGCATAATTTTGTCGTTGAGCGGGTTCCCCAAGGTTCAATAGGCCTAGTCATTTGAGTAGGCTACATCATGGTCTGAATATATCGCTATCACCAACACCGTCCCAGTACTAACTGCCATTTTCTCCTGTCTGATTCCAGGGCATTCCCATGCCGACCTTTGGAGGCCTGTTCCCATACCCTTACAACTACATGGCTGCTGCTGCAGCCGCGGCCTCCGCCAGCACTACAGCCAGCTCGCTCTCGAGGAATCCCTTCCTCACCAGCTCCCGCCCTCGGCTCCGGTTCAATCCTTACCAGATCCCGGTGTCTATGGCCCAGAGCACAAGTCTACTCACCACCGGCCTGCCAGGCGGCATAAACCCCGGCTCCGAGTCCTCCAAATCGGGCAGCAGGGAGACGAGTCCCGCGCCTGATATCCACAACCACAAAGCGGGGTCGAGTCATAGGACCAGCTCTCCCAAATCGATGAAGGACTCTATCAACGAGCTACAAAACATCCAGAGACTAGTGAGCGGCCTGGAGAGCCAGAGAGAGACGTATCCCCCCAGAGACTCTCCTAAGTGATCTCACTAATGGAATAATATATTCCACCACGACTTGGCTTGAAATATCAGAGGACTTTATTAAATATTGTGTACAGCACATTACGCGAGGAAATGGCAATACCGGCCTACCTTTTCTCGCGCCTGGACTGAGCAAGGAAGCAGGGAATGAAGGAGAGAGAACCAGCGTCATCACTTACTGTTGCTGTGTGGGGTACGCTTTCAATATTATAAGAAATTGAAGTAATATGAAAACCAAAAGTGGGCACTGAATTTTTAGGCTGCTGGCTAAAACTTGAGTACACAAAGAGGATACCATACCGCAAGGAGGAAAACCTACTAAGAACATTCTTCATGTAGAGCATATTGATGTTAAAAGGAGGACGTCGTGGTATTGTTTTTAGGGACTGAAGAAAGAACTTTATCGAACTTTAATCAATAGACGTGCTTTGATTTATGATGAGAGCACTGCAACAGCAGAAGTACTGAATGAACATTGGTGTGCTTTTCCCCCCCGCATCATGGAGAAACGTGCAACCTGTAGAACGTCAGGAAACAAGCTACATCCAAACGTTTTTCAATACATAGGCTATTTCAAAAGGGATGGATCAAATAAACATTCCGTTAAAAACAATTGATAGAAGAACGCTTAGGCCTATAATTTTTGCCAGAAAAATCTTTGAACTATTTATGTAATTAAAATTAATGATGTAAATAATCTATAAAGGAATCCAAGAATATGCAATTGGTATTAATTTATTCAAAACTGTACATTGGCGTGTATATAATGTTTAGAGTTTAACTCATTGCTTTTTATTATTTTTTATTTTACATGAACGTAAAGGCCTACAGTAAATGAAAGCTATTTAGCGCTTGTTGGTTTGAACCAGAACGTCTTTAAATGTAATGCATAGGCATAGCTGATTATCTGCCTGTGACACGTGAAGGAAACAAACATGTGTGCCATGTTTATCTGCAATCTCTGTCTGCAAAATCTAATATCAGAAAAGAGAGAGAGATAGAAAGAGAGAGGGAGAGATAGATAGAGAGAAAGCTGCCTATTTGTCACATTACCTGACTATTATCTGCAGGAGAGGCAGAGATATAGAAAAACCTCAGGTCATTTCACTCCAACACAGGAGAGGATGATAACATGTATCTTTAAATGGGGCACAATGCATATCTATATATAAATATATTTAAATTGAAAGCGTATCTCGTTTATGCTGGTTGTCCGGGTAAATTCATTTTTTTGTTGAATTATCTCAAAAATTTCAATAAAAAAAACTGTGTTAAAAAGTTTTGTATTTCGTATCTACTGGATAATTTTAATAATTTGAATTAATGATTAATAATGTATATAGGCTACCCTATTACTAGCATTATTATGTTATAATTATAGCCGAATTATTATATCCTAACATAAGATGAATGATGCCTCTAAATGAATGATGATACCGCCTTACACACACACACACACACACACACACACACACACACACACACACACACACACACACACACACACACACACACACACACACACACACACACACACACACACACACACACACAGTTTTGTGAAACATGACCTAAGTAGTTCACTGAGTGTATGGCGCCCTCTGTCGGCAGTATATTTGAGGATAAAATTCTAGTTTTTCAACCCAGTATTTTTCTAGTTCTTTATCAGTGCTGATTGTTTAATAAATTCAAACGAAATATTATGCCATTTTGAAAAAGGCAAATCAATGTATTATAGGTATCTGTTCATAAGAGCAATGCAGCATGTATAGCTGTCGTTAGTTACAAGTCAATTTATTCTCATAACAATTAGGCCTATAGGCCCATAATTGTCATATTTTCATTGCGTTGCAGTTGAATAGAGGCACGTGAGTGATGACATGTAAGGCATTTATTTTTAAAATGAGCTACTGTTAGTGTTTCTATCAGTGTTTCCTGTAGTATTGTCTGTATTCTGCTATTAATAGAATATAATAGTAATATAGGAGTATTTATAGGAGGGCGAGACACGGAAGTTCCGTCTCCTCTCCACTTCAACAGCACATATCCTCTGCACTTTCAATGGCACTTGGCCTATAGACGCAGTTAACCGTTTGACACTAGGCTACCAGGGGCGGCAGGTAGCCTAGTGGTTGGACCAGTAATCGAAAGGTTGTAAGATCGAATCACCGAGCTGACAAGGTAAAAATCTGTGGTATTGCCCCTAAACAAGGCAATTAAACAACTGTTCCTAGGCCGTCATGAAAATAAGAATTTGTTCTTAACTGACTTGCCTAGTTAAATAAAATAACACACACAGTAGCCTATGGTAGTCTATAGGTCTATTGAAATCAACAAGAATTGACATATAAGGAGGGTTAAATTAAATATACTTTCCTTTAAGAAATGAGACAAATTAAATTAAACAGCAGTGCTCAACATGCCATAGGCCTTATAAGCATTTTGTTGACGCACTACTGAAACCGAAGGCATAACTTTCCAAAATATACGCAAATATTGTCTTCACACGGGCTAGTACAGATTAAAACTTAATTATTGTTTGGAAATAGAGATGCCTTGGTCGGGGAGAACTTGTCCCATATCACCGTGAAAGAGTTATATCACCGTGAAAGCGCCACAGCACAGGCTGGGAAGTTTGGAAGGATGGGCGCTTGGACGCCTAGCCACTTTGGCAGCAGACAGCCCTTTGTCCAGCAACCGGCGCCTGTCGCCTGCCTGCCGGCCACACAGCCTCCCCACACCCGCGCACAAAGGCAAGAAGAGTAGGGGGAGATCCCACCAGCCACCGTTCTTCTAATTAGAGCACCCCTTCTTGTTTCTTTTCTTTTCTTTCTGCAGCCATAATCACAAAATGCTCATTCTATTATGGGGCCATTGTTGCCCACTCTGTTATCTTCAATTAACAGAGTGAGCTACTCGACCTCGCACTCTCGGATAACAAACTATTTGTCTAAAGCAATCAGTCAATGACTGATCAATAGGCTCCTTTAGTGGACTCATGGATGCGACTAATGATTGGTGACGGTTCGGGGTAAAAAGGCCAAGACTATTCACAACTTTGTTCAGTGATCAGTGTAGGCCGCTATTTTTCTATTGTTTCTACAACAGACATGAATAGAATCTCTACCAGGCCTGGTGGAACGAAATTAAATAAAATGTGCGCACGAGTTAATTAAAAGTGTGTGCATGACTCAAAAGAGCACGACATAAGCCTGAACCGAGATAACTCCAATTCTCTTGCTCATCATTAACTTATATAATTAGGCTACAATTATTTATATAATTATTCAGCTACAGTAATTGAATATTCCATTTTGACCACATTTTCACATGCATTCCCATGGGCATGAGAAAATGTAATTCTTCCTGATCTCAACCAACCAACCAGCCCAGCATTACTCATGATGAGTAAGTAGGCTAGAGACTCCTTTCACTGAAATCAGGGCCAGACAATTACATGATGATGCTAATCTATTTGTCCATCACAGTTGCCTTGTGTTCTGTGTGCTTATGTAGATTTTCTGATGTTTACACTTACCTGAATCTTCAAACATCTCTCAGCAAAGTGATCATAGAGGCAGGTGTTTCGCTGATTGGATCACTGTTGCCTGACTGTGGCCCAATCACAAGGGCACATTTTCCCGTAAAAAGCCGATATTTGAGCTCAAATAGATAGTCTTTAAAATAACTTTATCAGTAGAGCAAAGAAGGAATGCATTGGTCGCGTTCCCCTGCTCAGACTTTGCATGCATCAACCGATGGTTGCGTGAGATTGCTATAACAAAACGATGTGGTTAGCTGATACTTAAAATACCTATCCAGGCGTTGTAGATCTGGCATGTGTCAGCAACGCCTGGGCAAAGGAAAGCGTCCATTATCTATTGTCTGTTCCACTGATTAGCAGATAATTATTGGAGACCGGACACAAAATAACACATTCAGTCTTTTGCTTATTTATGAAACTATTATTTTAGTTAGATTAATAATATTTTTATACAAACAACATACACATATACCATTAGACACTGTAACTACGTTTCTCCCTAGGACATGGCAGAAGCAAAGATTGTCTATTATATTGACAAGACAGTCAAGTGAACGCAATAAAAATGGAAATACATGTCCTCAAAGATGGAAGGCAACAGTAGCTAATAAGAGGGCAGGCATGCGTGAACAACAGGCCATAGAGATAGATAGAAGACTCCTCTTTGTATCTGTCCCATTATTGACAGCACGGACAATGCCATTGAGTCAATCTCCATTTTAAAGTAGTACATTTTCTTCTTCTTCATTGGCTGATCACTCCCAAATCAACTATCCACAATTGATAGAATCTGAATTATATTATGATAAAGAACAAGTAGCTTATTCACTCATAGCCATTGGTGATTAGATGGTGTTTTTCTGGTGATTAGAAGCAAATAGTGTCTATTATATTGACAAGACAGTCAAGTGAACACAATAACAATGGAAATACATGCGCTCAAAGATCAAAGGCAACAGTAGCTAATAAGAGGGCAGATGCATTCATGACCAACAGGCCATAGAGCGCAGCGGTGTAAGGCATTGCATCCCACTGCTAGAGGTGTCACTACCGACCCTGGTTCGATTCCAGGCTGTATCACAACCGGCCGTGATTGGGAGTCGCATAGGGCGGCGCACAATTGGCCCAGCTCGTCCAGGTTAGGGTTTAGCAGGGTAGGCCTTCATTGTAAATACGAATTTGTTCTTAACTGACTTGCCTAGTTAAATAAAAAAATAAAACATTAGCGGTCTGTCACACAGACAACAGAAAATGTAATGATTCACTTGAAAAAGGACATTTAAAAACGTTATTTTAACAAAATTATCGAGATTCCTGGCATGTGACAATCAGTGTAAGTAAGTTAACGAGCTGGTAATTATCTTGGGGCAGGAGGAGTCTATCCTGCGTGAGAACACGGACAACCCACCACTGGAGGAGTGGAGACAGATCTCTTGGCGGAGATAACCAGCAAGGAAGCAGATATCAGCCCAGAATAGACCCGCAAGGAGGGTGGCGCGCGCACGGGCTGCTGTAACCTCCTAAATAAACATTTCCTTGGAAGCTCTCACCTGCTCTGCGTTCCGAAAAGACACTTGCCATGACCTGGATTTCAACATTCTTGGTAGTAGTTCATGCCTGCCTCACGGTCATTAAAGTTTGACTAGTCAATGTTTGACAGGCACTGTTTCACAATAGAAAGGTGCCTGTCTATCTCACTAAGTTACAGCTGTTTTATTTATGCTTATAGGGCTTCACAGTTGAAAAGAAAGCTATTAAGGCCCCATGGATATTGTATTTGGTTTGCACAAGGTTCAGGAAATTAACTGAACCCCACAGCAACGTCAACATGGAATTTGCTATATTTTTGTCCTTTGTAGGTCCCCTGTAATTCTTACACCAATACCACTATGTTTATTGACATCAAATATAATCACATCTTATTATAACCGTAAATATCCTATACACTTCATTATTATCACTTGCGTACACATAATGTGGGCTGGAGCTGCCTCTGGCTTTGACTTTCTGCTTGTTCTTGCCCATCTTAGTGGACCTGCTCAAAACAGTTTTGAAGTACCACCATTCACCACTAGATGTCCCAACTACTTACTTTTGAAAAACAAGATTTTGGGGGAAATATCAGTATGAGATCAAATATTTTATCTTCTAGTGAAGCGTTCTTCCGTGATATGTCACAAAAGCTGAAAAAACGGCAACAATAAGTTAGGTACATGTTCTAAATATGAAGCAACATTTATGAATTCTAACACATTAGTGATGTTTCAAATGTACTCAAACTTCTCCAGTACTGAGTTAAAGCCTTGAAATAGAAGTAGAGTTCATCGACCTAATAATGTGTGTGTGCGTGTGTGCGTGCGTGCGTCCGTGTGTGAATGCACCCAACAGTATGTATAGCCATACTTATTGAGTAGGATGCCTTAAGGAGGCCCCGAGCAAAGACTATCATGTAGGCTACTATGTTAATTTACAGACAACTATCCTCGAAAAGGACAGTGGTGGAAAAATTACTAAATTGTCATATTTTAGTAAAAGTAAAGATACTGTAGCTTAATAAAAAGCTACTCAAGTAAAAGTCTAAAAGTATCTGGCTTTAAATGTACTTCAGTACAGTGGTGGAAAAAGTACTAAAACTTTTAACTTGAGTAAAAGTACAAAGTAAAACTGAGTGCTAAAGATAAAATTCCTTATATTAAGCAAACCAGACCTCGTGATTTAAATGTATTTACGGACAGACGGGCACACTCCAACACTTAGACATCATTTACAAACGCAGTACACAGATCAGAAGCTGGAAGGATGAAAACGCATTATATTGATTGGTGCGTGAATTGGACCATAATTTTGTCCTGCCACAGCATTCAAAATGTAATGAGTACTTTTTGATGTCAGGGAAAATGTATGAGAGTAAAAAGTACATATTTTCTTTAGGAATGTAGTGGAGTAAAAGTAAAAGGAGTAAATGTTGTAAAAAACTACTTAAATAGTACTTTAAAGTACTACTGGAAAAGGATGTGTATAACTAAAATATTACAAAACGAAAACCAGTAAATCAATGATAAACCAAACAATATTATACATGAGCCCAAGATTGTGTCCCAAATGGCACCCTATTCCCTACATTGTGACTATGGGCCATGGTCAAAAGAAGTGCGCTATATAGGAAATAGGGTGCCACTTGGAACGCAGACCAACTCTCAGACACATGCTCCATGCATCCTGTAGGACCTGTAGAGTATACAGAGTAGACGTCCAAAGTGTCTTTTGATCTCCGGGGTCCTTGAGGACATGTTTAAGAAGACATAAAACACTGCAGAAGAGCGGTGAGGGATTTTCAGATCTGACCCGAGAGAAATCATTTGCTCCTAGCACGCAGTGCCCCCAGTCCTGACACAGAGATTAACATAGCAGATTAATTTAGACTAACAGAGTTTGTCATGATGAACGGAGTGAAGGGCCTAGCCGGGGCCTGAGACTAAACCAGCCAGCTCTTCTAAAAACATACAATCCTCTCACACAACCCCGGGTTAAGCACAGCGAGAAACAGTCACAGCAGCTGACAGGGAGATACTGCAAATACAGACATAGGGCTTGATTCAATAATATTCACGCTAGCCGACACCTGCATAGCTGGTGTTTTGATGTGTTAGAGGTAGAACCGCGTTCGAACTGTCAAATCCACAAGTGGCTACCGGCATAGCTACACAAAAGGTGCTTTCTAGTACCTAAAAGGATTCTTCGGCTGTCCCCATTTAAAAATACCCTTTCCCCAGAGGGTTCCTAATGGAACCCAAACAAGTTATACCTGGAACCAAAAAGAGTTCTCCTATGGGGACAGCCAAAGGACTCTTTTGGAAGCCCTTTTTCAGTGATGGAAAAAGTACCCAATTGTCATACTTAACTACAAGTAAATATACCCTAATAGAAAATGACTTGAGTAAAAGTGAAAATCAACCAGGAAAATACTGCTTGAGTAAAAGTCTAAAAGTATTTGGTTTTAAATATACTTAAGTATAAAAAAATTAATGTAATTGTTAAAGTATACTTATGTATCAAAAGTAAAAGTATAAATCATTTCAAATTCCTTATATTAAGCGAATTCATGGATAGCCAGGGACACACTCCAACACTCAGACATCATTTACAAGCTAAGCATTTGTGTTTAGTGAGTCCTCCAGATCAGAGGCAGTTGGGATGACCCAGGATGTTCTCTTGATAAGTGTGTGAATTGGACCATTTTCCTGTCCTGCTAAGCATTTGAAATGTAACGAGTACTTTTGGGTGTCAGGGAGTAAAAAGTACATAATTTTGTAGTAAAGTAAAATAAATAGTTAAGTACAGATACCTCAAAAAACTACTTAAGTAGTAGTTTAAAGTATTTTTACTAAAGTACTTTACACCACTGCCTTTTTTCCCAAAAGTGTTGGAATCCCATGCAGCCGTGTTTACAAGTTCGAACACTGGAATGTGTGATATAATCTAGGCCTACAGCTTGATTAGGCTGATAGTAATTCTAATGCGAGTGGGACAGGTGTGGCTTCGTGACAATCACAAGAGCAGCTGCTCATCAATGTGACAGCTCCAACGCAGTTACACCTCCGACACCGCCAAAACATCAGCTATGCAGGTGTCAGCTATGCCGGTTAATGCTTGATCTGATTGAATCTAGGCCCTAGAAAGACAGACAGATGTTTAAAACATATTGGTTCACTGGGTCGTACATACACATATGCACACATTTCTATTCAAAAGCTTGCATGCATTCATGCACTTACATGTACCCACGCAAACACACATTCACGCACATGTTCACACACACATCTCACAACACATCATCCCTGCACACTGATGGGGAATTGATGTCATCAGTAGGCTTGCGTCCCATGTTGCTTCCTAATTATCTAGTTTCTGTCCCCCATAGTCCTGGTGTTTCTGTGTTTCTACTATTCCCAATGCTTCTCTTCCCTCGAGAACAAAGGCTGAATACTAGGGTAGTCTTTTGAAATATATTTTAGATGACCACTTACAAGTCAATCGCTACCAATAAAAATGGATGGAAAAACTAAGTGTTGCATGACAAATGGCCTCCCTTGTTCCATACATAGAGAGCAGAGAGCAACACAAAGGCAAGAGGGTTTAGGAAAGTAGTCCCATCATCCAAAGCCTCACCAGAACCAACCCATATGCAATTACTATACTAATAGAAACGCAGGGTGCGTCCCAAATCACACCCTATTCCCTATATAGCCCCCATAGGATGACAATGCCCCTATCCGCAGGGCACGAGTGGTAACTGAATGGTTTGATGAGCATGAAAACGATGTAAACCATATGCCATGGTCATCTCAGTCACCAGATCTTAACCCAATTGAACACTGGAGCGACACCAGACACAGCATTTTCCACCACCATCAGCAAAACACCAAATTATGGAATTTCTCTTGGAAGAATGGTGTTGCATCCCTCCAGTAGAGTTCCAGACACTAGTAGAATCTATGCCAAGGTGCATTGAATCTGTTCTGGCTCGTGGAGGCCCAACACTGGCAAGGAAGATGTGTGTTTTAAAAAGAGACAGAGGAAGGGGACATCAAGTTAAAGGGGGTTTCTGGGATGCTGGAGTCTCGCTGGGAGGTCCAAGCAGCACTACACACACACACACACACACACACACACACACACACACACACACACACACACACACACACACACACACACACACACACACACACACACACACACACACACACACACACACACACACACACACACACAGCGTGTGGAGCAGGACGGCCAAACTAGCTCCCATGTCTCCCCTTTCACATGATTGGGGATCAGAGAGCAGTGGACAGAATGAGATGACTGTGTGTGACTGTGTTTGTGTGTGTGTCACAGTGTGTGTGTTGTGTAAGTAAGTGTGTGTGTGTTGTGTTAGTGAGACTATGGGGCTTGCTTGACCGTGTCCTGAACCACACAGCACATGATGCCTACATACCGAGCGAGAGCCGAGAGAGCTACTAAACTGGACTAAACACACCAATTAACCCTGACACTAATGTCTCTTAGCACTGCCATGAACTGAACGCTAACAGTCCAAACCCCATTTCAAGTCAAAGCTTGAAGGGCTTACCTCAGAAGAACAGAGTGCCTTACTTTTCTAATAATTTACGCAAGCTAAGGATCTTAGGATGGTTATTGTGATGTAATGGAGTACTGATGGCAATACCACCAAGTAAACATGAGAATGGTTTTACAGAGAACAGAGACGTGCAGTAGTGCTTGTTTGTATTGTGGATAAAGAAAATACAATTACATGAGTGGTTCTGTGGTTAAATTGAGACCCCTTACCTCTTACTTTTTATCTCGCAGCTTAGACGTAGGATTCACTTCACAGTGACTAGCTAATTAAAATCAACTTCAATATTTACATGATCAGTCTGCTCATTGGGTTCACGATCAACATTGAGCCACTACAACTAGAACAAGCAAGGGATTGCAAGTAACAGGCTACCAATATATCCAATATTCTGTCTCCCTACACAGATTGGCCATGATCAGAGCCATATATTTATTATTATAAACCAGGTGGTTCGAGCCCTGAATGATGATTGGCTGAAAGCTGTGGTATATCAGACCGTTTACCATGGGTATGAGTACGACCAAACATTTATTTTTACTGTTCTAATTATGTAGGTAACCAGTTTGTAATAGCAATAAGGCAGCTCTGGGGTTTGTGGTATATGGCCAATATACCAAGGCTGTTGGCTGTATCCAGGCACTCCGCATGCGTCGTGGGTGAGAACAGCCCTTAGCCGTGGTATATTAGCCATGTACCACACCCCCTCGTGCCTTAAATATATTTTGAATTAAATACATGGCTCTGGTAGAGACGTAACATGGTCATTTTTACCAGTCCAGGACCTCCACACTCAGATAGGAATGTGAACCTTGCCTCTCCACTGCCTCTGCCTGAGTCTGAACCTAAACAACCTAGTGGGTCTCAACTGAGATTTGTAGCATGACACCCTCGGCTAGCTGACAGCCAGGGCTCAGTGTTTCATCTGCTTTGGACAGCTCTGAACCATGTGTATAAACTGTCCATTTGCCTTGACAGAAAGCCAGAAGATGTCAACTGCACTTGAGTTACTTTTCCCCATGTGGGGTAAACCTCGGTATGGGTGAGCCCCAGTTTCTGCTCTTATCCAATGTTTTCCCATACCTTAGGTGTTAACTGGTCATCAATGGCTCTGTTTTGGTTTATAGATTTGTATATAAGCAGGGCTATTCAGCGCCTGTGCAAACCTCAAGGCAGTAGTTTCCTCATTAAATATTGTCAATGGGAATGACAACTCCTGAGAAGTATATGAAAACACAGAATATATGATGATATATTGTACAGTGTCACGATCTCCTGAAGGGACAGACCAAGGCGCAGCGAGGTATCCAGTATACATCTTTATTTAACCAACGTAACTGGCAAAACAATAAACAAAAACGAACGAAGATCGTAACATTGAACATAACACGTACACTAACAAAGCTATGAACAAACAATAACCCACAAAACCCCTCTGAAAACTACAAACATATGGTTCCCAATTAGAGGCAACGACACTCAGCTGCCTCTAATTGGGAACCATTACCCCAACATAGAAACACAACACCTAGAACAAAAAAAACCTACACCAAAACGAAACTAAACACGACAGCCTATAAATATCAGGCCAGAACGTGACATTCAGCAGGGATCATCAACTAGATTCATCCGCGGTCTGATTTGTTCTTGAGTGGATGGTCGGGGGGCCGGAACAGAGTTACAAATAATTTGTAGACTGCAAATTGACCTCAAGAAGCCTAAACAGATATAATATTTGACTAAAACATCATCATTTCAAACCTTGCTTACATTTCTATACGATCACGTCTCTCTATTATGCGTGAGAATACTTGGGAACAGATTTCCAGAATTAAAATCCCTTGGAACTGATTTCTTTTGTGTTTTCAAAGTATTTTGGACTGGAGGATGTCCTTTGTCACTTGACCAAATATCTATAAATGCAATCTAAGTGTATAGAATTGTCAGAAATTGGGTGAAAAGAGAAAGCCAACTTCTTATACTTGTCAACCTCATTATCTGTGATAACCTTTGACTGCATTCAAAATGTTTTTCAACAAACCACAACTTCTACATTAATTGGCCTTTGGGGATTTATGCTCGATCTAATCCAACCACAGCTATTTGGACTCAACTTTACCTCCCAAATTAAGGATACTTAATTTTTGACATAATTCAAAACAACGTTATAGTGTGTGTCACTTAAAATGGAAATAAACAAAGTCTTGTTTGAAAAACATAATTGGGTTAAAGCTTCTTTTGAGGCTGTTGTTTCAGAGTAGACCAGCCCACTTGTGGTTAGACTGAAACCAGAGGAGGCTGGTGGGAGGAACTATAGAAGGGCCGGCTCATTGTAAAGACCGCAATGGAATAAATGGACTTGTATCAAACATATGGAAGCCACATGTTTGACTCCGTTCCATTTATTCCATTCGAGCCATTACGATGAGCCGGTCCTCCCATAGCTCCAGCCTCCTCTGATTGAACCACCCCAAGAGCTCCAAGAAGGATCTGAAATCCCATCCTGCCAAGAAGCCATTTAACACAAGTTCTACTGTAGGCTTGCCCTATGAATATTCATAACTAAAATCATGAGCTAAATTTTACAATGTTATGAAGGTCATTGCTCTATAGCTACATTCAGATCCGGGTGGATAACTTTGAAAATTATATAAATTGTGCCTGCTTTATAAATAAAAATTAAGAAAAAAATAAACTTAAATCAGAAGATTCTCCTAATATTGATTATATGAATAATACCATTTCATACTAGTTAGTATTTTACCTAATAGAACTGCACACACAATTCATTATTGAAGGTCTACCAAACTGAACAGTCAACAGATACTTGAGCTGTGACAATTGGGACATGGTGTGTGTGTGTGTGTCTCTGTAACATCATTAACATTTAACAATTAACATTTCAAGTTAACGTGATGTAACAGGGTCGTAACGTTAGCCCCAAGTACAGTTAATCTGCCCCCATGTTTGATCAGTGTGCTGGGCCACTTCCTGTTTCCCATGATGCACCATGGCCATAGAGTAGAGCCTGGGGGAAAGATAGCCGGTCGGACCACTATTTGGATCTATAGAGAGAGAATAGTAACTTAGACTTCCTTTGTGAGCAGCCAATCAGAACCATGGATGGCTAATTTAGGCAACCCCATGGTTCTGATTGGCTGCTCACAGAGGAAGTGTACATGACTATTCTCTTTCTATAGATCCAGCTGGTGGTCCGACTGGCTCTCTATCCAGACTGGCTAGTGGAGGGGATAGGAACAGTCTGATTGGATTCATACAGTGTGCCCGCCACCCACCATTCGGCAAGTATTCAGACCCATTCACTTTTTCCACATTTCGTTACATTACATCATTATTCTAAAATGAATTAAATAAATAAAAAATCCTCATCAATCTATACATAATACCTCATAATGACAAAGTGAAAACAGGTTTGTAGAAATTTTGGCAAATGTATTAAAAACAATCAGAAACACATTATTTACATAAGCATTCAGACCCTTTGGTATGAGACTCGAAAAATTGAGCTCAGGTGCATCCTGTTTGAGATGTTTCTACAACTTGATTGGAGTCCACTTGTGGTAAATTCAATTGATTGATCCCACAGTTGACAGTGCATGTTAGAGCAAAAACCAAGCCATGAGATCAAAGGAATTGTCCGTAGAGCTCCAAAACAGGATTGTAATCAAGGCACCGATCTGGGGAAGGGTAGCAAATAAATTCTGCAGCATTGAAGATCCCCCACCCACCAAAAAAAAAAAAACAAGCCATGAAGTCGTATGAATTGTCCTTAGAGCTCCAAGACAGGATTGTATCGAGGCACAGATCTGGGGAAGGGTACCAAAAAATCTTTGCAGCATTGAAAGTCCCCAAGAACACAGTGGCCTCCATCATTCTTAAATGGAAGAAGTTTGGATCCACCAAGACTCTTCCTAGAGCTGGCCGCCCTGCCAAACTGAGCAATCAGGGGAGAAGGGCCTTGGTCAGGGAGGTGTAAGTGGGAGAAATAGCCTTTGTGCACTGGCTAGCACTATGCTCACTGCTAAGCTAATAGGCATCTGAGCACTGTAGGTATAATAAGCCCAAATCCACCACTCTCTCTATCTCCGCCATTTTGACTGCACTCAAATCAGCAAGGAGAGGCACTGGCTTCTTCAAGCCACAGTCTGCAAGATTGAACAGTCTGTAAAATGATTTCAACTAATGAATTATGTACTCCTTGATTTAGAAAAATATGACATACGCACATCTTACAGAGTGTGGCTTTAAAGAGAAGGAAGACAGTGATGGGAGAGTGAGAGAGAGAGAGGGAGAGAGGGAACCACGTCGTCCCCCACTTTTGTTTTTTATTAGCCGAGACCCCTCTCTCTCTCACCCACTACCAATTACACAGGCAAATGTTTTCCCAAGGAAAGAAAAACCCTCACTCCCTCCAACATAAATCAGCCAATGGACTACTCTGTATGCTGTGACACCAACGCCAACCCTAGTTATACAATATCACGTAGACACAACTCCAGCTAAATAAGCATTGTCCTTTATCAAACAGAATAGAACATCCCTATTTTAACCCCACACCAGAATTGAAGTCCTTGTCACAAAGCATAAAAACAATTCTGAAACCATAAAAGGCTGAGTGGTGTCAAACTTCTATATAATACAATGGTATGGCAATATATCAGAGAGGGGAAATGTCAAATATATTATTGTAAACAACTGATTACAGAGCTCAGTCTACTTCCATACGGTCAGATGAAAAAGATTGAGGAAACATGTACACTCATACAACATTGTATAAATGTTAAGAACATCAAAGAGTTGGGTAAAATTGGCACATACAGTGCCTTCGGAAAGTATTCAGACCCCTTGACTTTTTCCACATTTTGTTACGTTACAGCCTTATTCTAAAATTGATTTAAAAAAATACAATTTCCTACGCAATCTACACACAATACCCCATAATGACAAAGCAAAAAACGTTTTTTATGAATTTGTGAAAATCTGGGGAATCTGGATCTGGGGAAGGGTTCCAAAAAATGTCTGCAGCATTAAAGGTCCCTAAGAACACAGAGGCCTCCATCATTCTTAAATGGAAGAAGTTTGGAACCACCAAGATTCTTCCTAGACCTGGCCGCCCGGCCAAACTGAGCAATCGGGGGAGAAGGGCCTTGGTCAGGGAGGTGACCAAGAACCCGATGGTCACTCTGACAGAGCTCCACAGAGTCCCTCTGTGGAGATGGGAGAACCTTCCTGGAGGACAACCATCGCTGCAGCACTCCACCAATCAGGCCTTCATGGTAGAGTGACCAGACGGAAGCCACTCCTCAGTAGAAGACACATGACAGCCCGCTTGGAGTTTGCCAAAAGGCACCTAAAGACTCTCAACCATTAGCAATAAGATTCTCTGCTCTGATGAAACTAAAATTTAACTCTTTGGCTTGAATGCCAAGCGTCACGTCTGGAAGAAACCTGGCACCATCCCTACGGTGAAGCATGGTGGTGGCAGAATCATGCTGTGGGGATGTTTTTCAGCAGCAGAGACTGGGAGACTAGTCAGGGTCGAGGCAAAGATGAACGGAGCAGAGTACAGAGAGATCCTTGATAAAATCCTGCTCCATAGTGCTCAGGACCTCAGACTGGGGAAAAGGTTCACCTTATAACAGGACAACGACCCTAAGCACACAGCCAAGACAACGCAGGAGTGGCTTCGGGACAAGTCTCTGAACGCCCTTGAGTGGCCCAGCCAGCGCCCAGACTTGAACCCGATCGAACATCTCTGGAGAGACCTGAAAAAAGCTCTGCAGCGACGCTCCCCATCCAACCTGACAGAGCTTGAGAGGATCTGCAGAGAGGAATGGGAGAAACTCCCCAAATACAGATGTGCCAAGCTTGTAGCGTCATACCCAAGAAGACTCAAGGTTGTCATCGCTGCCAAAGGTGCTTCAACAATGTACTGAGTAAAGGGTCTGAATAGTTATGTAAAAGTGATATTTCCGTTTTTTATTTTTAGTAAATTTGCAACAGTATCTAAAAAACTATTTTTGCTTTGTCATTATGGGGTATTGTGTGTAGATTGATGAAAAAACAAACAATTTAATCAATTTTAGAAAATGGCTGTAAAAAGTCAAGGGGTCTGAATACTTTCCCGAATGCACTGTAAATTTAAATATATTATTGTTATGTACAGCATTTGAAATGTAAAATTCGTTAGAGATAATTGGTTCTGAATAGGCATATACCAACAATAATACATAGAGTTAGTGTATATCCTTCTAATCACGATAATGACTAAAACATCTGCTTTTCTAATTGCTAAATTTTAAGAAAAAAATACATATCATACATACATACATATACATACATATCAAAAACTTAAGCGTAGGATTTAGAAGTCAAAAGGTCTTGTAAACTTTTTAAGATTAAACTGATATTTGCATGAAGCCTAGGTTTTTCTGCTAAAATGTTTTTAATAAATATTAATTTGTAGGTAAAATAGTGGTATACCTCCATAAAACAAACTAATATATTATACGGACCGTTCAGAGAAATGTAATACTTACATCGTGAATTGTTTGCGACTGCACCTCGTGTTCATCTACTCAGGGCCAAAGGTCAATGACATGTTCATTCACCATTCATGTCTTTTTAAGTTTGGAAAAAACTGTTTCTGGTTTAATTTGATATCGAAATAACGAATTAAAATGGTTCAAAGTAGACTATACAAATAAGACAATTGGCACACATTTGTTTTTCTCACTTGTGAAAACAAGCTGATGTTTGTATTGGAATTAATGTTTTGGCAACAGATAGTTTCATTAATAAAACCAAAATGATCATCACATTAGTAAGGTTTATTAATGGACCCATCAAAGCCATAGGTAACATATTGACACACGAATAAAAGGACCGGACTTTTCTATTTTTCTGCCTAGTATTTCTCAGCAACATAAATATAGCCTAACTACTAAACCAACAAACACTATTGGTTTCGGACCAGAGACCAAAACGCCAAGGAATCGGTGTTTATAATATGGGAGCTCTTAACGATGCTTGAACATTGTCCCCTCAGCAACACCCAGCTTTGCTCCAAGTCCACTAGCCCACCACAACCCCACTGAACTCCTGTTCCTAATTTCTGCACCACGTGACGGTGGGAGTGAGTCAAGTTTAAATTCCCTTTCAGAAACCCATCTCAATTCAGCTCCTATAAAAAATTCTACCATTTTATAGCAGAAGCATCTTCTATACCACGACGGCTAAGGTTTGTCCTTGTGGGACTAAGAATCTCTGAAGAAAAGCACAGCTAAAGGGGAGTACAGAGCAGAGGTCAAGTTCGTGTGAAGGGCTGAGCAATAACGTGGAGGTAAGAACGGCTACTTTTACATCACGTGTTATGTTTGTGAGGGCCAGTTACACATAATTTAGTATTAGCCTTTGGCCGATTTAAATTTGGTATATTTGTTGTTGTGTTTCATAAGGTAGGCTAATATATATGATTTAAGAGATAGAATGGCACATCTGCATTTCCTCAAGCCTTCACTATATCCTTTATTAGTGGCGCACACATGACAGAAACATCCTCTAAATACTAATTTCTGTCCAACATTTACGAGGTATTTGTGTAAACACAGCCTGGCATTGTATTTATGATGCAATGAATTTAGGGTCAATATTTACATGTGTCGCTAAATATGTTCTTCCCGCGCAAATGACTGATGTTTGGAGGTCTGCGTTAGATCTTGGATGGACTGTATGTTCGATATGGAACAAAAGGCCTTCACGCGAACTCAAGAGGTTTTGGCCTTTTGGCGCCACATGACTAAAACAGATTAGAATCCCATTTAGCGAAGGGGTTGATATAGCAATATGAGATGGAAAACCATAGAAAACAGACTATTCTGCTTGATTGTTCCCTGACAAAAAAGGTCAATATTTATTATATCATATAATAAAGATGACAGGCCTATCGAAAAAAATGCTAGTGTGCATTCAATTAGATTAGTCTATGAATATTACTCTATTATTAGGCTATTAGTAGTTGTAGTAAGCTATGTTTACAATGAAGAAATATTAAAACTATTATTAGTAAAAAAAAAATAATAATAAGTTAAATGGACGAACATAAAACGAAAATCACCCCATCTACAAAGTAAAGAAATTAAAGGCAACTAGTGTGTTACCTTTCAGCCGATTTGCACTTTAAAAAACAGTATTTCAACAAACTGACAAATACAATCAGCCTAGATGCAATTTATTGTCCTCAAAATTATACAAAAATCAAGCCATTTGTTAATTATAATGTGTATGGAAATCTATATTCTGAGCCGACAAATCATCAATAGGTCTCTAAAACCTGACATTAACCGATACAATACATCACCCATGTCCAAACATTCAACAGACTCAAAAAAATGACCACTGTCTGATCATTCGATGCCTCCTCACCGGTCATATTTTGGCAGAGAAATATTGAAAGGGCTGAAAATGACAAACTGTCGCGGGAAGGACATTTAGGCTGTTCTCGTTCATTTGTTCATGTCACCAGTAGATATAAGTCAAACTCTCACCGACCAACCCGAACCGCCAACTTCTATTGTTGATTTATTGGTCTTTCGGCCTTGTGCTTCGACCCATTTATTCCAAAACCACAACCATATTTCACCTGAAAATGTATGAGCGTTTTAGCGTCATTCTTCGACGCCTATTCCTGTTTTGAAAGGAAAACATGGCGTGCGAAATAACTGTCCAGAAATACCATATATAACTAAACCAGACGATGGTAGGCTTTAGGCTAGTCCACTCGTCATCACTGTTGCCCTATGAGGTCAATTGCTGTTTTGAAAGGAAAACATGGCGTGCGAAATAACGGTAAAGAAATACAATCTAGAGGGTAACTGAACCAGAGGATGGGTCGGTTATAGGCTAGTCCACTCGTCTTCACTGTGGCCCTCAGAGGTCATTTGACCTCACACTGGAAGAGAGGAGACTGTTACCCCAACAATCCTGATTTGGACATGGTTCACCTCACAGGTAACTCAGTTCCTCAGATGTCTGTTTGCACAGTGACACCTGATTGACAAAGACCCAGAGCTGATGCTTCAATCATCAATTTGTGCTCTTCTGAGTTGGTTGAAAAAATTATATATAGTAGAAAAGGCCTATCGGGCAAACTATTAATTATTATTTTAATTGTTTATTAATGAATCCTATACTATATTAGGTATAATAATATCCCATAGGCCCTATCTAACTCTGCAGCTATATCTAGTTATAGGCTATATAGCCTATATCGTGGGATTAGTATTTTTAATGATGTAACCAATAGCCTGTGGAATGGGGGAGGAGATGAGGTTGTATTCATGTCATACACAACACTTATTAGTCCAATAGTCGTTGGTGGAGAGATTCTGGCTCCAAAGGAGCAGTGCATCGCGCTGTAGGGTATTCTCGTCGTTAGAGGAGCGACGTCAGGTCTGCGTGGAAGAGGGGGAAGGGAGAGGGGGGAACGAGTCAAATAATTCACTCATCCCGGTGTTTTAACAATTCAAGGGTTTGAGCAAATTCTTCTGTTTCCAAGAAAACTTCACACACCAAGTTCGTTCTCCCTAGCTCAAAGCGCACTGCACACGCGCAGAGTAGGCAACAGTTCAGTTCACGAGCGTTGAATCAAACCAAGTCAGGATTAACACGAGCGCTCACGCGTGTCCGGGAGTTTACTCGAGAACCGTTATGCCGGAGAAAGATAAGCAAGTCTATTAAGATGAGATGCTGGACGACTTTCCCTAACTACGTCCCAATGGAACGTAACTTCCTGCTATTTCCTTGGTGAAGACAGAAAAGTACCATTTGCAAAATAAATGGATTCAAGCTTATAATATTTCATGAGGTAATATAATAATATTATTTCCTATCTTCATTGTAATCTGCCTATCTACGTGCTGTATGCTTTGTAAACAAGCTCAGGCATGGAGTCAATCTGAAAACGCCATAGTTGGATAGGCTCAGCTTCTTTAATGCGATTAGTGTTAGAATGTACTTTCTACTTTCTTTATTTTTCAGCGTTATTTGACTGCCTTGATAGTGATGGCGAGCGTGATAATGCTGTCTGTAGCCTATTTCAATAATAAAAGCTCAAGCAGTCCTTAACCGTTGTATGATGCGGTGATATTATGGAGTATAACAGTCTATGGTCACACGGTCGATAAACAATGAAATTATAACTGATATGAACATGTAGCCTATAGTACAATTTGAAAGTCACAATTTCTTTAAATTTCATCTATGCTCAAAGAAGTTATAGGCTAAATACTTCTTATTTTCACAATATCATTTTGAGGTTACTGTAAATATGATGAAAACAGTTGTTACATAATTTACTCAATTTCTCAAAAATGTCAAGAGCCCTTGTCTGAGATTGTACTCTTCTTTATAGATCGTAGTCTAGATGCTGTGTAGAAATTACATGAAATGTCATATAAAACACCAAAATACCAGTCTGATACATGTTTCAGGGCCCTGTGAAGGTATTCAAAGCTTATTGACATTAAAGGTATGAGAGCTATGGATGCAAGGACTGACCATCCATTATAGTAAAACGTTTTAACCATGTTTTGACGCTATTCAGTGTTTGTTTACATTACATTGTTTACAAACATTGGACTAAAACAAGCTTTTATTTTGGGTTCTGATGGGGGTCAAATAGTTGAACTAAGTTCATGAGGCATTTATAAGTTATATTCTTCAAGAATCAATGGGTGTATTCATTTATAAGTCCAAAATTGTTGTAGCAACTTTCAATTCAAGATTTAAGGTAATATAACAAGTTATACAAACAACAATTCTATCTGTTCTGTTTAAGATGAAAAATAGTTATTATCCTTAAATAATGTTACAAATATTATTATTAGTATCATTATTATAATAGTTAACGATGGATAATGATAATGATAAAACTGTTATTATTATTCACAATAATATATTTCATTAGTTTTTATAGACTGACTGCCAGATAATGATTTTAGAACATGCTTTTAGAATGATATGATCACAAATTACAATCAAATAATTTCATCTACCAATGGGAGTCTAAATAATGTCCTTCTTTTCATTCAAGAAATACCCAAATACATAACACTCGAACAATGATGTGGGATGTCTCTAAAATGTGGACTACACAAAAAATTATGTTTTATTTTTCATTTGACTCTAAACATTACATCCTGAGATGTTCTGTTAAGTAGGATACTGACATTTGTAGACAATCAATCAACTAAACAACTGATTAAAACATAGGCCTAATTCACTTTTGTGGAGGGAATCGAACATTAGAGAACTGTTTTCCAGGTGAGAGAATTTACAGCACCATACTCACTTACTACTTTGGTACCGTTACATTTTTGTTGTGATAGGTCAGTTTCACATCCAAAATAATTTTGCACAAATGGCGTGCTAACAAGCTCAAGGCTACGTGATGTGATTCTACTGACATTGCTGAGTTGTAGCTGCCAGAGACGTACATACAACAACAATAAAGGTGCAATGTACTGATGCACAGTCAGACAGGGCCCTCTCTCTCTCTCTCTCTCTCTCTCTCTCTCTCTCTCTCTCTCTCTCTCTCTCTCTCTCTCTCTCTCTCTCTCTCTGCAACACATCACCAGATGCATGAGACTGGCTGCTGCACAAAATGGTAGGTCAGGTTTGAATTTATAGCAGCTGTCTCAATAACATGCATCATGCATCATGGCTATACATTTCAGACTGGGAGACGAAAACACAGACACAGATACACTGACAGATACAGGCAAAGACACACACACACACACACACACACACACACACACACACACACACACACACACACACACACACACACACACACACACACACACACACACACACACACACACACACACACACACACACACACACACACACACACACACACACAGGAAAATCTGCCATGAATAGTTTAGTGGATTATATGTCTGGGAGTGACACAGATATAAACAGAGGTCTAGCTCAGTGTGTTTAGTTAAACAGGGTAAGTGAAAGGGCCCTGTTCAGGAGGGTAAAAAAGTACCACGGCTGATTTGCAGCGCGCCTTATCTTTATTCGCTTTAGCAAATGTCTGCGTTTGTTTACAGTTGGAACCCCTTCTCTTTCATCCTGAGAGAGAGCACTCACATTGTTTACATGCCTGAGATTAAGGGAGGGCCGGGGTGAGTGTAAAAACTATCCGAAATGTACACTGTATACCTTTATATGTACGTCCCAAATGGCACACTATTCCTCATATAGTGTAGTACTTTTGACCAGGGCCCATAGGACTCTGTTCAAAAGTAGTGCACTATATAGGGAATTGGGTGCTATTTGGGACGTAGACCTACAGTTTGAGTCTGTATGGTAAAATGGCTGAGAGAATGGTTGCTATGGGAGAGGAGAGGGTCTTGTGAAACTGAACTATATGGAGCAGACAAAGCTATACCAGGCTGTCTGTGTGTCTGTGTCTCTCATGAAAAGATGTTTGTCTTTGAGCTGGGTTTAGAGCTGTGAGAGAGCGAAGCTTAGCTGGTGATCTGGACTAATGGAATGAACAGTGTTTAGGAGCCGTTACATAAAACTATCCCGCCGTATGCTAGAAGAGTAAATATTTAATCCAACTCTTCTGAAGAACAAATTAATCTTGACCCCATGTGCTTAATATCGTGGTCTCCAAGCATGCAGACTGAGTAATTATCTTATGTCTAGAGTTTCTTATGATTTACGGTGTTAATATGCAAATATATATTAGGAATATTTTCATTTCATTTATCAAAGTAAACGAGAATCAAAATGGAGATGCTATAACAGAAATAGAAGTATTCAATATGGCCGCTGGTCCACCCATCACAGAGTGCAGACTTGAATGGGATTGTCCATTCTAGTAATTGTAATTCTATGGCTAGAATGTTGCTTGAATATTTATGATTACCTAGTAGTTGTGTATTTATGATGACCTAATAAGTACAACAGTGTACAGTAGTCATATGTGGGAATAACTTCATTTGAATGGGTCCGGTAATTCAAATTCTATGTGTGGAACAACCAAGTTTGCTAGCTACTATTCAATCTTTTCATATGAGTGGAGAGCACAGCAGAGCAGAGGGTACAGTATACAGTAGACGATTCCTCCTTTAATCTCACATGGGATCTCACCGCAAACATAGATCGGCTCTATTTTGCATGAATGAGGGCCCATCATCATACAGTATATGGGTCATTGTGACCAAATTCCCCCAATGGCACATGGCCCTTGTTGCAGTGATACACCTTGAAATGACTTTGCCTACAGAATTCAACTGATATTTCTATTAACAATAGTTAGTAGCTTGAAGACAAAACAGTGACCTGGTTTCCAAGAACTGAAAAACTAATTCCAAGAAATGTCCCACAATGAGAGAGCATGACTGAATTAATTAACATGCAGTTGAGTTAAAAAAAAAAAAAATTCTCTCATTGCAAACATTTGTTGTTGAATACACACCTTCAAGTGTGTATTATTGCAGTGCAAGAATGAGGCATTGACTTCTGTATCCTTGAAATGTCCTTGTAAGGTTTGATATTAAATAATTGTATCTACCAGAAATGTTAAAACATTTAAACAATTTACTTTTGATTTATCGTTCAATATAAATAGTAATTCATAAAAAATATATACTTTTCTTGTGTAAATAACAGAGACAAATTGAACTAGACCAGATTTTCTTTCTAAAACAGACAGAAATTCCATTGAAGAAGGTGTAGGATGACAACAATTAATGATCTGATAAAACATTTTTTTACATAGTCCCCTTTAGTTCTGTTTTTTTTCTCCCATTGGTCATTCTGCAGATGTTCAATAGAAAATATTGAATTAATTAGCAGCTTTCCAGTAAGATGTGATTCATTTTCTTACAGTATTAATAGACATTATTATTGTAGAAATACAAAATGAACACCAATTACTGTACAAGTACATGATGTAAATGCACTTCATGTCAATTAGTAGTTGAAAAAATAAATAATAGCTAAATTAAATATTAGGCTATGTGTTAGGGGTGGGGTTCATCTTTGTGTCTTGAATGGGTGTTACATTTTGTTTGTGCACGGTGTATTTCGTTGGAACATATTTTGTCCAGTCCATTTTATGGGAGTGTGTTATTTAAGTATTTTACGAGACAGTTTAGTATTGGTTTGGAGTCAGTCTGTGTGTTGTAAGTCTGTTATTATCTGTAGAGATGCTCTGTTTTATGTTAGTATTATAGTAATTATATGTCACAGATATCCTATTACATTACTATATATGTTCTACATAAGTTCTATATGTAATTCGATGGTCTATGTATGGTTAGTCTGTGTATGGTAAGTCTGTGTATTGTAAGTCTATATATGGTAAGTCTGTGTATTGTAAGTCTATGTATTGTAAGTCTGTGTATTGTAAGTCTATGTATGGTAAGTCTGTGTATTGTAAGTCTATGTATGGTAAGTCTGTGTATTGTAAGTCTATGTATTGTAAGTCTGTGTATGGTAAGTCTGTGTATTGTAAGTCTATGTATTGTAAGTCTGTGTATTGTAAGTCTATGTATGGTAAGTCTGTGTATTGTAGGTCTGTGTATTGTAAGTTTGTGTATTGAACTGAAGCCGTTGTTCGTCTCATAGAGATGCTCCAGGAGAAGGCCTCAGCTGTGACGGATGACAGTGTGACTGGGGTCCAGCCTGGAGGGCCCCCAGACCTCAGCCCTGAGTCCTCTCACCTGGGCCTGCCTACAACTCCCAGCATCCCCCAGGGCAATGAGCCAGACCAGGTAATCATGGGTATTGTAGGCTCTCAACACAGAGCCAGAACCACAACTGCAAAGGTATTATATGTCCAGAGGTTTCCTATTCTTGGAAATGACCAAATGGCTATGCTTCCTTGCTATCAATTTCAATGATTTTAGCTATTATTAAGGAAGTCGTTGACTTGTTAACAAAATTATTGGCCATATTAAATCATGGGTGTTTTTATTTCTTGTCGGGACAGAGTAGGTGGACACCCTATCAATTGTGAATGATTTATTGAGAATGAACTGGTTTAACTTAAAAATGCAGATGGCATAATGTGAGTTGTCTATAAGCCCACAACAGGTTACCAACCCTCATGGCTGTCTCTACCTTTCTCTATTAGAATATTGAGAACATCAAGGTTCTTCTTCATGAGAGGGAGCTGTGGAAGAAGTTCCATGAGGCGGGAACAGAGATGATCATAACGAAAGCAGGAAGGTGAGTATCTACAGTTCATATATCACAGCAAATACATGGGATATACAATTCTAGTCGACTAGCACTACACATTCTATACTATACTAAACTGTACTAGACTCATCTCAGATTCCCCAAAAATATGTGTTACTTCTGCAAATTGAGTAGCTGCTTTCATTAGTGTTAAAATGTAGTCATTATGGCACCTCCATTTTGAGTAGCTATGACCATCTGTTGGAGCTAAGGCAACCAATTACACCATGCTACAGTTATGTCACCCTGGGTCTCAGGTAGATAAAATGAAGAGACATAATTTCTGCCCCAGTGAACATCTAATTGAAAACACAAACCCACAGCTCTGCTCTGTGTTAGATTTAATGCAGACCTGTGGATTAGACAGTCTGACCCTTAACCTGGACTTTAACCAGAAGATGAGTAGATGCTTTCTAACCAACCTCCGCCCACCCCTCATTCCTCACAGGGGCTTTTTTCCCAGTCCAAAATGTAAAAGGTCACCACAATTTTTCTTTAATGCCGCATCACTGTGAAAGATGGGCTTTACCTTGTCCAGCTGATAAAGTGCGCTGAGAATCCTTTAAAACCTTTGAAGGGCCCGGCCTCAGAGTGATGCTTAGCTACGCAGCTCCACCAGCTGCGTTCAGCTGAAAAACCTGACTGACTGAATAGGCTTATACAGTCAGTCAGCCTGAGAAGCCAGAGAAGAGCAGGGTGGCGTCCCAAATGGCACACTGTTCACTTTATAGTGCACTACTTTTGACCCAAACCGATGGTGAGCATGAATAGGGTGCCATATGGGACGCACACCAGGTTTATGTTGCTCGGTAATGGAGCAGGAGCAGCTACAGTACGTAATTCAACAATTCTAAGAATGAACTCTGTCTGAACTGACGTGAAGAATAAAATGTTATTGAACATAAAAATTGATTGTAAATTAAACCAGTTGTAGGCCACAACACTGTGGGCGGGAGTTGGTTTTGTCAAGAATGTTGTAGGTAGGATAACGAAAAACTGTAGGGGCCAAAATCATAATCGGATTTTTTGTAAAAATGATGAGTAAACATAGCAAGGCTGCTTCACTGCTACACCAGCTCGAGCTAGACATTTTGCTCTGCAGGCTCTAACAGAAATATTGTTGTTCAATTTGCAACTGAGACTGCCAAAACAATTCAATGCCAATCTATTCCAACGCCAACTTTTTCAGAGAAGAATCTGGAAGGAGCATCAAGCAGTAGTGCTAGGTGCTGCTAGATGCTAAAGGATCTGACGAGCTAGAAAGGTTTTAATCCCTCTCAGTACTTAAAATAATTAATTAATAAATGAATGAATGAAGGTTCTCAGGAACATTTTCTCTTGTAAGGGATGACAGTGAGAGGTCAACATGCTATAGAGGGTGGGCAGTGTCCGGTCAGCACTCTTTGGAAGGGGCAGAGTGAGGGGGCAGGGCCAGGAAGAAGTTATGGCTGTGTCTTTAGACTAGACCGTGGCTTGGGAAACATACTGCCAGTTCAGCCCTTCAGCCTTTGCAGTGCAGCTTGGCCCTTCAGCCTCTTGCAGTGCAGCTTGGCCCTTCAGCCTCTTGCAGTGCAGCTTGGCCCTTCAGCTTCTTACAGTGCAGCTTGGCCCTTCAGCTTCTTACAGTGCAGCTTGGCCCTTCAGCTTCTTACAGTGCAGCTTGGCCCTTCAGCTTCTTACAGTGCAGCTTGGCCCTTCAGCTTCTTACAGTGCAGTCAATGAACTCCTGACTGAGGAACGTAGATGTAGTTTGTTATTGTGAGTGCAGCAATCCCAGTCTTAATCCTTGCTCTTCAACGTACCTAGGCAGTGCTCCAACTCTCCCCTCTCTCTCTTTCTATACACACAGTGCTCCTTCTTTCCTCTCTTTCTGTCTGTACACAGCCAGTCAGTGGGAGCGGCGGCAGAGGGGTGATAAGAGGACCACGGGGCCCGCTTTCAGCGGCGTCTAGCGGTGGCCTGGAGCGCTCCATCATCCCCCAGCCGCTCCTTTTGAACTCTCTCAGTGCTGGATGTTCCCAGAGACTGGATGGGAGTCCCAAATGACACCCTATTCCCTGTATAGTGCACTAGATTTGACCAGAGCTCTATGGGCCTTTGGTCAAAAGTAGTACATTATCAATGGAATTGGGTGCCATTTGGGACACAGCCTGGATAGATCCCTGGACTGGAGGGCCTAGGAGGCAGAGAGGCTCATAGTGCTGGGCTGCTAGGAAAGAAACAGCTGGCACACACCACACAAACACACACCCACACACTGACACTGATATCATACACATTCTCCATCTCCATTTCTCATTCTCTCCAGTCCTCTACACACACAAACACTCTCTCAGGCACGCATGTTCACAAAAAACACATGCCTTGGGAAAATGTGGCAATCAGCTTGTCCTGACTGCTCCGCAATTTTGACAAGCACTCGCTCTAACGAAAGTGTCCCTTTCCATTGTTCATCATTGTCATATTCCGTTTTTGATGACACAAAGGCGTGCTTTAGAGTAAAGTCCTGCACTTCAAGGGGATGGGCAGTAAAGCTTGGATATTTCATCATGGCTGTTTGGCAGCTTTGCCATGGAAACCACAGCATCTGTCATCAGGCAGGGCTGAGGTGGCTGAGCCATCGAGGTCCCCGATTAGCCATTAGCTATGCTAAGTGATACAGTGTGGGCCATCTCGCTGAGCTATGCAGTGGACCCCGTCGTGGAGATGTGTCTTTTGGTAATGGACTCAGATATGGAGAGGGTAATTCTGGGGCCCAATCGAACATGGTTTCCACCGTAACTATACACCACTATTTCAACTCATGAGTCATGTCTTCGTGAGAAAATGGAGTCATTCTTATGGATGTGCTGAAAAGCCATCAGCAATAATGGCAGGCTGGGTTACATAGAAATAGCCTTATATCCTTCTAGAGACCTCCAGATCTGTTGACACAGGCCTCAATATGGGCCTGGTTGGAGGGTGTGAGTGGGGTTGGGATGAGCTGCAGGTCTGTTTTGGATGTTCCCCTCAGATTAAAATGTCTTTCTGTGAGCATGACACCAGGACTGATCTCCACACTGATTGGATTTGGAGCCTGAGAGAGAGACGGAGGGAGATTACCTGCCTTGAATGCCCTCTACCGTACAGGATGGGTTGAGTATTTACAGTAATGTGATCCATGAACAAGGCTTTAGCAAGGGCTCCTGTCAGGCCAGAAAGATCTGGGGTGGGTCCTTTGAAGCCTTGTGCGTTAGCAGCAGATAGAGGTTGGGTCCCAAATGGCACCCTGTTCCCTATATAGTGCACTACTTTTGATGCACCCAGAGCCTTTTGGTTGGTCTGCTTAGGGGGCCCCAGATATCTGCTCGCTCTTACACTCGTCTGTTCAGACAGCATGTCACCGTCAGCCTTTCACAAGTGTGTCTCCCACTCCCACTATTTGAACCTGTTGTCAGGAGAAGGGGAAGCAGCAGATCAACTGTACTGGAGTACAGACCCTTTGACCGACCCTACTCTCAGGGGGTGATGCGGTACGATGATAAGTCAGATGTACAAACTGCTGTCTGATCCGAACCATCATTAAAAAGCACTTAGGGGTTTATAAGGGGTTCTGCAGATCCCTTTGCAACTTTTTGCTTTGACGCAGATGTGATGAAAAAGAGAGCCGTTTCTCAGGGAAGAGGTCATGGAAGGTAGCGCCATTCATGTGTTTTATGGCCTTGTCTGCTATATTAGCATATTCTGTCTATCATTCCTGAGTCTCCCTCTCTCTGAGATGGATGAGAGCAGAGAGCTACACTCACAGCGTTCCCACACTTGTCATTCTATGGCGCTGCTGCCGCTGCACTCTCAAAAACCATCATGTGAGTTCTAAGACCATCCCACTGGGAACACCATGTCATTTTAACCCGGAAATTTGATTGAAATGTTGATCAATGAGATTTCATCCTTTATCCACCCACTCAAAAAGACAGACAGAAGTTTGTTGAATAACTGATGTGTTATCACTATGCTTTCAACCATCTAAAATCACAACCAAACTCCAGTTGTCATCGAAATGTGTTATCAGTGCGCTTTCAAACACTTAAAAGCACAGTAAAGTTAAAATGGGAATACAATATCGGATATTCTGTATTCATACAACAACTTAATGTGTTATCACTGTGCTTCATCTAATAGCACAACCAAATTTCATGGATTGTAGTTGAGATTACATCAAAGTACATAGTGTAGGGGATCAATGCTTTTTGAGATTCTGCGCAGATTATTCTAGCAATTGTGAAGATCTCCACAGACCTGTGACCTCTGCATGCTGTTTTGAACACGCACACTTTCTATGACATTTATAGTTCCAGTAGGCTAACCTCAAAATGTGGCCATGGATGTGTTACTAATTTTAAGGTTGAATAAATACGGTTACATTAGTTTGTAAGATAGCCTTAACTTTAGGCTATTTATTGTATTACAAAAGTAATATTGAATTGTGTTTGGTTGATAACGCAACCAAATATCAACATTTAAAGGATATCTAATGCTTGGATAGTGGATAGTTTCATGTGAGCCACTGGCTTAATCCTATTCTTTAACTTTTATTTTTGGTTTAGTTGGAGACGTGAATCCAACGTTAATTTATCGACAAGTTAATAGGCTATTTACTGGATTACAAAAGTGATAGGGCACGATTCCAATTTAGGAAATTAGCCTTTCTTATGCATGCCTTTCCTACGCACTTCTCAGTAGTTGGTATTCAGACTTACCTTGTGTGGGTGCGTAATGGGCTTTGCAGGCATGGCTCCCTTGCGCACACTGAATAAATGTAATTCAACCACTGAAAACCCTCCCACTTGCTGGCCAACTGATTTTCTCATGAAGTTTTCAATCAATAAGGTTTTCAGTACATTTATCTTAAGCCATCCCTTTAAATACTGTGTACCTTTTAGTTAGAATTTTGTCGACAGACTCACTAGAATATACAGAGAGAACGGGTTCCGAATATTAGGAAAGAAAGAAAAACCATCTAGATATATGCAGATTTTTCTATTTGTCAGCACCAATTGGTAGATTTAAAAATACTCTGATCTTAAAGATTATTTTGGGTTAGGAAAGTATGTAGGAATCATAAAAAAACGGTTAAGAGAGCCTTTATGCATGAAAGATAGAAAACTGTGGTTTGATTCATTCAAAAAATTGCCACATTCAGTTCTTCAACCCATGGTAATGTTGGAAGATTAGTGTACATAGAATCATAATAGGGAGAATAGTTTACAATAGTAGGCTATACCCTCATCTACTGCCTGCACTAACCATGGAACTGTGTGATGACACAGCCAAGTATTGCTCTACTGTTACAGCTTGGTGTGCACTCCGCTCCATAACGATTTAATAAAAAATATTATCAACTGTTACTAATGATCCTCAGCAACAACCACATGGCGGTGACGGCATTTACAGAAGAAGCAAAGGAAGGTAAATGAAAAAATGTAATTAAATGGAATGATAAGGTAGGCTATAACAACTGAAGGGAACTAACAGTAAATTGACAGTTTAATACTTGTTGTTATTAGGCCTACTGATGGTCGATACTGATAGTGGCTAATATTTAACATGATAGACAGAGAAAGTCAAGGTAGTCTATAATTAAGACATTCAAATTTAGTTGATGCTTTTTTCTCTTGGAACTGGGATGTTCACCAGACTTTTTTTTATGGTTTCCTTGCACGTAAAGGTGTTGGAATTACAAGGGAATTAAGTAAAGGTCAGAACAGAGCATATCTGTAGACACACCTTCATTTATTCCATCTCCACCCAAAATGAATAGCAGGTGAAAAGCATGCTACTCTCATGCTTAAGTTCAAGGTCAGTATACGCTTAGTTGGAATCGGCTCCATATTGAATTGTGTTTGGTTGTCAGCGCAACCAAATATCAACATTTGAAGGAGATGTATCTTTTGTGCCACTGACTTGAATTCCAGTTTGTCTACAAATTAATAATTGATGTAGAATTCACATCTCCATCTCAACCAAGAATCAAAATTAAAGAATAGGACTAAATCATATCAAACTTTATGTAAAGTACATTTAAAGTTTGATTTAGTCGTAGTCTTTAATTTAGATTTTTGGTTGAGATGGAGACGTGAATCTAAAATATCAATGATTCATTTGTAGACTAACTGGATTTAAAGCACATATGGAACTATCCAAGCAAAAGTATGTGGACACCTGCTCGTCGAACATCTCATTCCAAAATCATGTAAATTAATATGGAGTTGGTCCCCCTTTTGTTGCTATAAAAGCCTCCACTATTCTAGAAAGGCTTTCCACTAGATTTTGGAACATTGCTGCGGGGACTTGATTCCACTCAGCCACAAGAAGTATTGGTGAGGTCGGACACTGATGTTGGGCGATTAGGCCTGGCTTGTGGTCTGTGTTCTAATTCATCCCAAAGGTGTTCGATGGTGTTGAGGTCAGGGCTCTGTGCAGGCCAGTCAAGGCCTTCCACACCAATCTCGACAAACCATTTCTGTATGGACCTCGCTTTGTGCACGGAGGCATTGTCATGCTGAAAGAGGAAAGTTGGAAGCACAGAATCGTCTAAAATGTAATTGTATGCTGTAGCGTTAAGATTTCCCTTCACTGGAACTAAGGGGCCAAGCCCAAACCATGAAAAACAGCCCCAGACCATTATTCCTCCTCCACCAAACTTTACAGTTGGCACTATGCATTCAGGCAGGTAGTGTTCTCCTGTCATCAGCTGGGCCTAAAATAGTGTATAGTGTATATATTGCTGTGACTCTCATGTGGATGATGTTAAAAGTATTTGTTGGAGCATCCAGACGGTGCACTTGATGAATTTATAAAATTGCTTCTTCCAGTTATTGATAAACATGCACCTGTTAAGAAACTGACTGTTAGAACTGTTAAGGCTCCATGGACTGATGAGGAATTGAAAACTGTATGGTTGAAAGACTTACTGCAAATTTAGAAATGATCTGACTAAACTCAATAAAAAGAAGAAGAAACTGTATTATGAAGCCAAGATCAATGATATAAAGAATGATGGAAAAAAACTTTGGAGTAGTTTAAATTAAGTTATGGGCAGAAAGACAAATTCAACTTCATCTTTCATAGAACCATTTGATGTTGCCAATTATTTTATGATTACTTAATTGGCAATGTGGGAAAACCTAAGCAGGAAATTCCAACAATGAACAGAGAGCCATCATATTCATGCATAAAAAACAAGCATTGCAAGTTACAATTTAGTAAAGTTAATGTGGGAGAGGTGGACAAACCTCCTGGCATTGACAACTTAGATGGAAAGCTACTGAAGATGGTAGTTGACTCTATAGCCACTCCTATCTGTCATATCTTTAATCTGAACCTAGAGGAAAGTCTTTGTCCTCAGGCCTGGAGGGAAGCCAAAGTAATTCCCCTACCCAAGAGTGGTAAAGCGGCTTTTACTGGTTCTAACAGCAGACCTATAAGCTTGCTGCCAACTCTTAGCAAACTGTTGTAAAAAATTGTGTTTGACCAAATACAATGCTATTTCTCTGTAAACAAATGAACAACAGACTTTCATCATGCTTATAGAGAAGGCCACTCAAAATGTACTGCACTGACACAAATGACTGATGATTGGTTAAAAGAAATTGATAATAAGAAGATTGTGGGAGCTGTACTGTTAGATTTCAGTGCAGCCTTTAATATTATTGACCATAACATTTTGTTGAAAAACTTATGTTATGCCTTTTCAACCTCTGCCATATCATGGATTCAGAGCTATCTATCTAATAGAACTCAAAGGGTTTTCTTTAATGGAAGCTTCTCTGATGTCAAACATGTAATGTGTGGTGTACCGCAGGGCAGCTCTCTAGGCCCTCTACTCTTTTCTATTTTTACCAATGACCTGCCACTGGCATAAAAAAAACATGTGTGTCCATGTATGCTGATGATTCAACCATATATGCATCAGCAACCACAGCTAATGAAGTCACTGAAACCCTTATTAACAAAGAGTTGCAGTCGGTTTTGGAATGGGTGGCCAGTAATAAACTGGTCCTGAACATCTCTAAAACTACGAGAATTGTATTTGGTACAAATAATTCCCTAAGTTCTAGACAGACCTCAGCTGAATCTGGTTATGAATGGTGTGGCTATTGAACAAGTTGAGGAGACTGAATTATTTGGCGTTACCTTAGATTGTAAACTGTCATGGTCAAAACATATAGATTAAATTGTTGTAAAGATGGGGAGAGGTCTGTCCATTATAAAGAGAAGCTCTGCTTTTTAGACACCACACTCCAAAAAGCAAGTCCTGCAGGCTCTAGTTTTGTCTAATCTTGATTATTGTCCAGTCGTGTGGTCCAGTGCTGCATGTAAAGACCTAGTTAAGTTGCAGCTGGCCCAGAACAGAATGGCATGTCTTGCTCTTAATTGTAATCAGAGTGCTGATATAAATACTATACATGCTAGTCTGTCTTGGCTAAGAGTTGAGGAGAGCCTGACTGCATCACTTCTTTTTTTTTTAAAGAAACATTCATGTGTTGAAAATACCAAATTGTTTGCATAGTCAATTTACACAAGCTCTGGCACACACACTTACCCCACTAGACATGCCACCAGGGGTCTTTTCACAGTCCCCAAATCCAGAACAAATTCAATAAAGTGTACAGTATTATATAAAGCCATTATTGCATGTAACTACATTCCATCTCATATTGCTCAAATGATCAGCAAACCTGGTTTCAAAGAACAGATAAAGCAACACCTCACGACACAATGCCTCTCCCCTATTTGACCAGGATAGTTTGTGTGTATGTATTGATATGTAGGCTACTTGTTCCTTTACAAAAAATGTACATTGTTCTGTCCTTGAGCTGATCTTGTCTATTAATGTTCTGTATTATGTCATGTTTCGTGTGGACCTCAGGAAGAGCAGCTGCTGCAACAGCTAATGGGGATCCTAATAAAATACCAAAATACCAAACCAAGATTAGTCTGTTGAGGTGCCAGATGGTGAATCGTGATTCATCATTCCAGAGAACACGTTTCTACTGCTCCAGAGTTCAATGGCGTCGATCTTTGCGGATCTTAGGTGTGTGTGCGGCTGCTCGGCCATGGAAACCCATTTCATGAAGCTCCCGAAGAACAGTTATTGTGCTGACGTTGCTTCCAGACGCAGTTTGGAACTTGGGAGTGAGTGTTGCAACCGAGGACAGATGATTTTTGCGCACTACGCGATTCATCACTCAGCTGTCCCGTTTTGTGAGCTTGTGTGGCCTACCACTTCGTGGCTGAGCCGTTGTTGCTACTAGACGTTTCCACATCACAATAACAGCACTTACAGTTGACCGGGGCAGCTCTAGCAGGGCAGAAATTTGACGAACTGACTTGTTGGAAAGATGGCATCCTATGATGGTGCCACTTTGAAAGTCATTGAGCTCTTCAGTAAGTCCATTCCACTGCCAATCTTTGTCTATGGAGATTGCAAGGCTGTGTGCTCGATTTTATACACCTGTCAGCAACGGGTGTGGCTGAAATAGCCAAATCCACTAATTTGAAGGTGTCCACATATTTTTGTATATATAGTGTACATCTTCTTTAAATGTTGATATTTGGTTGCATTGACATCCAAAGACAATTCAATATCCAGTTTTTCTACAAATGAATAATTTATATTTTGGATTCACTTCTCCATCTCAACCAGAAATCTAAGTTAAAGAATACGACTAAATCTAGTCTAATCAAACTTAAATGACTATAAATAAAGTACGTTTTGATTTAGTCCGATTCTTTAACTTTTATTTTTGGTTGAGGTGGAGACGTGAATCCAATGTATTAATGATTAACTTTACTTTTTTCAAATCCATTGTACTTTCCACGTAGATTCCATGTCACAATACGTTGACAAATTACATGGAAATAACGTTGATTCAACCAGTTTGTGCCCAGTGGGATTGTACTTAACATACAGTTGAAGTCGGAAGTTTACATACACCTTAGCCAAATACATTTAAACTCAGCTTTTCACAATTCCTGACATTTAATTCTAGTAGAAATTCCCTGTCTTAGCTCAGGTAGGATCACCACTTTATTTTATGAATGTGAAATGTCAGAATAATAGTAGAGAGAATGATTTCTTTCAGCTTTTACTTCTTTCATCACATTCCCAATGGGTCAGAAGTTTACATACACTCAATTAGTATTTGGTAGCATTGCCTTTAAATTGTTTAACTTGGGTCAAACATTTCGGGTAGCCTTCCACAAGCTTCCCACAATAAGTTGGGTGAATTTTAGCCCATTCCTCCTGACAGAGCTGGTGTAACTGAGTCAGGTTTGTAGGCCTCCTTGCTCGCACACGCTTTTTAAGTTCTGCCCACAGATTTTCTATGGGATTGAGGTCAGAGCTTTGTGATGGCCACTCCAACACCTTGACTTTGTTGTCCTTAAGCCATTTTGCCACAACTTTGGAAGTATGCTTGGGGTCATTGTCTTTTTGGACGACCCATTTGCGACCAAGCTTTAATTTCTGACTGATGTCTGGAGATGTTGCTTCCATATATCCACATAATTTTCCTTCCTCATGGTGCCATCTATTTTGTGAAGTGCACCAGTCCCTCCTGCAGCAAAGCACCCCCACAACATGATGCTGCCACCCCGTGTTTCACGGTTGGGATGGTGTTCTTTGGCTTGCAAGCCTCCCCCTTTTTCCTCCAAACATAACGATGGTCATTATAGCAGTTCTATTTTTGTTTCATCAGACCAGAGGACATTTCTCCAAAAAGTATGATCTTTGTCCCTATGTGCAGTTGCAAACCTTAGTCTGGCTTTTTTATGGCGGTTTTGGAGCAGTGGCTTCTTCCTTGCTGAGCGGCCTTTCAGGTTATGTCGATATAGGACTCGTTTTACTGTGGATATAGATACTTTTGTACCTGTTTCCTCCAGCATCTTCACAAGGTCTTTTGCTGTTGTTCTGGGACTGATTTGCACTTTTCGAACCAAAGTACGTTAATCTCTAGGAGACAGAACGGGTTTCCTTCCTGAGCGATATGACGGCTGCGTGGTCCCATGTTGTTTATACTTGCGTACTATTGTACAGATGAACGTGGTACCTTGGAAATTGCTCCCAAGGATGAACCAGACTATGCTATGGTGGAGGTCTACAATTGTTTTTCAGAGGTCTTGGCTGATTTCTTTTGATTTTCCCATGATGTCAAGCAAAGAGGCACTGAGTTTGAAGGTGGGCCTTGAAATACATCCACAGGTACACCTCCAATTGACTGAAATGATGTCAGTTAGCCTATCAGAAGCTTCTAAAGCCATTACATAATTTTCTGGAATTTTCCAAGCTGTTTAAAGGCACAGTCAACTTAGTGTATGTACATTTCTGACCCACTGGAAATGTGATACAGTGAAGTTAAATAATCTGTCTGTAAACAATTGTTGGAAAAATTGCTTGTGTCATGCACAAAGTAGATGTCCTAACCGACTTGCCAAAACTATAGTTTGTTAACAAGACATTTGTGGAGTGGTTGAAAAACAAGTTTAAATGACTCCAACCTAAATGTATGTAAACTTCCGACTTCAACTGTATGTCCCTCAACTCTGTGATCCCCTGTGACCTCTCTAGCTCCTTACTCGTCCCAATCAGTCTTTAAGCCTGGCTTGATACGCTTTCTGAGCTCTAATCATCCGCTCACCTGCCGGGGAGAACACTTTCTGTGCTGATGCTACACTCAGGGCTGGCTAAAACCCTCCTGTAAAGTCGGAGAAGAGCCTCTTATGCATGCTTACCGTGTGCGCTCAGCCCCACGGAGAAACACCTTGGGGCTAAAGCAGATTTTCATTAGCTCATCTGAAGAGGCACATCGTTTCCAGTGTAAGGTAGCTAGGTGAGGGGAGGTACTTAGGTGCTCAAAAAGCTTAGGTGACATCATTGCCTAAAGCGCCTTATCACCTCACGTTATCCCGTTCAACATCCCTCAAAGCTCCAAGGTGTGAGGGCAGCAAGATGACAAAAGGCATTAAATAAACCTCTGTATTTACGGGTCTTACAATATTAAAGGTGCTTAGAAGCTAATGGCAAGTCTTTCCAAATTGGATCAGGATGAGGTGACTTTGTCACCAATAACAAAACACCTGCTGAGCCAATTCATGTTTGAGTGAGTTGGGAAGCAAGCTTTATGTCTAGTGGGTATTTTGGTGGGTGAAATCATCGTCATTAGGGAATGTCTAATTTAAAAATGTAAGACCCTTTTTGTGTCCTTCACAGGAGGATGTTCCCCAGCTACAAGGTGAAAGTGACGGGCATGAACCCCAAAACGAAGTACATCCTCCTCACAGACATCGTCCCTGCCGATGACCATCGCTACAAGTTCTGCGACAACAAGTGGTGAGTTAAGTCAGAGACACCTTTTAAAACATGTGATTATTTATTTAACCTGGAAGACCGTTGATAAGGAATCTCCTTTACAAGGGAAACCTGGTCACCAACACAGCAGCTATTTGTTATATATTTATTTTATTTAACCTTTATTTAACTAGGCAAGTCAGTTAAGAACAAATTCTTATTTACAATGACAGCCTACCTCGGCCAAACCCTAACCCGGACGACACTGGACCAATTGTGCATCGCCCTATGGGACTCCCAATCATGGGCGGTTGTGATACAGCCTGAAATCGAACCAGGGTCTGTAGTGACACATCTAGCACTGAGATGCAGTGCCACTCGGGAGCCCCTATACAGTCAATACAAAAATCTACATATTAAGAATAGACAGTACAGCAATAGATACAACACAACAGTATACAAAATATATGAAGACAATTATAAAATCCTGCCAATAACCTTGTCAGGGTGGTTCTTCCAGTTTGCAGTATTCTCTAAGCTCAGGGTTTAGATGAGTAACATCCTTAATGGTTGTTATGAGACATTTACCCATTCTACCCTATCTCAGATGCTGCTTGGCTTTAGAAAGGGGGGGTCAAGAAATGGGGTGGTGAGGGAGGGTGGGGAGGGAGCGGTGAGCTTAAGGAAGTTCAAAATAGCTCTCATCTTCTCAGCTCCACAGCTTCAGCCCCACCGCTCTGCAGAGGCCTTCCTCTCACCTTAGGAAAATAACCCCCAATGCTGTAGAGTAGACAATAACGGTGGGTGCAAATAAGAGAGACATTTAACACTCTCAGACAGTTTTATCTGCTGGAGGTGAATGCCTCCCACATTCAGTATGCACACAGACAAGCAGTACACACGCACACACACATCCCTGGCGGAGGGCACTGTTCCTGGCAGGCTCTAGAACAAACACTTTACATGCTGTGACATCATTATGCAAACCAAATAAATGGAATGGTACAAATTAACATGTTTTCTGCATTATATTCTTTATTTATACCTCCCTCTCTTCCTCGCTTTTCACAAATGTCGTGTTGGATAATGTAACGTTGTTACATGTGTAACCATACAGCACCAAAAAGGATGGTAACCATAGCAGATCCCTTTTTGGTGCTATATAGAACCCTTTTTGGAAGGTTCTATAAAGAACTATGCTCATACGGTTCTAAATGGAACCTTTAGAGATGCGTTAAAGAACCCTTTCCTATAAAGAACTATAAAGAAAGGTTCTCTATAGGACCAAAAAGGGTTCCGCTATGGTTACAACCCTTTTTGGTCCTTTATACAGTACAACACTTTGTAATGGTTCTTTATAGAACCTTTATGGAGAATGGTTCTATAAAAAACCTTTTTCAATCGCAAAAGTTCTACAAATAACCTTTTTGAAGAATCATACAGGGTTCTTTTTTTCTGGTTAGCCATATTATATTGTTAAAATTCCATAGGTTATATTATTTTATAAACTGTGTGGTTCGAGCCCTGAATGCTGATTGGCTGACAGCCGTGCTATATCAGACCGTATACCACAGGTATGACACAACATTTATTTTTACTGCTCTAATTACGTTGGTAACTAGTTTATAATAGCAATATTATAAGAACAGCCCTTAGCCGTGGTATAAGTGTTCGCTGACAAGTTGAATCAAGTGCGCTAGCTCTGGAAAAGCTGGGGGTCCTCAAGGAGAGAATTGAGAACCACTGACTTACACAACAGTTCTCAATTGACACAAGGCCATACGTGAGTCTTTCACAAAACACCGTCACTGGCCATAGTAATTTTAAACATGGCATAACAAAAAAGATGAGATAAACTAGAATGACACTCACTGTTGTACAAAGAGAGGTGCGCAAACCACCCCCAAAAATATTATAATGAGTTGCCGACCCCTACATTTTAATTATCACTGAAATTGGAAATAACCCTTTTTTGACTCCACAAACTGCAAATAACTATTGAAGGGCTCAAAGGGTTCTTTGGGTCAGTATGGCTCCACATAGAACCATTACCCTTCACAAATAAGGAACCCTATTTTTTTGTGTGTATTGGTTAACAACATTTGCTTTGTGTTCAAGACCAACATGTGTGATGTTCATCTCCCACTCATCTGTTCATTCATTCATCTGTATCCGTTCATTGATGGAATGGAGAGATGGAGCGTGAGTCCAGGCACTTGCTGCCTCCAGTCATGGAATGCCTAAATTTAGTCTGTTGTGGTTGAATAATGAGGAAAACCAACTGGTTTCTGTCAATTTAATCATTGCTCTTGTGAAAAGGAGCGCCCTAATCCCCTCTTCCCACAAAAACGGGATCGTTTACGTCAGAAAATACATTCTTCCAACCATTTTCAAACATCCTGGCTGCAGAGAAAAATCACCACTTCTCAGAACGAGAGAGAGAGGACACAAATACAGTATGATGATCATCAAAATCACTAGTACTGTATTATTTGAAGTGACAAGGCTGGTCACAGGCAACTTTGTTGTTATTGAGGTCATGTTACAATAGTATGCCATGACATGCATGCTCCTTTGTTCTTTTAGAGCACACCAAGAGCAGAACCTAATGTCTCAGTCGCTGCGCTAGCTTAACAGTAGCTACGGATTGTCATTAGCACACAGTTCATTACCGCAGGGCACTGGCAAGCCGCCTGTCAAAACCAATGGGCTAAAAACAGCTTGGCTGTACCCATTGGCCTTCCAGTGACCCTTTGCTTTGGGTGATGCCTAGAGAGGATACAGCTTATGTTAGAATTGACCAGAAAGAATTGACTTTTCATAACAGGTTTGGAGAATTAATGTAGCAGGTTAGGAGAATTAGGTTAAGGTTAGGAAAAGGGTTAGGTTTAGCTAAAATGCAAGATCCCTCTAGCCATGACCGGTGATGCCACCACAGCCTGCTTCTGCCACTGCCCACCGGAGCAGCATCAACCGTTGGCACTGCCGGCCGTGCAAATGACAAAACAACCGTCTCCAGGGTTTTGGGCGTACTGAAACCAGAACCCGACGTCACGCCAAGAAAATAAAAGTCTGCGTCCTAAATGGCGCCCTAATCCCAGGGCCCATAGTCAAATGTAATGCACAATGTAGGGAATAGGGTACCATTTGAGACCCAAACAAAGCCTCCATAAAATGCACAACTGTGCTTTGCTTTCTCCAGCAGAAACCCAGCCATTTCTTTTTTACAGCCATTTGTTCCAGATCTTTGTGGGATGGCCAGGGAGGGCCTGGAATCCCAGCGTTTGCCAGCTTGGGGTTCTGGAGTCTCTCAGCGACACCTTGGAGGAGTGTAATTAGCAGTGATGTTACGGTTGAAGCAGCCACCACCACCACCTCCAGTCTGGGGGAATGGTCCCGCTAGCCCGTAGTGTGAGGGCTGAAACCGCTGCCATTACTGACTGTAGCTACATGTGTTTGTTATAAAAAAGGGATTCTTCAGTCTCAGAGGACAATCAGAGAGCCTGAATGGAGTAGTGTGGCTGCTGGAAGATTTAGCCATGCCGTGACAAGAGGTTGACAATAGGGTTTGCTAGATCACAGGGCTGCTGGGTTGCATATGGTTGCTGGATTGCCACAATGGCTAAGACATCATGGCAGAGTAATGGTCGTTGGTTGCTGCTAGCCAAGGGGTCCTTATGACGATGACGACGTTGCACCTTAATTTTTCTCTTCATCTCCCTCTCTTTCCTTCCCACTCTCGTTCTTCTCTCTCTTCTCCTTCTCTTTCTACTCAGGATGGTGGCAGGCAAGGCGGAGCCGGCCATGCCAGGGAGGCTCTATGTCCATCCAGACTCCCCGGCTACAGGAGCCCACTGGATGAGGCAGATGGTGTCCTTCCAGAAGCTAAAGCTCACCAACAACCACCTGGACCCCTTTGGGCATGTGAGTGACCCTCAGTCTACAAAATAATGTCAACGTTTATAATCTTTAAATTCAATTAACTGTTAACTGGTGGCGGCAGGTAGCCTGGTGGTTAGAGCGTTGGACTAGTAACCAGAAGGTTGCAAGATCAAACCCCTGAGCTGACAATGTAAAAATCTGTCGTTCTGCCTCTGAACAAGGCAGTTGTCCCACTGTTTCTAGGCCGTCATTGAAAATAAGAATTTGTTCTTAACTGACTTGCCTAGTTAAATAAAGGTTCAGAGGGGTTGGGTTAACTAGGTATCCCTCTTTCCCTTTACTGATGCCTCACAATGTAGGTGAATTCACATCCCAGGAAGGCACTGAGTCATTTCACACAATAGAGCTTATCACTTCACCTGGTCATGTAAAACAAGAGAGGTGATTGGATACAGCTCATTTTGCCAAAACTACACAATAGATGAGACTTAAATAGACTAGTGTTAAAACAACAGCCGAATAGATGTGTTTTTTAACAAGAGACAGAGTCATAAAGCTGTCTTCATGGAATGAGAGGGAGAGAGGAGAGAGGGGAAAGGACGAGGAAAGATGGCCAGAGAGGAAAAGGAAGAGAGCAGGAGAGAGGGTGAAAGATGGACTGAAGTGGAGGGAGTGACGGTGAGAGAAGAGAGGGAGAGAGAGAAAACATACGAGAGAAAGTGAGCATCTTGCCACAGAGGGAAGTGAGAAGTGTGACTGCGGCAGCAGTGCTGCCCAGAGGAACTCTGAGAAGGCTTGTCCAAAGCCATCCCGTCAGAAGGTGAGCTCATTAGGTTCATAACCTCTGGGATCAGCGGCGGGGCTCGCTGTCAGGTTGAGTCCGCCGCCTGGATAGTGATAAGGGCGAGTAATGAGGTCAAAGAGAGAGAGAGGGGCCAGGTCTTACTAAGCCCTGCTGATAGAACAGCCACGCCAGCAGGGGAGCCAGAGAGCCTCTCCCTCCCTCTGGCCTGCATAGCACTGGATCCACCACCCACCTGACCCACTAAACCAGGGGTGTCAAACATATGGCTTACGGCCCATGGGGATGGGGGGGATAAAATCCAGCTTGCTAATAATCACTGAATGAAGTTAGACAGTCAGGGAGCATAGAAAATTCTAAAAACGATGGATAGAGGACTATATCTTTCATATTTTGACTCCTAGGAAATATAACCAATTTTCGATTCGGCCCTCCGGACCTCATTGAAGACCGAATGTGGCCCCGAGGCAAAATTAGTTTGACACCCCTATTATTAACTGACCCACAGTTGAAATAAAACAGCTTGTGAAGTGAGCTAATGACAGTCAATGACAGACTCTGTTGTTTGTGCATTTGAGAGTGTGTCTTTTCAAGTGTGTTTGTTTATGTATATGTGAGTATGCGGTCTGCATGACTGTGTGTGCAAGTATGTGGGTCAGCATGGCTGCTAGTCTATGACAACCCTTCCCCTTCCTGACCATCCCCCACAAACTCTGCCCTTCCCCTCCCTTTGCTGCTGACCTGTCAGCATCAGCCGTAAAAACACTATCACTGATCTGGGATCTGGGCTCCCACTGACCCCTGCTACTGTTGACCAAGAGATGGTCCAAGGAATCACTCCTGAAATGCTGTCACTTCCCAGCTGTCACTGAGTGTCTTGGTTTATAAACCAGTTAGCAGACTGTCTGGAGCTGGCTTTTTTACCCAGAAGATGAAAGAGAGAATGCATGATTTGGTTCTGGATTGATCCAAGGAAGGCTTGTCCTGGTCAATGCAACCAGACAGCACAGAGAGAGTCAGACTCCTTCCTGCACTGCCTCCAGGCAGACTCCGGCCAGACTAGCAGACTAGACAAAGGTCGTCACCATAGTCTCCCGTCAACCAACCAGTAGCTTATTTCTATCAGTTCCGTCACTACAGAGTCTGTAGCCAGCCAATGAACCAATTGATTATGTCTGTCTGAACCTTGCCTCAACAAAAGGGGGCAGGGGCATGTGAGCATTGGGCTGTTCAGGGTGCAACTATGACCCCGGCCACCTGTGCCCTGATAGCACAGGAGGCTGCTGAGGGGAGGACGGCTCATAATAATGGCTGGAATGGAGTGAATAGAATGGTATCAAACACATGGAAACCGTCCATTTGATGTGTTCGATACCATTCAATTTATTCCGTTCCAGCCATTACTATGAGCCCGTCCTCCCAAATTAGTCTTAACCTCTCTCTGTGGTAGCCTCCTGGAGGGGCTGGATTCTTAAGTCAAGGCTCTGGTACCAGCGGGCTGTGAGTCTAGAAGGTAGGAGAGGTGGGAGAGCTTGATGCTCATCAGTCCTGACAGAGCTACACTGGAGATGACCCTGCTCCAGTCCTGCTGACGCTCCAGTGAGCATGTTCCTAGGCTACTGGGCGACTCTGAGCAGACTGGTGCCGATGTGATGACCTAGCCCCCCCCAACCAAAACATTGAGCACGCTCCACACGTGCTGATTAATGCACTATACAGTTGCAACTCAAGTGTGACAAAGGGGTGCCCACTTTTCAGTATCAACACATTGAACTACAGTACATTGACAAATGTCCACATTGTATGGACAAAGTTGGGCATTGTATGCACACTAATGCCGACTCCAGGAGCATTAAAATAGGCCTACCTCCAAAAAAGGCTAGCCATGGAAAACCTGAGCATCTTAAGCACCCCATTCACACTATGAGTCTATTCAAGTCAATACAATTACATCACTTGGCATTTAGCATCTAGGCCAGGGACAACCATTCATTTAAAGGGGGAAAAACGAACCTCTTAAAAAGTCTTAGGACTGTGGTGGTGGCCCGTCATTCACTGGTGCCTCTAAGAGGACTGTGTGCTGTGATCGACTTTGTTCGTCTGACCTTGTACTGGTTTTTCTTTTCTTCTACATTTCCTTCTTTCCCACTGATAGATCATCCTGAACTCGATGCACAAGTACCAGCCTCGGCTCCACATCGTCAAGGCCGACGAGAACAACGCCTTTGGGTCTAAGAACACAGCCTACTGCACTCACGTGTTTCATGAGACAGCCTTCATCTCCGTCACCTCCTACCAGAACCATAAGGTACAGTATGTGTGCCACCCATGTAGTTGTCCACCTGCTGTCTGATGTTCAATGTCTTCTGCACACAGTCTGACAGGTTTCTAATGGCAGTAATACGAGAGTGTGTCTTCAAAACACTATCTGCAGGAGAAAGGTTCCAAATCCAAAATGGACAGTTATAGATCAAGTCAAGTTTTCACAGTCAAGTTTTGACTGAACCTAGCTGCACATTTCATGATGAGTCTTGAGTGCAGTGGCAAGATATGTTGCTGTCTTCCCAGATAACTCAGCTAAAGATCGAGAACAATCCGTTTGCCAAGGGTTTCCGTGGCAGCGACGAAGGGGACCTGCGTGTCTCCAGACTCCAGGGGTATGTTCTGTATATTTATGGGAATGTGCCACTCAATAAAAGTATATGGAATATTTACTTTATCATGGAAACAATTCTTCTTTTGACACAGTACATCATTCATTGGAACCATTTTTTCCTTTTGGAACTTGTTCCATTTCTTCCTTTAGCAGATTTTTCCCCCACCTGTGAATGGATTAACTGTGCTTGCTTCCTTTAATACATCGCTCTCTCTCTGCAAAGTAGAATCTATTAGCGCAAGTGTTGGGGAGTAGTGAACTACATTTAGTAATTTAATTACATTTTGCAGTAGCTTGGTGGTAGTTGAACTAAATTCAAATCTTGGTAGTGTTTTCAGTAGTTGACATGTAGTGGTGTAGCTAACTACTTTAACTACACACTACTTTTTGTATAGCAAAAATAACAGAATGTACTTTCTTTTTTTACATCAGACCTGCCTAATTCTCACTTGAAACACTTTTTTTGTGTGCATAATCTACACTTTTTGTGTTTAAACTACACATTCTGTTAACATCTGACTCCAGAGTGATCTGTTCTTGCAATTTGTAGTCTATGACATTTCAGATTTAGATATGATAATATTTCACTAAGTAGTTTGGATGTAGTGAACTACTTTTTATAACTTTAGTTAAGTAAGCTATGTTTTTCTTAAGGGTAGCTTTGGTGTAGCGTAACTTCTTCCAGTGTGAAGTAATTGGTAGCTTGTTAAACTATATTTTCAGACGAGCTTCCCCAACACTGTAATGCTAATCCTTCTGTTCTTGTTTCTCCTTCCTGTCCGTAGAAAAGACTACCCAGTGATGTCTAAGAACATGGTTCGCCAGAGGCTCCTCTCCTCACACGGTCACCTGACGGGGAAGCTGGGAGCTGGGGTACACCTGTCGGGGCACCCCCAAGTGCTGTCCCACTACCAGTATGAGGGTGGGGTGCCCCTGGGGAACTCAGACCACCAGGAACTCATCTCCAATTCCTTCCCTCCCAGCCGAGAGCCCAGCCTGCTCTACCACTGCTTCAAACACAGAGGTGGGTTAGCTACAGACCTACCTGAACATCTCCACACCTGTCAATCACAGAAAATGGGCAGTCCTCATTAGTCTTTCAGAAAAATGTGTTGTCTTGCAACACATCTTTTGGTTCTACACATCAATATCACACAATATAAATGGATTGGTACACAGTTCCGAACAGTATGAATAAGCATCATAGGACAGCAGGGTGATACATTGAGTTTTTGCACTCAGTTATGATGATTCAATCTTCCTTTCTCTACAGATAACACCAGGCACTTGGAACTGGGTTGTAAACGGCCGTATCTGGACACGGCGCCTCCAGCAGTCTCGGAGGAACACTACTTCCGTTCTCCTCCCTCCTATGAGCCTCCACTGTTGTCTCACCCCTACTGCGGTGAGGCCATAAGCTCCAGGGAGGCCTGTATGTACGGAGGGATGGAAGGAGAGAACGGCCACGGGGCTGTGGGTGCTGACGACCTGGTTCCCCCCTCTCTGAACTGCAACGTGTGGGCGTCGGTGCAGCCTTACCCCCGGTACAGTGTGCAGACAGTGGAGGCCGTCCCCTACCAGCCCTTCACTGCTCACTTCACCAGTACTGCCACCGCCACCTCCGTGGTGCCCCACCACACCCCCTCCGGTCCCTCACGCCCCCAGCCCGACATAGGAGTCTACAGTCCAGCCACGGCACAGCCAGGCCTGGCCGTCATCCCCTCGTCATCCTCCGCCTCGTCTTCCTCTCCACCGGTTCCTGGTTCCAGGGATAGTAGGCCGCTGGTCTATCCTCCTCTGTACCACAGGAAGCCTGGGCCTGGGTCTCCTCTCCTGCCTAACAGGGAGTTCTCGGCCTTCCCAACACAGAGCGCCCCCCCATCCATCCGGGACCCGTCCTACCAGTACCAGATGGGGCAGAGCAGTGTAGGGGCCCACTGGAATGATAGCTAGGGCTAGGGAGTGCTGTGTGGCTCCTGAGGCAGCAGCGATGTCCACCCACCCGATCGGTCCAGAATCAATGAGACTCCCCCTAGCCAGCCAGACAACTTTGAACTGCCTGTGAGGCATCTGAAGTGAGATTATGTTGAAATACAGCCATGATGACCTTGCCAAGTTGCACAGTGGAAGCTATAGTAGTTTAGCATGAGGAGAAGCAAATCAGAGTGGCCAAACTCCAATAGAAGCCTACATCTGCCCAAAAGCTCTGCACCTTCAGACCCATGTTATCCTGACTGGAGGAGCATCAGGACTGTGATGATGATGATGAGTATTCCAGAGGAAGAACCCCTCTATAGCGAGCTAAATAATGGCTTTAAAAACAGTGTCAAAAGGGGATGTGTTCAGCAAAGTGAAGCGTATCCATTATGCCTTTGATGTGTTTGAAGTAGTGTGTTTAGGATTAAGATGGACACGTACGTACCAGTAATGAATTGACTAACGTTTCTAAGAAAAACATTTAAATGCAAAACTTTATCATATTATTATCAGCAAACGACGGAGTGGGACATGGATGTGTATGTGCAGTAACAGTCCAAATGTTTTGTTGAGACCTTGAGTAAAGCCTTCATTTAATTTGCCTTCTCTGCTTGTGTTGAGAAACTTTGCCAGTTAGAAATCTGTTGAACTTTTAAACATGGGCTGCAGGTGAACTACACAACAAGCCCACCCATGCAGTCCATTTTAGCAGAGCTCAAATGTTTGTAGGTCTAGATCTCACCTTCAGCCATAAGCCTCTGCTAGCAATGTTGTAAGCTAGCGTGACACCACTTAGCATGAAGCCAAACATCCGCTAGGCTAACGGCCCTTAGTTAGCGTTAGCCCAAGTCTTTGAACCACAATAGGGCAGTAAACGCTTAGCACTTTGGCTACAAACCCGAGGTCTGTTCTGAAGCAGCGTTCCCGCCTGTTGAAGTGGGACATCGGAGAAGGTCCCTGGCCAACCAGATGGGAGCTTAAGGAATCGCTGTTAAGTCAACGCTAGTGCAGAACACAGAGCTCCGCACAAATCCCAGCCCCAAATGACTGAGTTGGAAAAATCCTTACAAGACTGCAAATGTAAAACAGCCCGAGTGGGGAGGGCAAGGAGCCACATTGTGAAGTCAAGCTGAGCTGAGTTGAAGCAGGAACGACCGTGTAACATTCGGCAAGGCCTGGCTTGTCTGACCTTGACAAGTAGGAATGGGTAATAATAGAACAATATGGTGGTCTATTACCTAGCAGACCCACGTTATCCCTTCATTTATTTTTTTGTTATTCGATATAACTTTTTTTTTTGCACACCTGATGAAATAAATATTTGTATGCCTCCCATTGTTGCTTAGCGTTATGTTTACTCCAAAAAGTTGAAGAGGTCGGATAGAGTTGAAAAGGTCAACAGAGTAGCTTTGCGGATGTATTATATTGGTAATAATAATGGTAATGGATTCAGTCTGAAATGAATTTATGTCTATCCTCCACTAGCACTTACCTGTCATTGGTGATCTAAGACACATAAGCTCACATCAATCATTACGGGCGGCAGGTAGTCTAGCAGGTTAGAGCTGTGGGCCCACAGAAATATAAATTATATTTCTATTTCCCTTGAGCAAGGCTCCAGGGTCGCCAATTATACTGGCAGACCCCGGCCTTGACCCCACTCGCAGAGGGTGTCTCAGGGAGAGGTTGGATATGCAAAAATCACATTTCCAATTCACACCTGCGTATTAATACACACTTGTGTGAAATAGGACAAATATAAGCACCCACCAAATTATTATTATTAAAAACCAATCAGACATTATTAAACATAAACAACAACTACACCCACCTAAATGACATCATACCATGAACATTGACTGGGTTAGTTGTCTATCAAATGAAATCATTTGTGTGTATGCCATATGTCAGTGTGTGTGTCAGGGCAGCGTGGCTGTACAGTAAAATATGTAGGTGAATGGTAGAGGTGAAGGAGGTCAGATCTCCCAGGGCATACATACATACAGGTCCTGTGGCCCTCTGCTTTCTCTCACACACAGCAGTTATTAGGGTCCTGAGTTATGGTGATGGTTCTGCCCTGGCTCTTTTCAGCACCAACGTTCTCCCTCTCTCTACACCTGGTTCGCTCTTTATTTCTCTTCCTTGTTCTTCTCTCTCTCTCTCACGCTCATTATCTCTCTCCCTCGTTCTCTTTCTCTCTATCCCACTCCAACTAATCAATGGCCAGAGATCTAGGGTCCTCAGACAGGATGAAATGTCTACCATGTCAAACGGTGGGTGAGAACTTGGTGCACTGATAATAGCGATTGGACCTGACTGATAATGGCGACTAAACCTTTGCCTGATAAGAGGGGCACTGTTATTTTCAACAGAGATCCTGTTAGTATCTTGAACATGAATTACATTTGTAAAATGACAGTGACAATGCATGTATTTTCCCATATACTGTATGAGCAACTTAGGTTATGCATACACCTTTAATGGTATGACAAATACCCCACAATACATACACCAAAGATACAAGAAAAATATGTAATTTCCTCTCTGAAATGGATGTAGAAATGATTGGATGTGGGGCCTTGCAGTGTGTCTACACAAGATAACCTAACTATTGTGGGTACAAATCATAATTGTACCATAATACATCTTTACAATTATATACAAAATAAAATATCTGGTCTAATTAATTAAGAAACATATTTATTACATAGAGCTTCATGCAAATCACAAGTACGTCAATAATGAGATACAGGACATTAGTAATACATACCATGTGTTTGTAATATACGCAAATGTGTTATTCTCACATGTGCACACCAGGAGGAAGTATGGTTAGGATGGTGTATGTGTGATGGATATGGTGGTTGTGAGGCTGAAGAGTTAGACTGGCCTCCATGTTTCTATGGATGTTCAACTGAGTGCAGGTGGTTCTACTGGGCTGGGCTGTAGGTCTGGAGGAGTGAGCAGAATCGGACTGCAGCTGGGGTCAACCAGATCTAAGAGCAGGAGGGAAACACAACAGAGAAAAATAGGGAATATTGGACCATTTTATAATCAGAAAACAAAGTAATTCAGACTCAGTCATGAGTCCTTTGACTACAAAATAATCTCTATTGATTTGATTGTCCTACGATGGCTGAGAGGCCAAGGATGGCTAACAGAAGCAATGCTATGGTGTGAGAGGTGAGGACAGAGAAATAAAAGCATCATGTGGTTTGAACAACCGGCCTGTAAAACAGGAGACACCCAAAAGACACTCTTAAGAACCTACTGGGAAAAAAACGAAAGTTAATTCTCATCCTTCAATTTATGATGACCTTTTTCTGGCTGTAGCTAGCTTGAATAGAGCATAAAAAGACAGATGTAGCAGAAGACGTTAATTTATGCTAACTTTCCACATAAAATGCAGTCTATCTCTGTTACAAAAAAAGCCAAGTTTAAGCCACATGCAGAGCACAGTATCCCCACTCTAGAGCTGCGGAGGTATGGCAGTGTATCAATATATGCGTCCAAAATGGAACCCTATTCCCTTTATAGTGCACTACCTTCCAAAAGTCAAAAGCCATTTGGGATTCAGCCTATCTGTGAGAACCCGACTGGGGGCCTAAAGTTCCATCTGGAACTCATTGGTGATGAGATCTGGCTGTGCCGGTGCCTCTCTCCCCTGCCTCTCTCCGTTCCACGCTGCCCTTTCTTTCCCTTACCGCTGTCATCCCATAATCCCGTCTGAGAGCCGCCTGGGTGTGTGTCCCAAATGGCACAAATTCCCTATATAGTGCCCTAATTTTAAGCAGAGCCCTATGGGCCCTGGTCAAAGGTAGGGTACCTCATAGGGACTAGGGTGCTATTTGGAACACAGAGCCGGGCTGGGCGGTACCCACTCTTGATGACTCTGACCCACTCCGATGGGCTTAACTGGGCTGCCTTGTAAAAAACCCCGGGCCCTCTCTGACTCCTTCTCTCCTTCAGCCCAGCCGAGGCACTCTGAAAACACGCTTTAAATAGTGGAGGGGGGATTTAATATCAAGTCCATTACGGCCTTTCTGGATCCCTGTAAATAGTCAATTAGTGGACGATTCTGATTTGATCCACATGCGGAGAGATCCGCTGTGGGGGAGGAGGGGAGAATCTAGCTACCCATCTTGAGGTCAACCTAATACGTAATGCCAGGCTGCTGCACGGACTGAAAAGGTTTCTGCGAGATGTTTTCCCACCAGCTGCCACAGGAAGTGCAGCAGAGGGAGCAGAGAGAACCCTGGGAACTGTGTGTTGGGAGTGAATGTATGTGTGTGTGTGCTTATGGGGGGGCTGCGGCCGGTTCAACTCTCTGGTGGTGGGACACAACTGTGGCGGTGTCCCTTGATCAAAGGTAGGGCCTACATCTGGTGGGCTCCACTAAAGCCCTCTGTATAAAACTGGGCTCCCACTTTAATAAGTGGCTTTGGATAAAAGCATCAGTAAAAAAATTAATAATTATATTGTGAGAGCTTCCTGGATTGAGCCGTTAGGGAAGAAATGGGGGGGGTGGATTAAGTGTTTTATCCAGCAGATTAAGTTAAGAGTTCTACGAGCCTTGTTGAGATCGCGGAGTCGTCGCTGTGCAACGTGAGTAGAATGATGGTGATGGCAGTGGAACACAGAACAAACAAGCTCTAAATCTTTGAAGAACTCTTAAGATGGAAACCCTCTGCTTTAGCATTACGTCTCAGCCTAATTGGCCCTGAAACCAATCAATGCACAGCACTTATAACGTGGTAGAAGCGGGTTGCCATCCAAATCCATAGTTACCTCAGCTCAGTGAAATATGCACATGTTATTGGAGGGAGCAAACAGAACAGGATCTCATTATGGGCTGTTGTGGTGGAGGGAGGCTCTGAACTGCTTTGATGATGCAGATGCATGGTCTGCAAATTACCTCATTTTTCTCTGCATAGCTCTGATTAAAGCCAGCGAGTGTTTATCGAAGTGAATGTATTGTGTGTGTGTTGGAATATGTGTGTGATGATGCACGAGTATACACTGTGTGGGTGAGACATTCATTTTCAATGGTTTGCGGGTCCAGCATTCTTTTCCTCCTCCCTCCTCCAATTGTTGCCAAGGCTGATTCTCCTTAGCCAATCAGCATCTCTCTTATTGCCTCCCGACCCTCTCCTCCCTCCTCCTCCTCTCTCCCTGATCTCTCTTTGCTCCAGCCATGAAAACAACAGTGTCCCTTAGCCTGAGCAGTGGGCACAAGGAACACAACAAACATGTCCAATGACAGTGTCCGAGTCTATAGTTCTCTCTCTCACACACACGCACATACACACACACACGCGGATAAGCAAATGACTGTATATATGAACGGACAAAGCCATCGATCCCGTGACACCATTAATTCCTATGTGAAGACTCAATAGCTCACTGAAGCCAAATTTTGTCAGTTAAGATGGTGTCTCATGGACAGGGCTAGATTAATGCAGGGGTAACTGGGGCTGAAGCCCATGGGCCCATGCCTGTGAGGGGCCCAAGAGGCAGCAAAAAATGTTATGAACAAAATTATTGTAAAAAAGTGAGTGGAACAGAGCAAACGGAATGGCATCAAACACAGCCATTACTACGAGCCCGTCCTCCCTAATTAAGGTGCCAGCAACCTTCTGTGGTGTAGACAGCCTGCTGCCGCTCTGCTAAACATCAGATGGGGGGAGGAGAGGAGGAAGGGGGCCCTGTCTTGATTGGGTAACTGATTCATATCTTTTTTAAATAAACTGCATAATAAATAAATGTGACTGGTCAATTGTGTGAGTCAGGGGCCCAAGCCCATAGGGGGCCCAAATGTATTATAAAAAATGTATAATTATCCTTTTTTATCCCCACTCTCGATGTTCAAAATACACCTGAGAGCATAAATTAGCCACAGAAAATCAATAGTTTATAAAAAATCTGCCAAAATTAAGGAAATATAAAGTGTCTTAAAAGGGACAGCTTCAATGCTCCTTGACATAGATTCTACAAGAAGACCTAAACCATGCCAGGAAAATGCACCCCACACCATAACATATACTTTGTATCCCTTGTTAACTCAAGTGCTTCATTTATTTTGGCAGTTACCGGTATGCCTACAGTCGGGTAGGCCGCAGTTTGGGCAGCATGCCAAATATAGGCTACAGCTTGTTGCATTGTGGCCATAGACATATAATCCATATAAGGGTTTTGTAACCTTTATCCTGGTAATTTGACTGTTAAACTCATGGGTACTCTAGCAATGGATGCTAGGCCTGGCTTTAATGGGAACTGCCATCTATGGATTATATTTCTATGGTTGGTTGCAGCCCACAGTTTGTCTTTTGCAGATTTCAAAATACAATCGCAGGAAAAACGTAGTTTGGAAAGCAAATGCCTACTTCTGAAAAGAGAAGACTAATCTGTCTGTAGAACCAATCGAAACATGATTTCCTAATTCGGTCGTGCTCATGGAGAAATAGCAGTTTGTGCTGCTCCAGGAAGTGACGTTGAAGGCCGACCGGGGTACTAAATTATCCTTATAACTTCTTCTGTGTGCAATTTTTTTATAAATCGGTTCTAGGACATACATCTGGTGTATTAGAAGCAATTATTGGTAACATGATTGTATTCTAAAAATTGTTTTTTATTTACACTAAGATTTTGCCATTCACTATAATGGGGGATCCTGTTTTCTGCTAACAACGCATGCAGTACAGTGGTCAGCCTTGAACTTACGTGGCTTCAATGAGAGGGGGCAGTCATTCTCCCTTGGGATAAGCAAACTAGGTGCCATATATTCAATATGCCAATAACTTTTGCTTTAATTTCACAGTGACACACAAAGCCCATTTGTGTTCAAAGCCACACGAGACAAGCATATAAACACGGGGGTTACTCTTGTTACTGATGACAGAGGTCTGGTAAGGGCAGGGCCAGCCAACTTACCCCGCCCTGCCTCTCCACTATCCACAACCTACAACTAGCCACCCGCATCCCCCCTACTGTTGACCAGCCCCCACCAGCTAAGCCCATTGCCACCTCTAGCCAGAGCCTATTTGATGTTTGGCTGGCCAAGGCAAGCACCAGGGCTCCAACCATCCTCCCGCCTCCTTCCCCCCTCCTTCGCATCCACCTTTCCCCTCTTCAGGTTCACTGCAGTTTTGTGACAGGATTGCCATTATGTGCTCCGCTATGTGTGTAAGCCACTGGGAGCCAATGAGGAAATTCCTCCAGACAGACTCCCTAGTAGTCTGTGGCTGAGTCCCAAATGGCACAACGGGCAGATAGGGCTCTGGTCAAAAGTAGTGCACTATACAGGGAATAGTGTGCCCTTTGGGACATAGTCTGTGGAACAATACAGCCACCAACACCACCCCTTTAAAGGGATTATACTTCTCTGGTTTCCCTGTGGGTCTCTGTTGATGCTGACCCGTGAGCAGGGAGACAGATCCATCTCAAATACTGCCAGGTTTCTGTTTATCTAATTCAGAGACAAATGAACTGGCACCAGCTGACAGAGAGACACTGGAGCGAGAAGAAGGCTGGTTCGGTTCAAAATGGCCAACTCCTCTCCTCTCCTGCTGCTGTGTTGTGATGAGGCGTTACATCAGATCCCATACAGATGGGCTGTTAGATATGGGGAGGAAGAACACAATGACAACCTTGTGCAGTGAGACAATGAACCGAGCAGCCTGGACAGCTCCACTTGGTGTGCCTATCCCCTCTACTGGTCAGGGGGCGTAACTGAACGATCACAGTAGTTTCCATCCTCTGACATTCTCCAAGGTGGGAAACATGCTTTGCTCTTTAAAAGGACTCTTGATAAAGACTGGAGTTCAGGACATCCTTGGAAAAAAAATGCCATGTGTAGGCAACAATAGACGATGCCAGAGAGCAGCTGACTACCCAGAAAACTGGGAACATTCCCAGAACATTAGCCAAGATTCCGTTTTATCTAACATCAGGATGATAACATCCTCAAAACATTCAGAGATTGTTTTTGATAACAAAATATATACAGTACCAGTCAAAAGTTTGGACACACCTACTCATTCAAGGGTTTTTCTTTATTTTTACTATTTTCTACATTGTAGAATAATAGTGAAGACATCAAAACTATTAAATAACACATATCGAATCATGTAGTAACCAAAAAAAGTGTTCAACAAATTCTTAAAAGTAGCCACCCTTTGGCTTGAGGACAGCTTTGCACACTCTTGGCATTCTCTCAACCAGCTTCATGAGGTAGTCACCTGGAATGCATTTCAATTAACAGGAATGCCTTGTTAAAAGTTAATTTGTTGGCATTTCTTTCCTCCTTAATGCGTTTGAGCCAATCAGTTGTGTTGTGACAAGGTAGGGTTGGTATACAGAAGATAGCCCTATTTGGTAAAAGACCAAGTCCATATTATGGCAAGAACAGCTCAAATAAGCAAAGAGCAACGACAGTCCATCATTACTTTAAGACATGATGGTATATATGTATATATACACTACCGTTCAAACATTTGGGGTCACTTTGCAATGTCCTTGTTTTCCATAATAGCAAACATGAAATGAGTTGAAAAATGAATAGGAAATATAGTCAAGATGTTGACAATGTTATAAATAACACTTTCTATTTAAATAATTGTGTCCTTCAAACTTTGCTTTCGTCAAAGAATCCTCCATTTGCAGCAATTACAGTCTTGCAGACCTTTTGCCAATCTAGTTGTCAATTTGTTGAGGTAATCTGAAGAGATTTCACCCCATGCTTCCTGAAGCACCTCCCAAAAGTTGGATTGGATTGATGGGAACTTCTTACGAACCATACGGTCAAGCTGCTCCCACAACAGCTCAATAGGGTTGAGATCCGGTGACTGTGCTGGCCACTCCATTATAGACAGAATACCAGCTGACTGCTTCTTCCCTAAATAGTTATTGCATAGTTTGGAGTTGTGCTTTGGGTCATTGTCCTGTTGTAGGAGGAAATTGGCTCCAATTAAGCGCCGTCCACAAGGTATGGCATGGCGTTGCAAAATGGAGTGATAGCCTTCCTTCTTCAAGATCCCTTTTACCCTGTACAAATCTCTCACTTTAACACCACCAAAGCACCCCCAGACCATCACATTGCCCCCACCATGCTTGACAGATGGCGTCAAGCACTCCTCCAGCATCTTTCATTTTGTCTGCATCTCACGAATGTTCTTCTTTGTTATCCGAACACCTCAAACTTAGATTAATCTGTCCCAAACTTTTCAAATCTTCCTCTGTCCAGTGTCTGTGTTCTTTTGTCCATGTTAATCTTTTATTTTTTTTCTTTGCAACTCTGCCTAGAAGGCCAGCATCCCGGAGTCGCCTCTTCACTGTTGACGTTGAGACTGGTGTTTTGCGGGTACTACTTAATGAAGCTGCCAGTTGAGGACTTGTGAGGCACCTGTTTCTCAAACTAGACACTCTAATGTGCTTGTCCTCTTGCTCAGTTGTGCACCGGGGCCTCCCACTCCTCTTTCTACTCTGGTTAGAGCCAGGTTGCAATGTTCTGTGAAGGGAGTAGTACACAGCGTTGTACGAGATCTTCAGTTTCTTGGCAATTTCTCGCATGGAATAGCCTTCATTTCTCAGAACAAGAATAGACTGATGAGTTTCAGAAGAAAGGCCTTTGTTTCTGGCCATTTTGAGCCTGTAATCGAACCCACAAATGCTGATGCTCCAGATACTCAACTAGTCTAAAGAAGGCCAGTTTTATTGCTTCTTTGATCAGAACAACAGCTGTGCTAACATAATTGCAAAAGGTTTTCTAATGATCAATTAGCCGTAAAATTATAAACTTGGATTAGCTAACATAACGTGCCATTGTAACACAGGAGTGATGGTTACTGATAATGGGCCTCTGTACGCCTACGTAGATATTCCATAAAAAATCTGCAGTTTCCAGCCACAATAGTAATTTACAACATTAACAATGTCTACACTGTATTTTTGATCAATTTTAATGGACAAGAAAAGCTTTTCTCAGAAAAACAAGGACATGTCTAAGTGACCCCAAACTTTTGAAAGGCAGTATACGTGTATATGTATGAATGTTTAAATATACATATATAAACTCAGCAAAAAAAAGAAACATCCTCTCACTGTCAACTGCGTTTATTTTCAGCAAACTTAACATGTGTAAATATTTGTATGAACATAAGATTCAACAACTGAAACATAAACTGAACAAGTTCCACAGACATGTGACTAACAGAAATGGAATAACGTGTCCCTGAACAAAGGTCTGGATCACAATCAAAAGAAACAGTCAGTATCTGGTGTGGCCACCAACTGCATTAAGTACTGCAGTGCATCTCCTCCTCATGGACTGCACCATATTTGCCAGTTCTTGCTGTGAGATGTTCCCCCACTCTTCAACCAAGGCACCTGCAAGTTCCCGGACATTTCTCGGGGGAATGGCCCTAGCCCTCAACCTCCGATCCAACAGGTCCCAGACATGCTCAATGGGATTGAGATCCGGGTTCTTCGTTGCCATGGCAGAACACTGACATTCCTGTCTTGCAGGAAATCACGCACAGAACGAGCAGTAGGATGTGCCTGCATAAAGGGTACCACATGAGGGAGGAGGATGTCTTCCCTATAACGCACAACGTTGCCTGCAATGACAACAAGCTCAGTCCGATGATGCTGCGACACACCGCACCAGACCATGACGGACATTCTACCTCGATCCCGCTCGAGAGTACAGGCCTTGGTGTAACGCTCATTCCTTCAATGATGAACGCGAATCCGACCATTACCCCTGGTGAGACAAAACCACGACTCGTCAGTGAAGAGCACTTTTTGCCAGGCCTGTCTGGTCCAGTGACGGTGGGTTTGTGCCCATAGGCAACGTTGTTGCCGGTGATGTCTGGTGAGGACCTGCCTTTGCAACAGGCCTACAAGCCCTCAGTCCAGCTTCTCTCAGCATATTGCGGACAGTCTGAGCACTGATGGAGGGATTGTGTGTTCCTGGTGTAACTCGGGCAGTTGTTGTTGCCATCCTGTACCTGTCCCGCAGGTGTGATGTTCGGCTGTACTGATCCTGTGCAGGTGTTGTTACACGTGGTCTGCCACTTCCTGTAGCACTGTCTTAGGCGTCTCACAGTACGGACATTGCAATTTATTGCCCTGGCCACATCTGCAGTCCTCATGCCTGCTTGCAGCATGCCTAAGGCACTTTCACGCAGATGAGCAGGGACCCTGGGCATCTTTCTTTTGGTGTTGTTCAGAGTCAGTAGAAAGGCCCCTTTAGTGTCCTAAGTTTTCATCTTAACGACCGTTCCACAGGTACATGTTCATGAATTGTTTGTGGTTCATTGAACAAGCATGGGAAACAGTGTTTATACCCTTTACAATGAAGATCTGTGAAGTTACTTAGATTTTTACGAATTATCTTTGAAAGACAGGGTCCTGAAAAAGTAACGTTTCTTTTTTTGCTGAGTTTATATATATATATATATATATATATATATATATACAGTGAGGGAAAAAAGTATTTGATCCCCTGCTGATTTTGTACGTTTGCCCACTGACAAAGAAATGATCAGTCTATAATTTTAATGGTAGGTTTATTTGAACAGTGAGAGACAGAATAACAACAAAAAAATCTGGAAAAATGCATGTGAAGAATGTTATAAATTGATTTGGATTTTAATGAGGGAAAGAAGTATTTGACTCCTCTGCAAAACATGACTTAGTACTTGGTGGCAAAACCCTTGTTGGCAATCACAGAGGTCAGACGTTTCTTGTAGTTGGCCACCAGGTTTGCACACATCTCAGGAGGGATTTTGTCCCACTCCTCTTTGCAGATCTTCTCCAAGTCATTAAGGTTTCGAGGCTGACGTTTGGCAACTCAAACCTTCAGCTCCCTCCACAGATTTTTCTATGGGATTAAGGTCTGGAGACTGGCTAGGCCACTCCAGGACCTTAATGTGCTTCTTCTTGAGCCACTCCTTTGTTGCCTTGGCCATGTGTTTTGGGTCATTGTCATGCTGGAATACCCATCCACGACCCATTTTCAATTCCCTGGCTGAGGGAAGGAGGTTCTCACCCAAGATTTGACGGTACATGGCCCCGTCCATCGTCCCTTTGATGCAGTGAAGTTGTCCTGTCCCCTTAGCAGAAAAACACCCCCAAAGCATAATGTTTCCACCTCCATGTTTGACGGTGGGGATGGTGTTCTTGGGGTCATAGACAGCATTCCTCCTCCTCCAAACACGGCGAGTTGAGTTGATGCCAAAGAGCTCCATTTTGGTCTCATCTGACCACAACACTTTCACCCAGTTGTCCTCAGAATCATTCAGATGTTCATTGGCAAACTTCAGACGGACATGTATATGTGCTTTCTTGAGCAGGGGGACCTTGCGGGCGCTGCAGGATTTCAGTCCTTCACGGCGTAGTGTGTTACCAATTGTTTTCTTGGTGACTATGGTCCCGGCTGCCTTGAGATCATTGACAAGATCCTCCCGTGTAGTTCTGGGCTGATTCCTCACCGTTCTCATGATCATTGCAACTCCACGAGGTGAGATCTTGCATGGAGCCCCAGGCCGAGGGAGATTGACTGTTCTTTTGTGTTTCTTCCATTTGCGAATAATCGCACCAACTGTTGTCACCTTCTCACCAAGCTGCTTGGCGATGGTCTTGTAGCCCATTCCAGCCATGTGTAGGTCTACAATCTTGTCCCTGACATCCTTGGAGAGCTCTTTGGTCTTGGCCATGGTGGAGAGTTTGGAATCTGATTGATTGATTGCTTCTGTGGACAGGTGTCTTTTATACAGGTAACAAACTGAGATTAGGAGCACTCCCTTTAAGAGTGTGCTCCTAATCTCAGCTCGTTACCTGTATAAAAGACACCTTGGAGCCAGAAATCTTTCTGATTGAGAGGGGGTCAAATACTTATTTCCCTCATTAAAATGCAAATCAATTTCTAACATTTTTCACATGCGTTTTTCTGGATTTTTTTGTTGTTATTCTGTCTCTCACTGTTCAAATAAACCTACCATTAAAATTATAGACTGATCATTTCTTTGTCAGTGGGCAAACGTACAAAATCAGCAGGGGATCAAATACTTTTTTCCCTCACTGTATATATATGTATATGTGGGTATGTGTATATGTACAGTTAAAGTCTGAAGTTTACATACACCTTAGCCAAATACATTTAAACTCAGTTTTTCACAATTTTCACAGGACATTTAATCCTAGTAAAAATTCCCTGTCTTAGGTCAGTTAGGATCACCACTTTATTTTAAGAATGTGAAATGTAAAAATAATAGTAGAGACAATGATTTATTTAAGCTTTTATTTATTTCATCGCATTCCCAGTGGGTCAGAAGTTTACATACACTCAATTAGTATTTGGTAGCATTGCCAATAAATTGTTTAACTTGGTTCAAATGTTTCGGGTAGCCTTCCACAAGCTTCCCAAAATAAGTTGGGTGAATTTTGGTCCATTCCTCCTGACAAAGCTGGTGTAACTGAGTCAGGTCTCGCACACGCTTTTTCAGTTGTGTGATTGAGGTCAGGGCTTTGTGATGGCCACTCCAATACCTTGACTTTGTTGTCCTTAAGCCATTTTGCCACAACTTTGGAAGTATGCTTGGGGTCATTGTCCATTTGGAAGACCCATTTGTGACCAAGCTTTGACTTCCTGACTGACATCTTGAGATGTTGCTTCAATATATCCACAACATTTTCCTTCCTCATAATGCCATCTATTTTGTGAAGTGCACCAGTCCCACCTGCAGCAAAGCACCCCCACAACATGATGCTGTCACCCCTGTGCTTCACGGTTGGGATGGTGTTCTTCGGCTTGCAAGCATCCTCCTTTTTCCTCCTAACTTAATGATGGTCATAATGGCCAAACAGACCAGAGGACATTTCTCCAAAAAGTATGATCTTTGTCCCCATGTGCAGTTGCAAACCGTAGTCTGGCTTTTTTATGGCGGTTTTGGAGCAGTGGCTTCTTCCTTGTTGAGCGGCCTTTCAGGTTATGTTGATATTGGACTTGTTTTACTGTGGATATAGATACTTTTGTACCTGTATCCTCCAGCATCTTCACAAGGTCCTTTGCTGTTGTTCTGGGATTGATTTGCATTTTTCACACCAAAGTACGTTCATCTCTAGGAGACAGAACGCGTATCCTTCCTGAGCGGTATGACGGCTGCGTGGTCCCATAGTGTTTATACTTGTGTACTATTGTTTGTACAGATGAACATGGTACCTTCAGGCGTTTGGTATTTGCTCCCAAGGATGTACCAGACTTGTTTAGGTCTACAATTTTTTTTCGGAGGTCTTGGCTGATTTCTTTTGATTTTCCCATGACGTCAAGCAAAGAGGCACTGACTTTGAAGGTAGGCCTTGAAATACATCCACAGGTACACCTCCAATTGACTACAATTGACTCAATCTCCTTCTGACCCACTGGAATTGTGATACAGTGAATTATAAGTGAAATAATCTGTCTGTAAACAATTGTTGGAAAAATGTATTGTGTCATGCACAAAGTAGATGTACTAACCGACTTGCCAAAACTATTGTTTGTTAACAAACTTCCGACTTCAACTGTCGTGACCCGATTCAGGAAACTAGGTGTATGTCGCAAGTCACGACTTCACAGGAGAGCCGTTTGAATGTAATTAAAAACATTATATATATATATATATATATATTATTTTTTTGGGGGGCAGAAATGCCTTCTTGAACATGTGAACTTTCATGTGCCTTAATAACAAACTTAAATACGAATAAAATTGTTAAATGATGAGCCTTGTTGGTTAAGCCACAGAGAAAGTAGCAACCTTCCCACTAGCCATGATTGCCTGAGATAATGAGGAGTTCGGACTGGTCTGCCATAGAAGTTCGTCAGTCTGTGCTGGTAATCCTGTCGAACTCGGCTTTAAAAAAAAAATGTAAGGTGTAGTGGAGCTGCATAAGTGTGGCTCTCCACTTTCTGGAGGATCAAGTTTTGAAATCAGTGGAATTAGAGTTTGATAGCTAAAGAGATGGAGGAAACACATGTCTCCGGATTGCATCTTCAAACTAAGGGCAACCGTGGTATGGCATTCCTGACAGGGAGATGCGTCCACGCACGATGATGTATACAGTAAGATAGTCTAGCCATAGCTAGCTACATTTTCAGATATTACACGTTTTCTAACTTTGACAGAAAGTGGTTTAATTTCAAGTTAAAGTGTACTGTTAGCTAGCTAACGTTAGCTGGCTGGCTCCCTAGCTGATGTTATCATTTGTTTCCCAGAGCCGCTTGCTGTTCTAGTTAGCTAACATTGAACATAGTTAGTTAGATCCAGCACTGTGGCATTGTTGGCACTGTTCATTGTTGTTTAACTAGCTAACGTTAGCTGGCTGGCTCGTTAGCTAACGTTATGTGATGTGTTTTAACTTACACTGTGTTTACTTAGCTAGGTACATTGTTTACCTCGCTAGCTATATGTCTTAAGCTAAAGTGTACTGTTAGCTAGCTAGTTAGCTGGCTGGCTCCCTAGCTGACGTTATTATTAGTTTCCCAGAGCCGTGTGCTGTTCTAGTTAGAGCCTAATGTTAGCTAGCTAACATTGAACATGGTTGTAATGAAATTGTTGCCAGCAGAGCTGGTTAGGCTGCTTTCATGTTATCCAGAGGTAAACAAATCATCGGCCACAGCGTCAAGTGTGCGCTTCGAGAGCGAAACGAGATGGGTGAGGGTGTGAACGATGCTGAATGGGTGTAGACAAAGAAGAGCTCTTCACTAGATAGCAAAACATTCAAAGGCGATTTTCTCAAAAGTGAGTTTACAAGTTGATCAACTTTCAAAGCAGAATTACTTTCCCATTGTTCCTCAAAGGCAGTGTATGATATACCATTTTGTAGCTCTGAGTCTCTACTTTTATTTAATGTAAAAAACACAATTTCAAATTTTGCTTCATAAGACCGAATTCAGGTGGTGAGTCACATATGTTATTTCATAGTTTGATGTCTTCACTATTATTCTACAACATAGAAAATAGTAAAAGTAAAGATAAACCCTTGAATGAGTAGCTGTGTACAAACTTTTGACTGGTACTGTATATATATATTTTTTTATGAAATATCCTTAGAATGTTCTCCTAACATTCACTAAAATGTTGTGTAACAACCACTGGGAACCTTTAAAGAACAGATTAAATGTGTTCTAGGTATGTTCTTGCAACATCAGGAGAATGTTTGATATACAAACATTCTATAATCATCACCATGACGACAGTTTTTGTGTTATGAGAACATTTGCCGCAATCTAAACAAATGTTCTGGGAATTCTCACAGAACCAATTTTAATTTGCTGTGCAGACATATGCAATATTAGTGTGTGTGCTTACTAAGGGCTAAGGAAGAGGGCAATGGAGTGCTCAGCAATTGTATGCACAGATAATGAAAACTTAGGTTGCCTTTAGTGTTTCATTGTTTAACACCATCAAGGTCTAAACGTGGTCATCTTGGCTTAAACATCCCCAAGATGAGTATGGGGAAAGGGGATGCACAAGTAGGCTGTGTGCACTAGCTTGAACTGGTCATAAAGTTAGCAGACTGCTGGTTCAAGTTAACCTGGCATCAGATACAGTAAATATCTGATTGTGCACTTGTTTAAAGGTTCAATGCAGCTGTTTTCTTTCTCTTCTCAATATCAAATAATTTCTGGGTAACAATTAAGTACCTCACTGTGACTATTTCCAAAAGAAATGGTCAAAAATAAACAAAAATTGCTTCTTAGCCAAGAGCAATTTCTCAAGCTATAATTTTGCTAGGAGTGGTCTGAGTGGGCAGGGGGAAACTGGAACTCTCTTTCTTATTGGTCTATTAACTAATGTACCGCCTGGTGATGTCAACAGGCAGGCCAAAACTCCATCCGACCAAAACAGGCAGAAATTTCAGGCAGTCTTTTCAAACAGCTCTTACACTAAAAGGGCCTTATCATCATCATCATCATCATCATCATCATCATCATCATCATCATCAACAGTATTATTCCAAACTCATAGTGCAGAAATATTCACTGAGTATCTTAAACATCAGGAACACCTTCCTGATATTGAGTTGCACCCTCCCCATCCCCCTTGTCCCTCAGAACAGCCTCAATTCGTTGTGGCATAGACTCTACAAGGTGTTGAAAGCATTCCACAGGGATGCTGGCCCATATTGACTCCAAAACTTCCCACAGTTGTGTTAAGTTGGCTGGATGTCCTATGGGTGGTTGACCATTCTTGATACACACGGGAAACTTTTGAGTGTGAAAAACATCAATCTTTTGTCTCTCCCATTCCCCCTCTAAATGGCACACATACACAATCCATGTCTCAATGGTCTCAAGGCTTAAAACTCCTTTAATCTGTCTTCTCCCATTCATCTACACTTGTTGAAGAGAATTTAACAAGTGACATCAATAAGGGATCATAGTGTTGACCTGGTCAGTCAATGTCATGGATCGAGCAGGTGTTCTTTATGTTTTGTACACTCAGTGTATATTAATCACAGGGAAATCATTGAATGTGTTAAGTGCAAACCAAAACAAAAACATTGCCAAGAAAGGGTCTCAACTAATTTCCCTCACTCAGCTCAGCACCCGTGGGCTACAGTTTGTCTGCACGACTTTGTCTGCATTCCAAATGGCACCCTAATTCCCTTTATAGTGCACTTGGTAAATATTTGAGCACTATATAGGGAACAAGGTTTCATTTGGGAGGCAGGCAGACAGTTGCCCCCTGGAGCCACTTCACTGCACTAAGCCCAGACCAGGCTAAGTGGTCCAGGCTTCACGGAGCATCTCTGGAGGCAGGGGGAGATTTCTGGGGATTAGTTCCAGAAAAGTGTCATCAAATCTCCAGCTAAAACATTTGTCGTCTTTAAAGTCTCTGCCTGAAGCCTCTAGCCTGGCTCCTTAGAGCTTCAGCTTCATCACGAAGCGCCGCTCCAGATCATGTGTTTAGTTTGACAAATACGGCTTATCAGGGATGACCAGGCCTGCCGGTGATTGGTAGGTTAGCTAAAGGAAAAGCAAGGCTCCTCAAGGTGATTACGTGCCTAGAGGAAAAACCCTGAGAGAAGCACACGCCAACCTTGTTTGTCATTTTGCATGCTTACGGACAAAGCCCGTAATGTCAATTAAGACAAATAAAAATAAAACGCAAGCAGATGGGATAAGCGGCTCATCTGTCAAGTCCACTTGTGAGCGTTACCAGGTAGCTCAAGTCACATGTGCAACCTAGGTTTACCTTTCATGGAATTATGGCTGCTGTTATTCAAGTTCAGCAGAATCAACAAATGTACATTTCCAGGTAGGAACAACTAACCTGGTGCCAAATAACAAGAGGACTCTTCTAGGATGAAGACAAAAACACTCACAAGAAAAGCACAATTGGCCCAGCGTCGTTAGGGGAGGGTTTGACCGGCAGGGATGTCCTAGTCCCATCATGCACTAGCGACTCCTTTGGCGGGCTGGGCGCAGTGCACACTGACACGGTCGCCAGGTGTACGGTATTTCCTCCGACACATTGATGTGTCTGGCTTCCGGGTTAAGCGGGGATTGTGTCAAGAATCAGTGCTGCTTGGTTGGGTTGTGTTTCGGGGGACGCACGGCTCTTGACCTTCGCCTCTCCCGAGTCCGTACGGGAGTTGCAGCGATGGGACAAGACTGTAACTACCAATTGGATTCCACAAAATTGGGGAGAAAAAGGGGTACAAATAAAAGAAAGGCATTTCATTGCATGTGACATTAAAACATGAAACTCCCCTGTGGTGTCACAATTGGTTTGCAGGTGTTTTCAGGACAGGTGTGACAGGACCTGGCTATTCCAGATATCCTCTTAGCCCCTGTGCCCTGACAAACAGTCCTGTACCCTGCCAAACCCCGTCAACTGGCCATACACTAAGTCCCCTAAACCCAGGTAGGAAAGCAAACTTAGGGACCTAAAAGCCTCAGCTTGGACTCCAAATACTTTTAGCAGGTGGTTTGCAGCTCACCCCCTCTGGGTTTAGGCCAGGAGGACCTGAATTGACATGACTTTGTGGTGGCCCCTCGATCAAAGCAGCCGTCTGCTTAACACTGCCAAGCTAGGAAGCCTCAGGTCAGGCCAGGATACACTGGATGGGTGGGTGGGTGTCACAGTCCATGTATGGGTCGAAACACAGTCCTTGTCGTTGTGATGAGAATTCTCATCAGAATCTAATCAAATGTAATGTGAGGGAATGCTGATTTATTCAGTGCATTGAGGAAGCATGTCTTTCAGCAGTCATTAACTGAAAAAAAGTATAGCTGTAGATTAGCTGCCTAGTTACAAGCGTATCCTCCGGGGAGAAAAACACGTGGAGTGATCCATTGATACGCTCAAGATGAAGATCAAGATGAGTGTGTTAATCTGGGGGTGGACGCGTGAGTCACCACCTTGGGCATGCGCTGAATGATGAGCCACAGATGAAGCAGAGATAGAGAGTCAGTCAGTCATACCATAGAGAGGAGAGGTCAAAGGGAACACATACAAACTCACATAGACCCAAGCTCTGATTGGAGCAGACCAGAGGCCGAAGAGAATGCATAGAAACTCATCCAGGCCAAAGATCTGAGTGGTAGACTAGAAGCCAAAGGGTACACATACAAACTCACACAGGCCCAAGCTCTGAGAAGTACAGAGGTGAACAGGTCTCTTATCTGTGTGACGCTATGAATGAATGACCGCTATGCCAATGAGGTCAAGTAGGGCATGTGTGTTTGTGTGTGCTGGCAGACAGACAGATATTGCTGAGAAGACAAGATAATGTTCCCAGTGGTTGTCGCTTCAGGCTGACATGTCGACACGTGTCTGCTTAAGGGGCTTTAAAGCTCAATGTTGTCTCTCAGGCTGTGGGAGATAGCTGTCACTGTCTGGCTGTACACATGTGTGTGTGCCTTTGTGTATTTGAGTCTTTGTAGTACCGGTCTGTGTGTGGTCAGTGCATGTGTGTCTTGTAGATGTGTGTGTCTGTTTGAGTAGACTTGTGTGTTTGTGCCTTTCCTTTTGTGTGTGTGTGTGTGGGCGTATGTATTGTGTGTGTGTGGTCTCTCAACTCTAAGCCACTATGTGACGGGCCCTTCCAAAAGCCTCACTGACCCTCACTTGAGTGTCCCAGTCACCTCAGTCGCCTGCCCTTTATCATGTCAAGTGTTTGTTTAGAGTCTGTCGTTTAGCCCTGGACAAATCAGACGATTACCATCGTCAGGCAGGCAGGCCCAGGAAGGGAAGTGAAGGGTGTGCCAGGGTAACACAGCTCATCATCTCAATCATATGACATAAGCCCGCCTCCATGCCCTCTCCCCCTCACAGCCACTTCGCCCAAATCCCCCTCTCGCTCCCTCCACCCAAACGACTCACCCCTTCCCCAACCAAACTACCCCCCCTCTACTTCCTCCTTACAGACAATTCACTCATCATCACAACTCTCCCACCACACCTCCTCCACTCCCCTCACAGCCCCCCATCTCTGATGTGAGAGGATGACACCTCCCCTTCTGCTGCCTTCTTCCTGCTGACCCCCCTCCTCCCCAAATGAGCACAATTACCGTAATGGGCAGGATAGCATCTCTGTCCTCTCTCTGGCTTTGGAAAACATCCGCCCGCTCCGCAATAACATCGCTTCCGCCCAGATTACACGGGGGACAACAACCTAAACAACAACGTTAACATGCCTACCACACTAACAGACCCTTATCTGAATTCAGGGCCACAAAAGTTCTGAGGAGGAAAGGTACTATGTAACTGTGAAAGGAGACGGATCTATTCAAAGGCTTTGGGTGCAGTCTAAGAGTGTGCAGTGTGAGTGTGTGTTTTTTCAGTGGATGTGATTGGAAGGTTGTTTATCCTCTTGTGTGTGAGAGTGTGTTCAGCAAGGCTCTAACCCCTGATGGTTGAGATACTGCCATCGGCACGGAGTTGGGGACTGTGTATCAGAGACACTCATGTCACACAAACACACACAGTCCAGACAATGACTGCAAATCTACCGATGGCACAAACAACCTACTTAAATAATTAGGAATCTGGAAATTAACAAGACCGATTGTGTCTGTTCCACTGAGTGGGAGGTGGGGTGTTGGGCTGGGTGTTTGTGGCGGAGGAGGGGTCAGACAGGGCATGCGGTGCGGGTACCCAGAGGTGCCAGGTACGCTTCTGCATTATCACACTGACAGCTGTCTGCCTGGGCGAGGTGATGACTCAGGGTATAACCAGTCACGGCAGACAGGACACAAACACGCACATTCACAACAAACTTCTTTCGTAAAAAAAAAAAAAACCTTTCAGAACAATACAGTATAATAAAAAAAAAATGCCTCACCTCTAAATGGTGACCGCAGCAGTGTGTCTTCCATCTGAACCACTTTTTGCTTTTCATGATACAAAATCAGATATCAATGTCAAATCGGTGTTTGTAATAGCAGTTCAGATCTTTCACCTCTCTCAACCCTAGGCTGGTCACGCTGTGGTGCCCTGGGATGCGTACATCGAGCCGTGGCCAGATCTCAACAGATCAGAAGCAGACAGCGAATGGGGACAGTGTGTGTGAGTGATAAAGTGATAATCACCACCAAGAGACACGCACCGCAACTACACAACCACAACACAATAAGGAAGTGTACTTCATTTGTGTACCTATAGACTTAAACAGAGCAAGCCTTTTGATTCTGCTCTGCTTTAGCAGGTGTACAGTATAAACTAGATGGGAAATCATCTCTCAAACTTGTTAATGACAGTTCCAAGGGCGGGTACAAAAGTACAGTAGCACATAACATGAATTGTACATAATGTCTGTGTACTGATACAGTACTGGTATATTTGATCTCTTTCAAATGTAATCTGATGCAACACTCAGAAACACGCCTTCAGTCGTACCTAGCCATCCATCATGGGCAAGCCGGATTTGCCAGGACAGATCCTGGTACCACTTATCTGGCCACTAGCCAAAGGAGGAGATTACAGCCTGAATTTAAAATGGATTAAATTGAGATTTTGTGTCACTGGCCTACACATAATACCCCATAACGTCAAAGTGGAATTATGTTTTTAGAAACATTTTTACAAATTAATTCAAAATGAAAAGCTGAAATGTCATTTTACCCCTTTGTAATGGCAACCCTTAATACATTCAAGAGTAAAACATGTGCTTAACAAGTCACATAATAAATTGCAATAATGTGTTTAACATAATTTTTTATTTCCAAATCTCTGTACCCCTCACATACAATTATCTGTAAGGTCCCTCAGTCGAGCAGTGAATTTCAAACACAGACTCAACCACAAAGACCAGGGAGGTTTTCCAATGCCTCGCAAAGAAGGGCACCTATTGGTAGATGGGTTAAAATAAAAAAAAAAAAGCTGACTTTGAATATCCCATGGTGACTTTAAAACAGTTAGAGTTTAATGGCTGTGATAGGAGAAAACTGAGGATGGATCAACAACATTGTATTTACTCCACAACACCAACCTAAATGACAGAGTGAAAAGAATATTCCAAACATGCATCCTGTCTGCAATAAGGCACTAAATTAAAACCACAAAATATTTGGCAAAGAAATGTCCTGAATACAAAGCGTTATGTTTGCGGGAAATCTAACACAACACATCACTGAGTACCACTCTTCATATTTTCAAGCACGCTGGTGGCTGCATCATGTTATGGGTATGCTTGTCATCAGCCAGGACCTTTCAGCAAGCCAATAACCTAAACCACAAGGCCAAATATACACTGGAGTTGTTAACCAAGATGATATTCAATGTTCCTGAGTGGCCTAGTTACAGTTTTGACTTATATTGGCTTAAAAATCTATGGCAAGATTTGAAAATGGCTGTCTAGCAACCAACTTGACAGAGCTTGAAGAATTTTAAAAGGAATAATGTGCAAATATTGTACAATCTAGGTGTGCAAAGCTCTTAGAGACTTAACCAGAAAGACTCATAGCTATAATCGATGCCAACGGTGATTCTAACATGTATTGACTCAGGGTGTTGAATGCTTATGTAAACAACATCTATTAGTGTTTTATTTTTCATAAACAAAATTCTAGGACATTAGAATATTTTGTTTAGATCGTTGTAAAAAAATTACAATTAAATACATTTTAATCCCACCTTGTAACACAACAAAATGTGGAAAAAAATCAAGGGGTGTGAATACTTTCTGAAGGCACTGTAACTAAAAGATTGCATGTTGACTCTGACTGTGACCTTTTATTAAGTCTTCTTAAGTCAATTGCAAACACGATTATGTTAACAAAATGCCATATAACTTATAAGACAATGAATCCTAATGGTATTGGCCTTTCTATCAACGTCAGCTTACTGTCCAATATATCAGATAGAGTGGATCAGAGACTAAGAAGGTAACTGGTGTAACTAACTGGTGTACAGGTGGTGCATTTTGAGGTGAAACCAAAAAACATTGTGTCGTCTCATATCAGAGTTTTGTAGTTGAGAACAAAGGATAGTGTCTGCATCCCAAATGGCCCTACATGGTGCACTACTTTTGACTAGGGCCGGGACAATACCAGTATCGCCATATTCGTTAGTATCGTGGCAACTTCTTTAGGAAAACTTCCCTAATGTTGGAAAAAACATCATTATGTTGTCTGCCAGTCACATGTATTTATTCTCTAAGCTAGAGCACACAATATTTTACATCCAGCAGGTTCTTTAAGTAGCAAAAATTGCGATACTGGTATCGTCCCGGCCCTACTTTTGACCATAGCCCAATGGGCCCTGGTGAAAAGTAGTGCACTATATAAGGAAGACGGTGCCATTGGGGATAGAGTTTTGTTTCCGAGGCCATCGACTGGCACCTGGAATCCTACCATGTACAGAAAGAACATGAACTTTCAAATGCTTGTACTCGACAAATGCTGAAGTTGATTATGAAAATGTAAAGAAAAGTGAAGTCTTTTTCAGAGGATCTCCTCAGCCGAACATTGTTTAGTAGCTTTGTATTGACCAGAGACAAATACACCTGAGGGGAAACTAAACTATTTACATGATTCTGTTACACCACAGTAATTATGTTTGAAGAGTCAATCTTCACACCAATATCAATATAACAAGTGTTTCATGGATTCTGGCCCATGTTACTGAAGTGAGAAACAAATATAGATAGATAAATAGTAGTAGGGTGGACAGAATTCATTAGGACAGTGGTGAATGACTGTAAATTTATCATAGTCACTGAATATAAAAGCCTGGTGATTATTAACGGGTTTCCATAAAGACTAAAGCAACCAGCCTCACCTTTCCAATGCTTATTTTTTCCATTAGTTATGTAAGGCCAAGTGGGTGTTAAAAGAGGAACCTGGAATGGAGTTAGTTAAGAGCTGAGACAGCTGTCGAGTTGGCTGAGAGGGCAAACACTACACACACAAACACATGTACGCAAGCACACGCACACACACACACTTAAAGAATGTTCATCGAAGCTCTCCATAACACTTCACCCACAGTGACTGGTGTTTGTAGAGGCTTTAAGGCCTCTGTGCTACACTCCCTTGTTTGCTCTGCAGGTTCTTCCCATCATCTACCTCTGTTTGTCTTCACAGTGTTTGTGTGAGAGTGTATGAACACTGGATGAGAGAGAGTGCAGTAATCCTTTGTTCAAGTGACAGCGTGTGTATCTTGAAGGAATCCCTGAGCTTTCCCTGCATGCTTCAGGGGTTGACACCCATCATGCCATCGATTCTCAAGGTTCAGAGTGGCAGGTAAGTAGGATAGCACATGGAGGGGAGAGGGTGGTGGGACAGTGAATCTAAAAGTCATCACTGACCTGTGAGGCAGGGGGGAACGAAACTGTAAAGGTAAGTACAGTACTACTGTGGGAGAGAGTGAGCAAACAAAACACACACTCGCACACCAGGCGGGAAGAGCCTTTGTCTACAGAATACAACCCAGCCCTAGCGTGACTCAGAATCATTAGCGAATCCTTTTGTCACCTAAACAAACAGAGCCGAGGGCCAGATGATGGAAATCAAAGCCCAACAAACACCACTTAGGGGGAGACGAGAGAGAGCAGCGCTACCGATGTCACCACACAGAGCTTTTCTAAATAAACTCTAAATGCTGCTCGTCACCCCTGTGATACCCTGAGCAAACCAGACTAGTTTGGCCTCAATCACTCAATACATGTTTTTCCTGACAGGCTAAAGTAGGCGCCATAATGGTAAATGTTGCCAGGATGCCTCTCATAGATCATTCCATGCTTTCGACAGTGTAAAGGTATATATCTTTTTTTTTGTTGCAATATCTATCATAGAAGACATTGAGAGGCAGATGTTGTGTTGTCGCTGGCCTGTGTTGATGCTACATTATCCAAAGGGAAAATATTGTTGTTTCAGGGCCTCTTTTAAGGCACGGACACACCGACAGTGTTTCCCGGCTGAGAGTACTTAGCTCCTCTGAACAGAGTGCAAACCGTGCTGAAATGTCGGCAGTCAGACGTTCACCAGTGCCGAACGAACAGCAGACGAATGGCACATCTACATTCGTTGCGGTGTGTGTGGTCCTTTAGACGTCGAACAGCTCGTCCTCTCTGGCCGTGTGTACTTACAGCACCCCATATCCCTGGCCAGCTTAACAGGCTGTTTCAACACTCTGTTCAACCACTTCAGGGGGGACAAAATCCCCATTCAGATTGGAGGGTGTAGGGTGAACGAGGTGGTAAAACATAACATTTAATAAAGAGAAGAATAGCAGAACCCACTCCTCTGGTTTGTCTTGTTGAGCCCCTGTTTAGAGCTTAGAGTAGGTCCTCAATTTAGACAGCTTTGCATAGGGTACTAGAGACCACATCAGCTTCTGAAACAGATGTATCCTTATTGTTGTGAAGAGAGGAGGGCATATTAAAGTTAAAACCCAGGCAAACAATTCAATTGACAGCCATTGTTGACTGTAAGATGCTGACTGAATTGGAGACAGGCCTCTGGTGGGAATAAGGAGATGAGCCCAATAAGAATGTGAGGCAAGAGCACCCCATACTGTCTGGTGCATAGCGGAGGAGGGCAATTAGACTACTGCTCAGTAATCAGTGACACGAAAAGGGTCCACACACACACACACACACACACACACACACACACACACACACACACACACACACACACACACACACACACACACACACACACACACACACAGTCACTAATTGGAGACATAATTGTTAAGGGCACAACAGGGGTGCATGGGGTCTGGCGCCCTAAAACTGGGTCACGGCTGAAGGCCAAGAGAAAATACAAGGATGATGATGCAATCTGCATGCATACTAATGAAGGAAACAGTCTCTATCATTCTGGGTGGGGGTGGGTCATCTAATGAGGAGTGAAGGTGATATGTAAATCTCTTGGCCAAAAAGGACTGATAATAAAGAAAGAAAGTCCATTCCAGTTGACTAGTGAGTGTATGTGTGTGTACAAGGTACTGTATGTAGGGACGATGCTGAATTGATGTATAATTTCCTACACAGGAGGGGGTTAACACCGTGTTATATCTCCATCTCCCTGTTTGTGTGTGTGTGTTTGCAAACGCATGTTCCATTCACACACAGCTGGGCAGAGAGAGAGACTCCTAAACCTGTCTTTGTGTTTCTGTCAATTCTGTTTGCAATCTCATTATCCCCAGGCTTTAGCTTCTGTGAGCTCTCCTCTCTCCTCTTCCCCCTTCCCTTCTCTACTCTCCTCTGCCACGGCCCAACACCTGATGTATAGCTCCTCTGGCGCTCATGAATCAGCTCCACAGCAGTTACTAACATGTTTTCTTTTCTTGTGGCCACCCTTTGTCTCTTCCTTCGCCTCTCCAGTTTTACAGCGCTAAGGCAAACATTGACACAGAGGAGGCAGGGTGTGTAAGAGGCCCCAAGTCTAAGCCAATCTGGGTCATCCCCCTGACCTGCCCCCCTGTCCTTCTCCTCTTCCAGGATTTGGGAACACCAGGAATTCCTGTCTGTCGACAGCATGGTGAACTCTTGGGATCCGGGACCCTTAAAAAGGCACAATCTGGGATATTTCCTGTTGTACATTAGTCACTTAAGCCTAGAAGTGTAAACAAAAACTTTTGATTGTGGATTTAACTCCCACCTAAATATAGTTGGAGATTCCCAGAGCGTCATCCATGTCAAGTTCAGTTTGTTTTCAGCAGTGTCCGCTTGCCTTGCGTCAAACCCATTCTGACACTTCCCGCATCAAAAAGGCATAACAGTTTAATCTAATATGTGTACCGAGGTCAAATTGAGTGGAGAGAGACGCTATTGATGCAAAGAGAACGGAGGTCCTTATTCTCACGCATTTGCGTCAAAAGCCAGACAGCCGGAGAAACAGACGTGAAAGTAAACGACGGGAAGAAAAAGGGAGGGCGCTAAACAATAATAATGACGCTTTCAAATGGGGCCTTTGCTCTCTTTTATTCCCTCCATCTCTACTGGCTCGGACTGTGACCTGAGGAATGATGTTCTCATCCTCTCCTCCATCTTCTCATCCTCTCCTCCATGAGATCATGCTGGGCCGGCCAAGCCGAGAGACCAGAGGGAAGAGAGTGATGGAGAGAGAGACCTAATGGAGGACAGATCATAACAGAATGGACCCTGACACAGGTCATGAGAGAGGGAGGCGGCTGGGAGTGGGGGCTGAGAAATAGCCACTGGGGCCACTGAAATAGCCACTGGGGCCACTGAAATGTGGCAGTGACAATGAAATACTGTCTGTCTAATATATATTATTACACCTAAGAATACATTTTTGTGGTAATCAAAAACCTTGGTACAAGATCATTCCTATGCAAACAAAATGGTATACTATTCAATCCATACCATACTGGCTACTAAATAATGGGGCCTTGAAAACCGTTACTGCTAAATCCTGTTGGACCTCTAGTTGTGTCTTGTATTTTGAAACTTGTCTAGTAGCCATGAGGTCGTTAACACATTGGGTAGAGAAAGAAGTGGGAGGGTTACAACACATTATAATCCAGATGTTGCAATGACAAGCAGCCCAAGTGCCATTAACAAAGAGCAGACTGCCATCTGCTGGCTGAAAGGAAACATGTAGCATTCTTTAAACTAAAAAGGAAAAGGAACACAGCTGAGACTGGGAATCAACGAGTAGAGATAAATGTCTGTAGCTACTCTTTGTAAAGAGACTGGGTCTTCTCGGAATTAAAAACTCCAATGCACTCTTAATTTATTGAAGAGAACTGAAATGTCTTAATTTAGTATTTTTAGGCTACACTTTCAAAACAATTTGTTTTGGGTGTGGGGCACATTAGCGTGTGATGGTGTTTTTACAATCAATCAGTTGTAAACTATTCTTATCAGATAAACATCAGATATATCCATCACATTAAACAGGGACGTACTTACACACCACACCCATTCAACACAATGTCACAGGGAAGGATGGAGAGGAGTATTGATGGGGGAAAATCGATACAGTTACATATCAGGATATTATTTTTGACAATATATTGTATTGTATCGTTTTGACAATATCGCAATGTTATTTTTGCACTAGTTGGCTGTACCTGCATCGGCACTTTTATTTCCATGACTGATCAAAACTTGTCTCTTGTCACTTTACAGCAGACAAATGGTGAGCAATATGTTTGGAACATCGAATTGCAATAAAATCAGAGTATCGAATCGCAATATATATAGAATCGTAAGAATAGCAATACATATCATATCGGCACCAAAGTATCGTGATAATATCGGATCGTGAGGCCCCTGCCAACTCCCAGCCCTAGAGCAGAGTGATGTCAGTTTTCACACACACAATAAAAGGCCTACCCGTGGCCCTTTCAAACACGCTCCCTACAAAAGGCAGACACACACTTCCTGAGGCTGCCTCCTTCATGGTGCTGGCCACAACAAAGTCAAACACAGACGTTTTTCTAATTCTCAGACTGGGATTGGAACAATCACCCAGCCGCCCGAGCCCAAACCCACCACAAAGGGTTCTGGGAAGGCAAATTCGAAGCGAGACCCGGAACGTTGGGAGACACAATGCATCAGAGGATTACCTTCATGTGACACCTGTTAACGAGCTCCCAGAAACCTTTGTCTGTTCCCTCGGTGCGGGACAACACAAGGAGTGGACGGATAGGAGCGCTTTGCTGCTTTTGTTGAGGAGCGGGTGGCACTGTTTGCTTCAGAGGTGTTCTCCCGGTTGCCACAGCGGCTATGCATTGTGAGAATGTGGCTGTGTATTGTGAAGACATATTGGTATATTGGTTGTGTATTATGGGACGCCCATGGCTATTGTCTGCTGACATGGCAGGCTTAGTGAGGGTTACACACCACACCGATAGATGCGTGTGGGAGTCTGATTGGACTGATGCCAGCGGGCGTGGCTCTCTTTAAGAATGACACCTGCAATGTCACCCCCCCACCAAAACACACATACACACCTAACACCAGGTAAAAATACATACACACCTAACACCAGGTAAAAATACATACACACCTAATTAACACCCCAAGCTCTTTCAAAGGGCAATCTCTGACGTGGCAAATGGGAGCCTTACCTTCTTTCCACCAGGTAAATAATGTACCTTTCATCCCCTCTACTGTCATTGATCAAGAAGAATAAAGACAAAGTTCACTTTTATCTGTAACACAGAACACCCCTATTGGAAAAGGGCAAGCAAAATGATTCAGTCATTGCACTAGGTCAGGGGTGGGAAATCATTTTGGCTCGAGGGCCACATCGGGATATCAAAATTCAGCAGTGGGACGAACAGATTTTTTCCCAGACTGATTTGTTAGTAGAAAGCCATTTGCAGGCCAAAAAAGGTCAGTTATTTGAAAATATATGGCCTGGAGTAGTGTTTCTTTTTTACCCAAAATAATCATTCTCCCCCCTACCCCCCTAAATTCACACCCAACCAGTCAACGTCATTACAGGGTTGTCATATGAACTGATCGAATTCTATCAGTGTCGACTGTAAATGGTCAAATTGAGGCGCCCTGTGGGGCGAGAGAGGTATGTGGACCCAGTGTGTGTTGAGACCCAGCACACATTGACAGACAGAGACCGACAAGGTCTGGGTAAAGTAGTTGTTATCAGGTCTTTCAGGCTAACACCCGTCTCTCCACACCTCCACTGAGTTCAGGTTTCTCAACAGCTACCAACTGCAGGTCTTGGCCACGTCTCACCTGTAGGCCTGTTCCTCTCTCTCTCTCTCTCTCTCTCTCTCTCTCTCTCTCTCTCTCTCTCTCTCTCTCTCTCTCTCTCTCTCTCTCTCTCTCTCTCTCTCTCTCTCTCTCACACACACACACACACACACACACACACACACACACACGTGTAAATAACTATCATCAACCCTACTCCTGCTTGGTAGCCCTCTTTGAAGTTGGGCTCACTGTGAAGAAGCCATTCTTGAAAAGTGCGTCCCAAATTGCACCCTATTTCCTATATAGTGCACTACTTTTGACCAGGACCCATAGGGCTCTGGTCAAAAGTAGAGCACTAAGTAAGGAATATGGTGTCATTTGGGACGTAACCGTAATGAAAAGGGAAAGCTGTTGACTGTAGAGAGCAGAGCCGTACAGAGGGAAGAAAGCTAAGGGGGAATTAACCTGTTCAAACAGTCATGGGTGAAGAGCTGCTGTTCCCATGACCAAGGTGTGTCTACCTGCCAGGGTGCTATTTGACTGTATGAGTCAGTGTGTGTGTATGTGTGTAGATGTTTGATTCTCTGAGCTTCCAGTCTTAAATACAGCGATAACACTTTACAATAAGGTTCCATTTGTAAAGGGTTAATTATGATGTTATTAACAGTTATTTAATAATTTGTAAATGCATTATAAACCATCTGTAAATGGGTTATAACAAATTGGTTAAAATTGTCAGTCAGTGCTTGCCAAATAGTGAGTCACTATTTACCTCCAGCTATTAACCATTCATAAATGCACTTACAAATTAGTATAATATGGAACCCTTATGTATCATCATGCAACCTTATTTTCAATGGTTAAACAATAGTTATTGTCTCACTTTTGGGTGTGATGCATTGTTGCTCTGTCCCAGGAACAGAAATTGTTGGTTTTCTCCAGTGATGTGTCTTGCCCCACTTTTGAAACCCTGATGATGCATTGGTACACTTATTTATTCCAGGAATGAAGGCCTTATCTGAAGCTCTCAAGCCATATCATTGGTGTGGTTTGCTGGTTTCGGAGAAATTCCCCTGACTCCTCATTTGTGAAACACGCTTGAAGTAAAGACGAACTGGAACGTGACCAGAATTTTGTGTTGATACTGACATCCTGTGACAGTGCATCCTGAAGAATCAGGATGGATGTGGGTATGAGAAGTATGCAAAGGCCAGACAGAAGAGATTGTACGCAAGAAACATGGTTCACAAGATTAAAATGTTGACAGAGGAGACTGGGTCAATTCTCTATGCAATTTGTTTCACTTTTGGATACAGAAGTTATGCAGGATGATTTAGCACACTGCTCAGCCAGATAACGTACGGTGTCTCCGGTTCGCGCCCACAGCCCGGTGCGCGACATTCCAGCTCCCAACATCTGTGAGGCGATGGTGAGTGAACAGCCGGGTAGAAGGGTGCCGGCTCCGCGCACCAGGCCCACTGTACGCTTAGAGAGCCCAGCACGTCCTGTCCCTGCTCCGCGCACCAGGCCCCCTGTGCGCATAGAGAGCCCAGCACGTCCAGTCCCTGCTCCGCGCACCAGGCCCCCTGTGCGCATAGAGAGCCCAGCACGTCCAGTCCCTGCTCCGCGCACCAGGCCCCCTGTGCGCATAGAGAGCCCAGCACGTCCTGTCCCTGCTCCGCGCATCAGGCCCCCTGTACGCATAGAGAGCCCAGCACGTCCTGTCCCGGCTCCGCGCACCAGGCCCCCTGTGCGCATAGAGAGCCCAGCACGTTCTGTCCCTGCTCCACGCTCCAGGATCCCTGTGCGCCGTCCCAGCATGTACTGTCCCTGTACCACGCTCCAGGATCCCTGTGCGCGTCGTGAGTTCAGCACGGCCCGTTCCTGCTCCCCGCACCAGAGTCCCAGTGCGCATCGTGAGTCCTACACGGCCCGTTCCTGCTCCCCGCACCAGAGTCCCAGTGCGCATCGTGAGTCCAGCACGGCCCGTTCCTGCTCCCCGCACCAAAGTTCCAGTACGCATCGTGAGTCCAACACGGCCCGTTCCTGCTCCCCGCACCAGAGTCCCAGTGCGCATCGTGAGTCCAGCACGGCCCGTTCCTGCTCCCCGCACCAGAGTTCCAGTGTGCATCGTGAGTCCAACACGGTCTGTTCCTGCTCCCCGCACCAGAGTTCCAGTGCGCATCATGGGCCCAGCATGTACTGTCCCTGATCCACGCTCCAGGATCTCTGTGCGCGTCGTGGGCCCAGCATGTACTGTCCCTGTACCACGCTCCAGGATCCCTGTGCGCGTCGTGAGTTCAGCACGGCCCGTTCCTGCTCCCCGCACCAGAGTCCCAGTGCGCATCGTGAGTTCAGCACGGCCCGTTCCTGCTCCCCGCACCAGAGTTCCAGTGCGCATCGTGAGTCCAACACGGCCCGTTCCTGCTCCCCGCACCAGAGTCCCAGTGCGCATCGTGAGTCCAACACGGCCCGTTCCTGCTCCCCGCACCAGAGTTCCTGTGCGCATCGCGAGTCCAGCACAGCCTGCTCCTACTCCCCGCACCAGGTCCCCTGTGCGCATCGCGAGTCCAGCACAGCCTGCTCCTACTCCCCGCACCAGGTTCCCTGTGCGCATTGTGAGTCCAGCACAGCCTGCTCCTGCTTCCTGCACCAGGTCCCCTGTGCGCTTCGTGAGTCCAGCACGAACTGTTCCGGCTTCTAGCCCAGGGCCTCCGGTGCGTGACCTCGAGCCAGCACGGCCGGCACCGGAGCCGCCACCTAAGACTAAAAGGCCCACCCGAAGACCCCCCCATGGACTTTTTCCGCGGTCAGAGTCCGCGCCTTTTGGGTACTGTCACGCCCAGGCCTGAGTTTTACAGGCTGGCGTGTTTAGTTTCGTTTTTGGTGTAGGGTTTTTGAGTTCTAGGTTGTTTATTTCTATGTTGGGTTAATAGTTCCCAATTAGTCTCCTTGCCCGCACACGCCACAAATGTTCTATAGGATTGAGGTCAGGGCTTTGTGATGGCCACTCCAATACCTTGCCTTTGTTTTCCTTAATCCATTTTGCCACAACTTTGGAAGTATGCTTGGGGTCATTGTCCATTTGGAAGACCCATTTGTAACCAAGCTTTAACTTCCTGACTGATGTCTTGAGATGTTGCTTCAATATATCCACATAATTTTTCTTCCTCATGAAGCCATCTATTTTGTGAAGCACCCCCACAACATGATGCTGCCACCCCCGTGCTTCACGGTTGGGATGGTGCTCTTCGGCTTGCAAGCCTCCCCCCGTCTCCTCCAAACATAACGATGGTCATTATGGCCAAACAGTTCTATTTTTGTTTCATCAGACCAGAGGACATTTCTCCAAAAAGTACAATCTTTGTCCCCATGTGCAGTTGCAAACCGTAGTCTGGCTTTTTTATGGCGGTTTTGGAGCAGTGGCTTCTTCCTTGCTGAGCGGCCTTTCAGGTTATGTTGATATAGGACTCGTTTTACAGTGGATATAGATACTTTTGTACCTGTTTCCTCCAGCATCTTCACAAGGTCCTTTGCTGTTGTTCTGGGACTGATTTGCACTTTTCGCACCAAAGTACGTTCATCTCTTGGAGACAGAACGCGACTCCTTCCTGAGCGGTATGACGGCTGAGTGGTCCCATGGTGTTTATACTTGCGTACTGTTGTTTGTACAGATGAACGTGGTACCTTCAGGCATTTGGAAACGGCTCCCAAGGATGAACCAGACCAACACATTTGTTTCTGAGGTCTTGGCTGATTTCTTTTGATTTTCCCATGATGTCAAGCAAAGAGTTTGAAGGTAGGCCTTGAAATACATCCACAGGTACACCTCCAATTGACTCAAATGTTGTCAATTAGCCTATCAGAAGCTTCTAAAGCCATGACATAATTTTCTGGAATTTTCCAAGCTGTTTAAAGGCACAGTCAACTTAGTGTATGTAAACTTCTAACCCACTGGAATTGTGATACAGTGAATTATAAGTGAAATAATCTGTCTGTAAACAATTGTTGGAAAAATGTATTGTGTCATGCACAAGGTAGATGTCCTAACCGACTTGCCAAAACTGTAGTTTGTTAACAAGACATTTGTGGGAGTGGTTGAAAAACGAGTTTTACTGACTCCAACCTTAGGGTATGTAAACTTCCGAATTCAAATGTACGTCCTTTTAGAAAGGGCAAAGCTCTCAGTATAGTGATGCAGGTCTTAAGATGTAGTACACATGATTGTATCATTCCAAACTTTACACGCAATGTTAGAATTCCACTTTGTTGTGATGAGCGATACCTCTCCATCCATTATACTGCCAAATTAAAGAAAACACTTGAATAAATGAGGGATACAAAGTATATTGAAAGCATGGGGTGCTTCCAGACACTTGTAGAATCAATGCCAAGATGCATTGAAGCTGTTCTGGTGGATTGTGGTGGCCCAACGCTGTATTAAGACACTTTATGTTGGTGTTTCCTTTATTTTGGTAGTTACCTGTAGCAGCAGGCTAAATGGAGAATGAAACAGCTGGATAGGGGAAACGGCTCAAGTCACGCAAAACGGAATATAACATTGAGGACAAAGTTCGGAATTACACAATTTAATGTGTACAACATCTAAAGACCTGCATCCCTTAACTGAGAGTTTTGCCGTTTCTAAAACAACGTGTTTGGGTGATTTTGGTGGAGGGGTGCTCTCATCTTATCAATGAACATAGACAGGGCTCTAACTCCTCTAGCTCCACAATGAGATAGGGTGCAGGCCGTTAGCCACTCTGCCAGCTTAGTTGAGTCTGCCACTAACATAGACAGTGTAGTCAGCTCAGCTATCCCCATTGAGACCGTGTCTGTGCCTCGATCTAGGTTGGGCAAAACTAAACATGGCGGTGTTCGCTTCAGCAAGCTTCCAGAAAATTTCAACGGAAATGGCGCTACACCAAACTGGGAGTCTTCTGACTAGCTTGGCAAGGCATTTCCGTGCAGTATCGAAGAGCCCTTACTGCTGCTCAATCAACCAATTTTCCAACTTAATTGAGGGGAATAAGAACAATCCCCAATTTTTTTTTAATACTGTCGCAAAGCTAACTAAAAAGTTCCCAAGAGAGGATTCTTTCATTTCAGCAGTGATAAATTCATGAACTTCTATGATGAAAAGATCATGATCATTAGAATGAGAACTTGTTCTCAACTGGTCTACCTAGTTAAATAAAGGTGGAATAAAATAAATAAATATATATATTTTTTTAAATTTGCGTATTTCTCCAAAGCTCAGTTGTCCTGAGTCTGCACAACACTGCCAGGACCTAGGATCAAGGGAGACACTCAAGTTTTTTGATCCTATATCTCTTGACACATTGATGAAAATAGTCTTGGCCTCTAAACCTTCAAGCTGCATACTGGACCCTATTCCAACTAAACTACTGAAAGAGCTGCTTCCTGTGCTTGGCCCTCCTCTGTTGAACATAATAAATGGCTCCCTATCCACTGGATGTATACCAAACTCACTAAAAGTGGCAGTAATAAAGCCTCTCTTGAAAATGTAAAAAACTATTGGCCTATAATCAAATCTCCCATTCCTCTCAAAATGTTTTGAAAAAGCTGTTGCGCAGCAACTCATTGCCTTCCTGAAGACAAACAATGTATACGAAACGCTTCAGGCTGGTTTTAGACCCCATCACAGCACTGAGACTGCACTCGTGAAGGTGGTAAATTACCTTTTAATGGCATCAGACCAATGCTCTGCATCTGTCCTCGTGCTCCTAGACCTTAGTGCGGCTTTTGATACCATCAATCACCACATTCTTTTGGAGAGATTGGAAACCCAAATTGGTCTACACAGACAAGTTCTGGCCTGGTTTAGAGCTTATGTGTCAGAAAGATGTTTGTCTCTGTGGATGGTTTGTTCTCTGACAAATCAACTGTACATATCGGTGTTCCTCAAGGTTCCATTTTAGGACCACTATTGGTTTCACTATATATTTTACCTCTTGGTGATGTAATTTGGAAACATAATGTTAACTTTCACTGCTATGCGAACGATACACAGCTGTACATTTCGATGAAAGATGGTGAAGCCCCAAAATTGCCCTCCCTGGAAGCCTGTGTTTCAGACATAAGGAAGTGTATGCACTAAATAAACTTCAATTAGTGCTAAATACAGCTGCTAGAATCTTGACTAGATCCTCAAAATTTGATCATATTACTCCAGTGCTAGCCTCTCTACACTGGCTTCCTGTTAAAGCTAAGGCTGATTTCAAGGTTTTACTGCTAATCTACAAAGCATTACATGGGCTTGCTCCTACCTATCTTTCCGATTTGGTCCTGCCGTACATACCTACACATACGCTACGGTCACAAGACGCAGGCCTCCTTACTGTCCCTAGAATTTCTAAGCAAACAGATGGAGCCAGGGCTTTCTCCTATAGCTCAATTTTTATGGAATGGTCTGCCTATCCATGTGAGAGATGCAGACTCGGTCTCGACCTTTAAGCTTTTATTGAAGACTCATCTCTTCAGTAGGTCCTATGATTGAGTGTAGTCTGGCCCAGGGGTGTGAAGGTGAACGGAAAGGCACTGGAGCGACGAACCACCCTTGCTGTCTCCGCCTGGCTGGTTCCCCTCTCTCCACTGGGATTCTCTGCCTCTAACCCTATTACTAGGGCTGGCTTACTGGTGCTCTTCCATGCCGTCCCTAGGATGGGTGCATCACTTGAGTGGGTTGAGTCACTGACGTGATCTTCCTGTCCGGGTTGGCGCCCCCCTTGGGTTTGTGCCGTGGGGGAGATATTCGTGGGCTATACTTGGCCTTGTCTCAGGGTAGTAGGTTGGTAGTTGAAGATATCCCTCTAGTGGTGTGGGGGCTGTGCTTTGGCAAAGTGGGTGGGGTTATATCCTGCTTGTTTTGGCCCTGTCCGGGGGACAGTGCATCCCGACCCGTCCTGTCTCAGCCTCCAGTATTTATGCTGCAATAGTTTATGTGTCGGGGGGCTAGAGTCAGTCTGTTATAACTGGAGCATTTCTCCTGTCTTATCCGGTGTCCTGTGTGAATTTAAGTATGCTCCCTCTAATTCTCTCTCTCAGAGGACCTGAGCCCTAGGACTATGCCTCAGGACTACCTGGCCTGATGACTCCTTGCTGTCCCCAGTCCACCTGGTCATGCTTGCTGTCCCCAGTACACCTGGTCATGCTGCTGCTCCAGTTTCAACTGGTCTGTCTGTGGCTATGGAACCTTATCCCGGACCTGCTGTTTTGGACTCTCTCTCTGCCACACCTGCTGTCTCTAACTCTGAATGATCGGCTATGAAAAGCCAACTGACATTTACTCCTGATGTGCTGACCTGTTGCACCCTCTACAAACACTGTGATTATTATTATCTGACCCTGCTGGTCATCTATAAACATTTCAACATCTTGGCCATGTTCTGTTATAATCTCCACCCGGCACAGCCAGAAGAGAACTGGCCACCCCTAGGAGCCTGGTTCCTCTAGGTTTCTTCCTAGGTTCTGGCCTTTCTAGGGAGTTTTTTTCTAGTCACTGTGCTTCTACATCTGCATTGCTTGCTGTTTGGGGTTTTAGGCTGGGTTTCTGTACAGCACTTTGTGACATCGGCTGATGTAAAAAGGGCTTTATAAATACATTTGATTGATTACATTTGATTGATTCTGTACCATGCCATTTACATAAAAAAAGAGATGGATGTAAAAATGGAAACTCCTTTAAACAATCCTCTGTGGGTAGTACGCTGACTCCATTCATTAGCGTCCCTCTTGAAGCTCGGGCGTGTTTTGACACAACGTGCTTCACCACTTCTAATATTTACATTAGCCTGGACCACCAACAGAACAGAACCTCTCTCACACACACACACACACACAACTCTCAAACACTTTCCCCGAAATATGTTTAAATTATGCTTTGAATCTTCATTTGGTTCAATAGAACGGAAGGGAGAGGGGGTAGCAATGCTCTTGACATTTGCACCTCTCAGATATTACACGTCAGCTTTAGCTCATTCCTTCTACAAACAGTGAGACATCATCATCCATCATTCTGAATGGAGGCAGGAAGAGATGAGTGAGAAGTTTGTCTGTTCTGTTGAACCAGTCAGCACATAATTTATTCGTGTCTCCTGGCTAGCATGGGTCATCAGAAAACCCCAAGATTATTAGATTGAATCTGACAAAAATGTATCAATTTGTTTCTGTGGATTGCAAATGCAAGGTAAGTTTTGGTACCCCTCAAGGCTCTTTCTCGTACCGCTACTGTTCTCATAATAGATACTGAACAAAAATATAAACACAACATGCAACAATTTCAACGATTTTACTGAGTTACAGTTCGTATAAGGAAATCAGTCAATTGAAATAAATTCATTAGGACCTAATCTATGGATTTCACATGACTGGGCAGAGGCGCAGCCACTTGGGAACAAGGCCCACTCACTACGGAGCAAGGTCGAGCCAATTTCCCCACAAAAAGGCTTTATTACAGACAGAAATACTCCTCAGTTTCATCAGCTGTCCGGGTTGCTAGTCTCAGACCATCCCGCAGGTGATGAAGCCAGATGTGTAGGTCCTGGGCTGGCGTGGATACAGGTGGTCTGCAGATGTGAGGCCAGTTGGACGTGCTGCCAAATTCTCTAAAACGACGTTGGAGGCAGCTTATGGTAGAGAAAGTAACATTAAATTCTCTGGCAACAGCTCTGCTGGACATTCCTGCAGTCAGCATGCCAATTGCACGCTCCCTCAAACTTGAGACATCAGTGGCTTTTTATTGTCCCCAGCACAAGGTGCAACTGTGTAATGATCATGCTGTTTAATCAGCTTCTTGATATGCCACACCTGTCAGGGGATGGATTATCTTGGCAAAGGATAAATGCTCACTAACAGGGATGTAAACAAATTTGTGCACAACATTTGAGAGAAATAAGCTTTTTGTGCATATGCAACATTTCTGGGATCTTTTATTTAAACTCATGAAACATGAGCCCAACACTTTACATGTTGCGTTTATATTTTTGACCAGTACACAGTGCATTCGGAAAGTATTCAGATTGATGAGAAATAATACTTTCCAATCTACATACAATACCCCATAATGACAAAGCTAATTTATTACAAAAAACCCAGAAATACCTTATTTACATAAGTATTCAGACTCTTTGCTACGAGACTCGAAATTGAGCTCAAGCGCTTCTTGTTTCCATTGATCATCCTTGAGATGATTCCACATCTTGATTGGTGTTCAACCTGTGGTAAATTCAATTGGTCCCACAGTTGACAGTGCATGTCAGAGCAAAAACCAAGGAATTCGAGGAATTTTCCATTGCGCTCTGAGACAGTATTGTGTCAAGGCACAGATCTGGGGAAGTGTACCAAAACATTTCTGCAGCATTGAAGGTCCTCAAGAACACAGTGGCCTCTATCATTCTTAAACAGAAGCCCCTCCTCAGTAAAAGCACATGACAGCCAGCTTGGAGTTTGCCAAAAGGCACCTAAAGGACTTTCAGACCATTAGAAACAAGATTTTCTGGTCTGATGAAACCAAGATTGAACTCTTTGGCTTGAATGCCAAGCGTCATGTCTGGAGAAAATCTGGCACCATCCCTACGTTGAAGCATGGTGGTGGCAGCCTCATGCTGTGGGGATGCTTTTCAGCGGTAGAAAATGTGAGACTAGTCAGGATTGAGGGAAAGATGAACGGTGCAAAGTACAGAGAGATGGAGAGACCTGAAAATAGCGACACTCCCCAAATACAGGTGTGCCAAGCATCATTACTTTAAGACATGAAGGTCAGTCAATCTGGAAAATTTCAAGAACTTTGAAAGTTTCTTCAAGTGCAGTCACAAAAACCATCAAGCGCTGTGATGAAACTGGCTCTCATGAGGACCGCCACAGGAAAGGAAGACCCAGAGTTACCTCTGCTGCAGAGGATAAGTTAACTGCACCTCAGATTGTAGCCCAAATAAATTATTCACAGAGTTCAAGTAAAAGACACATCTCAACATCAACTGTTCAGAGGAGACTGCGTGAATCAGGCCTTAATGGTCGAATTGGTGCAAAGAAACCACTACTAAAGGACACCAATAATAAGAAGATACTTTTTTGAGCCAAGAAACACGAGCAATGACCTGATGACCTGGCCTCCACAATCACCCAAACTCAACCCATTTGAGATGGTTTGGGATGAGTTGGACAGCAGAGTGAAGGAAAAGCAGCCAACAAGTGCTCAGCATATGTGGGTACTCCTTCAAGACTGTTGGAAAAGCATTCCTTATGAAACTGGTTGAGAGAATGCCAAGAGTGTCAAAGCTGTCATCAAGGCAAAGGGTGGCTACTTTGAAGAATCTAAACTGTAAAATATATTTGGATTTGTTGAACACTTCTTTGGTTACTACATGATTCCATATATGTTATATCATAGTTTTGATGTCTTCACTATTATTTTACAATGTAGAAAATAGTCAAAATAAAAAAAAAACTTTGAATGAGTAGGTGTGTCCAAACGTTTGACTGGTACAGTACATTAACATTACTTGCGTAGAAGTGAACTCATACCAGTTCATATTACAAAGGAAATACAGTCTGATCTGGAACGTCCCTGGATGGAGAATCGAGAAACAAGCAAAGAGGAGAGAGTATAAAAAACACCTATTCTATAGCAGGTGAAGATCTGAAATAAAGCAAAGAAGACAAGAACGCGCAATCAATCAAATGTATTTTATAAAGCCCTTTTTACGCCAGCAGTTGTCACAAAGTGATACCCAAATACCCAGCCTAAAACCCCAACGAGCAAGCAAAGCAGAGGAAGCACAGTGGCTAGGAAAAACTCTCTAGAAAGCCAGGAGCTAGGAAAAAAACAGGAACCAGGCTTCGAGTACATGGCCATTCAGGCCAGATCGTTCTTCAAGACATTCAAACGTTCATAGACGACTAGAAGGGTCAACAGTTCAACACCTCAGGAGTAAATGTCAGTTGGCTTTTCATAGCCAGGAAGTGAGGTCATACTTGCACTAAAGGGATTTACGATGGGTGTCAGCCCCCAACGTTGCATTCACAAATAAACTGCTTATGAACAGCTAATAACAATATGACATTGATGTCATCGAGATTCTAGAAAATGCCAGAGATGAAATGCTGAGGTTTCATGGTATAAATTCTAACCAAAGAGCAGATTCATAAAGCATAATAAACTGAATGTAAGATGAAACGCACTTTGGGGATGCACTGAACGTAAACTGAAAACCCACTTTGGTGGGGAAATTTCACTTCCTTATGGTTATAAAATTTTACCAAGACAAATATGATTATTCATGTTCTGGATTGTTCAGTGCTGTCTTTCTCTAACATATCATAACATTATAGCAAAAAAGTCCGATTTCGTAGCATAATACAGCTGATAATAAGTATTGAGCTCTGACATCGCAGTGCAGGTTTTCTATTTTTTTATGCAGTATTACTTTAGTGCCTTATTGCAGGATGCATGTTTTAGAATATTTGTTATTCTGTACAGGCGTCCTTCTTTTCCTCTTTCAATTAGGTTAGTATTGCTGAGTAACTACAATTTTAGGAAGGACGCCTGTATTTTTGTAGTGATTTAAGAATATTTTTTTTACCCATCTACCAATAGGTGCCCTTCTTTGCGAGGCATTGGAAAACCTCCCTGGTCTTTGTGGTTGAATCTGTGTTTGAAATTCACTGCTCGACGGAGGGACCTTACAGATAATTGTATGTGTGGGGACTCTTATTATGTGACTTGTTAAGCATATTTTTACTCCTGAACTTATTTAGGAGCTCCATAACAAAGAAGATGAATACTTATTGACTCAAGACAGTTCAGCGTTACATTTTTAATCCCTTTGTAAACATTTCAAAAAACGTGTAAAAACATTCCTCTTTGACATTATGGGGTATTATGTGTAGGCCAGTGGCAATTTTTTTTTAATACATTTACATTCTGTCTGTAACACAACAAAATGTGGAAAAAGTTAATGGGTGTGAATACTTTCTGAATGCACATCATATTAGGCTGAAATTGTATCCACAATTATATGAATGAATGGTAATGAATTATAGCTTTTTTTGATCCTGTCGTTCCAAAAATATACAATATGTTGCTGTTTTTCAGGTACAGCGTCTACAGAAGAGTGAGAAAGTGTACGCAGAACCAATCAACTAAACCACTTCAACAGGTCAATGGTATTGATGTATTATATTGATTAAGGGTGGAGTGATTTCATTTAAAGCAGGTCTCCATTCTCTCCAGAACCAATTAATAGTATTGACTGGTAGGGGGATGATAGCTCACTGTTTAGCTCATAATAAAGACCAATCAATTACCACCCAAATGGACATGCTATTAGAGTAGAGTTATTCAGCAGACTTCTGTCTCAGGGACCTCTGTGTCTAGGTAGAAATGAATGGTAGAGATAGACAGGCTGCTAATAGCTCAAATTACTGTCAGACTAAAATGACTGCATTTCGACAAAGCTGTTACAGGAGGGTTTTTGGCTTCAACATAAAAAAAAAGAAAAGATCTGGAATTTATTGTAAAACATATCAGTTGTTTCACATGTCAAATATGTCTAATTATAGGTGGCTGATAGACAGTTTAACAGACAGATTACAGGCAGTGTATGTACTTTTTCTGTTATACTGTCATATTGACATGGCATGGATCCGGGTTTTTACCCCCCATGGAACAGAATAAAAACTCTTATTGGCTGAAGAAGATTCTTTAGGGGAATTAGACTGATAATCTTCAATCAATCGTCAAATCCGCAACTATGCTATAGCTCATCATTAAATTCTGTTTTCTGCTGTTGAGTAAACTTTTCATTTAGCCTAACTTTATATCAAACAAATCTTGTAACCTTGAATTGTAAATACTGGTCCTTGTGGAAAACTCATACATTTGCTTTCCCTTACCAATTGGGAAAATTCTCATAACATGTCTGGTGTTTCACATTGTCCTGGTCTGCCAATGAAATTGGTCTAATTTACAGTAAGTGGCTGAACTGGATAGCTGGGGCTGTATCATTATCACCATCATCTCTAAATTGTCAAGAACTGTCTGCCAGAGCCGCCAGATCTTGGCTAGCGTCATAGTTTTGAAGCCCCATGGCTAATAATCCCCAGATGTATATTCGAAGTAGCATGGAATTAGACACCTAATCTGCCTATGCCATTTCATAAGTAGCCTGATCTTGGTATAGACACTCTGTTTGGGCTCCTCTTGGGGTGTTTACTCCGTAAGCCCACTAATACGATAAGTGTGATTGCGACTACCATTTGTCAGCTAAGGAGGACCCTTAATCTAAAGCTTGATGCATTTGATGCGTAGCCTGTTTCCTGAGACAGCAGGAGAACAATATGAACTGGCATCAATCCATCCACTGCCACCTCACTCCTTTATGGTAAGGTTACCCAGAGGCATTCACAAAGACAAGGTCTACAATTATCCCATAATCTACTTAACTATTGTCTGTTGTTTTATTAGATCTTCTATTTACTCTACAATATGGTCTATTTAATTGAAATTCATTTTCTGTGATACAGGAAAAACTGTCTGTGGTCAGTTCTACAATGCCGGCGGTTTGTTTTTTATCAAGCAAACAAATAAAAAATGGAGCATTGAATGTCTTTGGTCACAAGAGGATTGATAGAAGATTACCAGTCTAAATCCCCAATCTTATCTTCCTCAGCTGATAAAGTTTTTTATTCTGTTATCTGGCTGTAAAAACCTGGATGTAGGCCACGCCATGTCAAGTAGCTATAACAGACTGATTACATGGATTAGCCACCTTTAATCACAGATTATTCCACACCTGGGGTCTCATTTATCAAAGGTACGTACGCACAAAAAAGAGAACCTTGTGTGCGCCAGTTTTCCTCCAAAAGGTTGGTATTTATCAAATGTGAAATTGATGGGAAAGTGTGCATATCTCCACGCACGCCTCAAACCACGCATACGCACAACTTCTAGTGGTTGAAGAATTGTATTGCAAGCAAACATTGTTTTGGGGGGTTTGTTTTTGGGCGTTTGTTGACACGCACAGAAGTAATTATTTCATGGTAATAAAAACCAATGATAAACAAGATGCAACTGGGCTTCTAGGCCTAGGCTAATATGTTGATTTCATTATATGAATCATAATCATATTGCAGAATATGTCTCTTCTTTTCTAACATGATTGTTTTATTCCTGCTACTACAGTCGTGGACAAACGTTTTGAGAATGACACAAATATAAATTTTCACAAAGTCTGCTGCCTCAGTTTGTATGATGGCAATTTGCATATACTCCAGAATGTCATGAAGAGTGATCAGATGAATTGCAATTAATTGCAAAGTCCCTATTTGCCATGCAAATGAACTGAATGAACTGAACCCAAAAACATTTCCACTGCATTTCAGCCCTGCCACAAAAGGACCAGCTGACATCATGTCAGTGATTCTCTCGTTAACACAGGTGTGAGTGTTGACGAGGACAAGGCTGGAGATCACTCTGTCATGCTGAGTGAGTTCTAATAACAGACTGGAAGCTTCAAAAGGAGGGTGCTTGGAATCATTGTTCTTCCTCTGTCAATCATGGTTTCCTGCAAGGAAACACGTGCCGTCATCATTGCTTTGCACAAAAATGGCTTCACAGGCAAGGATATTGCTGCCAGTAAGATCTCACCTAAATCAACCATTTATCGGATCATCAAGAACTTCAAGGAAAGCGGTTCAATTGTTGTGAAGAAGGCTTCAGGGCGCCCAAGAAAGTCCAGCAAGCACCAGGACCGTCTTCTAAAGTTGATTCAGCTGCGGGATCGGGGCACCACCAGTACAGAGCTTGCTCAGGAATGGCAGAAGGCCAGTAGCCTGCTGCCATTCATCATAGCAGGCTGTGATGTTGCACTCCTATCGCACAGCAGTACAGTAGCCTACCTATTGTCAACCCCACACATGAACAAGAGTGTGCAAAGCTGTCATCAAGGCAAAAGGTGGCTACTTTTAAGAATTTGTTTAACACTTTTTTGGTTACTGCATGATTCCATATGTGTTATTTCAAAGTTTTGATGTCTTCACTATTATTCTACAATGTAGAAAATAGCAAAAATACAAGAAAAACCCTTGTATGAGTAGGCACGTCCAAACTTTTGACTGGTACTGTATGTAAATAAGGTATTTCAGTTTTTTTATTTGCTTAATCATTATGGGGTATTGTGTTAAGATTGATGAGGGATTTTTTTTCTTTTTAAATACATTTTAAAATAAGGCTGTAACAAAATGTGGAAAAGGTCAAGGGGTCTGAATACTTTTCAAATGCACTGTATGAATGAATTACATTTTTTTTGTGTCAAATCCCCAATTGGCAACCCATCGCTTATGGGATTAATTGACACAAACATTACAATAATTCACTATGGTAATTAAATTATAATTCTTCTTCCGGTGTTCTCCGCATCGCATAAAAAAAAGCTACAAATAAATACATAACAGTAAATTACATCCCTAAAGCAGTAAAATAATATACATACACACACATACATAAACATAAATAAATACAGAAAAAAAACTAACAGAAGCATATTGTGTGTGCACCACCTGCCTCCACAGTTCCAGCCAATAGTCTCTCCCCACAGCTGCTAAATATATAGGCCTAAATATAAACTCAGCACTACTTTTGACACTTTGCCATTCTCAAAACCAAAAAATACATAGACACAAGCTTGGTCACCCCATGGCATGGCGGTGAGAGCCCGGGGGGCAGCTAGCCTACTGGCATTTCTATTGTTTAATCCAACGTGAGCGTTCAGACAAAAATTATTAGATTTAAAACCTAGTGGAGCATGAAGGTGGAGCATGAAGGTAGTGTGTGTCCCAAATTGCACCCTATCCCCTATATAGTGCACTACTTTTGACCATGGCCCATAGGATCCCTATAGTGCACTATATAGGGCAGGGGACCCAAATAAAATTTAACCGTGGGTTTATTTTTTCTTGAGCGGATGGTCGGGGGTCCAGAACATATTTATAAATAATTTGTACACTGCAAATTGACCTCAAGAATCCCAAACAGATATTGTATTTGACCCAAAAAATTATAATTTCAAACCTTTATTACATTGGGATATGATCACATATGCCACTCTATTTATGAGTGGGAATACTTGGGAACCGATTTCCTAAATTAAAAACACTTTGAGCTAATTTCCTGGTGATTTTACAGTCATGTCCAAGAGCAAAAATTATAAAAGATAAAGCCTATTGGGGTTCCCTGATATAGGGAATAGAGTGCCATTTGGGACACAGCCATGTTTTTTTATTATGACAGAGACATGATCCTGCGTGGTAGTTGTAACTGAATCATCGCCAGCAGCAAGCTTTATTTTTGCAGTCTCTCATCTCTGCTGTAACAAAGCACATTAGCCCTGTTCATTATGTGGACCTAATGATTTAATGTGTGTGTGTGTGGTGATGGCAAGTTATGATTTGGAGTGGGGCAGCCACGGGGAGGTGTCATTGGTGTGAGGACGAAAACAAAGCAACAGACTGGACAAAAACTCAGGAGCCAGGCCTCCTGAGTGGTCAGCAGTCTAAGGCACTACATCGCAGTGCTTGAGGTGTCACTTGAAGTGATATGTTTTATTATTTTTAATACATTTGCAAAAATGTCTAAAAACCTATTTTTGCTTTGTCATTATGGGATATTGTGTGTAGATTGATGAGGGAAATAAACTATTTAATACATTTTAGAATAAGGCTGTAACGTAACAAAATGTGGAAAAAGTAAAGGAGTCTGAATAATTTCCGAATGCACTGTACATGTTATTCAATCATTTCTCCCACACCGCTCCCACGCGTGAACAAGCGCTAAAATATAACTTGACGAGCTGCAAGTCCCGCCTCTCCCATCTACTCATTGGTTTTCAGGAGCATACAACCCCACGTGGGTATTTGAAAGATGAACGAGGAAAGATTTATCTTAGATAACTAACTAAAAACTCAGAGAGCATCATTTTTAGGGCATATGCATTTAACATTTTAATTACTCTGCCATTTTCAAAGTCATGTCCCCCTTCCTTGAAACTACACCTAAACTACATCAAAACTAATCTCACACATAGGCCTATAATAACAGATCGCCGAAAGACAAGATTCAACTGACAATAGTCTGATGGGTGACAATATTATCAATTGCCTTGTGAATGAAGTGACTGCAGTGCAGCGTGGGTAATTGACGAAGAAGGGAATGGAGCTGTTTCCAATCATCTTCATGCAGGTAAGACGTTTTGATTTGATAACCTATCAGAAAGAACAGGTTCTAAGGTTTCTAAAACACATACTATACATTTGCCAAACACCTTAAAATTAAATGAACACTGGGATTTTGGCAATGAGGCCCTTTACCTACTCCCCCCTAGTCAGATGAACTGGTGGATACCTTTATGTGTTTAATGTACAGGGTTGTAGGTGTGGCTGCTGGGTACAGTGAAAATCATAGGCTCCAAGCTCCAACATGCAGGACTAACTGAAATAAAATAATGAAATTGTAATAAAAACAACAATATAAATATAAAAATAGCACTATATACATCATAACAACTGTAGCAGTGATGAATAAATGTTGATTGTGGTTGAGGCAGAGTAAGGGGTGGGAGGGAATGACCATTGAGGGTGTCTGGGGACCAAATTAAATAAAAGCAATACAAATTACAATAAAAAAAACTATAATATACAATAAAATTAAACAACTGCAACAGTGATGAATGTTGTTGGGGTGGGGACAGAGTAAAAGCCAGATGAGGAGGTGGGGGAAAATGTCCATAGAGGGAGTAGCTGAGGGGAATGTCCATAAGGGGAGTAGCAAAGGAGGGAGGAGCAGGTAGCTGACTCGTTGTGGCTATTCAGCAGCCTGATGGTCTGAGGGTAGAAACTATTGGCCAGTCGTCCAGTTTTTGCCATGATGCTCCTGTACTGCCCGCGTCTGAGTGATTGAAGCAGGGAGAACAAGTCATGGCTCGGGTGGCTGGGGTCCCTGATGATCTTCTTGGATTTCCTGCGACACCTGGTGTCTTCCAGGGCAGGCAGTGTCCAGCCAATGGTGCGTTCGGGTGCACGTATCACCCTCTGAAGTGCCTTGCGGTCCGCAGTGGTAGAGTTGTTGTACCAGGCTGTGATGCAGCCCGACAGTATGCTCTCGATGGTGCTCCTATAGAACACTGAGGGCCCTAGGGACAGGACAAATTTCTTCAGCATCCTGAGGTTGAAGAGTCGCTGTCGTGCCTTCTTCACCACGGTGTCTGTATGGTTAGACCACTTCAGCTTCTCTGTGGTCTGTATGCTAGTATTTCAAAGTTATTGACCGTCTCCACGGCGGCTCTGTTTATGAGGATGGGGTGTGTCCAGCCTGGTTCCTCCTGAAGTCCACAATCAGCTCCTTTGTTTTGCTAACGTTAAGGGAGAGGTTGTTTACCTGGCACCACACCTTCAGACTACCTACCACCTCCCTGTAGGCTGCCTCGTTGTTTTTGGTAATCAGACCTACTAGTGTTGTGTCGTCAGCGAACTTGATGATGGTGTTGGAACTGTGTGAGGACACACAGTCGTGGGTATACAGGGAATATTGGAGGGGACTGAGTACGCACCCTTGTGGGGCCCCCGTGTTGAGAAACAGGGCCAAGGAGATAATGTTGCCTACCATCACCACCTGGGGGCGACCGGTCTGGAAGTAATGAGCTCATAGGGCACTATGGTATTGAAGGCTGAGCTGTAGTCGATGAACAGCATCCTCACGTACAGTGAGGGAAAAAAGTATTTGATCCCCTGCTGATTTTGTACATTTGCCCACTGACAAAGAAATTATCAGTCTACAATTTTAATGGTAGGTTTATTTGAACAGTGAGAGACAGAATAACAACAAAAAAATTCAGAAAAACACGTGAACATTTTTAGAAATTGATTTGCATTAATAAGTATTTGACTCCCTCTCAACCAGAAAGATTTCTGGCTCCCAGGTGTCTTTTATACAGGTAACGAGCTGAGATTAGGAGCACACTCTTAAAGGGAGTGCTCCTAATCTCAGTTTGTTACCTGTATAAAAGACACCTGTCCACAGACGCAAGCAATCAATCAGATTCCAAACTCTCCACCATGAACAAGACCAAAGAGCTCTCCAAGGATGTCAGGGACAAGATTGTAGACCTACACAAGGCTGGAATGGGCTACAAGACCATCGCCAAGCAGCTTGGTGAGAAGGTGACAACAGTTGGTGGGATTATTCGCAAATGGAAGAAACACAAAAGAACTGTCAATCTCCCTCGGCCTGGGGCTCCATGCAAGATCTCACCTCTGATCATGAAAAAGGTGAGGAATCAGCCCAGAACTACACGGGAGGATCTTGTCAATGATCTCAAGGCAGCTGGGACCAGAGACACCAATAAAACAATGGAGGTATTCAGTTCAGTTACTTTCCCTTTGTTGGGCACGGGATTATAGTGGACATCTTGAAGCAGGTGGGTATAGCGGCCTGAGCTAGGGAGAGATTGAAAATGTCCAAGAATACAACAGCCAGCTGGTCTGCACATGCTCTGAGGGCACTGCTAGAGATGCCATCTGGGCCGGCAGCCTTAGAAGGGTCAACGCGTTTGACTTACATACGTCCTCAGTGGAGACCGTGTGTGAAGTCCACATTGTCATCGGGGGCTCTCCTCGGCAGCTCAGTGTCATTGTGCTCGAATCGTGAGAAAAAGGTGTTTAGCTCCTCCGGTAATGTGGCGTTGGTGATGTGGCTTTCTTTTTGCAATCCGTGATCGTTAGGAGCTCCTCCACATACACCTTGTGTCCGACCCGCTGAATTGCTCCTCCACTTTGTCACTATACTTCTGTTCCGCTATCTTGATCGATCTGCGTAGGTCGTATTTGTACTATTTAACCAAACTATTGTCCCGGTCACCTTGCCCTGTTCATAAGCAGCATCACTCTCTTCCATTTTTCCTACAAGGCTGCTATCAATCCATGTTTTTTGATTCATGAACGCCATCTACGCATTTTGTTATGAATCCGGTGACTCAGTCTGCGTATTCATTGATGTTATCTCCAGAGGCGACCTGGAACATATTCCAGTCAAGTTGGAGTGAGAATTCTGATAGGTCGGGCCAACGCTGTACAGACCTGTCTCTACGTGCAGTTTAGCGTAATGAATGGAAGTCTTCCAGTGAAATATGATATTCTGTTCTTTTAAAATACAATTCCTTCATTGTTTTGTTGCTAAAGACCTGCCTTAATGAAATAATAATGGATTTCTTCGTGATGGTGTAGGCTATAACACTTGAATTGTGGTGTTTTGTTGTTTTTCATTATATATAGCCTACAGCAACAAACTAATTAAAATGTTTCTTCCCCCCTCACATTCAAATTTTATTTTACCTTTATTTAACTAGACAAGTCAATTAAGAAGAAATTCTTACTTTCAATGACGGCCTAGGAACAGTGGGTTAACTGCCTTGTTCAGGTGCAGAACAACAGATTTTTACCTTGTCAGCTCGGGGATTCGATCTTGCAACCTTTCAGTTACTAGTCCAACGCTCTAACCAATAGGCTTCCTGCCGCCCCTAATGGTAGGCCTACCTAAAACCTTCATAAACACAACCAGATGATACTTTTTTACAATAGCTTATATGAAATGTATCTAGATACCCAGCTTTTCTTAATAGTCGGAGTAGAGAAACACTACATTTTGTATGACCCCGAGTCAAAATTCTACAAAGATGCAGCTAAAAAAAAAAAAAGGACCTATATGCATTTCAGGTAAAATAACAACCCAATGTTCACCTCCCACGACAAATTAGCTAGCAATAGTAAGCTAGCTAAATGTCAATGAATGTTTCATGTGTGTTTGACATGCCCCCAAATTAATATAGTTGGTTTTAATGTGTTAACCTGCGTGTCATGGTCTGATGTGGATGGACAAAATCAACATACAGACACACGCATGTTTGTCCTTAGCTTCAAATGCACTGTGTTGTATTCATGGCCAGGCAGCTAACCAGCAGGGTCACAGCCACCATGCAAGCCTTTTTAAAACTTTAAACACTGCCTCACAGAGCAGAGGTCCGGTATGCGAGGCAGAAAAAAAACAATATGCAAAAATAATTGCATCTAAAAACGCAGGTATATTGACAATGAGACATTCAATTTCCAACAGTTTAAACTTTTTATATTTAAATAGTCTTGCTGCGATTATCTGAAACTTCTCATCCATCCTACAAACCACTCGCTCTCTCTCTGCCTGTATGTGGTACGAGTCTCTGTCAGTGGCATTTGCGATGTGTTCCCAGCGCACGCTCAGCTCGCGGCGATTGCTGTGGTCCTCCCTTTGTCCAGTGTTCCAGCTGAAAGGCGATTCAGCTAACATAATCGAATTCTGATCAAGAAATTCTCCCGCATAGGCATTGATCAGCTAGAGCAGGGTTCCCCAACTGGCGGCACACGGGTGATTTTATTTGGCCCCCCAAGTTGAGCAAAAATTATTATACAACTTTTTTTAAATTGTTGGACATAAAATACTGTAAAATCATCAGCAAATCAGCTCCAAGTGATTTAATTTTGGACATCTGTTCCAAAGTGTTCCCACTCATAACAGAGAGATATGTGATCATATCCAAAATGTAAGGTTTTAAATTATTATGTTTTAGTCAAATATCATATCTGTTTGTGTTTTTGGGGGAATTTGCAGTCTACAAATTATTTTGAATTATGTTCTGGCCCCTTGACCATCAGCTTAAAATAAATAAATAAATAAATAAATAAATAAATAAATCGGCCTGCAGTTGAATCTGATGATGCCTGACCTAATGAGAATTTCAAATGGGGGCACCGGAGTACCGAAATTTTTACTTCGCTAGGGCACGCACCATTTTTTACAAGAGAGAAAAGGAGAAAATAGAATGCAACGGCGGGAGGGGAGAGAGATTAGGAAGTAAGATAGTGAGCACATTAAATGTTGACAATGTTTTATGTGGCAGTTCTCACAATAGTTTGTTTGCCGAAGTTCAAACCAGTTTGATTCTTTGTTACATTGTGGTTAAAATTATGAATGTAAAAGACTGGAATCAATTCAATCATATTCATATCGCAATCTTGTCATTTTTCCAATGCACCTAAAACAATGGTAATTCATCAACACTGTCGAGTACAAGCATATTGAGGCTAATGACATAGGGTAAAGAAAAAGTTTTCACATACTGTAGCACCCTCTTGAACTGACCCATATTTTCCTGCATTCTAGAACACTGAGTGGACTCCTGTATTTATTGTCCGTTTGTTTAATTAGAAAGCAGGTGAAATCTATTCAAACGCATATTTTTGAAAATGATGACTTTTGTAATATTGTTTTTGTAACCTTTATTTAACTAGGCAAGTCAGTTAAGAACAAATTCTTATTTACAATGACAGCCTAGGAACAGTGGGTTCAACTGTTGTTCAGGGGCAGAACAGAATTTTACCTTGTCAGCTCAGTGATTCTAGCAACCTTTCGGTTACTGGCCCAACACTCTAACCACTAGGCTACCTGCCGGATAAGGTTTGTAAGAACCGTGTCTTGTGTGTAGACAACAGTGCACAACATAAGTGGAAAACAAAGCTGCAACACAGATGGCCAAAAGTCTGGTGTGTATCGATCGACTAAATATTGATCCAACATACACAGAAAACAACATTGCTGGTAGTAGCGTTTTGCTGGTATTCACACTAGTGATTAGTATATCTATGCACGCTTACAAACCTTTCTGTAATGTACTGAACAACTACATTTTCTTTAAAATCAACTAGTAAATGGTTGAGAAGACTTGTGGGCATAGTGGAAAATGTTCATACATTGTTTTTATATGGAGTTCACACATCAAACTTTCCTTTCTAATGGTCTACAACTAACCTACCATCCCTGTTATAATCTGTCATTGTCTGGTCAACTCAGGACAGAACTTTCCTAGACACTGCAGCGAATTTGTTCTGACCTGAGGTGACCAGTCAATCAAGGCCAAGCCTTTCAATCAGAAAAGAGGAATCGGCTAGTGGGCCTTGAGTGCTCTAGCCTATATAATTAGTATAAAGGTAATAAACTAGAAATAATATAAGATACAATATCTCAGTTTATGTCGAAACAAGTCATACAAATTATGTTCTAAAAACAGTATTGTTTATGACACAAATGTGCTAGCCATCACCCCCAAGCTTTTCCAGAGAGGCATCTCTGTAATCTCTCAATTTAACTATTAAAAAAGCAGCTTAGGAGTGATTAAGACATCGTAATCGATTAAGACTTGGCAGCAGCCGCATCTACCGACGGGTCAATAAAGGCTTGTTAACTCATTCACAGGGAGAAGCGTGACAACTTGGAATCGGTCTTCAGTCTGTCACCAATATCAGACAGATTATGGGAGATATAATTAAATAATTATCCTGCCACTGTTGTGTTGTTGGTATTGATTTATTCACCCAAATGTCTCGCCACTCCACCCCAGGCGTAGTGTAGCATAGCATATGGACGCTTGGCAGGAGACAGAGTCTAAGTCCCAAATTGCACCCTATATACCCAATAGGTCCTGGTCAAAAGTAGCGCACTATGTAGAGAATAGGGTGCCATTTGGGATGCAAACACAGAGGCACAAGTGCCAAACACCAACTGAAACGGTCTGCCCTAAGAACATGATGTGCAAAAAAACAGTACAGTAGCACTTTGTCTAGCACATGTACTGCAGTAAGGACATCAAACATATGGCCTGTTATTAAACCTCTTAAATGTAACTGCATGTAATCGAAAATGTAATCTACATAATCCCCCAAAATAAATATTTATCATGAGAGGGCCATAAACAATAACTAGTAATGCTGCATACATATTAGTGGAGCGGCAGGTAGCCTTGTGGTTAGAGCTTTGGGCCAGTAACCAAAAGGTTGCTGGATCGAATCCCCGAGCTGACAAGGTGAAAAAAATCTGTCAATGTAAATAGTTCGGTGGCCATTTGATCAATTGTTCAGCAGTTTTATGGCTTGAGGGTAGAAGCTGTTAAGCAGCCTATTGGTCCTAGACTTGGCGCTCAGGTACCGCTCGCTGTGCGGTAGCAGAGAAAACAGTCTATGACTTGGATGACTGGGTGTCTTGGACAATTTTTGGGGCTTTCCTCTGACACCGCCTGTAGTCCATGATCATCTCCATTTTCTTGCTCACACTGAGTGAGAGGTTGTTGTCTACACTGCCAGGTCTCTGACCTCCTCCCTATAGGCTGTCTCATCGTTGTCGGTGATCAGGCCTACCACTGTTGTGTTGTCTTTAATGTTGTCAGCAAACTTAATGATGGTGTTGGAGACGTGTTTGTCCACGTAGTCGTGGGTGAACAGGAGGGGACTAAGCACACACCTCTGAGGGGATCAGCGTGGCAGACGTGTTGTTGCCTACCCTTTCCACCTGGGTGCGGCCCGTCAGGTAGTCCAGGATCCAGAGGCAGAGGGAGGTGTTTAGTCCCAGGGTCCTTAGCTTAGTGATGAGCTTTGAGGGCACTATGTTGTTGAACGCTGAGCTGTAGTCAATGAACAGCCTTCTCACATAGGTGTTCCTTTTGTCCAGGTGGGAAAGGCCAGCGTGGAGTGTGATTGAGATTGCGTCATTTGTGGATATGCTGGGGCGGTTTGCGAATTGGACTCGGTCTAGGGTATCCAGGAGGATGCTCTTGATGTGAGCCATGACCAGCCTTTCAAAGCACTTCATGGCTACCAACGTGAGTGCTACGGGGCGGTTATCATTTAGGCAGGTTACCTTTGTTTCCTCGTGCACAGGGACTATGGTGGTCTGCTTGAAACATGTAGGTATTACAGACTCAGTCAGGGAGAGGTTGAAAATGTCTGTGAAGACATTTGCCAGTTGGTCCGCATGCTTTGGGTACACATCCTGGTAATCCGCCTGGCCCCGTGGCTTTGTGAATTTTGACCTGTTTAAAGGTCTTGCTCACATCGGCTACCGAGAGCGTTATCACACAGTCGTCCAGAACAGCTGGTGCTCTCATGCATGCTTCAGTGTTGCTTGCCTCGAAGCAAGCATAAAAGGCATTTAGTCGTCTGGCTGGGTTTCCCTTTGTAGTCCGTAATAGTTTAAGCCCTGCCACATCCAAAGAGCATCAGATCCGGTGTAGTAGGATTCAATATTAATCATGTATTGACGCTTTGCTTGTTTGATGGTTTGTCTGAGGGCATAGCGGGATTTCTTATAAGCGTCTTGATTAGTGTCCCGCTCCTTGAAAGCGGCAGCTCTAGCCTTTAGCTCGATGCGGATGTTGCCTGTAATCCATGGCTTCTGGTTGGGATATGTACATACGGTCACTGTGGGGACGACGCCGTCGATGCACTTATTGATGAAGCCGATGACTGAGGTGGTATACTCCTCAATGCCATTGGATGAATCCCGGAACATATTCTAGTCTGTGCTAGCAAAACAGTCCTGTAGCGTAGCATCTGCATCATCTGACCACTTCCGTATTGAGCGAGTCACTGGTACTTCCTGCTTTAGTTTTTGCTTGTAAGCAGGAATCAAAAGGATAGAATTATGGTCAGATTTGCCAAATGGAGGGTGGGGGAGAGCTTTGTATGCATCTCTGTGTGGAGTAAAACGGATTTAAGTTTGCCTGCATTAAAGTCCCCGGCCACTAGGAAGCGCCGCTTCTGGATGAGCATTTTCTTGTTTGCTTCTGGCCTTATAGAGTTGGTTGAGTGCGGGTCTTAGTGCCAGTGCGGGTCTTAGTGTGGTGGTAAATAGACAGCTACGAAAAATATAGATTAGAACTCTCTTGGTAGATACTGTGGGGTCTACAGCTTATCACAAGGTACTCTACCTCAGGGGAGCAATAGCTCGAGACTTCTTTAATATTAGATAGACACACAGCCCCGCCCCTCGTCTTACCAGACGTAGCTTCTCTGTCCTGCCGGTGCATGGAAAATCCCGCCAGCTCTATATTATCCGTGTTGTCATTCAGCCACGACTCAGTGAAACATAAGATATTACAGTTTTTAATGTCCCGTTGGTAGTATAATCTTGATCGAAGGTCATCAATTTTTATTTGCCAATGATTGCACGTTGGCCAATAGAACATATGGCAGTGGGGGTTTACTCACTTGCCTAAGAATTCTCAGAAAGCAGCCCGACCTCCGCCCCCTCTGTCCTTTCTTCATGCAAATGACGGGATTTGGGCCCGTTCCAGATAAAGTAGTATATCGTTCACGTCGGACTCGTTAAAGTAAAAATCTTCTTCCAGTTCGAGGTGAGTAATCGCTGTTCTGCTGTCCAGAATTTATGTTCAGTCATAAGAAACGGTAGCAGCAACTTCACTACATTCCTGAAGAAAATGATGTACTTTTTACTCCATACATTTTCCCTAATTGTCTAATTCACACACTTATCAAGAGAACATTCCCTGGTTATCCCTACTGCCTCTGATCTGGCGGACTTAACACATGCTTCATTTGTAAATTATGTCTTTGTGTTGGAGCATGCCCCTGGCTATCCGTAAACTAAAAAAAACAAGAATGATGCTGTCTGATTTGCTTTATAAGAAATGATTTGTATATTTACTTTTGATACTTAAGTATATTTAAAACCAAATACTTTTTTACTCAAGTAGTATTTTACTGGGTGACTTCCTATTTTATTTGAGTAATTTTCTATTAAAAAGGTGTCTTTACTTTTACTCAAGTATGAAAATTGGGGACTTTTTCCACCACTGCTTGTAATTGTGAAATACAGATATTTAGTGTTAAAGAAAATGTGCATATTTTCTAAAGTTCTCTCTTGATCAAACGTCTGCCCCCATCGCTGTGAACTTCTCAGAGCTCAAGCTTGGCTTCCAGAACTCGTTAGAAACTCACCTTTCATCTCCTACTAATCTTGTCCATCTATGACAGTGTTTTTTGTTTAATCTATGAATTATTTTAGATTACTGGCTATAAATCGGTCTCTGGATGCGCTACAGCGACAAAACCACTCTCTCCTGTTGCACTGCGATGTAGGGATTCCAGGCATATGCATTGTTAGTTGCTGTTCGTGACGTAAGGTTCAGTCAGGAGTTGGACAGTCGGAAGAGCGAATGAAATAGTTGGAGGGACATGCCAGCTTCAAGTGGTGTCAGATTTCACATCCTGCTTCACACAGGCAGAAGAGACATACTCCTGTGTCCATGAGAATCAGGACTACCGCTCAATGCAAGCCATTTCGATCTATGGTGTCCACATACTGATTTATAAGTGAAAATGTCAGTCGGAACCGGTACCAGAACCAAGCAGGTCCCCAAAACAGGGGACTTTACATCTAAGAGGTTGTACAGTACAATGCCATCCCACATGCACGTATGCAATGCGCGCGCACACACTGTCGACCACAGACTGATATTGGCATGATGTTTCAGTCTTCATTTTGCGTCATACAGTTAAAAAATTACAGCATATTTCTGAACACAGAAGAGGGACAGATATTGGTTACAATGCAACTTTCATCTGTCACATTGGTTACTGAACCCACACTTCAAACCCACAGCAACATACGAAGATAGAAAAGAACATCTTGTACTAAGTGCAGAACAAAATATGTATGTCATTACATAAATTATACCTCTCAGTTCTACAACTGATTAGACCTGTTATGGTCATTACTGTCTTGATTCATAACTTGATTATGAGGCAAACATCTGGGGTACATTGACATCCATTGTTTTTGGTTAGAAAATGCTAATATTTTTGGTTGGTGCAAAGTTTGGTAATAGAATGATGGCACAAACCGTCATTCTGTTACAAAACTTTGCATCTGCACTGTTATTCAAGCAAATGTATTTTTGTAGAATGGTCTGTGGAAATGGTTAAAAGTACTCCTTGTGCATAGAATTGTATGGTTTGACTAACTTTGCAGTCATTGGTTTTTGTTTGACATACATTTTAAAGTGACAAATCTGAGTCTCAGAATCATTCTGTTACCATGGAATTGCTCTAAACAAACCCAATGCGTGGATATTAGTCTCTCCTTATGCATAAGCTGCTTTCAAGGAATAAACAATTGTTTGTGTGTCTGGGGAGCACCAGCTAGAGGACAACCAGACCAAGCACACCTAGTACAAGGTGCTGTGTCCCTCCCTGTAAGGTTGAGGCTTTGAGGCTCACCTGGTCCAGGGTGGGGTCCGTGGATGCTGGATCTCAGCTGCTACCACAGCAGCAGACGAGGAAGAGTAGGGGTTGTGGAAGGCACAACCTCTACACTGTAGTAGCCTTGTCACAGAACACTCCACTGGGTCCCAGATTGAATTATAGGCTGTACGTGTGTGTGTGTTTCAGAGAGAGAAAGAGAAAATGAAAATAAAGGACAAAACAACTAAATGCAAAGTAGCCCACATAAAAGCCTGTAGGGAGACAGCATCAAAGGCCTCTGAGCCGCCAGCCACACAATAACCCCCTCGTCAGCACAGGAAGTCATACACCTTAATCCTGGGGGAAAGTGAATATGTATAAACGCTCTTTGGCAAGTGACACTGATTGCTGTTTTATAATGACAGATAGTTTAAATGGATCATTACTTTGAAGGGACTGTAAATACTTTTACCAATGGAACTATAGAATTCTGTTGGGGAAGTGTGTACTGTATGTATGGATCAAAGGTGCTTGGATCATAGAAATAGAATGATTCATTCTTATTCTTCGGCTTGGATAGCAACACTGTCAAACGGAAAAGTGACTAGGGGATTCTAGCAGGCACCATGGCTTCTTTTGTCCTGAATAATCTATTGAGTCAGTGATTTGGGTGGATCCAGGTTAGATCCTTTCAGAGTTGGGACATCGTTCAGACAGGTTGGTTTCTCTCACCCTCACTTCAAAGAGAGGGGAGCTCCCCAGCATAGACTTATGGCATCAATGAAGCAGGGGTTTTGTAACTATGGAAACATCTTGCTGACTGCAATGTTTAGCTCCTATAACAGTGCTTCCCTCTCTTTATGGTCATCCCCAGAGGTACTAAAACAAGCCTGAACAAGGAAAGTCTGTAATAGCAGGTTCTTCGTATGTGGCTCTATTATTCCAAACCCTCACAGTGAAATCACAAATTAACAAATTCATGTAGGTTAGGCAACAATGTAAAGATTAAAGATAAATTCAGATGTATGATTTATTTCATGTCTACCTGTAGTGTTGTTGTCCCTGTAAAGCTGAAGACAGCTTCTGAAGGCCTGTAGGGCCCGTACCACCAGTAGGGTAGGGGGGATATGGGGGCCTGGGTGGGAGGCATGGACACTGGGCTGGACCTGCAGCTGTGGCCTCCCACCCTCTGGTGCCTTTAAGCCTGGCTATCTGATCCAGGTAACACACGGTGCTCTGCAGCTCACCTAAGGTACACGGTCACAAGTTACAACATCCACTTTTGATTTGATTGAGGATTACTGAAATAAGGATATGTGTTTATTTGTGGGAATTAAATGTACCCTCTGCCACGGGCAGTAGCTGCTGCCCACACACAGCACAGTCTAGTCCTCTGGAACAGGGTCTCTGGTTGTTAGTCCTCTGGAAGACAAGACTTGAGATGGCATGATGTGCGTCATATTAGCCATGTTACACAAACAATGTGCATCACTACTGCTCCAAACCTGGTCTATGCAGTGGCCTCTTACGCACCTTCCTCCTCCGAGAGGCCCTGTTGCCCCCTCTATCCTGCACCTTGATTCCTAGAGGGGGGAACAAGCAACAGATGGTTATGATTTAATTTCCAATTGAGCACTGATAAATTCACTGACAAAAAAAAAGGATACACTGACCAAATTACTCTGATGCGTACAGGCTGTCTAACCTTTCTGTAAAGAGTTCTGACTACCAGGCCCTTCCTTTGTTAGACCAGTGGAGCTACTCTCAGTCTCAGGTTCACCTCCAGGACTTCTTGGGACACACACTCTACCCTCGCATTTAGGATTGACAATGTCAAAGTGCACTGTTGTGGTGGCAGGGGTGCTGCTCGTGACTTCTTCCAGGCCCTCCCAAGAGGGGGGCAACCGTGCCTCTTTCCCCCTGGATCTCTTCACCTCTGGTCTGCATGTTGCCTTCAATCTCCCCCTGCTGCTGTACTGTTGGCAGAAAACACTATTAACCTCCTGCCCCTTGGCCTTACTGCGGTTGGTCTCTGGCTTGGGAACATCCTCGTGCCCCCTGGCCGTCATGCTAACTTCTGACTTGAAAGAGTCCTCTGGCCCCCTGGTCTTGGCCCTAATACTAGTCCCAGCCTTGGTAGAGGCCTGGTCCTTCCAACCTGTGACGGCCTGCTCTCCCTCAGCCTCCTCAGGACCAGCGACACTAGTAGATCTGACTCTGGCTGTCCTGCCTTGGACCTCTAGGCTCTGGTCTTTGGTCTGGACTGGGAGACTGGAGATGGGTGCAAAGGGCACTCCTGCCTTGGTCCTGCCTCTGCCCCTCTGACTGCACGAGACATGGGTCTGGGCCTGGTTCTTAGCCTGAGTCTTGGAAAGAACAACTCTCCCTTTCCATGGCTGGGTAGGTCTTGCAACAAGGACCTCAGCGCAGTGACCTGCCAATTAAAGCAAATTATGTCAATATGCCAGCTGCCTCATACTGTGTGCTGTTGTCTTTTAAATGGCAAAATCTCAAACAAGCTGAAACAAACTTACTTTCCAATTATCAGCAACATGGAAAATACCACAATTTCAATTAGTCTACTGCGTTGATAATTGTATTTGTTCCAACTTGTAAGGATATATAAAGACCCAGGCTAATCAGAAACTGATGAGATACTAAAGGGACTTAGGGATGCCTCAGTAAATACTCCAATAACCTCACAGTGCTGCATAACAGCTATACAGACCAACCACCTATTCGGACATCTGCTTACCCTCTCCCATGGCACGCTTGTTGATACTGATATTAACGAGTTGCCCTGCCACGTTCAGCCATACAATTACATTAACTAACGAAGCTAAGGCACTGTCATACAATGAGGCTGATGAGCAGAGGGGTGAGCTTTAATTGAAAGGTTCGGACGCCCACGTTGGACTCCTCCGTCAACCAATCACAGGTTAGGGATCGTTAGGGAGGTTTGTGTTTTAACGAGACAACGTCCTGTCAAGCTAATGGGGCTTAATTTGCCAGACTTCACTGTTCCCGCGTCCCTCCATCCAAAATTCAGCTTCTTTAACCAATGGTATGATTGATCATTGTCGGGGTAAGCCCCAATAATCCAAAGGCGGCCCTTAAAACCACGATCACAACTAATCCTTCTAAACACTGTAAATGGCCTTTTACTCTTCACGACATCATTAAACCATTTTCCCCATTAAGGGGAATGGTTAGGGTGTACGTGAGAACATATGCCGTTTGCTTAACTGTTCATACACACAGAACATTAGGCATATACGGGAGGCAATTGACAGGTCAATAAATATTTATTTACCAAGGTTTAATGAAAGCCATAATATCACATCAAATACAATAGTAACCCACCTTGGCAAGCCGGGATTTGAAGACATTGAGAAAATGACCACCACCAATAGCAAAGACAAACAGGTCCAACTACTAATAAAATATTAACATAAAAACAGGTAGTCAATTACAGTTTAACTGAGACTAAACATTTTTTAAAATACAGCATTTATAATTCTTCATCGGCTTTACCTCCTGATAGGAAGATAAAAGGTATTTTTGGTACCATTGGGTGAATAACATGGTAACTGGCAAAGTAAAGCCAATACAAGGTGCTTTATTGATGGTTCAAACTACCCATCTGCACTCTACATCAACTTGACACCACACAAACAAAAACCTGCCAACATGATTTTATTCATCAATTTTTCATATCAGATGGCCACAATCATTATTTATTGATATATATAGTCACCCTGGAGATTCTCAAGATGAATGATGTTATTTGAGGTTTCTTGTGTTGCTGGAAAGGCCTTGTTTCCCCCAAAGTCATTGAACACACATCCCCACACCCCACCTCCCCTCTAGTTTACATCAGATAATTTATGAAAAGATTGTACAGTAACTTTGTAAAAATGCAAGAGTTCTATCTGTGTGAAGTCAGGCATGCTGCCCCCCCCCTCTCCTCTCCTCACTCCAAATAACATCTCATTAAAACACATAAAGGAGACAATGCTTCCATCACGTTTACATTTTCATGCATTTTAATGATGTGTACAAAAATATAAGACTGCACGTTAACATGGCAATTTGTGAGAAGTTCGTTAGCTCCAGACTGTTCAAACTGATAATGTCGGTCAGACAAGTCAACCCAGTTATGCTGTCATGCTATATAATGAGACATGATGATCTGAGAACTAACTGGCTTTACTGAGCGTTTTGGTGTGTCTAGTTATCTATATTTATAACCATAGTTTATGGGTATAACCTGGGCCCGTGTCCATAAAGAGATTCAGTTGGAGTGCTGATCTAGGATCAGATCTCCCCTGTCCATATAATTTTTATTATTATTATTATTATTATTATTATTATTATTATTATCTAAAACGAATAACTGATTCTAGATCAGCACTCCTACTGAGACCCTTTGTGAATACGGGCCCTGGTGCCTAATCATCTACAGTTATAACCTGGTGTCTAGTTGTCTATGGTTATAACCTGAGGGACAACCGAGAAGTAGCTGGTTAGTTTACCTGAGGATGGCTCTGGAGCTTTCTGTCTGGACCTGGACAGTCTGTGTGTCCTGCTGCCTGTCTGTCTGCTCTGGCCTTGGGTTGCCCCCTGGGTCTGGCCCTGGTTCACCTCCTGTCCTTCTCCCTGACCTTGGTCCTCCTGTCTCTGGGTCTGTTGGGCCTTGTCACCACTCCCTATCCTACTCCCCTGCTGCCTGTCCTGTTCCAATCCCACACTGACACAGTCTCTACTGGCTGAGGGAGCAAGAGCACCGCCCTTCTGGGTATCAGTGGTAGTGACTGTCTCTGTGCCCTCCCTGGGACCCTGTTCTGGGCCAAACAGGTCCTCAGACAGAGCCTGAGCTGTTCCGGTAGAGAGAGCAAGACTGGACGCAAGCACAATTCCCTCCTCTGTCATCATCCCCTGCACTGTCCTGGGGAGAGGCTTGGTGTCCACCACATCCTCTTCGTCATCAAACATCTCAGGTGTGAAGAAGATGCTCTGGTCTTCCTCTTCCTCTTGCAGGGTGGGATCATCTACAACTACAGTGGTCTGTCTGGGCTCACAACTGGCAGGGACCTCCACTGGGGAGAGGTCTAGACCCGGACCCTGGTCCTGGCTGGGAGGGGTAGATGCCGGTCCATCCAGCCCCTCACGGGCCATCCCTCCTGGGAAGGGGATCCAAGGATCCTGACTTACATTCTCCTGGTTCTTCTTCTCCTCCTCCACAGAGTCAGGCCGTGGCGGGTCAACCAGAGGATCTCGACGCCTGCTTGGGTTCTGGGCCTGGAAGATTGGGGTCTTGAAGTGGGAGGAGCTCACAGGGATGGAGGTGAAGAGGTGGTGCAGGGACCGTGGGGTGGTGAGGGGAGTGAAATTGTTCGGGGGGGTGGGGCCTTGGGATCACTGTTCGGATGAGTGGAGGGGTGTTGCTGTGTCTGCTTCTGGTCACCTGCCCACAGAGAATGCACACGTTATGGGAAATCATGGAAAGGAAATACAACACGGCTGTATGAAGACTATCTGTTACAATGCATTTAGAAATTCAGCTGATTGGAGCAGTCATCAGGTGTTTATAGTAAAAATGAGAAAATAACTGGGAAGGTACGTTCAAGATGCCAACATTGGCCTCAAGGATCTTATAAGTTGGGCCCGTAACAGCTAGGTTAGTGTACACTATACATGTTTAGTGGTTTAGGGGTGTGAGCAAGGTCTCGCTCTCTTATCCAGAACAGTGCAGAGGAGAAGAAAACGGGACCCCCCAGCTCACGCTCAATATAACACAAACAATGGTCAATGGGATTTAATTAAAAGCAACAGTCCAACATCTGCTCATCAAGCTGCTTGCCTCAGCCCAACCCAGCACCACTCAGCCATGTAAAGGGCCTCGTAGTAATGAGACGGGTGTACACACACAAATCCCCCATCACAGCCTGATGCAGCTCCTGCCACCCCCACCCACCCCTCAAAACACAATTGAGCAAACAGCTCAGCCTTACAGTGACCCGAGTCACCCGACAGACAATAGACTAGAGCTCTAGAACGGAGAATATCCACCTCATTTAATCGACCCAGTGACCTCAGTAATATCATTCTGTTAGGCTCAGACGCATGTTTTTCTATTGATCCATCCTCAGTGTGGGCCAAGGTACCGTATGAAGCATGATATCTCGCTGCATTTACGCTCATTTAGCTTGACACATAAGAGGTTCAGTGGTAACAAACAGTGGAGGGTAGGAGCAGAAGAAAAAGCTGGCACTGTCAAATGAACCAGAGCAAGGTATCCAAAATGGAGAAGGGCCTTGGTCAGGGAGGTGACCAAGAATCCGATGGGCACTCTGAAAGAGCTCCAGAGTTCCTCTGTGGAGATGGGAGAACATTCCAGAAAGACAACCACCTCTGCAGCACTCCACCAATCAGGCCTTTATGGTAGAGAGGCCAGATGGAAGCCATTCCTCAGTAAAAGGCATGACAGCCCGCTTATAGTTTGCCAAAAGGCACCTAAAAAGACTGACCATGAGAAACAAGATTATTTGGTGTGATGAAAGCAAGACTGAACTCTTTGGCTTGAATGCCAAGCGTCACGTCTGAAGGAAAGGCACCATCTCCACGGTGATGCATGGCCATGGCAGCATCATGCTGTGGGGATGTTTTTCAGCGGCATGGACTGGGAGACTAGTCACGATCAAGGGAAAGACGAACGGAGCAAAGTACTGAGAGATCCTTGATGAAAACATGCTCCAGAACACTCAGGACCTCAGACTGGGGCGAAGGTTTCAACAGGACAATGATCCTAAGCACACAGCCAAGACAATGTAGGAATGGCTTCGGGACAAGTCTCTGAATGTCCTTGAGTGGCTCAGCCAGAGCCCGGACTTGTACCAGATCGAACATCTCTGCAGAGACCTGAAAGTAGCTGTGCAGCGACGCTCCCCGTCCAATCTAACAAGCTTGTATCGTCATACCCAAGAAGACTCGAGGCTGTAATCGCTGACAAAGGTGCTTCAACAAAGTACTGAGTAAAGGGTCTGAATACTTATGTAAACCAGTTTTTTATTTTTAATACATTTGCAAAAAATTCTAAAAACCTGTATTTGCTTTGTCATTATGGGATATTGTGTGTAGATAGACGAGGGGAAAAAAACTATTGAATCCATTTTAGACTAACAAAATGTGGAAAAAGTAAAGGGGTCTGAATACTTTCCCGAATGCACTGTATATACTGTATCTAATGTAATACATCTCACCTCTGTTTCCACGGCTGGTGGTGGGGAGAGGCCACAGAGCAGGTGGGACAGAGACCATAGGGGGAACCCAGGACCTGAACCCCTGTAGCTGGATGTGGGGCTCTGGGACCTGAGAGGTGGTAGTGTGGTGCACCGTGGCCCAGAGAAGGCTGTCTGAGCTGGGGCTAGGACTGGGCCGACAGTGGGACAGATCTTCCACAGTCACTGGAGATTGACTGGCTGGAGACAGGACGGTGGTGCTGTTGAAGGTCAGGCTCCCTGCTCCATTGGTATCTCCTGCCCCCTGTTGGCACTGGGAGAAGGCCACCAGCGACTGCATGGCACCGCTGAAGGTGTCGTGGTGCCTGACCAGGTTGCGCACCCACTTGGACAGACCTGGGGTAAACAGAGACTAATCTTGTTAGTGGAAGGGCATTCCACCACCTACACCCATTTAAAAATATACATTAATATAAAAACGATTTATTTACAGTCAATTCTAATAACACTTATTCTAAGAATTTTATTTTGCTAAATTCTGCATGTGAACAGACCAATCCTCTAGGTTAAAACAATATATACATATATTTTTTTTATGTAAGTTTTATTTCCATACACTGGATAGATGCAGTGAAATGTGTTGATTTTACAGGGTCAGCCATTGTAGTACGGCACAGCTGGATACATTTACGGTTAAGTGCCTTGCTCCAGGGCACATACACATATTTTCACTTTGTCGGCTCGGGTATTCGAACCAGCAACCTTTCGGTTACTGTCCCAATGCTCTGAACGCTAGGCTACCTGCCACCCTCCTCAACACAAGCCCTCTATCTTGTGGACCACCATCACCACCATGTGCCCAAGATAAGAAACTACACTTTGTGTAAGACAACGGGGACATTAGAGGGCTTGCTTGTGATTACATGAAGCTCGAGTGGCTGCAACATGCGATCCTTCATTTCAGTACCTGAGATGTATTTGTTGGGGTTGTTCCCAAACCGGTCGTCTACCAGAATGAGGGCTCCCCAGTCATTCTTGTGTCTGATACACCTGTGGTAGCAAAAACATTGTCAAGTTCAGGTAGTAACCGCCTGGTTTTCAAATTTATCAAAACCTTTTCAGTCTACTGATCATGAGCCTGATTTGTGAGCTAGGAGGAAGCCTCCTGTGATAGGCTGAGTCGAGGATGGAGAAACAAACAGGAACATAAACAAAAGAGACCCGTACCTGCCCAGGGCCTGGTTGAGGGCTCTGTAGGCCTGGATCTCATACCAGCGGGAGCCTGACAGCAGACCCCTGGCTTTACAGTGCTGGTCATTGTACTTCATCTTCAGCTCCACCTGAAAACACAGCTGGAATGTTAGATAGAGACACACCTCATAGGACGGGTCATCAGGACACGGATATGCTGCCACCACAGACCAATCAAAGCTGAAAACAGAGCAGAAAAGACAACAGGAGAGACTGGTATGCTTACAAAAACATTGAAAGATGAATAATAAAAAAACATTTGTCCTGTTTTTAAAACCTGGTTTGCTGAAGTCACTAGTCTGTTACATATGGAAAGGATTGGTCATGATCCAACACATTTGATAAGATATGGCATCCCTTTCTGTCTTATCTATCACGTGCTGGGCAACATGACATGCAGTCTGCAATCCACCCTGATCCATAGTAGTCTACTTAATTTTTAATGGAGCATATTCTGTTTGTGTCAAATTTCAATGAAGCATGGTAACGATTATTTTCTACTCTATTATTTTTTTTTATAAGAGCATTGCTGTTGTTTTTTGATTTTTGTTTTCTGTTTTTCTTTCAAATCAAATCAAATTTTATTTGTCACATACACATGGTTAGCAGATGTTAATGCGAGCGTAGCGAAATGCTTGTGCTTCTAGTTCCGACCATGCAGTAGTATCTAACAAGTAATCTAACAAATTCACAACAACTACCTTATACACACACAAGAGTAAAGGAATGAATACGAGTATGTACATATAAATATATGGATGAGCGATGGCTGATCAGCGTAGGCAAGATGCAGTAGATGGTATGGAGTACAGTATATACATATGAGATGAGTAATGTACGATATGTAAACATTATATAAATGGCATTGTATAAAGTGGCTAGTGATACATTTATTTCATCCAATTACATTTATTTCATCCAATTATAATTATTAAAGTGGCTAGAGATTTGAGTCGATGACCGAACGACATAGGCAAGATTTAGTAGATGGTTTAGAGTACAGTGTATACATTTGATATGAGTAATGTCGGATATGTAAACATTATTTACAAAATTGTTTAAAGTGGCTAGTGATACATTTGTTACATCCAATTACTATTTTTAAAGTGGCTGTGTTATGGTATTGTTTGCTGTTATCTGTCTCTAAAACTGAAAATGTATAAATAAAATGTATTATAAACTGAGCAAAATAAGAAACATCCCTTTTTCAGGACCCGGTCTGTCAAAGATAATTCGTAAAAATCCAAATAACGTCACAGATCTTCATTGTAAGTGTTTAAACACTGTTTCCCATGCTTGAATGAACCATAAACAATTAATGAACATGCACCTGTGGAAGGGTCATTAAGACACTAACAGCTTACAGACAGTAGGCAATTAAGGTCACAGTTATGAAAACTTAGGACACTAAAGAGGCCTTTCTACTGACTCTGAAAAACACCAAAAGAAAGATGCCCAGGGTCCCTGCTCATCTGCATGAACGTGCCTTAGGCATGCTGCAAGGAGGCATGAGGACTGCAGATGTGGCCAGGACAATAAATTGCAATGTCTGTACTGTGAGACGCCTAAGACAGTGCTACAGCGAGTGGCAGACCACCTGTAACAACACCTGCACAGGATCGGTACAGCCGAACATCACACCTGCGGGACAGGTACAGGATGGCAACAACTGGCCAAGTTACACAAGGAAGGCACAATCCCTCCATCAGTGCTCAGACTGTCCGCAATAGGCTGAGAGAGGCTGTACTGAGGACTTGTAGGCCTGTTGTAAGGCAGGTCCTCACCAGACATCACAGGCAACAACGTCGCGCCTATGGGCACAAACTCACCGTCGCTGGACCAGACAGGACTGGCAAAAAGTGCTCTTCTCTGACGAGTCGCGGTTTTGTCTCACCAGGGATGATGGTCGGATTCGCGTTTATCGTCGAAGGAATGAGCGTTACATCGAGGCCTGTACTCTGGAGCGGGATCAATTTGGAGGTGGAGGGTCCGTCATGTTCTGGGACGGTGTGTCACAGCATCATCGGACTGAGCTTGTTATCATTGCAGGCAATCTCAACGCTGTGCGTTACAGGGGAAGACATCCTCCTCCCTCATGTGGTACCCTTCCTGCAGGCTCATCCTGACATGACCCTCCAGCATGACAATGCCACCAGCCATACTGCTCGTTCTGTGTGTGATTTCCTGCAAGACAGGAATGTCAGTGTTCTGCCATGGCCAGCGAAGAGCCCGTATCTCAATCACATTGTGCACGTCTGGGACCTGTTGGATCAGAGGGTGAGGGCCATTCCCCGCAGAAATGTCCGGGAACTTGCAGGTGCCTTGGTGGAAGAGTGGGGTAACATCTCACAGAGACTAGATGCACTGCAGTACTTAATGCAGCTGGTGGCCACACCAGATACTGACTGTTACTTTTGATTTTGACCCCCTTTGTTCATGGACACATTATTCAATTTCTGTTAGCCACATGTCTGTGGAACTTGTTCAGTTTGTCTCAGTTGTGGAATCTTGTTATGTTCATACAAATATTTACACATGTTAAGTTTGCAGATTTTCTTTTTTTTTTATATAGTGCATTCGAAAAATGTTCAGACCCCTTATTCCAAACACCACGTCTGGAGGAAACCTGGCACGGTGAAGCACGTCGGTGGCAGCATCATGCTATGGGGATCTTTTTCAGCGGCAAGGACTGTGAGTAGTCAGCATTGAGGGAAAGATGAAGGGAGCAAAGTACAGAGATCCTTGATGAAAACCTGCTCCAGAACACTTAGGACCTCAGACTGGGGGTGAAGGTTCACCTTCCAACAGGACAATGACCCTAAGCACACAGCCAAGACAAAACAGGAGAGGCTTCAGGACAAGTCTCTGAATGTACTTGAGTGGCCCAGCCAGAGTCACGAATTGAACCAGATAGAACATCTCTGGAGAGACCTGAAAATAGCTGTGCAGCGACGCTCCCCATCCAACCTGACAGAGCTTGAGATGATCTGCAGAGAAGAAATGGGAGAAACTCCTCAAATGCAGGTGTGCCAAGCTTGTAGCGTCATGCCCAAGAAGACTAGAGGCTGTAATCGCTGCCAAAAGGTGCTTCAACAAAGTACTGAGTAAAGGGTCTGAATACTTATGTAAATGTGATATTTCAGTTTTTATACATTTGATAACCTTTCTAAAAACCTGTTTTTGCTTTGTCATTATGGGGTATGTAGCTTGAGGAGAAAAAATGATTTACTCAAGTTTAGAATAAGGCTTTAAGGTAACAAAATGTGGAAAAGGTCAAGGGGTCTGAATACTTTCCTAATGCACTGTATATACAGTATACATACATACATACATATATTTGCAATCAAATGTCCTTGTTGGGGATCAATAAATTAATGTTGAACTGAAGCAGCCTTCAATTTTCCAAAATCATGACATTTGAATTAATCTTGTGTAGCCCGGAGCATTATCTTTGACATGAAGTGAGAAGGACAAATCAATCGCTACCCGTCAGACACCCCAAAACCACCAAATGTGCCCCAGTGGCTGGTAGGCAGCTAATAGGCTAACCATAGCTGTGGGCTATCACCTGTGCTCTGACCTGCCATCCAGCACCTTTCAGGCATCAGGCAGGGCTCATCCATTGAGAACTAATGTGATTAATGTGGGCTGTGGAGTGGGAAGGTGAGGGGCAGACAGGGAGCTCAGGGGTAGACGCCAACCCTGTTAAAAATACATAGGGCCTGAAGAGGTTTATTATTGCCTGCCTAGAATGCCCCCTCAGACAGATCTGTTGTGAAAGAGGGAATAAAAGGGAAGATACAGCGGAGGTGAAGAACAGACTAGAGGTAGGAGGGGGTCTAGTCAATACAAGTGATGAAGGTGGTGTGGTAGACAGATCTGTTGTGAAAGATGGGGGGATCGAGCAAACAGGCAAAGAGGTGGTGAGACAGGAGGTAGTTGGGGCAGAAAAGGTGGTCCAGTCAACACAAGACAAGCAACAAGCTATGCCACAAAAAGGCCACGAAGGCATCCATCTCCATCAATTTGCATCCATCCATCAGTCCTGGACTTTCAGTGCTAACCTTTTGGGATTGACAAGTGAAAAGTTCATGTGGCGTCTGACGGGTGGGACATATGGGACATGCCGGTGAACAGGGCTCTAACAGGGACTGACAGGCAGGTGCTGTGTGCTCACAGCCCAGAGCACCATGACCCCTAACGACACAGGCATGTACACACTGCTCCCCTCTCTCTGCTTTCTGTCCTAGGAGAGATGTGACATAACTGGGCGTCAACATGGCCTACGTAAACGGCACTTTTTTAATGTTGATCTAACCATAATGATTCTCTTTTATAAATCATTCATTGAGAGAATTCTGTCCTACTGCTTGACCTGCTGGTTTGGGAATATCAAGTTTGCACAGAAAAATAGGCTGGGAAAGATAGTCAGGACGTGTGGAAAAATCATGGGGCAGTAACAGGAACAACTCATCTCTCTACCTGGGCAGAGCCCTCCAGAGGGCCAATAAAATAGCAGTTGACTCTTCCCATCCACCCCACCCTGAAATCCAGCTCCTTCCCTCTGGACGCAGGTACAGACTACCTAAGGTTAAAAAAAAAATTGGGCCACGGTCTCTTTAATTCCAAATGCAATTCTGTAATTTAACAAATGTTGGACTAATTGCACTTACTCTATGAAATTGCACTTATCCTGCCTATTTGCTTGTAAATACCCATTTTTAGATGTTATATGTTTTATGACTGCTGCAAGATGAATTGCCTCCGAGGACATTCAAGTTCTGAATCTGAATGAGTCCATCCATACTCAGTACACATATTTGATCTGAACCAAATAAAAAGAGCAGGAACTAGATCACTTTTTATTTTATTTATTAAGAAACACTTCACTAGACCATTTCAAAATGGACCTGCAGTAGCCATGCCATTTTCTTGCTGGCAGATGTATACTACTCATGTCATGGGGGCTCACGAGGCGCAGGCTAGCGGCTGTATGGTGAGATGAGATGTCTCCTCCTGTCAACCAGAGGGGTCGACGCATCTACTTCCGAGACCACGAAACTAACGGAAATGGCCAGTAGCCCCGAGCCGCCAATGTCATCAGAATCCAATGGGAGTCCATTTCAGCGTCCCACCCTTCACGTCCCTGCACTATGTCAACACCAGATCTGACATGACAGGATGCATATGTGAAAAAGCCAATTCTGGCTTCTAGCAAATCTCCTCCTGAAAGTGAAAGAAACCTCCAGCTAGAAGGGATTTGTTAAAATGTCAGGAGATCGCTAGTCGCTCGCTTGCTTGCTTTGGCCCGGTCCTCCCACCGCTACCTGTTCATGCTTAAAAACATAAATTTGACCAGCAAGCATGGTTTGCAGCTGAGCGGACCCGTTCGTGTGTGTGTGTGTGCCCCTGGCAGTCCTAACCATCTTGTGCCTGTCAGTGAGATTGTGGAGCGCTCCATCTGCCTAATGTGGCAGAGCTGACAGCTGGGTGCCTCGGCCTCAGTGTGTCCCTGTGTGACGTGAACACATACGCACAAGCACCTAACCAGGACGCACGCACGCACACACTCAATCTTACACACCCCCCCACACCAAAATTCCAAAGTGTCTCCCACTCAACAACATAGGATCTAAACTGTCTGGTCCTCGTCCTCCATAAAGTATCAAAGCAGAGACACCAGGTCTCTATAAAACAGTGTTCAGTGTCTTTAAATATCTGCTGTGCTCCTCATTAAGCAAACAGAGATGCCGTATCAGCTGTAAGTGTCCTTTTATTGCCTGTTAAACCAGAGGATTGTTTCTCTCCCTCACACACATACACACGGCTGCGTATTCTAAGACATGCCTGTTGCGGGAAAAAACTACTCTACATGTGTATAATGTGACATTGTGTGCATCCAAAAAGGCACCATGTTCCCTATATACAGTAGTGCACGGCTCAGGTCAAAAGTAGTGACTAAATAGGGAATAGGGTTCCATTTGGAATGTATCCTTAATGTAATAGCAGCTTAGCAAAGCTTTCGGTGTGGAGGACTGTTTCCAGTTCACCTTTGATCTCAGGCACGATAACAGGCTAGTAAACGCAGGGCTGCTCTGTGCTTCGGTTAAAACCTTAAAAAGTTTTGCTGAGAGTTGAGTCTGGGAAAAGCAGTCTAGGCACGACGGTAGGCGTCCACACTACATGAGGAGTCTACATAAGCTATAGGGGGTGCATGTTTGAAATGTGGGACAGGTTGAGTGAGTCCAAGTTAATGAGTGCTGAGAAGGGAAGGTCTATATGTGCTTGGGTAAAGGTATAAATGTCAAACAGGTGGGAGAGTGAGAATATACAGTATGTATTGTTGTGGCTCTGGGCATGTGAGTGAGACCATTTGAGTGTAGTATGAGTAGTTGTGCGAGACAGAAAGTGTGCACTACATGTGTCATATGAGCATGTGAGTGTGTATCTGACCCCTCTATATGATCCCGGTCACAGCCGGGGCAGCGTTGTGTTGCTGTATACCTGTGGCTTCCTGCCTGCCTGCCCGGCACCCGCTGGGTTGTTTTAGTGCAGCTGTCAGAGGGGCCGTGGGGACATATAGTGACCTAGCCCTGACAGTCATTAGTGTCATGTCCAGTCCCCTCTTCTGGTAATGGGGGTCAGCTAGCAGACCTTACCACCCCTAAGGGCTCCTCTGGGGCAGCTGACATGCGGCCTGCCATTTACCCTATTTACTCAGTAGATAAGAGGAAAGGAGAGAGAATTTAACAGAAAAGATCTGCTGTGCTATTGGGTGAACCTGTTTCTCAGCATGAGAAGGACAAGGGGAGCCCATAGCTCTCTCCAGTCTTTCGGCCACATCTAGCCTACTCATCTCCCATCCCTCCAGGGCTACTCAAAAGGGAGCTGCGAGTGGGCTACATAAGGCTAAATACTGATGTTGGGCCTCGCGACCCTGACCTGCTCATCACAAACTTCATTTGAACTTACTCTTAGCTGTTGTCTGCTGATTTCGTCCTTATATCGGGTGGAAATATGAGACAAAATATCCTCAGAAAAAGTGTTATTAACCCGCATGTCTCTGTGTGTGGCTATCATAATTTGCTCATCATCACCTAAGGCATGCGCACAATAACAAAAGTACACGCGATGCATCCATGCCAACCAAAGTCTTAAAGCAGTTTACATGGTTTTGTGCATGTACAAGGTGATTGAAATCTTCACAACATTATCAGCGTTTTGAAAAGTTGGTTTAATAATACTTTCCTGTGGACATTTTTTTCGACCCAAAGGACCAATCGCACAGACAACCGGTAGAGTAAGTTAAAATCCTATATTATTCAACATTCTGGCTTGTGGGAGAACTTTACGTGTTTGCAGTGCTTTAATTCAGACTGTGTACCCAGAAAGCTGGTATCAGACTGATTTATTAGGCAACACCATGACAAAAAGGTAAGGACGGATGGAGAGAAGAGGACAGGGAGGGAGGAAGAGAGGAGGGAGAGTGGAGGAGGGTAGAAACAAAGGTCAGCTCTATCTAACAGAACAATTACTTTGAGATTATGTTACAGATCACCAAAAAAGAATAGGATATGCTTTTTGTTGGTGTGTGTGCCAGTGTGTACGTGTGTCCAGAACAGAACATTTTCAGGGTTGGCACTGGAGGTCTGTAGGAAAATGGGTGTTTCTCTTAGGGAGAGGAGGGGTGGAGGGAATACATTGGCACCCAGTAGATTCTCTGAAGCGCAAAGTGTAACCTGCAGGAGGCTGCTAGAGAGGTGGTCTCTCCACCTGTATGTGTCTGGCTGGACAACTATAAACAGGGGTCTCTCTCTGTCCCTCTGGGTCCTCTGCTGTGAAACAGACCTGACGGGGCTCACCACCAAGACGTGGAGCCACCTCTGACCTCTGTCTCTGGTTCTTACCTGCAGGTCCTTGATGTTGGGGAAGGGGATGCCGATGGTGACCACTGCTCTGGCATTGTCGTCTGTGAAGTCCAGTCCTTCACTAACCTTCCCTCTACACACTGCCATTAGCAGAGCTCCATCTGGGGGGGGACAGAAACAACACCAAAGGTACCCAACACCAAACATTTTATAACTGTTTGTACACAGCTAATCAATGCTGAATTAACCAATTGGTGCTCTATAATCCCTTGCACAAAAGAGATAGTCAGACAAAGAAGAAAGAGAGAGATAGAATGACAGAGAAAGAGAAACAGCCCAGTCTCACCTCTGTCCCCTGCAAACTCTCCACTGATTCTGATGGCATCATAGTACATCTGCAGCAGCTCATCAAAGTCTCCCTTCCCTCCTCCTCTAGGCTCTGTGATCACAGTCTTCCTCTCCTCCAGCTTCTCCCACAGCCCTGTGTTGGTCCAGCGGTCACGCAGCTTGTCCAGCATCTAGGAAAACAGAACACCAGCAAACTGATCAGGGCTTCATGCATGCATTAACAATAATAAACTGTGTGATTTGTTCATATCTTTTTCAATTCATATTTGTGTTACTAATTTTCCAACTCAGCCATCAGCAGATTCCTGAAGTCTACATTACATAACTATCAATTGGTGCGAACATGAATCAGGCTTGGCACCACTATGGGATAGAATCTATTCTTCACATGGGTCTTAATGACCTAATGAAGAAACAGAGCAGGAGTTGAAACTACAGTAAACAGGAGGGAAAAACTAGGGCCATATTAGACCAAGAAATGTGGCCCACATTAGAGCCCCCTGAGAAAACCTTTCACATAGCAGCATAATATACTCCTCTCATAAGACAGAGAGAAATAGGTTTCCAGGTTTCCTTTCTAAACAGTTTTTAGAGTTAGTGGGTGCACCTTGAATCCGTTCAGGGATACACAGTACAGTACACCGTCCTGACAGCTTGGCATCCAGACACTGCAGGTAGGTATGTGTGTGTGTCTTAAAGTCTGAAACAAAGTTCACAGCATGATGGCACGTGAAGCTCCTCTGCCCCCCAACCCCCAAGCCAGCCGCTCTCCCCTTTTTGCCCTCCCGTGGCTCAGTTCCCCCCTCCCCTTCCTCCACAAAGTTGATGCGTTTAAACCTCTCTCCTCCTCCATCCGTAATAAAATCACTGTAGCTGTAGTTAGTGCAAAACAAATAACGGTCTCTCCTGGGAGGAACATTGATCTAAAAGCCCTCTCCTCGTCAGCTCCTAGCAGAGATCTAATCATGCCTCCACCGTAGCGGATTATTCTCATGGATTCACAATCAAAGAGCATCTTCATTGGTTTGGAAATGTGTTCGAAGGGTTAAGTATAAGTTATTTTTGTCTTGCAGTCAGCAGAAAAACTTCACAACAGGGCAACAGGGCTGGGGCCAGGAGCAGTGTAGCAGCGGGAAGGCCGAAACAGAGGGGGTTTTCATACAGGCCTTGTTGTCCCTGTTAAGTGAGATACAGAGAGAGAGATTGACCGAAAGAGATGGGGGTTGTTTGGGCCCTTTTATCCCCCTGTCCACTGTTAAGTGTAAACGTGCTGTTCACTGTCAGTGAACAGCGGCGTACTCATCAGAGACGATACCCAAAAAGAATCCAGGCAGTACATGGTTTAGGACAAATAATTATGTAGGAAAATAAATAAGGAGTTAGTAGGTTACTCTAACAAAGTGAGAAAAGGGAAATGAAACATTACAAGAGGGTGGATGGATGGATAGTTCCTCTAGTTCCTGGCACACTAAGGTGACTGACTGTGAAATGATTTCATCAGGTCGCCTCGCTTAGCGCCACAAAACAAACGGGAGGGCCGGGAAACAGGAGCGTTTCCGTCAATAAAACATGACACTTTCGCAAAAGCCTCGGCGTTACATGGACAAGGGCCCCCCGCTGGTCTTTTAGCAGCTTCGTTCCTCAACCACCACAACTCCTCCACAAAACGGTTTGGCCCAACAATTGCTTTCCGATCCAATCCTGACTGACAATGGGTGAATTATTAAATGTTATGTACTTTAGGATGTGAAACAAAACAGTCATTATCTTCCACGCTGCACACCAGAGGAGAGGCCGATTCAAGGAGGAAGGGAAGAGGGAAAGAAAGGTGAAAAAGCTCCCAGAAAGGAGGGGAGAGGAGACATGCGAAGTTCACTCTCTTGCTGATCTAATTGATGGTCTGGGTCACTGTAGTCAGCATCTTGGATTGTTCTTTATGTAGCCGACGTAAACTTATGCCAGGGAACAGCGAGTAACCTGATAACAAGGGAAGCGTAACCCGATAATAAAACGCCAGCCAGGGCTCTCAAAACACAGGGTATGCATCCCAAATGGCACCCTATAGTGCACTACATTTGACCAGAGGCCTATGGGACATGGTAGTGGTGCACTATATAGGGAGTAGGGTCCCATTTGAGACACAGAAGGAACACATGCACTTGAACAGCACAAACGGTCCTTCTACAGAGCTTGTTGTTTACATTCCCTGAGCTGTAATTTGTAAAGCCCTTATAAAAGCGGGGGGCGAAATACAATCCAGTCAGTGCCACTCCAGCAGGAGCCCCTTGGCTTGCAGCAGGGCCCAGGGTAATGGTCCCTAATGCTTTTATCTCTGAGACACTAAGAGTAAACATCACTCTGGCTGTGAACCAAATAGAACCCTACTCCATATATAGTGCACTATTTTTGACCACGGCCATAAAAGTAGTGTACTTGATAGGGAACAGGGTGCCATTTGGGAGAAACCCTCTGTGTCTCGTTGCCCCGACTGATGCTGCCATTTAATCACAAGCACATTTTCCTTAATCTTGACTGAGTAGAGCCGGTTTCAAAGGCGACGAGGCGAGGCAGGGCAGAGAATAGGCCGGGAGCATAGACATTAAAACCAGTAGCTAGTGATAGACATTAAAACCAGTAGCTAGTGATAGCGCTGACGTCATCCACATATTCCTATGCCACCGATGGTGAATGAAGCCGGGAAGTATTTGAAGCGCCATATTGCTGAATCTTATACCTCAGTGGGCTGAAGCCCCCCCCCCACAACAACAACAAAAACAGCAAAGGATCATGGTAACGTCCATTTAAAAACATTTTGTTTGGCCATTCTGGCGATCATAATTTACATAGGCTTTCTAGAGCAGACCACGGCTTTTGGCACCACTAGGTTGCTACGCAGTAGCTGACCAGCAGAGCTCGTGACTTCAGACCGGACACTGGAGACCTGGCAGGGAGACGAGGAGGGCTGGCTAGGTCTAGGAGAGGAGACTGTGCTACACTACTCTATGGAAAGGCAGGAAGACAAATGACAATCACCTAGCTATTCATCAAGGCTCGTCTCCTCTGCCAGACAGCTCACCTTGACCTCCAACTGATCTAACAAAACTAATGACAGCTAATGAAATGTTGCAAGAACTATGCACAAGCAACCTATGAACACCAAAGTGAGGACCTGTGTAGAGTTTATGTGGCCGAGTCTACACGTAGTACAGAGTATGACTGGAAGGATGCCATTGTGTGCCATGGTGTATGTGTGTGTGACTTGGCCTTCATGACTAATTTAAGGGCATTATCTGACGGGGAGGTGGTGGATCTACAGGGCCCACATCGGTCTGGGGCGGTCTGCTGAAGCGCTACGGTAAATGTCAATCTGCACACTCATTTGTGCACCTGGGCTAGCTACGACAGGAACGACCCAGCGCACCCCCACAGAGGACAAACCACCACACATTTCAAAGTAAAATGGCTCCTTTTGAATTTACCGGTATTGTACTTAATTTAGACAAATTTGAAGGAAATAGAAACTGAAGAAGGTTGCAAACATGGGAATCAAACCCCCACCCCCAAATAATTCATGGTGTGTGTGTGTGTGTGAGCGAGTCGCTCAGCTTCTGGTCATAAACAACATGGTAGAGTGGGCCGGATCTCTGCTTTGTCTGGTCTGGAGGGTCAAGTGCCACTCTTAGGCATTAAAGTGTACACTTCCTCCACGCCCCCAAAATCTCCATATTTCCACCCCCGTCCCTAGTGTTGGTGGGCTGTGTTGCGACACGTCACTGTTCTCCTAGCGCCTGATAAATAATGGAGGTGGTCTTGGGCGACGGTAGTATTAATTAAACATTAACGGGAGACGTGTTGCAGCCTTGAATTATTCAGCCGTTTAAATATGGACAGCAACCATCACGCCAAGAGTGGTGCCAACCAAGTGGCTTCCGCGCCACCTTCCACTGCCACCCCACCCCTGATGTCAACACTTCCAGGGTGAAGTTTGGGCTGTCAAAGTTCAGCATTGAAGATTTTCTTGGTATCTTCTTGGTGTCAGTCTCTCCAGAAGGGTTAGCTGTTAGTAAGCACAGAGAGGGGTCTTAGAGGGAAACTCCACTGCAAAACGCATTATCATGATGAAGTGGACAGTGACACTTCTTGAAAGTTCAATATCTTGAAAACGTGACCACTGACATGCAAAACATTTTGAGACTGTATCAACAGTGGACTAATGAAACACATATCAAAATCTAGTTTGAGTTGAATCCCCCTTTAATGCTTTGCCTCCTCAACTCTGTGGCTTAGTGAAACATTTAGCCTACAACAGCAGCGCACCTCAGGTTTCCACTGTAAAAGGCCATATAAAACATCTCAGCTGGAACATTAAAGACGGATATGTACCTGTCTGAGCAAGGTGGCCCACAAACACACACTGTAGAGATGACCGCACACCTTACGCTGAGCAATAATCTCGAAGTGTGGCTGGGAGACAGCAGGGAGGACGTGTGTGTGTGTGTGTGTGTGTGTGAGCATGCCCCCAGCCTCATCCTCAGCCCGCTTCAGGCGCCAGCACGGCTGTGCCTTCACACAGACAGCTAGGCGACATCACCCCTAATGGCCCTTATCTCAATCTGCTTTAAAAGCATCTTGCGTTTCCCTGCAATCTTTTCACCTCTGCAAATCCCACTTTTTAATAAACCCACCTCTCCCCAACCCCCAACGGTGTGTTTTGTCCCTTTCCTCTAGCGGTGCGGCCAGACTGCGAGGCGCGGGCAGAGGGGTACCGTGGTTTTAACTGGGGGGCTGTTGAGGCTCAAGTGCTACAAACCACAGCTCCAGGAGGGCTCTGGGAGATGTCTGAGTGTGTAATGTCTGCATGAGAGTGTGTGCATGCCCACACACACACACGTGTGTGCAAGTGTGAGAGAGAGTACCTTTAACTGTGTGTTCTTGAGTTGTAATGTATGTTCTGTGTGCGTATGCACATTCAGAGCGCGTCTGCTAGGAGTGTGTGTATCTGTCAGAGGGTGACAGACAGAGCCGAGAGGGAAGAAGGATGTCTCTGCGGCCTGTGTGATCTTAGTACTGTGAGACTGTGGCCTGTCTCTCAGTACTGCAGCCTCTCCGATAGGCATCACCCAGACACACTGGCGAGAGGTGCGTCTAGAGATGACCCATCCTGTCTCACACACACACAACTCACCGGCTCCAGAGGGCCTCAGACTCTCCAATTAATACCCCAAGTAGCCCCTCATCTCTTCATCTTTAAGCTCCAAATGTCTGCACATTAAATATTAATGCACAGAGGGCATAGAGCTCCTACACTAGCCATCAATAATACACAATATCCACCGAGAGTTGTTCTGCCTGGCGTCATGGCTGGGGGGGAAATGAGAGGGGAAAGAGACAAAACTGGATCCTAATAGGAGACTTTCAGCTTTCCTTTCATATTCTGATATCATTGATATAGTCTCAACTGGATAGTCAGCTAGAGGAAAACCTGGAGCTTTGACAACATAAAGGGTCAAATACAAACCATCGACCTATTGTATATAAGCATAAAGAATGAGTGCAATGTAAGACACTAAACAGGCACACAAGTGGCCACACAAAAGGTATGCAGCGCTATGCAAAAACGCAAACAAACCTTCACATGTAACACTCTCGTTTGTGTGCACGTGTGAGCACCAACACGCCAACAGTGACATGAGTGAGCCAGCTGGTCCATAAGTGGACTGGTGACACAGAGACACAGAGCCTGAATGGAAATCTATTATTCATGGAGGAAAGCATAACAAACAAAGGAGGACCAAGTATTTATCAATGGGCCCTTAGAAGTGTCTGGTTAACTGAAAGGGGATACAGGGTAAGGTATTTGTTAGCTTACCGCTATTTAAGAGATACCTATTAACTGTACATAGGCCTACATTACAGCTGCTCACCATATATGGACTCTTAAGACCTCCTGCTTGGTCACTCAAATTCACATATTTAGCAGATTGCAGGTGTAGCAAAATGCTTGTGTTCCTAGCTCCAACAGTGCAGTAGTATTTAACAATTCACAACAATACACACAAATCTCAAAGTAAAAGAATGGAATTAAGAAATATATAAATATTAGGACAAGCAATGTCGGAGTGTCATTGACTAGAACACAGTAGAATAAAGTATATACATATAAAATGAGTAAAACAGTATGTAAACATTATTAAAGTGTACAGTGCCTTCAGAAAGTATTCAGACCCCTTGACTTTTTTTTTCACAGATTACAGCCTTATTCTAAAATGGATTTAATAGAAAAAATTCCTCAGCAATCTACACACAGTACCCCACAATGACAAAGCGAAAACAGGGTTAGAATTTTTTTCAAAAGTATAAAAAGAAAATCTAAAAGAAATACCTTATTTACAGAAGTACTCAGACCCTTTGCTATGAGACTCAAAATTGAGCTCAGGTACATCCTGTTTCCATTGAAATGTTTTTACAACTTTATTAGAGTCCACCTGTGGTAAATTCAATTGATTGGACATGATTTGGAACAGCACACACCTGTCTATTTAAATTTTTTATATAACATTTATTTAACTAGGCAAGTCAGTTAAGAACAAATTCTTATTTACAATGACGGCCTACCCCGGCCAAACCCGGACAACGCTGGGCCAATTGTGTGCCGCCCTATGGGACTCCCAATAACGGCCGGATATGATACAGCCTGGATACGAACCAGGGACTGTAGTGACGCCTCTTGCACTGTCATGCAGTGCCTTAGAGTGCTGCGCCACTCGGGAGCCCTCGGGAGTCTAGAGAAGGTCCCACAGTAGACAGTGCATGTCAGAGCCAAAACCAAGCCATGAGGTCGAAGGAATTGTCCGTAGAGCTCCGAGACAGGATTGTGTCGAGGCACAGATCTGGGGAAGGGTACCAAAATGGAGCAAAGTACAGAGAGATCCTTGATGAAAACCTGCTCCAGAGCGCTCAGGAACTCAGACTGGGGCGAAGATTCACCTTCCAACAGGACAACGACCCTAAGCACACAGCCAAGACAACGCAGAAGAGGCTTATGGACAAGTCTCTGAATGTCCTTGAGTGGCCTAGCCAGAGCCCAGAACTGAACCCGATCAAACATCTCTGGAGAGACCTGAAAATAGCTGTGCAGTGACACTCCCCATCCAACCTGACATAGCTTGAGAGGATCTGCAGAAAAGAATGGGAGAAACTCCCCAAATACAGGTGTGCCAAGCTTGTAGCGTCATTCAAGAAGACTCGAGGCTGTAATCGCTGCCAAAGTTGCTTCAACAAAGTACTGAGTAAAGGGTCTGAATACTTTTGTAAATGTGATAGTGTTTTTGCCATCATTATGGGGTATTCGGTGTAGATTGATCAATTTTAGAATAGGTCAAGGGGTCTGAATACTTTCCAAATGCACTAGGGCAGCAGCCTCTAAGGTGCAGGGTTGAGTAACCGGGTGGTAGCCGGCCAGTGACAGTGACTAAGCTCAGGGCAGGATACTGGATGGAGGACGGCTAATGACGGCGTAACACAAAAAACTTTCTGGGCTAATAATTTAAGAAATAACAAAAAATAACAAACAAAAAAATACTGCAGTTGCTTAGGAGCTAGAAGCAGAGCTGCCATGTCTGTCGGCGCCATCTTATGGATCTTTCTGTTGAAATCAATTAACTCAACTTCCTTCTCATACTGTTCCTAGGCCGTCATTGAAAATAAGAATTTGTTCTTAACTCACTTGCCTAGTTAAAAAAAGGTAAAATAAAATAATTTAAATATCAGTTGTGCCAAATTTGCTTATACACAGCAAGGATATCATAAGAGTACATTAAAACATTCAAACTCAATATGTGGTTTCTAGCCCCTCCTGGTGGTAAATGGTAGGAGCTGAAGACGTTTTTAAACAAGAGAAAGAGTGGTGAGTGAAGGATCACATCAGCTCAGTGGTTCTTATTAAGCAAAACGTTTTGCATACGGAAAACTAAAATCAATTGGAAATGTTTCAAACCTCCCCGTACTAGCTTTAGCAAAGAGACTGGTCTTACCTTGTAGGAGGGCAAAAAGCAGAGCACTCCCCTTCCTACGGCCTGGCAGACCCTGAGCAGCAGGGCTCCCACCTCATCCTGGAAGGCATAGGTCTCAGCGTGCTGGAAGGTGGCACACAGCTTCCTCCCCTGGGGGCCAGAGCCCAGCGTACCCACCCACACCTGGCAGAAGGACAGGGACACGTCAGACACTGACTGAACACACTGAGCAGGGGTATACCAACTGACAAGCATGCAGGATATGACTGTTTAAACATTGAGTGGGGTAAGGATGTACTTCTGTCAGGATAAAATTAATGAAGAACAAGACCCAGTCAAATCTTTTGGGCTTATTTTGCTTGGCTACATAGTCCAGTTCCTTTCTGAGCATAGTTACCCATCAATCAGACTGTTTCTGGATACTATGATAGAATCACCACCCATAACATCAGTGGAGAGGCTGAAATTAAGGCTTCTACTGACCTGTGACTTGCTGATGACGTGGCTGGCCTCCAGCTGGATAGAGAACTTGACCCCCAGCTCTGAGGAGAAGGATCCCATAGGAGACAATGTGCCTGAGGTCAGCACGATGCTGTGAACACTGTCCGAAAGGTCTGAGAACGCCTGCCACGAGCATGCACACACACACACACACAGACACAGACCACACCCCTTAGGACGGGTAGAGCTCAAAGTAATATAATAATACGCTACTTTTGCGTAACAGGTACTTTCCCCCCCAAATAAACGACATACAGTACATCCTCCCTGCTACTCACCACGGCAGGGTTGAGGCACCAGAAGCTGAGTGTGTGTACGAGGGTCTTGGTCTTGGCACTGTGACGTCGGCGGTTGGGCCTGGCGAAAAAGCCCTGTGCATCTGGCACGTCTGGAGCCGTGGTCCAGGTGTAGGTCTGCTGCAGCGCCACGCGGTAGTCCTCTGCAAACCTGACCACAGGAACATGACCAGGACAGAAGTGTTCGTCAGTGATAGAAAAGTGTTTTTATAATGTATTTTGTAGTATGTTGTGGTGTTGCTCTTGTTTTTCCACCCTGACTACAATACACATTTTCCAATTAGGACAATATAAATACTGACTGATAAAGACTGGTTCACAGACTGGTTCTGACCTGCTCTTGTCCCTGTAGAGGAAGTCCAGCACCATGAAGAGACTCTTGAGGACAGAGGAGCTGGCTGAGCTGATGGTTGGGACCTCCACTGTGTCCTCTCTCCCATTCACCAGCCCAACCCGCTCCTCCTTCTCCAACACCGCTGCCAGGTGTTTCTATACAGGGGGAGAGATGAGGGGGGGAGAGAAAAGAGAGATGCTGTAGGCCTCCTTTCTAAACACACAACCCTTGCAACAAAAAAGAAAAAGGGGGTGAAAGTGACATCAAAGGACAGGGACTGAGACAGAGAGACAGGTGGTGGTCAACAACATTATCTGACCTGCAGCATGGCAAAGGTGTCAGCGGTGATGCCCATGGTGTGGAAGAGTCCCAGAACCTCCTTGCCGTTCCACACCTTACAAGACATCTCATACTCCCTTTCAGCCAGAACACTGCAGCTCTCCTGCATCCAGCTACACCACAGGAGGAAGAAACAGACAGAAAGAGAGTGAGCGTGAGAGGCAGCCATCTTAGAACTACTGTTTGATATTGAGGAAAGTCTAGTGAAAATATTCTTTAGAAGTATTGATTACATTTAAATAAATGTTTAACCAAGATGGGTTGATTAGTAGACCAGTTGTGCTTGTGCTGGCCTAGAAAGAAAAACATGCACCAGGAACAGATAGGTAGAGAAACACTGCTGTAGTTTCAGTAGGGGAGGATGTGATGAGAGGGAGGTCTTACTTGAGCAGGGAGCAGCAGAAGACCCAGAGGGGTTAGGGTCTACCCAGAGGGGTTAGGGTCTACCTAGAGGGGTTAGGGTCTACCTAGAGGGGTTAGGGTCTACCTAGAGGGGTTAGGGTCAACTAACTCCAGGAGGTTAGGGTCTATTTACATGAGCATGCTGCAGCAGAAGGCCCAGAGGGGTTAGGGTCAACTTAGAGGGGTTAGGGTCTAACTAACTCCAGGAGGTTAGGGTTTATTTACTTGAGCAGGGAGCAGCAGAAGGTCCAGAAGGGTTAGGGTCTACCCAGAGTGGTTAGGGTCTACCCAGAGGGGTTAGGGTCTAACTAACTCCAGGAGGTTAGGGTCTATTTACTTGAGCAGGGAGCAGCAGAAGGCACGTAGGGGTTCGTGGTTGGAGCGTCTGACGTTATGGGTCACCATGCCGTCCAGCTCCTCCCTGGCAGACAGCAGCTGGGGTTTGTTCAGGGTGTAACTTGCACTCTCCCTTGCACAGTCCTCTATGTTGTGGGCCTCATCCAGAACCACGATCTGACCCTTCAGGTTGATCTGCATCTGCAGGGGAGGAGATGGGAAGGGGAGGAGGGGGAGAGGGGAAAGAGGAGAAAATATGACATAGAGACAGCCTCCCCTCACTCCTTTTCTCCCCCAGTAGACATGCAGTGGGTTTGACCAGGTGGTGGTCAAGGAATATGTTCAGCTAAAAGTAAAGAAGGACACATCTATACTTCAATGTGTGAAACCACCTTTCTTTCTACTCCAACAACAATTCCCTCCATCCCTCGTCCCACGCTCCATCCTCCTCACCCCAGCCCCAGACTCACGCTCTCCCTGATGAGGGGGTCCAGTAGGTAGTTGTAGGGACAGAAGACGATACAGGCGTCCTGCATGAGGTCCCTGGCAGCGTAGTAGGAGCAGGCCCTCAGCCGGCCACCCAGCCGAACCAGGTCCTCTATGTCCCAGGCCTGGTGGAGACCATGGACCCACTGCAGAGTGTTCTGGTCCTGCATCTTGTGCACGCCGTTTTTGAAGCGGCACGACACGCCCTGCGTGGTAGAAAAAGAGAGAGGAGGAGAGGTTGTTTTCATCCTTGACAATACACACACGAAAGATTATTTACTTCAGCACACTGGTGACCTTGAGGACCTCTCAGAAAAAACACTTTGGTCAATAGACCTTCATCATGGTTTACACACATCGGACATATACACACACTCAATATAAGCTGATACCAACATCAACTCTCCTGGCATTACCAATATCTCAGGGTATTTGTTACAATATTGTTTGAGGGGGTAATTTCCAAGCAACAGACTCATGTACTAAGACCCATTACCTAGTCATCAGAGGCGCCTCAAATACCACCATGCCACAACCAGCCAGCTCCCCGATGACACACACACACACACACACGTGACGACTATACTCCGTTACCGCCAAAGGCATGGGAAAGCAGCTATCAAAGGGGTGGGTGAGCCCTCACTTTCTGCCAGACATCAAGGATAAACTTCGGCACTTAAAACAGTTTTGTTTCAAACGGTTCAGTGTGTGTGTGTGTGTGTGTGTGTGTGTGTGTGTGTGTGTGTGTGGCGAAGGTGAAAGGATTAGCGTCCACTCAAGTAATTCTTATATTGGGGCGATGGCAGCTTAGGGGTGCGATTTGACTTTATGACTCCACAAAAAGAGAAAGCACAACAGGGGAGTCTTAACCCAATTGAGCTCAGTCAAAGCCAGAAGGTGGGGTGTAAAGTGTTGTAACAAGAGACTAGCTTTAGACAGGGCTTAGGGGACTGGAGAGTGGAGGTGGAGGGATAAACAGGGCTGGTAGAAGTAGGATGAGTGCAATGGAGCTGTGGTCATTCTATCCTCTGGGGTTGTCGCGGGGACACCCATTCTCTGTAACAGATCAGGATGTGACACTGTCACGTTGTCGACTGTAGACTGAGGCGGACAGGACAGGTAGACACCTCTGGTGACAATAGGGGCTTATTATATGATCAGTCTCACATTTGTGTGAGTGTATGTGTGAGTAATAGGTGCTCATTACACTAGCCACCTCACCTTGAGGAGAACAGGAGTTAGGACTGTAACACTGACTATAAAGAGTCTCCCATCCGACAAAAAACCTGTCTGAAGCCTCCTGACACATCGTCCTGCTAGAGAGACTGTCTGACCGATTGGGGATATTATGTAATTGCCACCCGGGGCGACGGTGACAGGGGTTGTCTGCCTGTCCTTTAACTGTGGGGTTGGGTTACGAAGCTTTTCTTTCTCAGAGGCGGCTCAAATTCACTCCCTTTAAGTGTCTGTCACTGGGATTAGAAACAACACTCAAACTCAGGATTGGAGGTGTGTGTGTTTGTTTCCATTTCTGAGGAGGAGTTGGTTTTCACAGCTGGATTGGGGTAAATCTCCATTCAAAAGAATCCAATTCAGGCCCAGTAAATCAACCACCTCCATTGAGAGGTAACAGGGCAACACTAATGTAGCCTATCTAGGAGCTGAGCTGGTCTAAGCCCTAGAGTGGAGCAGGCCAAGAGGCCTTGACCTCGGCTCTATACAACAAGACCCTATTGGAGACACTGAGGAGGACACCATGTTACTACAAAGAATAGCGGTAGGTGAGATAGAGGTTAGGGAAGCGGGTCAGCAACTGGACAGTCGTCAGGAAAAATTCCAGGTTTGATCGGAAAAAATGTGTATAGGGTTGCAAAACTATCGGTAGTTTACCAAAATTACCGGAATCTTCAGTAATTAAGAGGAAATCTTAAATCACTTAAAAAATGTATTCATATAGAGTATTCATTTTTTATATCTGTGTCTATATTGTCCATAAGTTTCTAGCAGATAGGCTATTTTCTCTTGAACCATATAGTCTAATTAATCTCAAAAAGCATCATCAATGGCATTATTTTCAATTAACTCTGCAACTCTTCCAACTATTGTCTATTTCACACCTGCCACCAGTTTAATGCCGAAACATTAACAAATACATACTGGCATAGTCAAATACATAAGTGTGTAAAAAAAGATAACGGATATCATGCTGAAACCCTCATATTAAACACCAATGATATTCACTATGTTGATGGTTTTTAGGAAAATGTTTTACAGATGTCATATTTTGTATTTGAAAATCATTTTTAATTATTTCATATGTTTAATATGTGGTAAGGACACACAGAGGGCCAGAGATAATTACAGACACCTCTACAAATCTGAAGAACCCAAAAGGACCACCAGATGTCTTTTGACAGATTACATAAAATCCTTGAAAGATACCAATTGTCTAGTAGTTTACTGGTAAATATACCCTCCCTCTGCAACCCTATGTGTGTATTAGGTCTATGTATGTGTAGGTCTGTATGTGCTGTGTGTCTACAGTGAGGGAAAAAAGTATTTGATCCCCTGCTGATTTTGTACGTTTGCCCACTGACAAAGAAATTATCAGTCTAATTTTAATGGTAGGTTTATTTGAACAGTGAGACAGAATAAAAACAAAAAATCCAGAAAAACGCATGTGAAAAATTTTATAAATTGATTTGCATTTTAATGAGGGGAATAAGTATTTGACCCCTCTGCAAAACATGACTTAGTACTTGGTAGCAAACCCCTTGTTGGCAATCACAGAGGTCAGACGTTTCTTGTAGTAGGCCACCAGGTTTGCACACATCTCAGGAGGGATTTTGTCCCACTCCTCTTTGCAGATCTTCTCCAAGTCATTAAGGTTTCGAGGCTGACGTTTGGCCACTCGAACCTTCAGCTCCCTCCACAGATTTTCTATGGGATTAAGGTCTGGAGACTGGCTAGGCCACTCCAGGACCTTAATGTGCTTCTTCTTGAGCCACTCCTGCCTTGGCCATGTGTTTTGGGTCATTGTCATGCTGGAATACCCATCCACGACCCATTTTCAATGCCCTGGCTGAGGGAAGGAGGTTCTCACCCAAGATTTGACAGTACATGGCCCCGTCCATCGTCCCTTTGATGCGGTGAAGTTGTCCTGTCCCCTTAGCAGGAAAACACCCCCAAAGCATAATGTTTCCACCTCCATGTTTGACGGTGGATATGGTGTTCTTGTGGTCATAGGCAGCAATCCTCTTCCTCCAAACACGGCGAGTTGAGTTGATGCCAAAGAGCTCCATTTTGGTCTCATCTGACCACAACACGTTCACCCAGTTGTCCTCTGAATCATTCAGGATGTTCATTGGCAAACTTCAGACGGGCATGTACATGTGCTTTCATGAGCAGGGGGACCTTGCGGGCGCTGCAGGATTTCAGTCCTTCACGGCGTAGTGTGTTACCAATTGTTTTCTTGGTGACTATGGTCCCAGCTGCCTTGAGATCATTGACAAGATCCTCCCGTGTAGTTCTGGGCTGATTCCTCACCGTTCTCATGATCATTGCAACTCCACGAGGTGAGATCTTGCATGGAGCCCCAGGCCGAGGGAGACAGTTATTTTGTGTTTCTTCCATTTGCGAATATCGCACCAACTGTTATCACCTTCTCACCAAGCTGCTTGGCGATGGTCTTGTAGCCCATTCCAGCCTTGTGTAGGTCTACAATCCTGTCCCTGACATCCTTGGAGAGCTCTTTGGTCTTGGCCATGGTGGAGAGTTTGGAATCTGATTGCTTCTGTGGACAGGTGTCTTTTATACAGGTAACAAGCTGAGATTAGGAGCACTCCCTTTAAGAGTGTGCTCCTAATCTCAGCTCGTTACCTGTATAAAAGACACCTGGGAGCCAGAAATCTTTCTGATTGAGAGGGGGTCAAATACTTATTTCCCTCATTAAAATGCAAATCAATTTATAACATTTTTCACATGCGTTTTTCTGGATTGTTTTGTTGTTATTCTGTCTTTCACTGTTCAAATAAACCTACCATTAAAATTATAGACTGATCATTTCTTTGTCAGTGGGCAAACGTACAAAATCAGCAGGGGATCAAATACTTTTTTTCTCCTCACTGTATGTGTGTATTAGGTCTATGTATGTGTAGGTCTGTATGTGCTGTGTGTCTGTGTGTGTGTCTGTACTCTACTCACATTCTTGGCTTCCAGCAGTTCCTTGCAGCGTTCGTTGCGGTTGGAGTGAGGCACCACCTCTGGGTGAACACAGGTGTGGTCCCTGCTGGACAGGATGGTCATGGGGGCGGAGGAATAGAGCGTACGCTTCATCTCGTGGGCAATCTGAGTGATCTGTTTGTGGGTGCGCGTGCCGAAGAAGATCTTGGGGACTTGTTTCTTCTTGCCCTCTTTGTCCTTCTCCTTTGAAGACTTCCCCGTGGCTCCATTCTGTCCGCCTTTGGACGAGACACAGGGGCAGAGAGAGCAGGACACCACGGGGGACTGGTGGACACATGGAGGAAGAAAGAAGATAAAATAACAAGATCAAGAGAGTTCTCACTTCAATCTCTTCAATTTTACATTGCTCACTATAAAAAAAGTAATGACCAATAGCAGACAACTGGTGAATCTCTTAACTGGTGAACTCAATATGTTCTAGTATAGGAAAGTAATAATACTGCCTGTCAGTCATGTTTAGATTACATTCTCTGACTACTGAAAGCTGATAGGTGGCCATTGTTGGGCATGTGAAAGTGTAGCTGCTTTTTAATTGGCTGTCAGTAACTACAGTGGATGTGTGGCGTCCCTTTCTCTTGACACACAGGTGAAGCGTAGCCGACAGCGCTGCTGAAACCAATACCAGTCAGGTGGTGAGCTCTTTTAAGTGGGACACTCTAACCCTTTCAATAACACTAACATAAACCTTAAGTTTAGTAACTGCATAAGTCCTGCTTTTAAAATAATAAGAAATCCCTCACTCTCTTCCATCTTCTACAATCTGGCACCAACCGGTTTATATCCCTCAACATATAAAGGAAAGCTCAGGGTGTGTTACACCTCTCTGCCAGCAGATCAAGCTAGCTGAGCCTGTGGTGCTTCAGTGGAGACTAGAGGGGCCAGGCGGTTCAGGTAACCCTCCTTAACGCTCCTTCTCAAACCATTCAACATTACAATGTGTGTTAGGCGACCCTAACTGAGCTCAACCACTTTTCCCTTGATTGAACAGGTATTCACTCTCACTCTCAGCATCACACATGGAGCAACAGGCAGCGGTGGTGGGTGGAATTGTCCAGTGTTGAATGAATGAGCCGCTATGTGTCTGTTGCAGAGGGTAGCCAACACCATCAGGCCCCGTTAGTTAGTTAGTTATCTACATTCCATTCCGGGGGGGAGAGTGTCTGCTCGCTCCTATGAGCCCAGCGAAGCCCCAAACAGTGTTGGTCTGCGCCTCAGAAGGGGACAGGCATGTAAAGGGATACCCTTGTCAGCAGTTTCCTGCTGCTGCCTCTTGACAAGGGTCTCTATTCAACAGTGACCCCCCCCCATCCTCCCACCTGTCAATGAATAAGTAATTATTTGCCATGATCTCCCCATAGGAGGAGGGACATGCGGAGGGGCCTATTTAACGTGGCAGCAGGTAAGGTGATCAGGCTCTGTTGCCCAGGCGAGTAGCGGAGCCGACTAGTCTGTTCCAACAATCTGGCCCTGCTGTAACCTGATCCTACTATGGGACCCTAGAGGCCCCTCTGTTTATTCATCATGTCAGCTCAGGGTTCTTTATCCCCTTAACTCACAGGAGCTGCCTCCCAAACAGCACCCTATTACCTTGCTTGTGGCTTCTCCCTACAGTGTTCATAAGAAAACCCCTTAAAGATATCAATTGGTGTGTTTCAAACAGTACAAGCCTCATCCTTATTGTCAGGGCAGCGACAGTCAAAACCATGCCCTGGATGTAGAGGTGTTGGTGGTGGTGTGGTTCTCAGTCACTCAGTATAGTTTTGGCCACGTAGACCTAGTCGATTCCAGCCCTGTGTGCCTTTGAGTTTCAGCATTGCACAGCTGACACCTGAGATACAGGAATCTCACACTCCAGGGGGCCAGGTGATAGTGGTGGGGGCTTGGCGGGGACAGGCTGGCTCTCTGGCGCCGCTCACTGGAAGCCAATTTGCTCCTCAGTCTTCAAGGTTCGGAATGCATTCCAGTGGGAGGTGGGGTGCACATAAAAAAACATAAAAAACACACAGGGAGTGGGCTGGCTAAGTCTCAAAAAGATGACTACAGTGCCATCCTGATCAAATACCTTAGGAGACATGACAAACTATCCATCGCCCCTCTGCTCTGGACTGCATCCCAAATGGCACGCTATTCCTTATATTGTGCATTACTTTTGAACAGGGCCCATTGGGCTCTAGTCAAAAGTAGTGGACTATGTATGGAATATGGACCCATTTGGGATGCACCCTAGTCTGCAACTGGCACAGGTGTGAGGCCCCCCAGCCCTCCCTCCTCAGAAAGCACGCGTTTATCCCTCTAGGTCCCAGGGCTCAGTAACCAGCAGGTGAACCCCATTCAATATTTATCCCAGGGTTTCACAGATCAGCAGCGAGGCGAGGCAAACCCTCTTAATTAAAAGTGGAGCTCTATCCCTTCAAAGAGCCCCATTCATGACTTCAGTCAGCAGTTCACAGCAGAGGAGCCATTCAGTTATCAGCTGGGGAACGCAAAATGAAAAGCGGGAGGGAACTTTCTCCTCCTTCCACCTACCTATTATTTTTCCCCCTCCTCTTCCTGCCTTATGCAGCCCAAACACAACCTATATTACATGACACATTCACTTAGCACACAAGAAATGTGAGAACAATGCAAAAGAAATGTGATGGAGCACAGCCACAAATTAAAGAGGCTATGCTGCCACCCAGTGGACACAATGTAGTACTTGGGTAGCTGTACAAAATTGGGAAGCTGTAAAACAAAAATATTTATCTTCATGGATTCTAATGGTTGGCATTAAAGTGGTGGTCAGTTGAGCTGATCCTAGATCAGCATTAAAAAGCAACATATCCTTAGTTAAAAATAGATGTACTCACACAATAGTGTGCCTCAGGGGGCAAGTCCATCAGTTCGGGCGATATGGGCAAAAAAACTCATATCACAATATCTTTCTCGTTTTTTACGGTACTTGACTGCATTTTATGTTTTTGAATAATAAAAAAGTTCTAAATATGTTTTATGAGTAGTGCATGAGCCTATGATGGAAACAAATGAATTATAAGTGATTTGAATGGACTTTCTACATTCTGATGGTTTTATACTCAACCAAACTAAATCATATCAAAGTTTATTGGTTACGTACACAGTTTATCAGATGTCATTTTAAACAGTACACAATAACAAAAAAATAGGAAATCAAAGAATGTCAGAACTAGGTCACAACTGCCTGTGAAAGTAGTCCAATTTGTAGAACTTTTCATTAAATTTAGCACTGAATCAAAATATCTTTGTAGACGGTAAAAATCCATGTCGGTATGTGGATCTGTACCGGTATACACAATATATTTCCCAGCCCTACCATCAGTTGAGCTGATCCTAGATCAGCATTAAAAAGCAACATATCCTAGAATAGAATAGAAGTACTCACACAGTAGTGCGCCTCAGGGGGAAGGTCCATCAATTTAGATCAGCATTTACAGGCAACTGGCAACATATCCTTAGTTAAGATACAGTAGATGTACTCACACAGCAGTTTCTATCAGAGGGCAAGTCTATAGTCTGTGCCTGGGTACTCAGCTCCACGGTCCAGGTCTGTGCTCCAGGCACTGGCCTCTCTCCTTCTGGCTCATCATCTATAAACACCACTCCCTGCTCCAAGCACCTCCTCTTACGACCCTGAGGGAAACCGAGAGTAAGGGTTTATGTTATTACTGACTGAATTTTGTACATTGTCCTATAAAAAACATAAAACACTAAGGGTGTGTCATTATCAGCACATGCCTGCATAGATTATATGATCTTTATATCTTGTTTAAGTAGTTCCTGAGATGTCAAAAACATCTTTAGGCATTCAAGGCAGAAAAAAACTGAAAAGCCAAAGAGATATACCCTGGAACTTGAAACAGGGACAAATAAGAATGGTTAAACTTATTGTTAATATGGCTACCCATAAAAATACATGAAATTCTATAAGGTGTCCTACCTTCTGCTCCATGGCAGGGGTGCGGATGCGTTTCCTATCAGGCTGGAAGTCATCATCCTCGGAGGTGAGGGAGGTCTGGAGCTTGTCAGACAGACGAGAGGCTAGAGACTTGGGCTTGTACTCCTCTGGTGGAGGGGGCACTGAACAGACTGAGATAAAGGTATCAACATTTGTATTGAATTGAAAAATGTACAAACTGAGCCGAGCTAGGGGATTGAGAGTGTGACTTACACTGCAGTACAGATGGTTTTTCTCAATCCATTCCTGAGGGGATCCCAACAGGGTGCACATTTCTGTTCCAACTCAGCACGAATACACTGTATTCAACTAATAAAATAATCACCAAGCCCTTCATTTGTTGCATCATACATTTTATTAGTGCTGGGTTAGAATGTAAATATTCACCCCCTGGGCATCCCCCAGTCACACTGTCCAAAATAGTGGATGGCTAAGTGGTTAGGAATCTCACTATTACTGTTTCTCAACTAAGATTACCTGGGTCTGTGGGAGAAGAAGAGCGCTGTGCCACCACTACCTCCGGTGAGCCTGTGAGGTCCACCACCACAGTGGCTAGTGCTTTGGGCCTGTTGTCTGGGAAACTGGCAGGTTTGCTATGACAGGCACACTGACAAGGGGTGGTGACAGCTGGCTTCTTACCCTCTGTAGGACTGATGCCATCCTGTTCAAGCTTACCTGGACACACACAGGACATACATACTGGAATCATCATCACAATTAACCTCAGAGACTATGATTTCTAGTATGCAGTTGCAGAATATGCTACACTTGCATATACACAGTAATGCTTTATGTGGACCAGAAATGTAAAATAAAAGCATTGCTTGTGAATGCAAATAGGCCGAGAATCATAACTCATAAGAAGTTGTCTAAACAGCACCCTTACCATATTGTGCCTGCTGCCAGGCCAGGGCAGAGCAGAGCAGGGCCAGGCTCTTGCCACTCCCTGTAGGGCTCTCCAATAGACAGTGCTGCCCATGATTCAGCCCTCGCACTATCTGGGGAGACAATCACACACACACACACACACACACACACACACACACACACACACACACACACACACACACACACACACACACACACACACACACACACACACACACACACACACACACACACACACACACACACACACACACACACACACACACACACACACACACCAGGGGTTAGTCAGTCACATACCCACTAACAGACTAATAACACAGAGTAGGCTAACTGCATACAGTGTTTATGGGGTGAATCTCAAAAGTTTTCCCGCTTCTCAGATCTTATACTCCAGTCTCCTTGCTTCCCTCTGACCATTTAAGGAGAAGGCAAGGAGAGGACGAGGAATCAAGGAAAGACTTTTGAAAATCACTCATGGTTAAAAGTGTGTGATGCTTACACACTTACAGAGTTCATCATGGCCAGCTGCGAGGGGTAGGCTTTGCAAGGGAACTGTATCTTCACCCCTCCTATGGTGTACTCCACTGGGGGAGCAGCCATGGTGACTGCCTTGTCCAACTGGTATACTATCTGAAAAAAAATCAAAACAAGCTTGAAGCCAGTAACGTTACATGTTGCTGCAACTGACAATGTCATTCACAGCAATTGGTCACATCCCCTTCACAATATGGCTCTGACTAGTTAACTAGCTAGATCTAGTAATTTGCGAAATAGAAGTCTCTGCATCTAGCTACGGTAGCTTATCGAGCTAACGTTAGCAAGCAATGTGTCATAACTCACACAGCAAAACTAACATCAAGCGCTAAAATGTGACGTTTGCAACTGGAAACCGACTGTTTGCTTCTTAAAGTAAGCTTAAGCTAACTAACGTTAACCGCTTTCACTTTTATCTGTGTGATTTGCCAAGTACCAGGTAGCTAGCTGTCCTTGCTAGCTTGTATAGCCTCCAACTACCTCAACTAACAGCAAGCATAAACGAACTAGCTATTTACAATATCAATGAACTTCATGTTTGAATGGTGTTAATTTACCTTTGTAGCTAAAAAATGTATGTACACGGCTTGTTAGCTAACTGTAAACATACCTGACTAGCTAGCTAGAAGTTCCCGCCGTGGAAGCAAGTCCCACAAACCAATCAGATTGGATAAAATATATTCGTCACGCAAAATGAGAGGTGACAGTAGCCAATTACCACAGAGCATTTGCTGGGGTCTCCCTTGTGCTAGCAAAATATGTCCAACCAATGTACAATTGTCTACATTACAGTTTTTTTATAACATTATAAATTATCATGCTAAAAGTGTTTTTTATGGAGGATCAAACATGCCATAATTATAAATAAATAAATACATACATAAATAAATAAATGCATAAATAAATTCACATATACATGGATGAATGAATGCACACATGGATACATAAAAATTAAAATAATGAATCCAACTTTCATTCATTTATATTATTTCTTCATTTATTTATGTATTTCTTCCTCCATATGATAATAAGCAAAAACATATGGGTGGTATCTAACACACCATAAGTTAATTAATGTCCAATGTTATTGCATTTTCCTGGGGTTGGTTCAGTACGCCAGAACAGTGTTTAACATTTAATTAAACAGAAACGGTACTGTACTGAACGACCAGTTGAACAATGGCGTGATTATGGTGGCCCAGACAGAAATTGTCTATAGTGTACTGCACCAGGACTCTCTGTTATCACTTCAACTCTGGTGAAGTCATCAGGCAACTTCATCCAAATTGTTAAGAACTAGCAGGTTCACTTTTGTGTCTGTTGTACCAGCTAGCTGACCCAAGTTTTTGATGCATGCCTCTATAATCGGGGTCAGTGTGCTAGCTTAGGATACACTGGTGGCTCCCTGAACTTGCCACTGACTGGACTTGAACCAGGGCCTGCTTGACAATGAATGGTCTAACTGATTGAGCTATGCAAAAGGTACCAATTGGATAGCTCCTTCAGCCAGTGGCGGTTCTAGACCATTTCAACTGGGGCAAGCTTGGGCCAGTTGTACTGTTAGAGGCCAGTTACATTAGACGTTATTGTTGTCATATTGTTTTCTTCACTTCATTGCAGGCATTAGCAGGCAAAAGACCATGTCCCTCTAGTAAATGTGTGGGTTTAATTAGTGTTCCGCGTTGCCACTGTCTAATAACGGCTGTAAAAAAAAAAACGATAGCAAAAAGTAGTTATGCAAAAATGATTTCATACTCCACATTTAGGATTTTACGTGGAAACAAAATTGATTCAACCAGTTTTTGCCCAGTAAGATGTGTTAGATACCACCCACAGATGTTTGATTGATACCCACTCATTATCATATTGGACAAAGAAATACAGAAATAAATGAATAAATATATCAATAACAAAATTAATAAATAGTTATATGATAGATAAATTAATGCATTTTGGTTAGTATTTTTGTGTTTTCTTACTGATTGATTTATGTACGGATTTATCAAACACCTGTGTATGTGTAAAATAAATATATAATATACTGTACGTGTGTATACACAGTACCAGTCAAAAGTTTGGACCCACCTACTCATTCAAGGGTTTTTATTTTTACTATTTTCTACATTGTAGAATAATGGTGAAGACATCAAAATTATGAAATAACACATATGGAATCATGTAGTAACCAAAAAAGTGTTAAACAAATCAAAAATATATTTTATATTTCAAAGTAGCCACCCTTTGTCTTGATGACAGCTTTGCACACTCTTGGCATTCTCTCAGCCAGCTTCATGAGGTAGTCACCTGGAATGTATTTCAATTAACAGGTGTGCCTTGTTAAAAGTTAATTTGTAGAATATCTTCCCTTCTGATAGCGTTTGAGACAATCAGTTGTGTTGTGAAAAGGTAGGGGTGGTATACAGAAGATAGCCCTATTTGGTAAAAGACCAAGTCCATATTATGGCAAGAACAGCTCAAATAAGCAAAGAGAAATGACCATCCATCATTTCTTTAAAACATGAAGGTCAGTCAATGCGGAAAATTACAAGAACTTTGAAAGTTTCTTCAAGTGCAGTTGCAAAAACCATCAAGCACTATAATGAAACTGGCTCTCGTGAGGACCGCCACAGGAAAGGAAGACCCAGAGTTACCTCTGCAGAGGATAAGTTCATTAGAGTTACCAGCCTCAGAAATTGCAGTCCAAATAAATGCATAAGTAACAGACACATCTTAACATCAACGGCATAGGCAAGATTCAGTAGATGGTATAGAGCACAGTGCATACATCTAATATGAGTAATGTCAGACATGTAAACATTATATACAAAACTGTTTAAAGTGGCTAGTGAAACATTTGTTACATCCAATTTTCTATTATTTAAAGTGGCTAGAGATTTAAGTCAGTATGTTGGCAGCAGCCACTCAACGTTAGTGGTGGCTGTTTATTAACAGTCTGATGGACTTGAGATAGAAGCTGTTTTTCAGTCTCTCGGTCCCAGCTTTGATGCACCTGTACTGACCTCGCCTTCTGGATGATAACAGGGTGAGCAGGCAGTGGCTCGGGTGGTTGTTGTCCTCGATGATCTTTTTGGCCTTCCTGTGACATCGGGTGGTGTAGGTGTCCTGGAGGGGAGGTAGTTTACCCCCGGTGATGCGTTGTGCAGTCCTCACTACCCTCTGGAGAGCCTTACGGTTGTGGGCGGAGCAGTTGCCGTTCCAGGCGGCGATACAGCCCGACAGGATGCTCTCGATTGTGTATCAGTAGAAGTTTGTGAGGGTTTTTTGCGACAAGCCGAATTTCTTCAGCCTCCTGAGGTTGAAGAGGCGCTGTTGCGCCTTCTTCACCACGCTGTCTGTGTGGGTGGACCATTTCAGTTTGTCCGTGATGTTACGCCGAGGAACTTAAAACTTTCCACCTTCTCCACTACTGTCCCGTTATGTGGATATTGGGGTGCTCCCTCTGCTGTTTCCTGAAGTCCACGATCATCTCCTTAGTTTTGTTGACGTTGAGTGAAAGGTTATTTTCCTGACACCACACTCCGAGAGCCCTCACCTCCTCCCTGTAGGCCGTCTCGTCGTTGTTGGCAATCAAGCCTACCACTGTAGTGTTGTCAGCAAACTTGATGATTGAGTTGGAGGCGTGCTTGGCCACACAGTCATGGGTGAACAGGGAGTACAGGAGAGGGCTGAGAACGCACCCTTGTGGGGCCCCAGTGTTGAGGATCAGCTGGGGGGGAGGTGTTGTTTCCTACCCTCACCACCTGGGGCCGTCCCGTCAGGAAGTCCAGGATCCAGTTGCACAGGGCTGGGTCGAGACCTAGGGTCTCGAGCTTAATGATGAGTTTGGAGGGTACTATGGTGTTAAATGCTGAGCTGTAGTCGATGAACAGCATTCTTACATAGGCATTCCTCGTGTCCAGATGGGTTAGGGCAGTGTGCAGTGTGATTGCGATTGCGTCGTCTGTGGAGCTATTGGGACGACAAGCAAATTGGAGTGGGTCTAGGGTGTCTGGTAGGATGGAGGCAATACGATCCTTGACTAGTCTCTCAAAGCACTTCATGATGACGGAAGTGAGTGCTACGGGGGCGATAGTCATTTAGCTCAGTTACCTTAGCTTTCCCGGGAACAGGAACAATGGTGGCCCTCCTGAAGCATGTGGGAACAGCAGACCGGGACAAGGATCGATTAAATATGTCCGTAAACACACCAGCCAGCTGGTCTGCGCATGCTCTGAGGACACGGCCAGGGATGTCATCTGGGCCGGCAGCCTTGTGAGGGTTAACACGCTTAAATGTTTTACTCACGTTGGCTGCGGTGAAGGTGAGCCTGCAAGTTTTGGTAGCGGGCCGTGTCGTGGCACTGTATTGTCCTCAAAGCGAGCAAAGAAGTTGTTTAGTTTGTCTGGGAGCAGGACATCGTGGTCCGCGACAAGCTGGTTTTCTTTTTGTAGTCCGTGATTGACTGTAGACCCTGCCACATTCCTCTCGTGTCTGAACCGTTGAATTGTGACTCTACTTTGTCCCTATACCGACGCCCAGCTTGTTTGATTGCCCTGCGGAGGGAACAGCCACACTGTTTGTATTCAGTCATGTTTCCGGTCGCCTTACCCTGTCCAAAAGCAGTGGCTCGCGCTTTCAGTTTTGCGCGAATGCTGCCATCAATCCACGGTTTCTGGTTGGGGAAGGTTTTAATAGTTGTTATGGGTACAACATCACTGATGCACTTGCTAATAAACTCGCTCACCGAATCAGCGTATACATCAATGTTGTTGTCTGATGCTGTCCGGACCATATCCCAGTCCACGTGATTGAAGCAATCTTGAAGCGTGGAATCAGATTGGTCTGACAGTTCTCACACATGCTGAGCACTTGTTCAGAGGAGACTGCATATATCAGGCTGTCATTTTTTATTTTGTAAAAATATTTTTTATGGTCAAATTGCTGCAAATAAACCACTACTAAAGGACATAAGAAGAAGAGGCTTTCTTGGGCCAAGAAACACCAGCAATGGACATTAGACAGGGGAATGTGTCCTTTGGTCTGATGAGTCCAAATTTGAGATTTTTGGTTCCAACCGCTGTGGCTTGTGAGATGCAGAGTAGGTGAACGGATGATCTCCGCATGTGTGGTTCCCACCGTGAAGCATGGAAGAGGAGGTGTGATGGTGTGGGGATGCTTTGATGGTGACACTGCTGATTTATTTAGAATTCAAGCCACACTTAAACAGCATGGCTACCACAGCATTCTGCAGCGATACACCATCCCATCTGGTTTGCGCTAAGTGGGACTATCATTGGTTTTTCAACAGGACAATGACCCAACATACCTCCAGGCTGTGTAAGGGCTATTTGACCAAGGAGAGTGATGGAGTGCTGCATCAGATGACCTGGCCTCCACAATCACCCGACCTCAACCCAATTGAGATATTTTGGGATGAGTTGGACCGCAGAGAGAAGGAAAAGCAGCCAAGTGCTCAGCATATGTGGGAACTCCTTCAAGACTTTTGGAAAAGCATTCCAGGTGAAGCTGGTTGAGAGAATGCCAAGAGTGTGCAAAGCTGTCGTCAAGGCAAAGGGTGGCTACTTTGATTCTCAAATATAAAATATATTTGGATTTTCTTAACACTTTTTTTGATTACTACATGATTCCATATGTGTTATTTCATAGTTTTGATGTCTTCACTATTATTCTACACTGTAGAAAATAGTAAAAATAATGAAAAACTCTTGAATGAGTAGGTGTGTCCAAACTTTTGACTGGTACTGTATGTGTGCGTTCTGGACTCTGACATTGCTAGTTCTGATATTATTATTTTATTAATTTTTTTTTTTTTGTATTGTTAGGTATACTGCACTGTTGGAGCTAGAAACATAAGCCTTTTGCAGCACCTGTGATAACATCTGCAAAATATGTGTACCCGATCAATACGATTTTATTTGAACTAGCTGTTTCAACAGACATGCTCCTTAGCTGTATCTTTACTGCCTGTATTGCATATATCACAAATTATTACATTTCTGAGATAGATAGCTGTCTCACCACAGAACCAGATTTGTTCATAACCGTTGCCCATATTTTTCCCTTAGTGCTTAAAATACAGATTAGTACCAGAAGTCCTTATTCCTAGCGACAGGATGCAAAGCCACAAAAACACACAAGACATTTTGGAAGCCCTTATGTGCATCGCAAATGGCACCCATTTGCTATATAGTGCACTACAAATTCACCCAAAAGTAGTGCAATATATAGGTAGTAGGGTGCCATTTGGGACACATCCCTTGTCTTTGGAATCAGCATGTCTTGTTGCTGAGGTCAATGGAAAATATCTGTGGTTTGACATTATATTTAAAGCAGCAGTCTAAAAAACAGCAGTCTAAGACCAGTTGGCTTGGCTCACTTATTCTTTCAACCAAGTTGCTACTTACTTCAGACAACATATTTGCCAAATAAGGGCAAAGTTGAACTTCAGACGAAAACGAAATGGACATTCAACCTACCATTTCACTACTTGGCTGGATTATTTGGATTATTTTACAGAGTATTCAATTTGCGTTCTGAAATGTGTTGACTTGAAAAACAGAAAATGCAGATGCTGATAAAGTCAGCTGTTTTGTGGATACACTCCACTTATTAACCCCATCAGTTAAAATCCAATTTAATGTCCAGCAGAGGTCAGTGTTGTCTATAATAAACACCATTGACAGGACATCTTGGTGGTTGCATTGTATTGTGAGAGCACATGCATAGTGTTACTGTATGGTTTGTCCAGAAAGTGCTGTTCCTCTTTCTGGCCTGTCTGTGAGAGGGGGAAGTGTGAGTGAAAGAGGAGAAGGGAGAAATAGACTGAAGTTAGAGGAGGGGAAAACAGAGAAGGAGAAAAGTTAATTGGGGAATGTGGAGGAGGAGGATAGGAGAGAGGTAAACAGAGTGAACGTGGAAGAAGAGGAGAGGGAGGGAAACATAGGAAACTTGAGCTTAGGTGACAGAACCAGAGGCTGGACACCCGATATCACCTTATCCTCCCGGCAACCCCACAGCAACCTCCCGGCAACCCCGACACACTGAAAGAATTAGTCCTGTCGCCCAGCGTCACGGCTCTCCTTCCCCCTGCTTTCCCCAGCCTGCCAGACCCCTCGGCTCTGATTTATATTAGGTTTCTTATCTAATAACTCCAACTGCAGGAACCGTGGACCCAATGCTGTTTAACAGCAGCTGTAAAACACAAGTTGTAAAAACACACAGCACACTACAGCCACAAACACACCCCAACTCCTTATTCCATCACACAGGCCCCAACCAACCCCAACGCCCTCCATCACACGGGCCCCAACCAACCCCAACTCCCTCCATCACTCAGGCCCCAACCAATCCTAACTCCCTCCATCACACAGGTCCCATCCAACCCCGCCCTCCATCACACAAGCCCCCAACCAACCCCAACTCCTTCCATTACACAGGCCCCAACCAACCCCAACTCCCTCCATTACACAGGCCCCAACCAACCCCAACTCCTTCCATCACACAGACTTCAACCAACCCCAACTCCTTCCATTACACAGGCCCCAACCAACTCCCTCCATTACACAGGTCCCAACCAACTCCCTCCATTACACAGGCCCCAACCAACCCCAACTCCTTCCATCACACAGACTTCAACCAACCCCAACTCCTTCCATTACACAGGCCCCAACCAACTCCCTCCATTACACAGGTCCCAACCAACTCCCTCCATTACACAGGCCCCAACCAACTCCCTCCATTACACAGGCCTCAACCAACCATAGCGCCCTCCATTACACAGGCCCCAACCAGCCCCAACTCCTTCCATTCCACAGGCCCCAACCAACTTCCTCCATTACACAGGCCCCAACCAACTCCCTCCATTACACAAGCCCCAACCAACTCCCTCCATTACACAAGCCCCAACCAACTCCCTCCATTACACAAGCCCCAACCAACTCCCTCCATTACACAAGCCCCAACCAACTCCCTCCATTACACAGGCCCCAACCAACTCTCTTCATTACACAAGCCCCAACCAACTCCCTCCATTCCACAGGCCCCAGCCAACTCCCTCCATTTTACAAGCCCCAACCAACTCTCTTCATTACACAAGCCCCAACCAACTCCCTCCATTACACAGTCCCCAACCAACTCCCTCCATTACACAGGCCCCAACCAACTCCCTCCATTACACAAGCCCCAACCAACTCCCACCATTACACAAGCCCCAGCCAACTCCCTCCATTACACAAGCCCCAACCAACTCCCTCCATTACACAGGCCCCAACCAACTCTCTTCATTACACAAGCCCCAACCAACTCCCTCCATTACACAGGCCCCAACCAACTCCCTCCATTCCACAGGCCCCAGCCAACTCCCTCCATTACACAAGCCCCAACCAACTCTCTTCATTACACAAGCCCCAACCAACTCCCTCCATTACACAAGCCCCAACCAACTCCCTCCATTACACAGGCCCCAACCAACTCCCACCATTACACAAGCCCCTACCAACTCCCTCCATTACACAGGCCCCAACCAACTCCCTCCATTACACAGGCCCCAACCAACTCCCTCCATTACACAAGCCCCAACCAACTCCCACCATTACACAAGCCCCAACCAACTCCCACCATTACACAAGCCCCAACCAACTCCCTCCATTACACAGGCCCCAACCAACTCCCTCCATTACACAAGCCCCTACCAACTCCCTCCATTACACAGGCCCCAACCAACTCCCTCCATTACACAGGCCCCAACCAACTCCCTCCATTACACAAGCCCCAACCAACTCCCACCATTACACAAGCCCCAACCAACTCCCACCATTACACAAGCCCCAACCAACTCCCTCCATTATACAGGCCCCTACCAACTCCCTCCATTATACAGGCCCCTACCAACTCCCTCCATTACACAGGCCCCAACCAACTCCCTCCATTACACAGGCCCCAACCAACCCCAACTCCCTCCATTACACAGGCCCCAACCAACTCCCTCCATTACACAGGCCCCAACCAACCCCAACTCCCTCCATCACACAGGCCCAAACCAACCCCTCCATTTCACAGGCCCCAACACACTCCTTCCATCACACAGGCACCAACCAAGCCCAAATCCCTCCATCTTGAGAAAGAAAATAAAATAAAAGAAAGGATGAATAAAGTAAGGTAATGTAATTGTCTGGCTCTGTGCTCAGTGTTTAAGTAGGTGTGGTGGGCTTGCTGTGAGTGTGACAGAGAAGTTCTGGTCCAGAGAGAGTTAGTCAGAGAGGAGAGACCATGGTTTGTATGAAACAAAAAATGTGGACAGACAGACTGCAGCAGAATGGTCCATGAGGGCATAGTGAAACAGTAGAAGACAGACAGCAGCTCTGGTCCAGAGAATAGTGAACCCGTACAGGCTCTTAGCACTGTATGTTTTAGTGTGGTGCTACACCCCCACCAGTCTTTATTTCATTTCCATCGCTCCCCCCTCAGTTTTCTGTCACACCTGTGTTCTGACCCTGTTCCAGAGCACCAGCCAGCACAGGAAATGGTCTGCGGCCCAAACAGATCTCTATTACTTATTTAGTGCACTACTTTTGACCAGGACCCATAGAGCTTTGGTTAAAAGTAGTGCACTATTAGGGAATAGGGTGCCATGTGTGATACATTTTCCCAGACCGACCATTGACCTCTGCATCCCAGCTCTGGTCCGGGGTCACCTCAGGGCTGGCCTGCTGTAAATCTATCTCTCGCTCTGTGACCCTCTCTCTGACCTCTTCTCTCACTCTCTCTCTCTCTCTCTGACCCTCTCTCTCACTCTCTCTCTCTTTCTCTCTCTCTGACCCCTCTCTCTCTTTATCTCTCTCTCCCTCTCAGTGCCTATTTTAATCTCATCATGGAGGGAAACAGGGTTCCCACTGGGCACACACCGCTGAATCAATGTTGTTTCCACGTCATTTCAATGAAATGACGTTGAACCAACGTGGAATAGATGTTGAATTGACGTCTGTGCCCAGTGAGTTGTGTATTAGAAGCATGGGAGTTGGTGACTGGTTCAGTTGAATTGTCTGGATGTATTTCCTGGCTTGGACAACCTCCACACTGTCTTACTGGGGAGTTGGGATGTGTCCTAAATCACCCCCTTATCCCTGTATACTGCATTACTTCTGACCAGAGCCATATAGGAATAGGATGCCATTTGGGACATCCTTGGTTTGCATTTTTCAAACAGGCCCTGCAGAATGTTTCAGTAATATGTTGTGTCTTGGTGTTGCTACAGTGCATTCTCATAAATGCTGTCATGGGATGGAAGTGCAGTTGGCCAGACTGTACTGTAAAGAGAAAATACTGTGATTGCTCTGTAGTTAGCCAGTCTCACCTCTTCTCATTAACACCTGGCTGGCTGCAGTAGACATACATGGTGCAGTCCAGGCCTTGTCTAATATAAGGGAGAGGCTGAGTCACAGTGCTTCTCTCAACAATAGACCTCTTCATCCTAAACCACCCTTCTCTCAGCCCTGGACCCAGGGACCACCTCATAACCTAAACAGACAGACGGAGACAGACAGACCCTTTCCAACCCTTCTCTCTCCCCTCCCAGGTGTGTATCTCAGGTTCTCTCTAACTCTATGTGGCTGTTTGATATGTCTAGTTCCACAGCTGAGAGTCTCCTGGTGGGAGGAAGTACAGAAGGATTAAATTGGCGTTGGCTTTCCTGTTGAGGGAACTGGACGTTATAGCCCTCCCCTCTGGACTTCTCTTAATTACTCCCAACTGAGGCTCTACGTCTAATTTCCCTCCCATGCTCTCTGTTCCCGTGTCAACTGCTTGACTCTGAAGCCTTTTCCCAGCATCCTCCACTCTAATCTGATTACTGGAGGTATTCCCAGTGCATTGTGGGAGAAGGCTGTGTGAAGCCCAGCAAGCTTCAGGGCGACACAGAGAGAGGGTCTCATGGAGAGGAGGAAGGGAAGAGGATCTCTTTTTTTTTATCTCTCTCCCTCTGGTGCTGTAGAGCATCAAACGCTCCGTGTGTGTCTGGGAAACTCCACACTAACCACAGACCTACAACAGAGAGAAAGGAGAGGAGAGCAGTCTTATAATAACAAACTACAGGTGGAAAGACTAGAAACATAGCTAGCAAGGCTCTAGCAAAAAGACAATCTCTAAGAAACTAGCTTCTCGAGGAGACCATCTCTAAGAAACTAGCTTCTCAAGGAGACCGTCTCTAAGAAACTAGCTTCCCGAGGAGACCATCTCTAAGAAACTAGCTTCTCGAGGAGACCATCTCTAAGAAACTAGCTTCTCGAGGAGACCATCTCTAAGAAACTAGCTTCTCGAGGAGACCATCTCTAAGAAACTAGCTTCCCGAGGAGACCATCTCTAAGAAACTAGCTTCTCGAGGAGACCATCTCTAAGAAACTAGCTTCTCGAGGAGACCATCTCTAAGAAACTTGCTTCTCGAGGAGACCATCTCTAAGAAACTTGCTTCTCGAGGAGACCATCTCTAAGAAGCCAGCTATATATTCCTGCATTTCATTTAAAATGTTATCTGAATCATCATGAAACACATAGGCCAGACTCGTAGCGAAGTTCCTAGTGTGGTGACCGCATGTCTTACTGATGGTAAAAGCCTGGGCCAGCGGGCCATGACTAGGCCTGGAAGGCGTTATTGTTTCACGCATGGAGAACAATCAGCCATGACGCCTCATTACAGGCTGGTAGTGGAGTGGTTGGCCCTCTCCTCCTCCTCTTCCCTCTCTCCTTCCTCCTATCCACCTCCCCTCTGTCCTCCCATCAGCCCTCTCCTCTCATTTTGCAATGACATTTTAGTCATCTAGCAGATGCTCTTATCCAGAGCCACTTACAATTAGTGCATTCATCTTAAGCTAGGTGAGACAACATATTACAATCGTAGCAAGTACATTTTCCCTCAATAAAGTAGTTATCAGCAAAGTCAGTGGTAGAAGGAAAAGACAAGTGCAATTTCTCCTCTCCTCTCCCCGTGGGGCTGGGAGTGTTAGCCTCGGGACTACAGAGGAAGCAGGAGTGGCTGGGCCATGCAAGCCTTTTCCGGACCATAAACGACAGGTTTATTTTTAAAGTTCTGCCTCAGTGTGCCTTGCTTCCTAAAATACCTTTCATGCAAAACAAAATGCTGGGTGTGCAGGGCCTGCCAGAGCCCTCTCTCTCTGCCTGTCGGAGGACTGGGTTGATTGGTCGGTTGGCTGGCTGGCTGGTTAGTTGGTCAGGCAGGCAGCAGGCCTTGGTTTCTGGGCATTGATGGAGAGAGACAGGGGTGGTCACTGGGGCCAAATCCCCAGCCAAAAGTGGCCTAGACAGAATTATCATGTTGTCAATAGGTGGAACAGTGTGTGTGTCGGTGTGTGTGTGTGTGTGTCATTGCAGTGGAAGGGTGAAGCATCATGTTCCTGCCTGCAGGGGAATGAATGGAGAGAATTATTATTTATGGTGTGGGTCTTTTCCATGCCACAATGTGCTACAGTACTCAGCCCTGATGTAGGACTTGAATAATATTTCACAGATGAAATAGAGCAAAGCAACATGTTGCTAAATACATTACCACTGCAATATATTTCAAGTTGGAGTTTTTCCGGAGCTTGCAAAGACCATGCAAAAGCCCCTAAATGTCGCCTTCACTTGACTTCAAATCCTTGTATGTTTTACTGTATGTTATTGACTGGATATTCAGAGGGTGTAGAATTGATATTTCAGTTTTATTTTCAACTCCTTATTTCCTAGATGTTTTATCTCGTCTTTTACAACCCCTGTGGCTACAGTGAGGAATAAGGTTGGGGAGTTTGGGTTTGGTTTTAGGTATGGGTTTGTGGCAGGGGATGGGGTTGGGTCTGACTCTTTCTGGATTTGAGTTTTGGGCCTGCAGGTCTGGGTCTCCGCCTGGATGTGGCTTCTGGGTGGTTTCCAGAAGGTTCCTCTTCACAGCTGAAGTCTCTCTACCCTGCCTGTCTTCACCCCGTTGCACCACAGGCCTCTCTACCCTGCCTGTCTTCACCCTGCTGCACCACAGGCCTCTCTACCCTGCATGTCTTCACACTGCCTGTTTTCACCCCACTGCACCACAGGCCTCTCTGTGAGGTTACTCCACTTCCGCTGAGCTTTACACCCTCAGACCCTGTCACGAAAACACTGCCGCCAACGCAGCCGACCCAGCACATCAAACATAGCCCCACACCTAACAAACAGACACTTCTGGCCCAGTCAGAAACATGTGGGGAGGGGTTGGGGTGCAGCTGTTTGCCGCTCCAATCAATGCCCACACCCTTCCGACCGACAGGCCTGGGCCAGATGTGGAGAGAGGGGAGAGAGAGGAAGAGGACCATCTCACGTTAGGTGCAGATGTTTCTTCTCCCTCTCCTTCCTGCCTCAGAATCACCACCACAAGGAAAACTGTGCTGCTGTGTGACTATGAATCGGTGCTAGTAAATTTAGCATGTTGGTGCTCCACCCAGATCAGATTCAGTACTGGAGGACAGACAGGACAGACCACTGAGCTGAGGGTTGCCACCATGCAGGATGGAGGGGTAGAAGAAGGGAGGGAGGGATGCCTGTCACCATGCAGCAAACTGACTGAAAACAGAGAAATGGAGAAAAACATGTTTCCCCTTCTAGACGAGGCAGTGAGAGTGCACCACTAACTACCCCCCTCCACTCTGAGCTCTGCTGATAATACAGTTTATATAGTAGCCATCTGACACTATGCTGTATGTGACATTTAATGTGACGGTCTTGAATGACAGCAGCTATCCTGCTGTGTCTCTACAAAGATGTCATTCTGGTGTTGGCAAAAATATATATATGTTTGCCACAGAGGACCTCGGAATGTCTCTTGAGTGGGAGGATGGTAAGGACTGACAGTAGACCCTGGGTTCCACGGCTGGGTGCGTCCCAAATTGCACCCTATTCCCTATATAGTGCACTACTTTTGACAAAAGCCCTATGGGTCCTACTCTAAAGTAATGCACTAAATAGGGAAAATGGTACCATTTGGGACGCAGAACTTACTCTCACCCTTTCAAACCACCAATGCTATATTTGGTGGAAATATACACTACCGTTCAAAAGTTTGGGGTCACTTAGAAATGTACTTGTTTTTGAAAAAAAAGCGAATTTTTTGTCCGTTTTTTTTAAGCCTATATCTACATAGGCTTACAGAGGCCCATTATCAGCAACCATCACTCCTGTGTTCCAATGGCATGTTGTGTTAGCTAATCCAATCATTTTAAAAGGCTAATTGGTCATTAGAAAACCCTTTTGCAATTATGTTAGCACAGCTCAAAACTGTTGTTCTGATTAAAGAAGCAATTAAACTGGCCTTCTTTAGACTAGTTGAGTATCTGGAGCATCAGCATTTGTGGGTTCGATTACAGGCTCAAATGGACAGAAACAAAGAACTTTCTTCTGAAACTTGTCAGTCTATTCTTGTTCTGAGAAATTAAGGCTATTCCATGAGAGAAATTGCCAATTAACTGAAGATCTCGTACAACGCTGTGTACTACTCCCTTCACAGAACAGCGCAAACTGGCTCTAACCAGAGTAGAAAAAGGAGTGGGAGGCCCCGGTGCACAACTGAGCAAGAGGACAAGTACATTAGAGTGTCTAGTTTGAGAAACAGATGCCTCACAAGTCCTCTACTGTTTGTGCCTATGGGCACATACCCACCGTCGCTGGACCAGACAGGACTGGCAAAAAGTGTTCTTCACTGACGAGTCGCGGTTTTGTCTCACCAGGGGTGATGGTCTGATTCGCATTTATCGTCAAAGGAATGAGCGTTACACAGAGGCCTGTACTCTGGAGCAGGATCAATTTGGAGGTGGAGGGTCCGTCATGGTCTGGGGCGGTGTGTCACAGCATCATCGGACTGAGCTTGTTGTCATTGCAGGCAATCTCAACGCTGTGCATTACAGGGAAGACATCCTCTTCCCTCATGTGGTACCATTTATGCAGGCACATCCTACTGCTCGTTCTGTGCGTGATTCCCTGCAAGAAAGGAATGTCAGTGTTCTGCCATGGCCAGCGAAGAGCCCGGATCTCAATTCCATTGAGCACGTCTGGGACCTGTTGGTTCGGAGGGTGAGGGCTAGGGCCATTTCCCCCAGAAATGTCCGGGAACTTGCAGGTGCCTTGGTGGAAGAGTGGGGTAACATCTCACATCAAGAACTGGAAAATCTGGTGCAGTCCATGAAGAGGAGACGCACTGCAGTACTTAATGCAGTTGGTGGCCACACCAGATACTGACTGTTACTTTTGACCCCCTTTGTTCAGGGACACATTATTCCATTTATGTTAGTCACATGTCTGTGGAACTTGTTCAGTTTGTCTCAGTTGTTGAATCTTATGTTCATACAAATATTTACACATGTTAAATTTGCTGAAAATAAACGCAGTTGACAGTGAGAGGACGCTTCTTTTTTTGCTGAGTTTACATATTAACTTGTAGATTAATTTGGAAATCAACCAAACATCCTTCATACACAAGACAATGTCAAAAGGTAAAACTATTATTAATATCATTAATTTGGCATCCTATTTATAGGGCTAATGATAACTACTTTTAAACTTCCAAAATCCTATCAACCATGGATGACTGTATACCTAGCTACATTTTGAAATGACGGTGTCCTTTGTTGGGCAAATCAGATGTCGATGTAGCCTACAGTACATAAACCCAAACTCACTCCGAATTTACTTTCACATACAGCTTGTATAAGAAAAATTAGAGGAATTATTTTAATCTATTCAATGTTATTTAGGTTGTCTACCTGCTGAATATTTTTAACGTTTCTAAGTGGAATTTTCAATGCAATTTCAATGTATACATAGTTCTGATGTCATTCCTGCTCCCTCCAGCGCTCGACGCTGCCGGTCTACTAACCCCCCGGTCCTGGCTTCATTATTACGCACACCTGTTCCCCATCATTATGCACACCTGGTCGTCATTCCCTCCTTGATTACTCCCCCTTTATTTAGCCCTCAGTTGTCTGCAGTCACTAGGTGTTGTTGTTATCTTCATGTTTGCTCATCTGCATTGGTTCTTTATTAAATACGTTACATCTGATGATTATGTTGAAATTAGATTGATGTAACAACCTGTCAGTCAGGTTAAGTCAATGTATTTAAGTTTGACCCTAATTTCAATGTTTACAACGCTGGTTGAAATGAGATGAAAACAGTGCTGGTTGATGACTTTTTTCAAATCCAAAGTATTTTCCATGTTGATTCCACGTAACATTACGTTGAAACAACAGATTCAACCAGTGTGTGAATACTGTATTAAAGATCTCAAACCAGAATTTCTCCATTCTCTACTCCCCCCTGTGGATCAGATCACCATATAATTGCATTACTCCGAGTGGGAAGTTTGTTGACACTAATGTGATGGAGGTCTAGTGCAAGAAATAGGTTTTTAAGTGTTTTTAACTCTCCAAATGTTCCTCCTTCAAAACCTGAATGTTCTATCTGACTCAGCTGGCTTCTGTCAACCAATATTTAAGTGTCTATTTTGCACTTTTATCAAACTCTTCCACTGAAGGATAGAATCAATTATCATTGTTCCTTGTTGGGGCAGGATACTGTAAAATCTTGATCTGAAAAGACAGTCTGTTGCATTTAGAGGTCAATGTCCCTATTTAAATTTATGTCCAAGCACAAACACATCATCACGCACAATTTATCTTTACGAGGAGACTCTCAGGTTCTGTTTCCGTTGCTGCTGGGTCCAGAGCTCAGGAGAATAGAGGAGAGAAGGAGGAAATGAGAGGAGGAGGAAAGGAGAAGAGGAGAGGGGTGCAGACTAACTCACCATAGACAGCTTAACTCAGCAAGAGAAGAGAGGAGAGGAGGCATATGAGGATGCATAGTGAGTCATTAAGGGCCTGACGTTTTAATGCAGTGAATATGAATAATGGTAACACCAGGCATGAGAGAGCCTTCTGCTCCCCCAGCCTCCCTGTGTTGACTAGAAAAACACTAGTGTATATTACACCCTGTTATTCTTTCTCTCTCTCTGTCTCTCTGCATGTTTTTTCTCTCTCTCTCTCTCTCTCTCTCTCTCTCTCTCTCTCTCTCTCTGTGCACCATTAAAACAACATCTCAGAGCCAGGTTCACTGAACGGTACATCGGAAGCAAAGTACCCTCACTGTGACCCCTCCCTCCATCCCTCCCTTCCCAGGAAATAAATGCCTCAAAAAGCCATGTTCTGTTTTCGACTGATGCTGAAGCATTGTTGGGTGAAGAGTTGTAGACAACTCTTACTATACTGGTCTTCTGATAACAGCAGTGCCCCAGATAGATGATTAGGGCATTTGTTTTCAGTCTTACATGTAAATGTTGGCTACCTACCAAATGGCACCCTATTCCCTATGTGGTGTACCCTGCGTCCAGGAAGCTTTACAATCAAATATCATAGATTTATTGATTTATAATTTTCAACACCAAAGCAACAACTCATCACCGAGATGCTTGGACAGCACTGTGTCTTTTGTGTGTGTGTGTCATCCAGGCAACACTGTGTCTTGGGGGGCTGCGGCAGCAGGCAGGGATATGGCAGATGATAATAGGGAAAGTTAAGAAAGCTTTTTTAAGGGGATCCACTCAACAGAGGTGATTTAAAGCTACATTCTGCAATTCGAATAACAACATTCGCCACTTGAGGGATGTGACTGACAGTTCATTATAAAAAGTATAGTTTTAACTATGTTTTGAAGCTGTACAGTGTTTGTTTGCAAACAATGAAGTAAAACAAGCTTGTATTGCTCAAGAATCAATGGCTATACATCGTCCACAATTGGATGTACCAATCCCAGACTGTAGTTTTAAGACCTGACATTGATACATCACCCTGAGCCTCTATGGGAAGAGCACAATGTTTTCATTATGATGCTAGCTATGTAATTATCTAGCGCAGAGTAAGGAAGGGAAACTTTATGGAACGTCAAATAAACTTTTAATTAGTTTTTGTTGTTGTGATGAAGAACCTGCTGGTGTGAATCTTAGTCTGCTCTCAAAGACAGAAGATTGCAGTCTTTAAGCATTTGCATATATTTACTCAACAGTCACAATTCCCATTCTTTGCATCCTCTAACATCCTCTAACTTCTACAACTTTTATAAAGCGTGCTTCGACTCCAGTCTTGCAAATCTCTACCGTGGCTTTTTTTGTGTGTGCCAAAAGTGCATATTGAGTCAAAATAAATAGCAGGTCACCTTCCAACTACTAACACTATTTCAAAGGTATCTCTGCATAGTTTCCATCTCCATAATGATGGCCATTAATAACTCCTCTATGACCTTGTTGACATGCAGAAGCGCTAGGTTGTCTCTCATCTCCAGCTCCTCTCCTCTCCTCTCCGATCTTCAAAACCTCTATCTCTTTTAGGACTTCAGCTCTCTGTTTATGACTTGGCTGGAAGTCTCCTCTATATTTCCAGAGTGGTGAGTCACACTGTAAGACAACTTCCTACCCGAAGGATGAGGACTCTCATCCAAACCCCTTCGACCGACTGACCAACTGTGTGGGATGGGCGGAGAAAAGGTCTACCCATAAAAGCACCAATGAGGGATGTCCTGATTTACTGTTTCCACAGTTACAAAGTCATTCATCTTCATGACCATTAAAATAATTATATATTTATCTGTAATTTGCTGATTCATAAACCCATCAGTGTATTTTTAGTCCTGGTCTGCATCCCAAATTGCACCCTATTCCCCATTTAGTGCACTACTTTTGACCAGAGCCCTGTGGGCTATATGCACTATATAGGGAATAGGGTGCCTTTTGGGATGCAGACCTGGCCTGATTACAGTGTTTGTTCATGTGGCCTTGACTGTATCATAACAGATCTGTCTATATACACCATCTAGGTATGACTAATACTGAAACATGACATGCTGACGTTAGGCCTTCCCCTGGGCCCTGTCTCTCTATTACAGATAGGCTACTTCCCAAATGACACTAGATTGCCCATGTAGTGCACTACTTTTGACCAGTGCTCTGCTCACTATATAGGGAGTAGGGTACCATTTGGGACATAACTTTACTCTACCTCCTCCTCTACCCTAGGACCTCTCTTCGCTGCTCCCTGCTTTACCGTCACTTTGCTGTTGTCTTGTTCGACTCCTAAACGATTGTTTATCTTACGTTCGAAGAATGGGCTTTCCTTACTCAATGCACAGTTGCATGCAACATCAAAAGCATGAAATTTCACACGAAATATACAAGTTCAGGAAGGGCTCATAGGGCTTTGGTCAAGCCAAGGATAAATGAAAATACAGAAAACAGAGATGCTAGGATGTTCTGTAGCATTATACAACTCATGGTAGGCCCTGGTGTCATAGTATATTCCTTAGATTCAAAGTTTATAGTGTTACATTTTCGCGGGTGCAAAAGAGCACAGATCTGTGCAAAAGTACTGTAAACCATACTTTAATCTGGCAGCGTGATTTCATTTGAAACTTATTTGGAAATGTGCAATATTTGCACCCTGTTCAGTTTACAAAACTAGTTAAACAATTGCACATTTTGCGAAGATTTTTTTTAAACAAATTAAACAGACAGTTTACTTTGAGATTTACCGTAGTTTTTACACATATTTGAACTATTTAGCAGCATGAAAATGTTGCCCATAATATTGTCTGTCTGGCAGTAGAGGTCTGATGCATTGAGACCATGCAGCTGTAAGGCCACAGAGAGGCTACACCATGCAGCGGTAGACTATGGCCCACTAACATTAAACAAGAGAGACATTGAGGCCCCAATAAGAGTCATTTATTTTCATAGGCTTTATAGAATATAAATGTCGTCCATTCAGATCGTGTAGCTATGTGCCACAGAGGAAGCCCTTTTAAAGCTAGTTAATAGAACTTAGTCGACATTTCCATTTTCCTGGATGTTGTCTTTGACTACATCCCAAATGGCACTCTATTCCTTATATAGTGCACTACTTTTGACCAGACACCTATGGGCCCTGGTCAAAAGTAGTGCACTACATAGTGAAACCGGTGCCATTTGGGGCACATACTTTGTCTGTGCCCTCAATCGGGGTCAAACTAGAGGCTAGTGATGTGATTTATTTTTCAAGGTAACATGAGCAGTATTTTGGTTAGGCTCCATTGGGGATAGAGACAATAATAATTATACTACAGCTTTAAGGAGTGATTTCTTTGCCATGTTTAAAGCAAGGAAAACTGATTACTGCTATTTCCTTTAAGAATTGTTGTGGAAATGGGGAAATTGTTATTTATATTTGTGGTGTCAAATGCTCATGATATGCTGTCACCTGGAGAGACAGAAGGGAGAAAAAGAGAAGGAGACAGAGAGAGGGAGAAAGAGAAAAATAGAGGAGAAGCGAGCCAGAGGACAGAAAGAGATTAACAGTATAATGGAGAAGATTACCATTACCTGCCAATTACTCTGTATAAGTCCTCCAGTCTCTCTTCTATCTGTAGACAACCTCCAGACATTACTTTACCATCTGTAGCTTCCTTCACCTTACGCTGCTGGAGTCAGAGACACACACTTACACAGTTTACTATAGAATACTATATCATTAGTAAACTGTAGCATTAGTAAACTGTAGTCATTAGTAAACTGTAGTATACTGTATACTACACTATATATACACAAAGGTATGTAGACACCCCTTCAAATTAGTGGATTCGGCTATTTCATCCACACCCGTTGCTGACAGGTGTATAATATCGAGCACACGTCCATGCAATCTCCATAGACAAACATTGGCAGTCAAATAGCCTTACTGAAGAGCTCAGTGACTTTCAGCATGGCACCGTCATATAATGCAACCTTTCCAGCCCTGCTACAGCTTCCCCAGTCAACTGTAAGTGCTGTTATTGTGAAGTGGAAACGTCTAGGAGCAATAAAGGCTCAGCATAAAAATCGTCTGTCTCACTACCGAGTTCCAAATTGCCTCTGGAAACTACGTCAGCACAAGAACTGTTCGTTGGGAGCTTCATGGCCGAGCAGCCGCACACAAGCCTAAGATCACCATGCGCAATCCCAAGCGTCGGCTGGAGTGGTGTAAAGCTCACCGCCACTGGACTCTGGAGCAGTGGAAAAGCGTTCTCTGGAGTGATGAATCACTCTTCACCATCTGGCAGTCCGACGGACGAATATGGGTTTGGCAGATGCCAGAAGAACGCTACCTGCCCCAAAGCATAGTGCCAACTGTAAAGTTTGGTGGAGTAGGAATAATGGTCTGGGGCGGTTTTTCATGGTTCGGGCTAGGCCCCTTAGTTCCAGTGAAGGGAAATCTTAATGCTACAGCATACAATGACATTCTAGACGATTCTGTGCTTCCAACTTTGTGGCAACAGTTTGGGGAAGGCCCTTTCCTGTTTCAGCATGACAATGCTCTGTGCACAAAGCGAGGTCTATACAGAAATGGTTTTTCGAGATCGATGTGGAAGAACTTGACTGGCCTGCTTAGAGCCCTGACCTCAACCCCATAAAACACATTTGGGATTAATTGGAACGCTGACTGCGAGCCAGAACTATTGGTCAGTGCCTGACCTCACTAATGCTCTTGTGGCTGAATGGAAGCAAGTCTCAACAGAAATGTTCCAACATCTAGTGGAAGTCTTCCCAGAAGAATGGAGGCTGTTATGCAGCAAAGGTGGATGCCCACGATTTTGGAATTTTGGAAGGATGTTCGACGATGTTACGTTGGCGTAAATGGTCAGGAGACAGGCGCGTGGAATGTGTAATAGGGGTTTTTATTTCACAAATTACCACGTGCCGTGTAAAGGGACGAAGACCAAACAAACACTATACAAACACAGGGTTGAGACCCAAACAAAAGAGCGAGGAGTACCTCGAATAAATACACAACCGCACAATTATTATCACACGGGACGAGACCATAATCATCAACACAATACAAGTGGCACAAAATCCAAAACAACACAGCACCGGTACTCACGCGACCAACGGAGATTGGAACAATAATTGACAGGACAATGGTGAACAAAGGGCACACTTATACAATTACTAATCAACTGGGAGTAGGGACCAGGTGTGCGTAATGACAGTTCCGGAGGGATCCGTGACAGATGAGCAGGGGTCCACATACTTTTGGTCATGTAGGGTATACTCCACAGCGTAGTATCCCTCGATCATGTGTAGTACTTACTATATAATTTTGTAGTATACTGTAGAATACTATACTACACACTGTAGTATCCCTCTGTCATGTAGTGCTTACTATATAATTGTGTAATATATTGTAGAATACTATACTCTACACTGTAGTAACCCTTGATCATGTTTAGTACTTACTATAAAATGTTGTAGTATACTGTAGAATACTATAGTAAATACTACAGTATTATCCACAAAAGAACACTGTAGTAAATAATACAGTAATGCAGTCTGCGAAAACACTACAGTTTTAATTATATTAATACTACAGTATTTAATTTGCATATACACCACCCACTCCTTTCCTCCATATCTCCATATCATAATTTATGCCACCCATGAGTGTAGTATAGACCATGTATTGTGTTCACTAGAGGTTATAGAAAAGAGCAAAAGCTCTAAACTATCTGTTCAGACTGCAGTCCTACCTACCTACTTACCTACACTCTTAGAAAAAGGGTTTCAAAAGGGTTCTTCGGCTGTCCTGATAGGAGAACCCTTTTTGGTTTTAGATAGCACCTTTTTTTCTAAGAACGTACAGGCTATGAAAAATGAGCTATTTTCGGATTTGCCCAGTATGTTTCTTCAAGGAAAAACAAAAACACTATAGTAAATACTACAGTATACTACGGTCATGTCCACAAAAACACTACAGTGAATGCTATAGTATATAAATCTAGTAATACTACAGTAGTTATACCATATTATAGTATAGTATTTTTTCATGTGGGGAATGTGTGTTTGCTAGTGTGAGGACGTCAGTAAAGGTAATAAACATTGAAATAAACACAAGGATATTTCATGTATTTGACGACAGGTTTAGATTAACTGTAACCACGGACAGAGCTCTTCCTTTCCAGAAGTCTTTGGAGTGGTTTGTTTTGATCCTGTTGAGTGGGCTGGACATCATAGGTCTCTGTTCCAGGATTGGACCACAGTACTGGTACGTAGTCTGTCATTGCCAGCGACAGTAGGTCCCCTGTTGGATTGTTTGTTCAGTCCATATTGTACAAGGTTTCCATTCCAGACCCAGATCTGAACTTCCCCTAGACTGAGGACTAGCTACATGTTCACACCACATGCTCACTAGCATGCTCACGGGACACTTGTTTCTGCTGCTGCACTCTTTGTGTGTGTGTGTCCGTGCTTGCATGCGTGGGTGTGTGCGTGCGTGCATGTGGTTTCACACACACTCACACCACTGAGAATGAATGGTGAAAAGCTTCAAAGGGGATTCAGGAGAGAAGTTTGCCCCTTGTGCTTTCAAAGGCAGATGGTGTGGACCGGGCACCTCTTAACACATACATGAAGGATGGCTGATTTACTGTCTACACTGCCTACACATTGCAGGCCTACATTGTAGCTCTGGAACATTGAACAGTTTGTATTTTTTATGAACTGGAATTAAATGTAAGTGTAATTTCCCCTTGGTATTTGACTCTGGGATTAAATCAGTCAGCCAGGCAGACATGGGTTCAAAAATGATTTGAAATAATTTCATATACTTTATCTGGGCTTGATTGAGTTTGCCTGGCATAATGGAACCAATTGAGTGGTCATAATCAATAGAGAAGTGCAAACCCTGCCACCTGGCACCCCATGCAGGCTAAAGCAACCGCTAAAAGTATATGAAAGAATGCAAATAGTATTTGAACCCATGCAGGTCTGAAGCCAGGTTGTTGTCCCCAGCTGCTCAGTAAAGAGCTATTTATCATTTCTCACCATTCACTCCTTTCATCTCCTCTGTTTCTCATTATGTTAATGTATGACCATGACCATGAGTGTATCCCAAATGGCACCCTATTGCCTATAATAGTGCACTATATTGTGCACCCTGGGGGCCCTGGTCAAAGGAGTACACTATATAAGGAAAAGGGTGCCATTTGGGATGCAGGCCCATGTGTGTCACGTGACCTTAAAAACAATGTGTTGCTTGGTGAGGTTAGGAAAACAACCCTTCTAGAGGGCTGATGTGTGCGTCTCCTCTCCCATCCGGCCAGAGACGAAGAAATCCTCATGGGCATTTCTTTCCTTGTGCCCCCCGTTATTAGCCAAATAATTATCAATCTGTGCAAAAAAATACATTTAGACTTGTCCACTGTGCTAAAGATGGACCATCCAATCTGGCATTCACTGTATGAAATATAGTTGTTGTTCTGCACAACCATATGGGCCTGGTTATGAGGTTAACCACAACCTTATTTACATCTGACTTCTTCCTATTGTTTGCAAAGTAGGGCATCAAACCAGGCCTTTCCTATGGCACGCACAGGGTGACAATGTCCTATAGGGTGAGATCAGTTCAGGACAATCTCTGTCGTCTTTAATACAATGGCTTACAGATCAGGATCTTCATTTGAGCCGGTTTGCTACAGCAATAAAAAATGTTGATAACAATTTTTTGTTAGGGCAAATCAAGTCTGAAATTTAATGGTGGAAATTACAAACTTTAGAAGCCTTTTTAAATCTCAAATGCTCCATAAGTTAGCTTTTCCTGCTTTGCAGGAAAATTCTCAGCAACAAAAGAATGATCAAATTAAGATGGTGAATCTGTATGCTGACTGGCGAACGACGAACCGAAAACTCGAAAGAGTCATGATTCTACAAGCCTCTGGTTCACATGTCGTTCACCAGGGGGCCTTTTGAGCTGTCATTTGTGAATGAGACTTGTAAAAGTCTGCTTTAACCAATATACATTTGTTGATTGAAACCACTCCATGGTGAAGGCAGTTTCTGATTAACTCCACCAACGGAGTGGAGCAGAGGACCAGGCTTTGTGGAATTCAGTCTTTGTTTGCTGGAATCCATACTTTTTCAATAAACATTAGTCAACTACAACCACCGACTGTTTCCTTGTTAAGATTCAATTGGCACGTGCACATTTGCGCTGACTTAGTGCAACAGCAAACAGTTGGTGGTTGTATTTGATTAACGTAGAGTTAAAAAGTATGGATTTCAACAAACAAAGAAAGGCACGCAACTACAGAGGACAAACATAGATACAAGGTTAGTGCTTCATAATTGACATGTTTTCAAGTATTGATCTTAACCAAATTGATATAGTTGGAGCTGAATTCCACAAAGCCTGGTCCTCTGCTCCACTCCGTTGTTGGAGTTAATCAGAAACTGCCTTCACCATGGAGTGGTTTCGTCAGCTAGACTGCCGTGAGAGTGATAAGCACAATATCATTTGCAAATTGTAGCCACCCAAACGATTAATTCTCGAGTTCGATTTTGTTGAGCAGAGGCAGTGTATGTGGTCACACTTTATTTGGATAGTTCGGATAGTCCATCTATAGATACTCTACAGATGGTCATGCTATCAACAAACTATCTGTTGATAAGCAACTGCTTGCTAAGGTTACAGTTAGGGTTGGGGTTAGCTTTAGAATAAGGGTTTGGTTAAGGGTTAGGGTAAGGGTTAGGTTAAGGGTTAGGGTTAGGGTTAGGTTTAGGGTTAGAGCTAGGGTTAGGGTTAGTAGATAGTTGAAATGTTACTGATAGATAGTCTGATAGTAGATAGTCTGTAGAGCATCTACAGATGGACTATCCCAAATAAAGTGTTACCTTGTATGTTTTGGTTCTACAAAGCTGTGTCCATCACACCATTCAATAATAATTAATAGCATTAGTTCTTTGCACCATGCGATCAATTATCAGTTCTGAACTCTTTTTCTCATCTGTGCATGATCTATTTTCCTGCACACACAGAGCACGTCTCTGGAGCCACTGAGCTGGAGGAGCGTGTATCAAACAAACTACTAAAATCAATGAGTTAGCAGGTCAAGCAAACGACTAAAATGAACGAGTCACTCGAAAAAAAACTAATCATGACTCTCAAGTCAGTAAAAAGAGTTGTTCAAAAATAACTAATCGTTTGTGAACTGCACATCCCTAATGGTTAGGGCCCAGACTTTTCCCTAGCTAGGAATGTCCTGGCCAGGAAAAACTCTGGGCCCTAGTCATGGTGAGTGGAATTCCAGCAGGTGATCCTGAGTGCTTGAGATAGGATAGTAGCGTGCCCATGATAACTGAAGGGATATCATATTCAGCGTTGGCACAGGGAGGATAGGGAGTGGATGACTTTGGCTGGGGCTTAATGTCTCTAGGATAAACACATAAAAACTCCAGCCTCCACCATCTGAGAACGCACATCAAGGCTGCGTCCCAAACCCATCCTATACCAGCCAACCAAGCCATCACAGCTATGACCTCATCACTCCACTCCATTGCTGGTCAGGGCCAGAACTACATACGAAGAGACCGAGGTCCGGACCTCAGTCATTTTTTCAATAAAAAAAGTGAACGTAGTCTGAGTCTCAACTTACTGTTGAGAGTTAGAATAGTAGAATACACAATGGTGCCATTTCAAAACTTAATTTTCCTCTTGTTATGTCACTCACTGACATTCACTCAATTAGCCTATGTCAGTTAAACATTTGTTTTAAAGATAAATGAGTCTTGTTAGTCTAGCCAGCTATCTAAATGTGTAGTAAGCCTAATCATGGCAAAATTACCGACCGGGCATGCAGGGCATGTGCCCAGGGGCCCTGAGCATAAATCATGGCAAAATGTGCAGAATTACAGGAAATTAGCTTTAAAACTGCAAAAATGTCTCTCTACCCAATAGCAAAATGTGTAGAATTGCACCAAATTAGCTGTTAAACTGCAACAACAACAAAGATATCGGTAAAGCAAACTAATTTGTTTACTTTTTGTTAATAAAATACTTTTCTGCTAACAGATCCCTCTGTACATATTACATTATAGTTAATGTGAGTTAATGTGAGTTAATATGAGTTAATGTGAGTTAATGTGAGTTAATATGAGTTAATGTGAGTTAATGTGAGTTAATGTGAGTTAATGTGAGTTAATGTGGATTATTGTGTAGCGGCTAATTGTATAGCTATTAGGCTTTGTGTTTGTAGATCGACTAAGGTGAAGGAAGCTACAGCAACCAATGTGATAGTGGCTGGGCAAGTTTTTGCTTGTTTTTTTGCTGTTCTCCATATAGCATTTTTGAGTTTTTAAATTGTATAGAAATGCAGTAAATGAGCTTCAACTTTCTAAGCATTTCTTGAATCACCCCCCCTGTCCGGACCTCACTGAAACTCAGACTCTGGTTACAGCTCTGCTGCTGGTGAAAACAGAGTTTCCATTGATGCATGCTTATTATTGCAGAGCATCCTCTTCCTCCCATAGAGTCATCCTCTTCATCCCTCAGCACGATACACATGAACACATATCCCAAAGATTAGCTGTGGTCTGAAGGTGGGATGTTAGTGAGAGCATCACTGTCTGGAGATCCCCTTGTCTGAATGACTGTAGGTTAGGTATGTCTGTCTCTAAAGATTAAGATGGCTCCAAACAAAGGTGCATCTGAAGTATCCTATTCCCTACATAGTGCACTATGTGGGAATAGGGTGCCATTTGGGACGCACACCAGGTCTCGCAGGGATGACCTCATAGGCCAAATAGTGGGTGTTCATTACCATTACTATGCCAACTCCCGTTTTCATGACTTTGTTCTTGCTGATTGACTGAGTAGAATCAGCACTTTCCAGACTCTGTGGAGCGACGTTTCAAAGAGTCTCTTTTTGCAAGAACAATTTAATTGTTTTGTTAGAGAATTCCTGAGACAGTCTCTGAAAGGGGGGTGCATTCCAGTGCTAGACTGCTAGACAACAGAATACATTCCAGTGCTAGACTGCTAGACAACAGAATGCATTCCAGTGCTAGACTGCTAGACAACAGAATGCATTCCAGTGCTAGACTGCTAGACAACAGAATACATTCCAGTGCTAGACTGCTAGACAACAGAATACATTCCAGTGCTAGACTGCTAGACAACAGAATGTATTCCAGTGCTAGACTGCTAGACAACAGAATGTATTCCAGTGCTAGACTGCTAGACAACAGAATGCATTCCAGTGCTAGACTGCTAGACAACAGAATACATTCCAGTGCTAGACTGCTAGACAACAGAATACATTCCAGTGCTAGACTGCTAGACAACAGAATACATTCCAGTGCTAGACTGCTAGACAACAGAATGCATTCCAGTGCTAGACTGCTAGACAACAGAATGCATTCCAGTGCTAGACTGCTAGACAACAGAATACATTCCAGTGCTAGACTGCTAGACAACAGAATACATTCCAGTGCTAGACTGCTAGACAACAGAATACATTCCAGTGCTAGACTGCTAGACAACAGAATGCATTCCAGTGCTAGACTGCTAGACAACAGAATACATTCCAGTGCTAGACTGCTAGACAACAGAATGCATTCCAGTGCTAGACTGCTAGACAACAGAATACATTCCAGTGCTAGACTGCTAGACAACAGAATGCATTCCAGTGCTAGACTGATAGACAACAGAATACGTTCCAGTGCTAGACTGCTAGACAACAGAATGCATTCCAGTGCTAGACTGCTAGACAACAGAATACATTCCAGTGCTAGACTGCTAGACAACAGAATGTATTCCAGTGCTAGACTGATAGACAACAAAATACATTCCAGTGCTAGACTGCTAGACAACATAATGCATTCCAGTGCTAGACTGCTAGACAACAGAATACATTCCAGTGCTAGACTGCTAGACAACAGAATACATTCCAGTGCTAGACTGCTAGACAACAGAATGCATTCCAGTGCTAGACTGATAGACAACAGAATACATTCCAGTGCTAGACTGATAGACAACAGAATACATTCCAGTGCTAGACTGCTAGACAACAGAATGCATTCCAGTGCTAGACTGCTAGACAACAGAATACATTCCAGTGCTAGACTGCTAGACAACAGAATGTATTCCAGTGCTAGACTGATAGACAACAAAATACATTCCAGTGCTAGACTGCTAGACAACATAATGCATTCCAGTGCTAGACTGCTAGACAACAGAATACATTCCAGTGCTAGACTGATAGACAACAGAATACATTCCAGTGCTAGACTGCTAGACAACAGAATGCATTCCAGTGCTAGACTGATAGACAACAGAATACATTCCAGTGCTAGACTGATAGACAACAGAATACATTCCAGTGCTAGACTGCTAGACAACAGAATGCATTCCAGTGCTAGACTGCTAGACAACAGATACATTGCAGGAGGAGAATAGAAGGGATCTGCATCAGAATCGTACTCAGATTCAGAACAAAGTCCCTGGAATGTTATTGTCAGAAAATATGGATATTTGATTTATCGTTGCTAAATTACCACCAAAGCTTATGTAATTGGACTACAAGCATCATTTCACTAGCCTGAGTGCCAGTCTGTTTTTGCTATCATGCAACTCCCTGTTACTCATTGTTATGCCAAACATGGCTTGACAATAACAGCAATGGAGTTGGCAAGAGCACAAACAGATCTGGGACCAGGTTATCATTTTACTAATAGTTTGATTTTGACTGGACAAGACGAGCCTGGTTGGAATTGATCCTGGCTGAATGACTGGCTGTTTTCTGCATCTGAAAACCCCCACAGCCAGTCTGTCTACCTCTAGGTGCATCACATTATTGCCGCTTCGCTGGACGAGAGAAATTGTTTCCCAGTTCCCACTGATAGTTGGATATCCTCATCCTTGGCGAGGCTCGTAGTGTATAGATGGATAGTGTAGCGGCTCTGCCAGTCCTTGCTGCTGCCAAGAGGAGGGTACTGACTGAGTGTGAAGAATCAGACTACAGCAGACCGATGGATGTGCTCACTACACCATATTCTCTAAATGGTCTACTACATTGGTCAAAAAAGTAGTGCACTATATAGGGAATAGGGTGACATTTGGGACGTAACGGAAGACTGAAGGAGGGTGTGTGTTTGGGGGATGGGGAGGTGGAGGGGGTTAGCACAAAGGCAATTTCCTGGCTCTGCCTGGCCTCCAGCCACCTGCAGTCTCCCGATGAATACGGCTGGTAGCAACCCAGGGTCGCAGACACCATCATGGAGCTAGTTCAAGGCAGGGCCAGAGACATAGACATTGTAAGTTAACTTCTAATAGTTTCTGAGAATAATAGCATGGTCCAGTTGTACATAACCAGTACGTTTTATGGTGGTAGGTGTCACTGATAGATCCAGAGAAGGAATCGAACACATGTAACAAGCTGTCATTAACAGGTAAATGAGGGAGTAGGATAAAGAGCAAACTTTGCGAGGGGAAATGGGGAACACTGTTTGTCCGGAGGGAAGCAGAATAAAGGGCAGAACACAGCAGCTGACACAGTGTTTATTTATATAGCACTGTATATCTTGTATAAACAGGGAGAGGGTGTTTGATGCATGTATTTGATACTGCAGTGTATAGTCTTTGAAGCCATGCTGGCTGTGGGGCCTGGGGAGACCAGTGGTGGGGTTAAGAGGAGATCTGTGTGTGTGTGTGTTTGTGCGTACAGCATGTGTGTGTTTGTGTGATCTCCGTATCTTTCTAACTGTAAGTCAACCCTGACTTGGCTCACAACGAGTGGTGCAGCAGTCTAAGGCACTGCATCTTAGTGCTAGAGGCGTCACTACAAACACTGGTTTGATTCCAGACTGTATCACAACCGGCCGTGATTGGGAGTCGCATAGGGCGGTGCACAATTGGCCCAGCGTTGTCCGGGTTAGGGTTTGGCCGGAGTAGGCCATTATTGTAAATAAGAATTTGTTCTTAACTGACCTGCATAGTTAAATAAAGGTTAAAAAAAGTATTATAAAAATAAATAGTCTCCCTTTTTTCTCCATCCCATAATAACAGATAATACAAGCAATGAAGTTAGTCGGCTAGCTGGCATCACAGAGCTATGGCCCCAGAGAGGGTGTGTGTCTGTGAACGACGGTAGGACCACCACCCCAGGTCGTGTAGAAGGATCTTTCATATAAATCTGACTTCCTTTCATGTCCTGCTCTGCTACAGCAGGCTGAAGGAAAGAGACATATTTAGTTTGCCCAGGGCAGACTTAGACAAACATTATGTGTTTGTCCCAAATGGCACCCTATTACCTACATAGTACACTGCACCCTGTTCCATAAAACCACAAATGTTGAACCCTGGTGAGAAGTAGTGCACTATGTAGGGTATAGGGTACTATTTGGGACGCAACAGATGACTCATATGATGATGGACAGCTACTCTTTTTTATCCTCTCTGAGGTTAACCACTTTTCGGGGTAGGATGAGGGACTCTTGCTCTAGTAAAGAAGAAGAAGAAGAAGAAGACTTGAGGCCACTGTTAGTAAGAGATCAGACTTCTCAGAAATGGACAAACAAAACCAATTATCTCTGTGTAGTCGGCCCTGAAGAAATCCTCCAAGTATATGTTTGTTTTTTAGTGGGTTGAATTGAGGTATTCCATTGTTTTGCTGTGTGCACAGAGTTTGTATGTCTAGCACACTCCTCAGTCAATGGTCAGTCTCCAACCTTTCAGCACGAGTTTAATAGCTTTCTGTACACATTAAAAGAGATTTATTGTAGTATTTTCCAGAGGCAGGATCCAGAAACCCTAAACAGAGATACTTTAAAAGCACTTCTTCCTGAAGATGATGAACCAGAAGATGATGGAGAGGCAGGAATGATACGCAGCCTAATGGAAACCACCTGTGAACTCTGTTTCTGTCTGTGCCCTCCTTTCCCCCTATTACCCCACTCTGAAAGCCTACACACACACGCAGGCATGCACACGCGCACACACACACCATAAGTCCACTGATCATGCCATTCCAAAATGAACTTGCTCTGGAAGTTTACCCACACAAACATGCCATACTTCATGTTAATATATTACAGATCCAATTTCTACCAATGCCTATATCCTCGCCATGTGTGTGTGAAGTGTTTATATTTCACACACACCCCAACACAGAGATGAAAGAGCAAGTGTGTGCTGTATTTATCCACACAACCTGCCACACCAATAAGTCTGAGAGTGCATCCCAAATGGCACCCTGTTCACTATATAGTGCACTACTTTTACCCAGAGCCCTTTGGTCCTTGGTCGAAGCAGTGCACTACTGTCTATAGTGAATAGAGTGCTATTTGGGACACAGACCACATGGTTCTCACAGCTATTAAGAGAACAATAACAGTCCCAGGCTCAGGTTACCTCATAACCAACAGTGTTCTGGAGGGAACCTACCGTCCGCCCCCTGCTTCTGCTTAGTGTTTCGTCTTTGTTAATAAAAGTCTTCATGCACACACACAAAATCACACACACACACATGCCATGGTACCCCAATAGAGCAGATGGGGCCCCCCAAAATCAGAGGGATCAGGAACTAAATTGTCCAAACCTGGACTGGGACTTCTCAACTTCTCACCGTAATAGTGCTGTAGCTAGTGACTGGACTGGAGGAGAGTAGAGGGGCGACTAATCACAACATACTCCTAAACCCCCAGCTTTCCCAAGTGGCACCCTGTGAGCCCTGGTCAAAAGTAGTGCACTATATATAAATGATATATATATATATATATATATATATATATATATATATATATATATATATATACAGAATAGGGTCAAATGTGGGACACAACACTAAAAGCTGTTGGTTTATGAATGTGTTCTGACTAGTGCAACCATAGTGTTTATAGGACAGTTTAATGAACCTACGAAACATAGAGAAACAAATCTCAACATGGATAGACTGGTTGATCCACCACCTCTATGGACCAATGAACTTGCTATAGTTAACCACAGGAAGCATGGAGAAATGTTTGTGGATTGTGTAAATATTTGTCAGTTTGTGTACAGCCAGGTGTGTGGGGGTTATAGCAGAGATAGTCCGTCACCAATCTTCTCTGGTTGTAGTTATGATGGAGAACCAGAGAGTGCCATGTGTTATATTTATGTAGACCTGAATCCAAACTACGTCCCAAAATATTCCCTATTTTGTGCACTACTTTTGACCCCATGACTTTAGTCAAAAGTAATGCACTACATATGGAATAGGGTGCATTGTGGGACGCAGGCACTGAAATTGTTGCTAAATCCGGAATGGGCTGAAAACTGCTGTTTGCGAGACCTGTTTTATAGTCATGTTTGGTATTACCCCAAAAGACAGAACTGACACCATGTTTGTATACAGCAGGATAGAATGTCAGACAACCCAACAACAAACAGATTTAAAAATACATTGTAATTGGGTCTTTTCACGCAAGATTTGCTCTGATACTGTCGGTATGTGTTAGCCGGTTCATTTTCATAACATGTTTGTATTTTGATTTTTTTTATATGGAACACAATTTAATATATTCCATTGAGTACTGTCAGCACTGGTAATTTCCCAAATGGCATCCTATAACCTATATAGCACAGTACTTTTGACCAGACCCCTATGGGCCCTTGTCAAGAGTAGTGCACCAAATTGGGAATAGAGTGTCATTTGGGACACAGACATTGCTAGATACAATGCTCAAACAGTGCCTGCTCTGTTTTGCAAATAAAACCAGTTAACAGAGAAAGGCTGCATGTCTCTGTATAGTTCTGCCAAGCACAGGTTTCCAATATGTGATGATGATCAAAACAATCTTTGGTCTATTGTACCCCTCTCAAATATAAATATGAGATGACTCAAAGCAACGCTCTGTTTGTGGATTTGTTATGAGGACAGTGATACTGTATGTACACAAGACAGACTCCAGTTGCCTCCCAAATGGCCCCTTTTCACTATGAAGGGAATACGGTACCATTTGGAACATAGCCCCTATCTCATTTTACTGCCCAGTCTGAAATCAGGGCTGGTCTGCTGCATGAAATGTCCTTACTGTTATGACTCTCTCTGCAAAGCGGCCTGTCACAAAATTATTAAAGGTACAGTCAGCTATTGTTACATCCATTTTTTTTTTTTACTTTTAAATTAATTATGTATAGAGGTTGATTGTGAAGAAAATAAGCTAAACTACACGCCTCAACTGTCTTACCCATCAGAGCTAAAAATATAAGCTTTTTTTGCAATTGTAAACAAACACTGTATAGCTTTATAACATGCTTCAAACTATTATTTTGTGCTCATGGATGGTCAGTCCTGGCGTCCATAGCTCTGTCTATTTCTTACATCCCTCAGCTGTTTACCAAAATAAGCTGCAGTGCCGCCGGGTTTATTGTTCTTCTAATCGCATACTGCAGTTTTAATTTTCTCTCCTGATGAAGCTGGCTAGGCTAGCTGTATTTATTATTTTTCTCTGGTACTTCCAGATACTCCATAGGAACCAGGCTCTGTGATCTGATGTCTAATCCCCGGTCAGATGTCACAGAAATAGCCATCACACCGTCATTACCCCAACCACAGCCCTGTGATGTGGACGACACCGCACTAAAGAGTAGAAAAGCAGATCTCTACTCTATTACATTATAGCACATTGATCTTCCTTCCAGAGTGTGTGTGTGTGTACATACTGTATGTGTGTGTGTGCAAGTGTGCATGTGTGTGTGTGTGATCCTCAGTGATGCAACACACAGCCCTCTGCTCTCAATACATCACTGCCTGATAAGGATGAGGCTACCACTACGGTGGCCCAGCAACCGTCGACTACTAAGGAGCCACCACTGTGTATGAAAATGGAACAGAATATTTATCTCATAGAAGATGTCGTGTGACTGGGGAATAATTTAAAACATGAGTTGTTATGAAAGATGGAGAACCCATCAGCAGCAAAGTGATTAGGATGCAACTGCAACGGCACTGACTGTCCTATGTCCATACATTATACTGTAGTATGCGTCCCAAATGGCATTTTTTACCTATATAGTGCACTACTTTTTACCAGGGCCCATAGGGCATTATGTATGGAATAAGGTGCCATTTGGGATGCAGTATAGTTTTAGGGAGGCAGAGCCACAAGATTCACTATTGCAATATGGGGAGCATGTTAGTGCAATAAATTTATTCTATATTTCCCCTTAGATTATGGTAATGAAAAGATGGTCATTGTAGCAGGTGTATGGAAGGTTGTCAGTACATTTGAATAAATGCTGTTGAGAATATTTGTTTTGGAATTAGTCAGGTCTCAAGGTATTTACAGTGTTACTGGGAAAACACATGCTATTGAATGATTTGACAGGACAGCAGAGAGGAGAGGGGAGAGGGTAGAGAGAGGGAGGGAAATGGAGAAAGAGAGAAAGGAGAGACAGAGATACATGAGAAGGCGAGAAGAGAGGGGCAGACAGAGACAGAAGAGTGTGAGAGAGAGAGAGTGAAAGACAGAGAGAAACAGAGAGATATTAGAAACAGAGAGAAAGGAGAGCCAGACAGAGAGACAGAGAAAGGAAATCCAGACAGAGACAGAGAGCTGGTACTATTTGGTTGCATTATTGCCCTCCAGTGTTCAGCCACATTGTAAACATCTGTCCTCCTCTATCTCCTGATAGATGTCTCCAATCAGATCGCTGTCATCTTACAAACTAGCAACAACCCCAACAGGAGATTTATCTGTTGCTGCTGTTGCTCTTTTACACAAGCTTAGTTATTTCCAGTTCTAACTGAGGCATGCAATAGTCCTCCCTAATGGTATCCTGTGAGGAGGAGGGTAGTCCATTAAGGCCTCCCAAATGGCACCCTATTCCCTACATAGCGCACTACTTTTGACCAGGGCCCACAGCGGCAGCGCAAAAGGACTCTGGTCAAAGTAGTGCCCTATGTAGGGAATGGGGTGCCATTTAGGACACAGACCATATAGTCTGTATGTAGCCCAGTTGTGAGTCTGTTTGGAATAAAGGTCCCCTCAGTGCAAGGCTCTGACAGGTTGTTGGTAGAGACTAGAGAGGAGGAGCGCATTAAAGAACTTGGCTCGATACTGGGCTTATTAGCCAGGTAATGTAATAGAACACATGTGCAGTGATGTATGTGTGTTTAAGGTCCAAACACATCACAGCTAGCTAGGAAAGACCCTTGACCCAGTTATCTAAAGAAGAAGAGTATGCAAAGGAAGTTTAGATGTTACGTTGATAATGTGATAATGTGTTGATGATTTTGTAATGCCGATGTTTCGAGGAACTAAGTTCACGTGATGAGCTTTGTTTGTTAGCTTTCCAGAGCTACTGCCTAGCTCAGTGGGCTAACAGTCTTGAGGCATGCAGAGGATCTAGGTTCAAAGCCAGTCCGTTGGTTTGTCTATTAGAACAGGGAGGTAGATGACTGTGTAGAGTGATATAATGTTTCGTTGATGAGGATAAATGTAGGAGGATGTTATTTTGTTATTACCAAGTTTAATATGACAGATGATCTGGGCCAGATTCCGTCTGAAATGTTTATTATTTTCCAACTTAAGTATTAACACATTTTTTTTAAATATATATTTAAAATATAACCTTTTGAGTCATAAGGAAGACATGTATACAACAGTCCTGCATGTCCTGTCTAGCAGAAGACACATCCAAATCAAATAATTTATTTTCTTTATGATCCAACATTTACTATACCGCTGTGCATGTGTGTGCGTGTCTGTGTTTGTGTGCATGTGTGTGTGTGTGAGAGAAAGAGAGCGCCTGTGTGTCTTCGCCAGTTCCGTCTCTCTTCAAACACTGTTCATATAAATAAACTAAGCGGTGTGTTTTTCAGGATAACTTAATCTTCTATTTTAATGCCCCTAAGCATATACCATCTCAATCTAGTAAACACATTGAGACATATCCTCTTGATCTCTCTCATGCTAAAACATAGTTACCATCTGCAGACATACCAGGTAGACAGCTGTAATAATTACTTAAGCCTTTTAGTTGTTCTTGAGATGTGGCCAAGCACAAATTGATCTTCAGTTTCTGTTTTCTGACGGCCAGATAGTGAGAATACATTTCATTTGAATGTATAGCGCCACATAAATGAACGGGAATATACGGATGTGACTCCATAGTAGGACATAACTAAAGACTATGTTCACAGTATTGGCAGCTAGAGGAGTTAAACTTGGGACACAGATGAAAACAGATGAAACTTTTGTGACTATTCAGACCTGGATGTTCACAGTCAAGACATGTCAAGCAGCTGTCACAGTAAGGGAAGTGAATGAACTCCAACCCACGGTTCCTCATCCATACTCTTATGATCGGCAGGTTGTACATTTAGAACGACTGTTTCTACTGATTGATAGTATATGAGGACCCAAGGTGAGACCCAAATGCAAACACAGGAAGCAGATGGTTGAGCTCCGATATTTATTAATCCAAAGGGTTGGCAAAAGGTAGGTCGGGGACAGGTGAGAGTTCATAAACCGTGTCAGAGTCCAAAACAGTACCAGACAAAGGGCAGTCTCGAGGTCGGGGGGGAGAGGGGAAAATAGGAGCAAGGAAAACCGCTGGTTGACTTGGCAAACAAGACAAACTGGCACAGAGACACAGGAAACACAGGGATATATACACGGGGGATAATAAGCGACACCTGGAGGGGGTGGAGACAATCACAAGGACAGGTGATACAGATAGTACCAGGAAGGGATCCAAGTGATCCAAGGCCATGGCTCCGGTTCTGGAGAAGATAAAATCATGGTTCTGCCAGAGAGAAGACTGGATTAGCAGTGGTGTAAAGTACTACTTAAGTTCTTTTTTAAGGTATCTGTACTTGACTTTATTATTTATATTTTTGACAACTTTTACTTTTACTTCACTACATTCCTAAACAAAATGATGTATTTTTCACTCCATACATTATCCCTGACACCCAAAAGTACTCGTTACATTTTGAATGCTTAGCAGGACAGGAACATTTCATAATTCACACACTTATCAAGAGAGCATCCCTGGTCATTCCTACTGCCTTCGATCTGGAGGACTCTCTAAACACATGCTTCGGTTTAAATGATGTCTGAGTGTTGGTGTGCCCCTGGCTATCTGTAAATAAATAAAAACTAGAAAATATAAGGAATTTGAAATGATTTATACTTGTACTTTTACTTTGATACTTAAGTATAGCAATTACATTTACTTTTGATACTTAAGTATATTTAAAACCAAATACTTTTTCTCAAGTAGTATTTTACTGGGTGACTTTCACTTTTACTTGAGTCATTTTCTATTAAGGTATCTTTACTTTTACTCAAGTATGACAATCGGGTAATTTTTCCACCACTGTGGATCAGGAACATAGAGTGGTATCATAGCCTGTGTCCCAAATGTCACCCTCTGCATAGTGCACTACTTTTGATAAGAGCCCTATGGGCCCTGGTCAAAGTAGTGCACTATAAAGGGAATAGGGTGCCATTTTGGATGCATAACGACTGGAGCTGTAACATGCTCCTCTCATCCAAGCAGTCACCAGATGGAGAGAAGAACAGGGCTCAGTGACAAGACTCTAACATGAGAGCAGGGTTGCGTCCCAAATAGCACCATATTCCTTTGGTAGTGCACTACTTTAGACCAGTAGTCCAATATATAAAGCATAGGGTGCCATTTGGGACATAACCCAGTAGTCTGGCTCTCTCTTCTCTCTGTTCTCTATTTTCTAACAGGGCTGTGTCTGTCTGGGCATCCTACATATTCTATTGAAGTCCTTCACACCCTTTATTGTCTGAGAGGGAAACCCCTTCTGTTCTCATAACAATGTCAAACTTGTCTGCTGTAGCATAATTTTGGAATGGTCCAAATGCCTCTTTTTCAGTGATGTTGTGTGATATTTGTTGATGGTTAATATAATGACAAATATGTTGCTAATCAATTACATAATTGTGTTTCTGAAACATTGACTTTACTTCACTATGCCAAAAAGGTCCTTTCCCGAACACAGGTGGGTCAGAGTAGCCCAAACAGCTCATCAGGTTTGTGATTTTTAGAACCCAAAGACATTCTGATGATATACACTTCCCTTTCACAAAGCTTGGTGGCACCAGAGTTCAGAATTCTCCACCTCTTCTCTCTTCTCTGCTCTCTCCGTGGCATCTCTTTAGCACAGCGCTGTCAAACAACATAACCTTACACTTCTTCACTTGTTGAATAAATTAGCCCAATCTGAAGGAGGGCAGTCCATAGCAATAAAGAGGTGTCGGGTTTCACTCCGTGCAAGGGGAGGCAGCAGCAGCAGCTCTGCAACTAGACGCTCCAGTAACAGTTAGTGTGGATGCTGTCCCGATGCCGAGAAGTTGATAACGTTCTGACTACAAAATTGAAACCATAGAAGGGAAACGTTCGCGGAAAAAGTTATTTTGAATTGCCTACCCATCTTCACCTGACAAGGAATAGGGTACAGAAGAAATCACAAGAGGAGGTTACTGGAGGGAAAACGCATTCACCATCCAAAAGGATACTTTATAAAGGATACCGCTTTGTCTTTCTGAAATGGATATCATTTAGTTTTTTTTTAAACTTTAATTTAGATTGTACTCTGTCTTTTTTACTCCACAAGGGAATTGTTTAAAGAAGCGACCGTTAATAGTTGGGATATTTGCTAACAGACGTGCGTGCGCTCAAAGAGGCAGAGAAGAAGCAGATGAATGTAAGTCCTCGTTGCAGTGTTCTACTACTGTCAAATGTCTGTCTCACCTCGCTAGCTGAAGACGACGAGGTAATAATTATACATTGTTGCGATACGTTCATACATTGTTGCGATACGTTCATACATTGTTATACATTGCACTAGTTGCATGGACGTTTTATTTGGTTAAAGCTTGAGAGTAAATCTTAGCATTGTTGTCATGTCCAGAATAGAGACTATTTTCAATCATGGAGGCTTTTAAAGCTGAATATTTTATTTTGTCTTGTTCTTTTTCTTCTTCTTTTTAATACACTTTTTTTTTACTCTTGGGTCCAAAGTGCAAAAATACGTTTTGTAGAATTGACTCCAGGAAATTAGTTTAAACATCTTTATTTGGGGTATTTGACGCTGATATGTTATACAGTTATTTATCACATCAATTTATATTTTAGGACTCAGCAGGACCTATGGAAGGGACAGCTGTCAGTGATGTTTAGGTCTTGTCACATTATGTATAGGCTAATGATTATCCCGGCTAGTGAAACTGCTATCGACAGGCAGGCAGAACGGTGGAACCGCTGCCTGAATAGTGATTCTCATTCTAACCCAAACCATCTGTCCCTGACAGAGTGCTCTCATCTCTGCTGCTCGCTGCTCTCTAACTCTGTGATTTTGCTTCCCTCTGTGGGGGCAAGCACTTATTTCAGACGGCATAACACTAGGCTACTGCTGCCAACTCTCCACGAGGGGGGAGCTTTAAGTCTTGGATGTTGAATGGAGAAAAAAAGATGCATATGTAGGCTATTTAACTATAGACCCTACATTATATTGCATTGTCTGCGAGAAAAGAGAACACGAGGACAATGTTCTCCTACCATAGACTGTAGGATCTATAGCTCTAGCTGAGATCCTAAACTGTAGGCTATACTATTTCAAAATGTTGAACTTTTAGAAAAAACTTTTCAAGCAAACACGAATTATGTAAAAAAGAATAACACATGGATAGAGCTATATATTTCTAGCTGCCCTTGCTTTGCCGGTTAATATCATTTAAGACATTTTAAAAGAAGTCAAAGAGTCACACAACCACACAGCCACACACCACTAATATGATTATAACAAAAACACATCAAACCTTTAAAGCGATCGGTCGTGGTTTTCTGAAATGATTGAGAAAGTAATATTATGTTTCAGATTAGAATTCCAATCTGTGGTAGACTACCCGTCATGGCAACGTCACCATAACCAACAGCATCAATCTGTGGTAGACTACCCGTCATGGCAACGTCACCATAACCAACAGCATCAATCTGTGGTAGACTACCCGTCATGGCAACGTCACCATAACCAACAGCATCAATCTGTGGTAGACTACCCGTCATGGCAACGTCACCATAACCAACAGCATCAATCTCAACTATTTAGTTTAATAATTGTCTCCACCAGTCAAATAGTTCACTAGGGTGTCACTCCACTGTATTTGGGGTGCTTCCCAAATGGCACCCTATTCCCTATATAGTGCATTACCTTTGACCAGAGCCTACAGGTCTCATCTCATAGGCTCATAGCCCATATTCTCTGACCATAAGGCTCTGATCTAAAGTAATGCACTAGATATGGGGAATACGGTGCCCTTCCGGACTCAGCTTCTATCTGTTAGTATGCTGGTTTCCATGGTAATCCAGAGTCATCCTCTTTCTCTATTGTTCTGGAGCACTGTCTGGAAGACCAGTATGCTGATGTTCCTCCCTTATTTTCTCTCTCTCTCTGTCACAAGGCTGGAGTGTAAGGTGTGGAGTCAGGCGCAGAAAGCAGTGGTTTAAATGCAGACCTGATTTAATAAAGTGCGAAAAAATGGGAACAAACACAAAACACACTAAACGGGCGCACTTAAACAAACAACTAAACAACAGCGAAATAAACTCCAACGAACGTCTGCCAACAAACAGAAAACAAACCCACACAAAAGGAGGCGGGCCTCACCAACTTAAATAGCCCTAGCCTACCAACTAAACAAGACACAGGTGAAACCAATACAAAAGACAATGAGGGAAAAGGGATCGGTAGCAGCTAGTAGGCCGGTGACGACGACCGCCGAACGCCGCCCGAACAGGCAGAAGAGGCACCCTCGGCGGAAGTCGTGACACTCTCTCCTCCCTCCTTCCTTCACTCTCTCCGCCCATTCATCAGTTAAAACACTATGTTGGGGTTTTCCCTCCTGGGTGCCAGTGGCGTGTCAAAGCACCCTGCAACACGTTGTGTACCTATGTCACATCGTATCCGCTTTGAGGGGAGGGCCAAGGCACATTCCTGGTCCTCATCGATAATAATAATAGTTGAGGTAACAATGACAGTCATTCGCCCCCGCTGGAGAGGAATGCCAAATATATCTCAAATCAGTGAAGCTCCATGTGAGATAGATAGCTCATTGTATCATTAGTTGTTCTCTTATAGAAATAGAGGGCATGCCAAGTCTGTGCTAGCTCACTGAGCTAAAGCCTACAGGATCTTTGGAGGCATGAGCGCTAGGTGCATCGTCTAAGAGTGCTTTGGTAATGGGCCATTCATTTCCTGAGTATGATTTTGCAAGCAGCCATTGGTTACATCTGATGTGTTCCAATCACAGGAGACTAAAGCCAAGGAAAGATTTGTGCTAAAGCCATTCACAGTAGAGTGGCTGGACTAAGGAGAAAAACTGTATATAGTTTACAAAGAAAACAGTGAAGGAAATTAGGCAGAATTGTTGGATGAAACCGCTGCCGAAATCCTTGGAGGGGCTTTTATGACAATCCAATGATTATGTCATCAGTCAAGTCCCAGAAGATCCATGATGAAGTAATTATTTGACTCTATTTGCAGTGTGCCTGGGGTGATGATGAGGATGAAGGGTTTATAACATACTGTATGGAGGGGAATGAACACAACAGCATACCAGAGCCAAGACTTTCTGATTGATTTCCTGGTTGTTGTTTTTTACAGCCGTAACAGAGAAGTATATATTTACATCATATAATGGCTAACTACAGTAATAACAGAGGTATGCAGCTACATTGTACTTTGAAAGTGTCCAGATCAGTCTTTGATGGTCATATCTACTTGGCAGTCTCTAGTCTTGGTCTGACACAGCAAAGCAAATCATTTATGGATGTTCTGGTTGTTTTTGTCAGGATTGTTGTAACAACACAGCCAGAAAATGTTCCTCTAAGACTGGCCAGGCAGGCCCTAGGCTGTGTCCCAAATGGCACATAGGGTCCTGGTCAAAAGTAATGTACTAAATAGGGAACGGGTGCCATTTGGGACTCAGACCTTGTCTTAGATCCTGGTACGGTTTGTCATAGTTTTACTGGCCCCCTGTGTAACAGAGCATGCTTCCCCCAAGACAGAGAGTCGTGGAGCATCTGCTCAGTAGACGAGTTGGCCAGTGGAGCCTTCGAGCCAGTGGAGCCTTCGTGCCAGTGCAGACTTTGTGTCTCTGGACTGGCTTTCATGGACCAGGGATGAGGGGTGTGCACAGTACACACACAAACACACACCCTCTAGTGGTTTCAGGAGACTCTACCTACCTACAGTAGCTACAGGTAGGTGTTTATAGGCCCATCATCGTCAGTGTTTCAGACACTTAGATTGAAGTTAAGATTAGGCAATGATTTCACAAGGCATGATCTGCTTAACATGTGTCTGTTATGATAGTATGATGCCAAACGTCTGTTAGTATGAACTATGAATGGTTGGTGGTGAGTTCATCTTTAGAACCTCTACCTCTCCCAACGTCAGCAAAACAAAGGAGTTGATGTTGACTTCAGGAAGCAGAGGAGGTAAACATGCCCCGATTAACATCAATCGGACTGTGGTAGAGACAGTCACACGTTTTAAGTTCCTCTGTGTCCACATCACAGAAGACTTGTCAACACCACCACCATCTTGTGAAGAGGGCGCAAAAGCATCTCTGCTTCCTAAATCGTCTTAAGAAATTTGGCATGCCCCCCGGGTCCAGCGACAGCATCCTGACTGGTTGCATCACGTCCTGGTACGAGAATTTCTCTTTCCACGACCTCAAGGCTCTCCAGCAGGTGGTGAAGACGGCCCAGTACATCACTGTAGTGATCTACTTGAAACTGTGCCTGAGGAAGACCCACAGCATCATCAAGGACCCCACACACCCCAGCCACGAGCTGTTCACTCCCTTACTGTTGTGCAGACTGTATCGGATCATGAGGTCTGATACCAACAGGCTCAGAGACAGTTTCAATCTGCAAGCCATCAGACTGCTGAACACTTGAACTGGACTGACCACCTGCTCTGATTCTCCACACCTTAGCACACATGCACTCACTCATGCACACACCCACACAGACATACAGTTGAAGTCGGAAGTTTACATACACCTTAGCCAAATACATTTAAACTCAGTTTTTCACAATTCCTGACATTTAATCCTAGTAAAGATTCCCTGTCTTAGGTCAGTTAGGATCAGCACTTTATTTTAAGAATGTGAAATGTCAGAACAATAGTAGAGAGAATTATTTATTTCAGCTTTTATTTCTTTAGCTTTTATTTCACATTCCCAGTGGGTCTGAAGTTTACATACACTCAATTAGTATTTGGGAGCATTGCCTTTAAATTGTTTAACTTGGGTCGAACTGTGGGAAGCCTTCCACAAGCTTCACAAGCTTCCCACAGTAAGTTGGGTGAATGTTGGCCCATTCCTCCTGACAGAGCTGGTGTAACTGAGTCAGGTTTGTAGGCCTCCTTGCTCGCATAAAGCTTTTTCAGTTCTGCCCACACATTTTCAATGGGATTGAGGTCAGGGCTTTGTGATGGCCAATCCAATACCTTGACTTTGTTGTCCTTAAGCCATTTTGCCACAACTTTGGAAGTATGCTTGGGGTCATTGTACATTTGGAAGACCCATTTGCGACCAAGCTTTAACCTCCTGACTGAGATGTTCCTTCAATATAGATGTTCCTTCAATATATCCACATAATTATCCTACCTCATGATGCCATCTATTTTGTGAAGTGCACCAGTCCCTCCTGCAGCAAAGCACCCCTACAACATGATGCTGCCACCCCCGTGCTTCACGGTTGGAATGTTGTTCTTTGGCTTGCAAGCCTCCCCCTTTTTCCTCCAAGCATAACGATGGTCATTATGGCCAAGCAGTTCTATTTTTTTTTCATCAGACCAGAGGACATTTCTCCAAAAAGTACAATCTTTGTCCCCATGTGCAGTTGCAAACCGTAGTCGGGCTTTTTATGGCGGTTTTGGAGCAGTGGCTTCTTCCTTGCTGAGCGGCCTTTCAGGTTATGTCGATATAGGACTCGTTTTACTATGGATATAGATACTTTTGTACCCGTTTCCTCCAGCATCTTCACAAGGCCCTTTGCTGTTGTTCTGGGATTGATTTGCACTTTTTGCACCAAAGTACATTCATCTCTAGGAGACAGAACGCGGCTCCTTCCTGAGCGGTATGACGGCTGCGTGGTCCCATGGTGTTTATACTTGCGTACTATTGTTTGTACAGATGAACGTGGTACCTTCAGGCGTTTGGAAATTACTCCCAAGGATGAACCAGACTTGTGGAGGCTTACAATTCTTTTTCTGTGGTCTTGGCTCATTTCTTTTTCATTTGATTTTCCCATGATGTCAAGCAAAGAGGCACTGAGTTTGAAGGTAGGCCTTGAAATACATCCACAGGTATACCTCCAATTGACTCAAATTATGTCAATTAGCCTATCAGAAGCTTCTAAAGCCATGACATCATTTTCTGGAATTTTCCAAGCTGTTTAAAGGCACAGTCAACTTAGACGCGTAAACTTCTGACCCACTGAAATTGTGATACAGTGAATTATAAGTGAAATAATCTGTCTGTAAACAATTGTTGGAAAAATGTATTGTGTCATGCACAAAGTAGATGTCCTAACCGACTTGCCAAACTATAGTTTGTTAACAAGAAATTTGTGGAGTGGTTGAAAAACGAGTTTTAATGACTCCAACCTAAGTGTATGTATACTTCCGACTTTACACACACAGACACATACACTCATGCTACACACTCCTGCTACCAGACTATTATTATACTGCTTAGTTTATACACTGGCCTCCATCCTCCCCTTCCCTAATACACATGTAAATATTGGACTATAAATTGTGTATTATACTTAACTAAAATGTTTATTCTATTCTACTGAGCCATTTACTTTACGTTTGTATTCTTATCTTTGATTATTTATTGTTGTTGCATTGTAAAAAGGAACCTGCAAGTAAGCATTTCATTGGACAGTGTATACCTTGTGTATCCTGTACATAGGACTAATACAACTTGAAACTGAAACAGAAGATGCTAGAAGATAAATAACAGACTTATCTAAAATGTCACAACAGATAACTTCGGTCAGTTGCATTGATCATCAGTTAGTATGACACAGTCTATTACTGTAGTATGAATTGCACATTTAGTTCATCTTGTGATTGTGTTAACTAGGGATAATAACAGACCTACAGTGAGGGAAAAAAGTATTTGATCCCCTGCTGATTTTGTACGTTTGCCCACTGACAAAGAAATTATCTGTCTATAATGTTAATGGTAGGTTTATTTGAACAGTGAGAGACAGAATAACAACAAAAAAATCCAGAAAAAACGCATGTGAAAAATGTTATAAATTAATTTGCATTTTAATGAGGGAAATAAGTATTTGACCCCCTCTCAATCAGAAAGATTTCTGGCTCCCAGGTGTCTTTTATACAGGTAACAAACTGAGATTAGGAGCACACTCTTAAAGGGAGTGCTCCTAATCTCAGTTTGTTACCTGTATAAAAGACACCTGTCCACAGAAGCAATCAATCAATCAGATTCCAAACCCCTCCACCATGGCCAAGACCAAAGAGCTCTCCAAGGATGTCAGGGACAAGATTGTAGACCTACACAAGGCTCGAATGGGCTACAAGACCATCGCCAAGCAGCTTGGTGAGAAGGTGATAACAGTTGGTGCGATTATTCGCAAATGGAAGAAACACAAAATAACTGTCAATCTCCCTCGGCCTGGGGCTCCATGCAAGATCTCACCTCGTGGAGTTGCAATGATCATGAGAACGGTGAGGCATCAGCCCAGAACTACACGGGAGGATCTTGTCAATGATCTCAAGGCAGCTGGGACCATAGTCACCAAGAAAACAATTGGTAAAACACTATGCCGTGAAGGACTGAAATCCTGCAGCGCCCGCAAGGTCCCCCTGCTCAAGAAAGCACATATACATGTCCGTCTGAAGTTTGCCAATGAACATCTGAATGATTCAGAGGACAACTGGGTGAACGTGTTGTAGTCAGATGAGACCAAAATGGAGCTCTTTGGCATCAACTCAACTCGCCGTGTTTGGAGGAGGAGGAATGCTGCCTATGACCCCAAGAACACCATCCCCACCGTCAAACATGGAGGTGGAAACATTATGCTTTGGGGGTGTTTTTCTGCTAAGGGGACAGGACAACTTCACCGCATCAAAGGGACGATGGACGGGGCCATGTACCGTCAAATCTTGGGTGAGAACCTCCTTCCCTCAGCCAGGGCATTGAAAATGGGTCGTGGATGGGTATCCTCCTTTTACTACCGTTAAAAAATGTGGGGTCACTTAGAAATGTCCTTGTTTTTGAAAGAAAAGCACATTTTATGTCTATTAAAATAACATCAAATTGGTCAGAAATACAGTGTAGACATTGTTAATATTGTAAATGACTATTGTAGCTAGAAACGACGGATTTTCCAACGGAATATCTACATATCTGCACCGGGGCCTCCCACTCCTCTTTCTATTCTGGTTAGAGCCAGTTTGCGCTGTTCTGTGAAGGGAGTAGTCAAATCAAATCAAATCAAATTTTATTTGTCACATACACATGGTTAGCAGATGTTAATGCGAGTGTAGCGAAATGCTTGTGCTTCTAGTTCCAACCATGCAGTAGTATCTAACAAGTAATCTAACAAATTCACAACAATTACCTTATACACACAAGAGTAAAGGAATGAATACGAGTATGTACATATAAATATATGGATGAGCGATGGCTGACCGGCATAGGCAAGATGCAGTAGATGGTATGGAGTACAGTATATACACATATATATGAGATGAGTAATGTAGGATATGTAAACATTATATAAATGGCATTGTTTAAAGTGGCTAGTGATACCTTATTTCATCCAATTATAATTATTAAAGTGGCTAGAGATTTGGGTCGATGGCCGAACGGCATAGGCAAGATACAGTAGATGGTTTAGAGTACAGTGTATACATTTGATATGAGTATGTCGGATACGTAAACATTATATACAAAATTGTTTAAAGTGGCTAGTGATACATTTGTTACATCCAATTCCTATGTTTAAAGTGGCTAGAGATTTAAGTCAGTATGTTGGCCGCAGCCACTCAATGTTAGTGATGGCTGTTTAACAGTCTGATGGCCTTGAGATAGAAGCTGTTTTTCAGTCTCTCGGTCCCAGCTTTGATGCACCTGTACTGACCTCGCCTTCTGGATGACAGCGGGGTGAACAGGCAGTGGCTCGGGTGGTTGTTGTCCTTGATGATTTTTTTGGTGTTTTTATGACACCGGGTGGTGTAGGTGTCCTGGAGGGCAGGTAGTTTACCCCCGGTGATGCGCTGTGCAGTCCTCACTACCCTCTGGAGAGCCTTACGGTTGTGGGCGGAGCAGTTGCCGTACCAGGCGGTGATACAGCCCGACAGGATGCTCTCGATTGTGCATCTGTAAAAGTTTGTGAGTGATTTTGGTGACAAGCCGAATTTCTTCAGCCTCCTGAGGTTGAAGAGGCGCTGTTGCGCCTTCTTCACCACGCTGTCTGTGTGGGTGGACCATTTCAGTTTGTCCGTGATGTGTACGCCGAGGAACTTAAAACTTTCCACCTTCTCCACTACTGTCCCCTCGATGTGGATAGGGGGGTGCTCCTCTCCTGTTTCCTGAAGTCCACGATCATCTCCTTTGTTTTGCTGACATTGAGTGAGAGGTTATTTTCCTGACACCACACTCCGAGGGCCCTCACCTCCTCTCTGTAGGCCGCCTCGCCGTTGTTGGTAATCAAGCCTACCACTGTAGTGTCGTCAGCAAACTTGATGATTGAGTTGGATGCGTGCTTGGCCATGCAGTCATGGGTAAACAGGGAGTACAGGAGAGGGCTGAGAACGCACTTTGTGGGGCCCCAGTGTTGAGGATCAGCGGGGTGGAGATGTTGTTTCCTACCCTCACCACCTGGGACCGGCCCGTCAGGAAGTCCAGGACCCAGTTGCACAGGGCTGGGTCGAGACCCAGGGTCTCGAGCTTAATGACGAGCTTGGAGGAAACTATGGTGTTAAATGCTGAGCTGTAGTCGATGAACAGCATTCTTACATAGGTATTCCTCTTGTCCAGATGGGTTAGGGCAGTATGCAGTGTGATTGCGATTAAGGTCGTCTGTGGACCTATTGGGACGGTAAGCAAATTGGAGTGGGTCCAGGGTGTCTGGCAGGATGGAGGTGATATGATCCTTGACTAATCTCTCAAAGCACTTCATGATGATGGAAGTGAGTGCTACGGGGCGATAGTCATTTAGCTCAGTTAACTTAGCTTTCTTGGGAACAGGAACAATTGTGGCCCTCTTGAAGCATGTGGGAACAGCAGACTGGGATAGGGACTGATTGAATATGTCCGTAAACACACCAGCCAGCTGGTCTGCGCATGCTCTGAGGACACGGCCAGGGATGCCATCTGGGCCGGCAGCCTTGCGAGGGTTAACACATTTAAATGTTTTTCTCACATTGGCTGCGGTGAAGGTGAGCCCGCAGGTTTTGGTAGCGGGCCGTGTCGGTGGCACTGTATTGTCCTCAAAGCGAGCAAAGAAGTTGTTTAGTTTGTCTGGGAGCAGGACGTCATGGTCCGCGACAAGCTGGTTTTCTTTTTGTAGTCCGTGATTGACTGTAGACCCTGCCACATTCCTCTTGTGTCTGAGCCGTTGAATTGTGACTCTACTTTGTCTCTATATTGACGCTTAGCTTGTTTGATTGCCTTGCGGAGGGAATAGCTGCACTGTTTGTATTCAGTCATGTTTCCGGTAGCCTTACCCTGGTTAAAAGCAGTGGTTCGCGCTTTCAGTTTTGCGCGAATGCTGCCATCAATCCATGGTTTCTGGTTGGGGAAGGTTTTAATATTTGCTATGTGTACAACATTACCAATGCACTTGCTAATAAACTCGCTCACCGAATCAGCGTATACATCAATGTTGTTGTCAGATGCTATTCGGAACATATCCCAGTCCACGTGCTCGAAGCAATCTTGCAGCATGGAATCAGATTGGTCGGACCAGCGTTGAACAGACCTGAGAACGGGCGCTTCCTGTTTTAGTTTCTGTCTGTAGGCTGGGAGCAACAAAATGGAGTCATGGTCAGACTTGCGAAAGGAGGGCGGAGAATAGCCTTGTATGCATCACGGAAGTTGGAATAACAGTGGTCCAGGATTTTACCAGCCCGGTGGCACATTCGATATGCTGGTAAAATTTCGTGAGCCTTGTTCTTAAATTAGCCTTATTAAAATCCCCAGCCACCATAAATGCAGCCTCAGGATATGTGGTTTCCAGTTTACATAGAGTCCGATGAATTTCTTTCAGTGCCGTCGATGTATCAGCTTGAGGGGGGATGTACACGGCTGTGATTATAATCGAGGAGAATTCTCTTGGTAGATAATGCGGTCTGCATTTGATTGTAATGAATTCTATGTCAGGTGAACAAAAGGACTTGAGTTCCTGTATGTTGTTATGATCACACCACGCCTCGTTAATCATAAGACACACACCCCACCCTTCTTCTTACCAGATAGAAGTTTGTTTCTGTCGGCGCGATGCGTGGAGAAACCAGGTGGCTGTACCGACTCAGATAACGTGTCCTGAGTGAGCCATGTTTCCGTGAAGCAAAGAACGTTGCAGTCTCGGATGTCTCTCTGAAAGGCAACCCTTGATCTGATTTCGTCTACTTTGTTGTCAAGAGACTGTACATTGGCGATTAAAATACTCGGGAGAGGTGCACGATGCGCCCGTCGACGTAGCTTGACCAAAAGACCGGCCCGTTTCCCTCTTCTCCGGCGCCGCCGTTTTGAGTCGCCGGGTGCTATCCATTCTATTGTCCTGGCCTCTTTGGGAAAGTCGTATTCCTGGTCGTAATGTTGGTAAGTTGACGTTGCTCTTATATCCAATAGTTCCTCCCGGTTGTATGTAATAAAACTTAATATTTCCGGGGTAACAATGTAAGAAATAATACATAAAAAAACAAAATACTGCATGGTTTCCTGAGAACGTGAAGCGAGGCTGCCATCTCTGTCGGCGCCGGACAGAGATGGCAGCCTCGCTACACAGCGTTGTACGAGATCTTCAGTTTCTTGGCAATTTCTCGCATGGAATAGCCTTCATTTCTCAGAACAAGAATAGACTGACGAGTTTCAGAAGAAAGTTATTTTTTTCTGGCCATTTTGAGCCTGTAATCAAACCCACAAATGCTGATGCTCCAGATGCTCAATTAGTCTAAAGAAGGCCAGTTTTATTGATTCTTTAATCAGTACAACAGCTTTCAGCTGTTCTAAAATAATTGCAAAAGGGTTTTCTAATTAGCCTTTTAAAATCATCAACTTGGATTAGCTAGCACAACGTGCCATTGGAACACAGGAGTGATGGTTGCTGATAATGGGCCTCTGTACGCCTATGTAAATATTCCAGCTATTCCAGCTACAATGGTCATTTACAACATTAACAATGTCTACGCTGTATTTCTGATCAATTTGATGTTATTTTAATGGACAAAAAATTTGCTTTTCTTTCAAAAACAAGGACATTTCTGAGTGACCCCAAACTTTTGAATGGTAGTGTAGGTAGTCAATTTATGTGAAGTCTAAAGCAAGCTTGCTACTAACAGTAGGCCTTGTAGGGTTGACATGTGAGTCATTCATCTGAAAACAACCATAGAAGTTGACCTCTACTCTCAGCTGTTACTGTATGTGGTCAGGGGCCTCCAGCTCCTCTTTCTGATCTCTGTGCCCATGTGTTTCTAATGATGCAACCGCGCCAATACAGCCACGCCCACAGCAATATCAAATCTGACAGGATCATGTTCAAAGGCCTGAGGAGGAGCGCATGCTTTTCTCTGTTCGCTCGCACAGTGTCTTACACAAACACCCAAACCAACAAATACCGTAGGCAGGTCCGTCTGATTCTGTCTCTGTTCATGTGGGAAAGAGATTATCTTGCTTTTCCTGGACATGTGTGTGTGTGTGTGTGTGTGTGCGTGTGTGCGTGTGATGGCCTCACCATGAACGGAGGCGCCTTGTGTTTTTCCAATGCTCTGTGTGTTTGTTATGGCCAGGGGAGGGAGTGCATGGACAGCCAGTGAACACACAGTGCACACATCAGAGCTCTGTGATGGGGATGGCTATGCCTGGCCCCTTGACCTGCCCCTTCCCTGGCCCCTTGACCTGCCCCTTTCCCTATCCCCTTGACCAGCCCCTTGACCTGCCCCTTTCCCTGGCCCCTTGACCTGCCCCTTTCCCTGGCCCCTATCCCTGCCCCTTTCCCAGGTCCCTTGACCTGCCCCTTTCCCTGCCCCTTTCCCTGGTCCCTTGACCTGCCCTTTTTCCCTGGCCTCTTGACTTGCCCCTTCCCTGGCCCCTTGACCTGCCCCTTGACCTGCCCTTTTCCCTGGCCCCTTGACCTGCCCCTTTCCCTGGCCCCTTGACCTGCCCCTTTCCCTGGCCCCTTGACCTGCCCCTGTGGAAGCACTTTGTCTGCCGCCCAATTTGCACCCTATTTGCACCCTATTTGTTTTATACTAGTGCACTACTTTTGGTCAGAAATAGTGCACTATAAAGGGAATATGGTGCCATTTGGGACACATCCCTGACTCTCTGGTTCCCATTGCCACAGTATTCAGATATGTGGCACCTTCGAATGTGGCTCCAGAATTTGCCCCATGCTCCCCTCCCAGCCAAACACTCGGCTCTTCAAGGCTCAGAAGTTGTATTGGAATTAGCTGGAGTCTTGACATGGAATTTGAAGATCATTTTCACGATTTGTGATCATACAGTCCTGGCTGGTGACTAGCTTTGATTATTCTGTGTCGGCATCCCAAATGGCACCCTATTGCCTATATTGTATCCCAAATGGCACCCTATTGCCTACTGTATATGGTGCACTACTTTGACCAGAGCCCAATCATCCCTAGTCAAAGTGTAGGGAATAGGGTGCCATTTGGAACACAACCTGTGTGTCAAAGCTACTCTGAGTTTAGACCTTCTGATAAAGCACGGTTCAGAAACAGACATGCACTTAGTTGGAACAAACTGTTTTGAAGAGATACGGGGATAATCGGGGGAATATCTTTTGGAATTGTCCTTTGTCTGGCTTTACTTTTCTTTAACGGAAATATCTCTCATCAAACATCTGTTATGATGAGGTTCCAAGATTAAATGAAGTTAAATAAGATTAAGATTTACAAGATTAAATTAAGTTCTTATATGAGTCTCATTGATCATCTTATTCCCAAGCACTGCTTTACTTCTGCTCAATATTTCACTTTCTTCTCTCCTAGGAATTATTCACAAGACTATGAATATATTGTATTTACAGAGATAAGCCTGTATCATATCTCAGTTATCTCTTGTTATGTGATTGCAGCATTGAGAGGCTTAATGAGTAATAATTGCATGTTCTTACATTTGGAAGAATTGGACGCCTCTCAAGTCGTTGTCTGTTCAGACATTCTTACGCTGACACCCCAACACACACACACTCACACGCACACACGCACACACCCCTACCTATATTTACAGGACTGTAAATAGCTACCTCGATTACCTTGCACCCCTGCACATCGACTCAGTACGGTTTTTTTACTCTTTATTTTTATTCACAGTGTATTTATTCCTCGTGTCACTATTCAAATTCTTTATTTAAATGTGTATCTTATCTTTAAGTCTAGGGCCCATAGGGCTCTGGTCAAAAGTAGTGCACTATTTAGGGAATAGGATGCCATGTGAGACACAATCGTTGTTCAGTAGATGAAACAGGCTGGTAGTAGATGGACCATCTGGGATTGTTTCATCTGTGGGCAGCGCTGCCTATAATGTTCACTCTGTTTGACAGTGGCCTTTATTTCAGATTGTTTAGCTCTGAACTCTGGCACCCTTCTGTGACGGGGAGGCTCAGGCTAATGGAGGACGGCAGCAGCGTTTGTTTAGACAGATTATGTGTCTCAGATCTGCTTCCCAAGTATCACCTTATTCCCTATTTAGTGCACTACTTTTGACCAGGGCCCGTCAAAAGTAGTGCTCTATGTAGAGAATACGGTACTATTTGGGACGCAGCCAGAATGTGACCCCTCTCCCACTGAAGGACTGCGGCACAGTAAAGACTTATTCTGCTTTCAGCGATGTGAAGTCCATTGGTGCAAACAGGTTAATAACACTTAAAGGTTATTTAAAAAACCTGCTTGATTTGAACAATGAGGCATGTTTTCCATTCACAGTGCCGCCCAGAGCAGATATTGCGGCAGTTAACAAAGTAGCCGTGTCCATATTTTCTTTAGCCTTGAATTGGGCCATTTTCTATAATTAGGGGCCACATGTGCTCTCTGTGTGTGTGTGTGTGTGTGTGTGTGTGTGTGTGTGTGTGTGTGTGTGTGTGTGTGTGTGTGTGTGTGTGTGTGTGTGTGTGTGTGCGTGCATGCGTGTGTCTGTGCGTGAGCTCGGTAAGTGTGTTGCTTTGCTGTGAGATTAGACAGCAACAGTTGAGGATCACCTGCAAAAATATGTGGTCATTATTTAACAGTACAGGTAATGTTCAAGACTGAATCAAGATACAAAATACATTGTTTATAAAAAAACATTCTGAGAAGAAACCCCAGTGTTACCTAAAAAGCAGGTTCCATAGATAGAGGACTCATCTTTATATCTGTGCCATCATAGCATCTGTGACAGCGCCATTGAGGCTACAACCCATAAGAATCCCCACTCCGTTGACTATTTTGACTAGAGGACTCTATCATTCTCCATGGCAGCTTCCTTGAATGAGGAGACTGAGCATCCTTAAAGGACCTGCCCTATCCTCTCATTTAAACCCATGCATCACCTAAACAGGTACATTCTCAATAACAGTGACTAACACACTTGCAATGGCAATAGTATGGCACTCGTTTTACATAGTAATGGGCAACAATTTGCATACACACTAGAGTGTACAATAAACAATGAAAACACCCCGAAACGGGAGAAACCAACTAATGAGCAGGGTTGGGTAGGTTACTTTCTAAATGTAATCCATTACAGTTACTAGTTACCTGTCAAGAATTGTAATCAGTAACGTAACTTTTGGATGACCCAACATCTGTAACGTAATCTGATTAAATTCAGTTACTTTTAGATTACTTTCCCCTTAAGAGGCATTAGAAGACGACAAAAATGTATGTTACAAATCAATGTTAAAGTTTACATAGCTGGCCATATACAGATGTACAATTTTACTTTATGGGTTGGTTATGTAGGCTTCTTCTAACCCATCGCTTTCTACTACAGTCGTGGCCAAAGATTTTGAGAATGACACAAATATTAATTTTCACAAAGTCTGCTGCCTCAGTTTGTATGATGTCAATTTGCATATACTCCAGAATGTCATGAAGAGTGATCAGATGATTTGCCATGCAAATGAACTGAATCCCCCCAAAAACATTTCCACTGCATTTCAGCCCTGCCACAAAAGAACTAGCTGACATCATGTCAGTGATTCTCTCGTTAACACAGGTGTGAGTGTTGATGAGGACAAGGCTGGAGATCACTCTGTCATGCTGATTGAGTTCGAATAACAGACTGGAAGCTTCAATAAGAGGGTGGTGCTTGGAATCATTGTTCTTCCTCTGTCAAACATGGTTACCTGCAAGGAAACACGTGCAGTCATCATTGCTTTGCACAAAAATGGCTTCACAGGCAAGGATATTGCTGCCAGTAAGATTGCACCTAAACCAACCATTTATCGGATCATCAAGAACTTCAAGGAGAGCGGTTCAATTGTTGTGAAGAAGGCTTCAGGGCGCCAAAGAAAGTCCAGCAAGTGCCAGGACTGTCTCCTAAAGTTGATTCAGATGCGGGATCGGGGCACCACCAGTACAGAGCTTGCTCAGGAATGGCAGCAGGCAGGTGTGAGTGCATCTTCACGCACAGTGAGGCCATCCTTTTGGAGGATGGCCTGGTGTCAAGAAGGGCAGCAAAGAAGCCATTTCTCTCCAGGAAAAACATCAGGGACAGACTGATATTCTGCAAAAGGTACAGGGATTGGACTGCTGAGGACTGGGGTAAAGTCATTTTATCTGATAAATCCCCTTTCCGATTGTTTGGGGCATCCGGAAAAAAGCTTGTCCGGAGAAGACAAGGTGAGCGCTACCATCAGTCCTGTCATGCCAACAGTAAAGCATCCTGATACCATTCATGTGTGGGGTTGCTTCTCAGCCAAGGGAGTTGGCTCACTCACATTTTTGCCTAAGAACACAGCCATGAATAAAGAATGGTACCAACACATCCTCAGAGAGCAACTTCTCCCAACCATCCAGGAACAGTTTGGTGACGAACAATGCCTTTTCCAGCATGATGGAGCACCTTGCCATAAGGAAAAAGTGATAACTAAGGCTCGGGGAACAAAACATCGATATTTTGGGTCCATGGCCAGGAAACTCCCCAGACCTTAATCCCATTGAGAACTTGTGGTCAATCCTCAAGAGGCGGGTGGACAAACAAAAACCCACAAATTCTGACAAACTCCAAGCATTGATTATGCAAGAATGGGCTGCCATCAGTCAGGATGTGGCCCAGAAGTTAATTGACAGCATGCCAGGGCGGATTGCAGAGGTTTTGAATAAGAAGGGTCAACACTGCAAATATTGACTCTTTGCATTAACTTCATGTAATTGTGAATAAAAGCCTTTGACACTTATGAAATGCTTGTAATTATACTTCAGTATTCCATAGTAACATCTGACAAAAATACCTAAAGACACTGAAGCAGCAAACTTTGTGGAAATTAATATTTGTGTCATTCTCAAAACATTTGGCCACGACTGTACATATAATAATACGATTAAATTCCATCAGAATTCCAGTCATTCCAATAAATGTTATACCCCTTGATCTTCAAGAATAGGGCTTGGAAATATGGAAGTATAGGTTAGACAAATTGTTTTACCTGAGCATAACCCCGAAACTAAGGAGTTATTAGCCAGCCCTACTCTGTTGTTTATGATTTTGTTGTCATGGAGGACTGATTGGGCTCATTTATTCGAGTTGAAAATAATGGTCTCTGACTTGTGGTCAGACTCACTCAAGTGGAACAAACTTAAACTTGCGCCTTTTTCAATGCTGACTTGAAGAAATGCTGTCAATGCTGTCATTGAGAAAACAGAGGAGTGTCAAAGATTTTTTTCTCAAACATCCTTTCTGCATTTAAAAGTAACCCTCGAAGTAATCATCTAGTTTTTCAAAAGTATCTGTAAGCCGATTACAATATTTTTGCTGGTAACGTAATGGATTACAGTTACACCGTTCTTTTGTAATCCCTTACATGTAACGGATTACATGTAATCCGTTACTCCCCAACCCTGCTAACGAGAGTGGCGCAACCTTTACCGGCGCGCAACCTAAAGCTGTAGGAAACCAGTTCAGCAGCCATGGTGAGTAGGCCTTGAGAAGTTGGTGATACCAAACAAAAGAAATACAAACACTAAACATTTCTAAATAAATTAAATGAAAACCAGACTCTTGCTTTTGTGTTCTTATATAATACAAACGATAATGTTTGAATGAATATCAGGTTAGGAAATGTTTGTAGGCTAACAACAAATCTGAACATTTGTGCGGGAAAACTGAAGGGAAACATCCCCACCTGGGGATAGCTCTCAGGCACATCATCACACTCATTAAATAATACCCAGTGATATACATTACTACATCAGAGGTAACGTTTTATAAAGTTTGGAGTAGCTAAGTGTTGTTGGTGTAAGATAAGTGGCATTAGCTAGAGGTTGATGAATGTAGGCTTTTATTCCTGCATGGTGCTTGATGCAGCCTCCAACTACTTCCTGCTAGGGGTTCTGTGGGTGATTTGATTAGAGTAGGCCTAATTCTTCCAGAGTAAACACCTCCAGTGAACTCAGAGAGTGGTTCTGTTTAGCATATATGCCTACTAAGACCCAGAAAAGTAAAAAACAGAGTGCGTTCCAAATGACACACCTATTCCCTACATAGTACACTTATTTGGACCAGAGCCCTATGCACTACATCGGGAATAGGTCTGGTCAAAAGTAGTGCAGGTACAGGGAATATAGTGCTAATACGTAGCCAGGACCTGCTGACACGCTTGGCTCAGTTGAGGGGATTTAAAGGGACCTGGGTTAAAACAAGCCTTACCATTTAGAACTGTAAACAAACTGAAACACAGTACATGAAGTATCAACATTAGTAGGGTTTTTGGACAAAGTTCACACACACACACACACACTAATGCTATTAGACATGATATGAGTATTGAGTCAGTGTTTTGTTAAATTGCTTGGTTTGAAAGGACATACAGTGCATTCGGAAAGTATTCAGATCCTTTGACTTTTTCCACATTTTGTTACGTTACAGCCTTACTCTAAAATGTATTAAATCATTTTTTTTTCTCTCATCAATCTACACACAATACCCCATAATGACAAAGCATTTTGCAAATGTATATAAACAATAATGAAATATTACATTTACATAAATATTCAGACCCTTTACTCAGTACATTGTTGAAGCACCTTTGGCAGTGATTACAGCCTCGAGTCTTCTTGGGTAAAACTACAAGTTTGGCACACATGTATTCGTAGAGTTTCTTCCATTCTTCTCTGCAGATCCTCTCAAGCTCTGTCAGGTTGGATAGGAAGCATCACGGCACAGCTATTTTCAGGTCTCTACAGAGATGTTTGATCAGGTTCAAGTCTGGGCTCTGGCTGGGCCACATAAGGACATTCAGAGATTTCCCCCGATGCCACTCCTGCGTTGTCTTGGCTGTGTGCTTAGGGTCTTTGTCCTATTGGAAGGTGAACCTTCACCCCAGTCTGAGGTCGTGAGAGCTCTGGAGCAGGTTTTCATCAAGGATCTCTCTGTACTTTGCTCCGTTCATCTTTCCCTCGATCCTGACTAGTCTCCCAGTCCCTGTCACTGAAAACATGGTGGTTCCAAACTTCTTCCATTTAAGAATGATGGAGGCCACTGTGTTCTTGGGGACCTTCAATGCTGCAGAAATGTTTTGGTACCTCTACAGACAATTCCTTCGACCTCATGACTTGGTTTTTGCTCTGACATGCACTGTCAACTGTGGGACCTTATATAAACAGGTGTGTACCTTTACAAATCATGTCCAATCAATTGAATTTACCACAGGTGGACTTCAGTCAAGTTGTAGAAACATCTCAAAGATGATCAATGGAAAGAGGATGCACCTGAGCTCGAGTTCAAGTCTCATAGCGAAGATTGATGAGGATTTATTATTTATTCAATACATTTTTGAATGTATTTATTTATTTTTATTTAACCTTTATTTAACTAGGCAAGTCAGTTAAGAACAAATTCTTATTTACAATGACGGCATACCCCGGCCAAACCCGGACGACGCTGGGCCAATTGTGCGCCGCCCTATGGGACTCCCAATCACGGAGGGTTGTGATAGAGCCTGGAATCTAACCAAGGTCTGTTGTGACGCCTCTAGCACTGAGATGCAGTGCCTTAGACCGCTGCGCCACTCGGGAGCACCAGAATAGTGTTGTAAGGTTTGAATAAGGTCTGAATACTTTCCGAATGCACTATATATGTAAGGTATTTGTTTTAGGTTATGTCTCAAATGGCACCCAATTTCCTTCTATAGTGCAATTTTTTTGACCAGGGCCTGTACACTAGATAGAGAATAGGGTGCTATTTGGGACACAACCTTAGTGATAAAGATGAAAGGGGGCCACTTTTAACTCTGGCTCTCTGTGTGCTTTGCTTGCCAACCTCTGTATTAGACCATCAACATCTTTATTACTGTACTCTGAAGTGGTGTGGTGCCAGACAGACTTCTCTTTCCCCAAGGCTCAGGCCTGTATTTCTTCCCTCCCATAAGGCTCCTAGCTGGCTCCTAACTGGCCTGTATTCTGGATTCCCCTTTGGCGTGTTTCAAAGCCCCTGGCAGCAGCATAGCTACGTTGTCCCCTCTCTGCTCTCTCCCTCTGCTCTCTCCCTCTGCTCTCTCCCTCTGCTCTCTCCCTCTGCTCTCCAGACTACATGGAGGGAGAAACATCTTTGATCAGCTAGGTATCTCTCTGTCTAGCTAGTAGCTAGTAGAACCCAAACCCCTTATCCCTGCCAGTCAGCCAGTAGGGGAAACCATAAGTGTTTTCCACATACCGCTATATATTTAATTTAGCATTTAGTAGAAGAATGAGGAACATTGTTAGAGCTATAAAGCCATAGTACTATGCTGAGTTAGTGTGTCGTTTGTGACTTTATGTTGGGCTTAATCTGGCATGATACAGTTAGAGGAATAGTAGAGCTGTAGGACCCAGGCTGGTGGCTGGGCCTGCTAGACCTATTAGGCCGCAGCGGAGTGGTCCTCCAGGCACAACACACACACACTCACACATACACACACGCACACACAACCAGACCAAGACCAGAGCCTGCATTAGTTCTGTCGTGGCATTCAAACAAAGATTCCTGCCTCCTTAAAAGTCATAATTTGTGCCTTTGAAAAAACACCTAGAAGTCTTGCCTCAGCTTTGCTATAAAGTAAATCATTATTGCTTGAAAGTACTTCCATGTTCGCAGCGCAATGGAAATCTCTGTGGACTTGAATTGTACCTAATATATGGAGCTCCTCCAGACTCTGCTATTAGTGGAGAATTACTAGTGAAAGATTTTAAAATCCTGTCCAACTAACATCGCTGTACCCCATTGTTGAGCTTCAGCTCTACAGTATAAAACATTGAGATTAGGTCTCTGGTCGTAGTGCACTATGTAGGGAATAGGGTACCATTTGGGATGGAATACAGATACAGTGAACGGATCCATGTTGTAAACTGCTTCACTGTCTTAGCAAGCACTCAACTAGATTAAATTACAAGCCATGCAGAGATAAAGGAATGTAAAGCAAAGGGTTCAGCATGTCAAATTCAATATCTTAGCCACAGAAAGACGGAAATAAACAGTACGCTACATAACTCTGCTGTCTACACACAAAAACTGTCACTTAAGAATGCTCTGCCTGTAGGTTTTCACCACAGAACTAGAATGAGTTCTGTTTTTATTTCATTCCAATTCCATGGTTTTCTTCTATCTTTAGTGTGTACTGTGTTTTTGTATGATGGCTCACAATCACGACTGACTGAAATTAGCCTTGGAATCCCATCTAGAGGAGGATCGCTTCTAGCACCCATGATTAGAGCCAAGCCAAGAGAGGAGAGAAGGGAAAAGAGGGAGGAGATGAGAGGAGAAGAGAGGAGGGGAGAGGGCAGACTGCAAGGAGCCCTACTGCTCTCCTCTTTCGCTCTTCCCTCCTCCTGTTCTCCTCTCTTCTGCTCTGCTCTGTTCCCTCGCTCACTCTGTCGCACTGTCACCACCACGGGCCAGACACACACACACACACATGTACACACACACACACACACACACACACACACACACACACACACACACACACACACACACACACACACACACACACACACACACACACACACGACACACGACACACAGATAGGCTACTCACACGCACATGTGTGCAAAGACACGTATGCACACATACATGCATCCCACATGCATGCACAAATCCACTTTCCAACATACATTCTCACATACTCCTAGTCACTCACAGACACATACAAGTAGTACTGTACAGTCTGAAGCAAGGATATTTCAATGAATGTTACAGTACTGCCACTAGGGGGAGTCTGGTAGGCCTGTGCTAATATTCTTCTACAGTAAAAAACATGATTCCTCAACATATAATAAAACTCCTGTTTTTATGTTCAGAGTTTTCCCGGAGAACATTGAAGTTATAAATTAGTTGTGAATTTGATTTAGTTAAACAGAACCACTGACAACTAGAAATTCTCCTCTTGTTATGAGAAACAGACAATAATGACTTGTTTGCCAGAAGCACATTTAGTGGTGTTGGACTATTCTGCAGACGCTGACAGCCAGCTCAGTCAGACAGCCCACATTGCTTCATAGTGTCTCACAACAAATTACAAGTCATCAACAGTTGGGATATTCCCTGCCAAAACTGGGTTATCTATAGTGTGAAACAGTGTCGTCGTCCCAAATGGCACCCTATTCCCTATATGGGCCCATAGGGCTCTGGTCAAAAGTAGGACACTATGTAGGAAATAAGGTGCCATTTGGGACATTACCGGTGTAATTGCTCCATTACACAGTATCTCTTCTTCAGTGTAGAAATAGAAATCGTCTTTTTGTGTGGCAATCCGTATCATCCTCATTCTCACTGTTACACTTTGTGGTTGTTCAAATGTAGTGCTCTCTTAGCTGTTATTTCTTAAATAATCTGAGAGCTACAGAGAGAGTCAAGACTGTTAAGGATGTCCCCCTGAACAGTTCACTGTACTATAAAAAGTTATTTCTGGCCCTTAGACCTCTGTTATGTATGCTTTAGAATATATCTGACCAACTTCTACTTTTCCACCTTTTATGTCAAGAAATGCTCAGCTCAGAAAACAGAGATTTTGACCCTTTTTACCTTCCATGCACTTTATTTAACTTTATTCCATACAGAGCCACCATGGAGTTAACCATTGAGTCTTGTAAAAAGGTTAGACCCATCACAGAGACTAAGGCAATAGCAGAAAATGTGCTCTCAATATCTGCCAAATTTATGGACTCAGAATCACTTGTGCGTAATGAAATATAGGTTACAGGAGCCAAGAAGACACTTTCACTTCTGACATAATTACCTGATTTGCCAAAGGTGTAATTTATGAAAGGCGGCTGACGGACATTTCAGAAGTTTCATGAACCGTTTTAAGGGCATATATCACAGGGAAATGGCAGGAGTTTTATGCTTTCAAAACACCACCTGTCTTCACTCAGCTTCCATTCTCCATTAAGACTGGAGTTTTACGCCTCTCAAAACAAGTGGATAAAGTAGAGTGTTTTCTCTCTGTCGCTATAACACAGCTTTACTTTTTCGGGCCCTGGTTTACTCTCCACACATTGAGCTGGGGAGGACATTCCTCAAGTTAACATCCCCATAGAAATTTGAGCTCAGGGACCACTCAATATTGTAAAGAGCCTTTCAAACACGGTCCCTCTATAAGAGCTCACACCCAGTCTGTCTGTGAGTACTCGTCAACATTCTTGTAAATCCAGCAGTCTCGCCTTCCCCAGAATTGGTTTCATACAGGCCAACATATACCCTGGTTCAAGATGTGCATGTGCTTTAGCAAACTGTTTAAATACAGATGATTCACACACGCGCACAAACACACACAAACACAGAGTAGCTCTAGAAGGTAATGTTACAGACCAGAGAGCCTGGCTGTATTTGGAACCTGTCTCGCTCTCTGATAACAACTGAATGTTGAGACCATAAACCGTCTCCCTCTGTGGTTCTAACGTACGCCTGCGGGAGATCTGGGTTCAAATACTATTCAAAATCATTTCAAATACTTTATCTTCACTTGATTAAGCTTGCCTGGCTTACTGGACCAATAGAATTGTACCATAACTGCAAACCATGCCACCTGCTATTCAAGGCAGGCTAGATCAAACACTCAAAGTATTTGAAAGATTTCAATCCATGTGGTCTGGTCTGTGGTCTGGTCTGTGGTCTAGTCTGTGGTCTGGTCTGTGGTCTGGTCTGTGGTCTAGGCTGTGGTCTAGGCTGTGGTCTGGTTTGTGGTCTGGTCTGTGGTCTGGTCTGTGGTCTGGTCTGTGGTCTAGTCTGTGGTCTGGTCTGTGGTCTGGTCTGTAGTCTAGTCTGTGGTCTGGTCTGTGGTCTGGTCTGTGGTCTAGTCTGTGGTCTGGTCTGTGGTCTGGTCTGTGGTCTGGTCTGTGGTCTAGTCTGTGGTCTGGTCTGTGGTCTGGTCTGTGGTCTAGTCTGTGGTCTGGTCTGTGGTCTGGTCTGTGGTCTGGTCTGTGGTCTGGTCTGTGGTCTGGTCTGTGGTCTAGGCTGTGGTCTGGTCTGTGGTCTGGTCTGTGGTCTGGTCTGTGGTCTGGTCTGTGGTCTAGGCTGTGGTCTGGTCTGTGGTCTGGTCTGTGGTCAGGTCTGTGGTCTGTACAGTTCTCTAGTAAAGGAAGGGTTCTCTGTTATGCCAAAGGAACAAGGTGTTGACTTATTAGAGTGGAGGGAGGGGATGAAAATGACGTGATGCAAGGGATCTATTATATGCACTGTGGTTGGGACCCCAGTCTATAGAGCATATGGAAAAACGGACCTTCAGGCATTTTCCTGAATTTTTACACAGCTCACCAAATATTCAGAAAAGACCTGTTTGTTACCCTTTGTTATGCCAATAAAAAGCACTCAGCTTTTGTTGCTGGATCAGGTTGTAAGAGGAGCCAGGAATGTTTCCTGATTACATGACCTGACCAGGACAAACAGCCGAGAGGTTTTCTTGGGCTGACTCCCAAAGGGCACCTTATTCCCTACATAGTACACTACTTTTGACTCTGGTCAAAAGAAGTGGACTATGTAGAGAATATGGTGCCAAATGGAACACACACATTGTCAGGAAGTAACGATCAGTACAGCACACTCTAACATATTTCCCATCTCTCTGTGTCCCTCTCAGGTTTAGGAAGAAGCCATCAGAATGAAGACCGAGGCCAAGGGTTTGGGGCGGTCTGTGTCAAGGTTGCTGCAGGATGAGGGCCGGTGGAGCCGAGGGGTCCTGCTGCTGGCCTACATCCTCTTGGAGCTGATCACTGTCCACTCCTCCACCGTCCTGGGGAACCTGGAGCTCCAGCTGGACGAGGAACAGCCAGCCGGGACCATCGTAGGGGACATCAGTGCTGGGTTACCGCCTGGCGCCACCGCAAGTCTTTACTTCATATCAGACCATGAGGGCACCGGGGTGGGGAGTGACCTGGACATAGATGAGAGCACGGGCATCATCAAGACAGCCAAGGTGTTGGACCATGAGCTGAGGGACCGGTACAACTTCATTGCAGTGACTATGACGGGCTTGACCATTGAAGTGACCATCACGGTGAATGACATCAATGACCACGCTCCCACGTTCCCCCGGAGGAGAGCGGCGTTCAAGATCCCGGAGATGACAGCAGTGGGAACCAGGTTCCCCCTAGAGCCGGCGGTGGACGGGGACAAGGGCCAACTGACTACCCAGGGATACCTCATCAAAGACGGGAACCCCGGCCAGGCTTTCCTCCTGGAGACCCGGAGAGGATCCAACCAGGTTCTCTATCTGGACCTGGTGGTCAACACTCTTCTGGACAGCGAGACCAGACCGTCTTATACGTTATCCCTGGAGGCATTCGATGGAGGCTCCCCTAAGAGGACTGGTCAGATGGTGCTAGATGTGACGGTTCAGGATATCAATGACAATGCTCCAGTCTTCAACCAGAGTCGCTACCACGCCATTATCTCAGAGAATCTGCAGCCGGGTAGCAACATCCTCCAAGTCTTTGCCTCTGATGCTGACCAGGGAGACAACGGCCTGGTTCTCTATGAGATCAACCGCAGGCAGAGTGACCCGGAGCGCTACTTCGTCATCGACTCGCGTATGGGTGTCATCACACTCAACAAGCCGCTGGACTTTGAGATGCGGAGGGTCCACGAGCTGGTGGTCCAGGCGAGGGATAACGCCACGCAGCCCGAGGTTACCAACTCCTTTGTCACTATCCACGTCCGGGACTACAATGACAACCAGCCCACCATGACCATCATCTTCCTCAGCGAAGACGGCTCCCCACAGATCTCAGAGGGCGCCCAGCCTGGCCAGTACGTCGCACGCATCTCCGTCACTGACCCGGACTACGGAGAATACGCCAATGTCAACGTCTCCTTGGAAGGAGGGGACGGGAAGTTTGCCCTGACCACCAAGGACAACATCATCTACCTGATGTGTGTGGACCAGATCCTGGACCGAGAGGAGAGGGACACATATGAACTCAGGGTGATGGCTACAGACGCAGGCACCCCTCCTCTCAGGGCTGAGTCCTCATTTACAATACAAGTCACTGACATCAACGACAACCCTCCTCTGTTTGATCAGCAGGAGTACAGGCAGGCCATACCTGAGGTGGTGTTCCCAGGGAGTTTCGTCTTGCAGGTCACGGCTAGAGACAATGACCAGGGGCCCAATGGAGACATCACATACAGCCTCCTCCAGGATGGCCAGGCCGGCCAGGATGAGAACCAGGCCCAGTGGTTCACCATCGACCCAGTAACAGGGATCATCACCACACTCTCCCAGCTGGATTACGAGTCGCAGCCCAGGCCGAGTGTGACTGTGGTGGCTACAGACGGAGGGAGGCCTTCCCTGTCCTCCACAGCTCTGGTCCATGTGGTACTGCAAGATATTAACGACAACGAGCCTGTGTTCGGTAGCAACTTCTACAATGTATCCATCAAGGAGAACACGGCCGCTGGGTCCTGCATCCTGCAGGTAGGACATTGTCTATTCTGTTTTTCTAGTCATCCTGTCGACAGGTGAATCTCGCATGCGAAAGTTTCTGAATTTTTTATTTTGTTGACTAAAAGTCTTGAATGACTTATCTCCTGCATCTTGATCATGTGAAGTCCGATATCTGTATCTTGCACGTATTCAAGCTGCTGTTTTTTTCGCCAAATGAAGACTACATTGGAAAGAGAACTACCCTTGAGGGTTGAGAGCGGTCTGAAGTTCTGAACTCATTTTGAAGGGATATTGAGAGACCATTACCTAGAGGAGAAATATTACACAGATAGAAAATCATTTGGTGGATTTTGCTGCTGTATTGTCAGGCATTAAGTGTTATTTTAATGTTCAAGCTGTTTAGATTGGATTGTAGAGGATAAGAGAGTTTAGAGTGGAGAAAATAAAGTGATTGAGTTGGAATGTGTCCCAAATGGCACCCTATTCCCTATTTATAGTGCACTACATATAATACCCTACATGGGTAATAGGGTGCCGTTTGGGAAACATACTAAGTGAGGCGTTTACCTGGTGTCTGCAGAGCTGGAGGATCTATTCTCTTCTGGCTGTCCTCTCCTTCACCTCTCCAAGGTTTCCAAGGTAACTGTGACAGTGTAAAGCCCCTCTGACAGCTGAAGACAAAAGAGGTTTTCACTTTATTCACCTAATTCAGCTGCAGGAGGTCATGGTAGGGCTTTATCTGACAAAAAGACATGTCACATGTCAAACCTCAACAAAAGACACCCCCCAAAAATGGGAATGGTAGACAAAAAAAAGAAGCCAAGCATTGACAAACCACAGGCCCACCAAATTCGCTACAGGGCCTCCAGGCCAGATCCCACTGCTGGGTCAAAACCGTAATTACGCCTCATTAAGAGGTATGGTTTTCTCAGGTTGTTGTTGCGTCTGTTATGAGAAAAAGACTGTTCGTTTTTTGTTTTGTTTTCTGTTTTTTATCAGTGTCTGTTTCTTCCAGACTTCAAAGCTTCTACTGCTGCTGCAGCAATCAGACCCTCTAACATACAGGGGGTCTGGGGGAGAGAGGAAACTGTTTCTAGAAACCAGTATTACAGTTTCATTTAATTCCTGTTTCACGAGTATCTGTGTGCCTGAGATGGGGCTGGGGCTGAGACGGCATTGGTTTGGATGAGTTGGGGTTTGGTTTAAGAGAGAGGGGTTGGGGCTGGGGCTGAAACGGACAGGGTTTGGAAGCTCTCCACTGGGCTGACAGAGGGCTGTGCAAACGGGATCTATGCCCAGTGTCTGCCCCAGGGAGAGGGAAGTAAGATTTGTAAGGGAGAGGGGGAGACGGAGGCAGGGACGTGTGGGAGAGAGGGAACTAGAGGGAGAGAGTGGAATAGAGGGAGGCCCAGTGCTTGACTTGAGCAGGGGCTCACAGGGGCTGAGTACTGGCACCTCACCTTTTCTACTGCTTGAGCTCCTGTTCCTCTTATATCATTTTAGCTCAAAAGTATTGTGGAGGTCCTGCACCTATAGATAAACAGAACCGGCACCCAACATGAGTACCGGCACCTGTTCAGTCCAAGTCAAGCACTGGGACACCAGAAGAATAACAGCTGAGACAGAGGCAGTGGTTGTATGGGACGTCTTGTCTCTAAATTATACATATATTGGCAGCCAGGATGAGTACAGAGAAATAATGTACTGGTAATGGTTATGGTTAAGAATATTTACGATGTCAAGCGCTTCTACGTTATTCTATCATCTTTTCCTGCTCCATCAGCAGCCTCCAGGCTCCCAGTATGCAACACTTCTTCAAAGCCAGCCACTCTCTGGCCTGTCTGTGTGTGTGCGTGTGTGTGTTTGTCTGTGTGTGTGTGGTGCCTCCCTGGCCTGTCTTAGTCCTGCTTGGCGGCTGTAGACGTGTACTTGGCGTGCCATGTGAGGCCAGACGGCTTGGCTCTGGGTGTGTGTGTGTGTCTGTGCATGTGTGTTCAGGGTGCCAGCAGCTCCACATCCCAGCGTCTCAGCGAGACATCTGACAACCGACCGACTGCCTTTTCTCTATGTGCAAGAAATTCACACTGCCCATTTTTCCACACACTCAATACTGTCCAACAGCCATTACAATAGGGGTATTGTGATCATCAGTCCAGCATTTTGAAGTGGGTAAGGTTTAGGGTTTCTGTTCCATCTATGTTTCTCTAACAGCAGTTCATGATTAGTCTTAAAACACTCTGGCACCTCTCTCTCTCTCTGTGTGTGTGTGTGTATATGTGTGTAGGGAGGAGTGAGGGCTGGGTGCCTCTCTGTCTGAAGCTAACAGAGACAGAGAGTAGGACAGCCACAATTTAAAACTCAATGTATCTCCCAAAGCCTCCTTTTCTGTGTGGTTTATCTCTCTTCATCTCTCTAGCTCTCTCCAGATCTCCCTCTCTCCCTCTCTATCTAGCTCTTTCTGGCTCTCTCCATCTCTCTCTTTCTCCATTTCTCTCTAGCTCTCTCCAGATCTCTCTCTCTCTCTCCCTCTATCTAGCTCTCTCTCTCTCTCTCTCTCTCTCTCTCTCTCTCTCTCTCTCTCTCTCTCTCTCTCTCCTAAGTGAGGTTGTCACTTACTCTCTGCGTCAATTGCTGCAAGAGAGGAATACTTATATAGTTATAATTAGGTGTTGTGCAAAAAAATCATGAATGAAAATAATAGTTTTCCACCTCAATTAAAGTGACAAGTCTTAAACCTATTAGCAGTCATCAATCTGGTAATGTAATAGGTCAGATATATAGGGGGAAAACAGGTCGTCTCACATAGGGGAAATAAGGAATGACATGAGGAATAACATGTTAAAGACCAAGAACTGCATTATGGACTGGACTGGACTGCTTTATGACATTCCATTTATTTTCATGCCCTTATTGGTACCTGCTTAAAATTGTGACTGTGTCGCAAATGGCACCCTGTTCCCTATTTAGTGCACTAGTTTTGACCAGAGCCCATAGGGCTCTCCGCAAGAGTAGTGCATTGTATAGGGGATAGGGTTTATTTGGGATGCACAGTGTGTCGTCTTTATACGGTTTGTTGGTGATTGGAGAGAGTGGAACATGCAGTGATTGGTTATACAGTACCTACTGTAGGTCTGTGTTATGTAGGGCCCACAACACACTGCTTTGTAATAGTGAGGATTGTATTAATGCATTGGATTTATATAGCTCATTATAGGATAGAAACACAGCTCATACGCGTGTTATTACCCTATGAGTGTGTTATTCCCAGATTATTATTTAATCCCCTTGTATTCCATAATGGAACATTACCAGTCAGCCTTGTATTCAATAATGGAACATTACCAGTCAGCCTTGTATTCCATAATGGAACATTACCAGTCAGCCTTGTATTCCATAATGGAACATTATCAGTCAGGCTAGGACACGCACGCGCGAGCGCCCGAGCCCGAGGTGTGTTTGTGGAGGACTCTTCACTGTGACCATGGTCTATTCACAGGACTCTCTCTCAGACAGGACATGAGCCTGGGCAGTGGGGGGCAGCTCCACTCTATACTGGAGACTTCATGGAAGTAGAAAAGAACTCTTTCAGTTTTGGCAGCTGCAGAATTGGTACATTTGGTCAAGATTCCCTTTCTTAGTGAATTGAATGGAGGGAGGTAAGAGTGGATGCGTCCTTGTTAGCCCTTTGAGTCTTGAGTACATCATTAATCTGGACCAAGGCTGTGTCCCCATTGGCACCCTAGTCCCTATATATTCCCTAAAAAGTAATACACTATATATAGGGAATAAGGTGCCGCTGTTATGTAGTTTGTGTTGGACAGAGAGCTGCTTTATCTGATGCATCTTTCATGTTTATTTATGACTGATTCTGTTGGTAAATAACTAGTACTTCACACGAAGCACAGCTTCTTTCTATTGGATCTCTCTCTAGCACTCTCTCTCTCTCTCTCTAGCGCTCTCTCTCTCCTCTCTCTCTCTCTCTCTCTCTAGCGCTCTCTCCTCTCTCTCTCTCTCTCTCTAGCGCTCTCTCCTCTCTCTCTCTCGCTCTCCTTCTCTCTCTCTCTCTCTCTCTCTCTCTCTCTCTCTCTCTCTCTCTCTCTCTCTCTCTCTCTCTCTCTCTCTCCTCTCCTCTCCTTAAGGGGCTTTATTGGCATGGGAAACATATGTTTACATTGCCAAAGCAAGTGAAATAGATAATAAACAAAAGTGAAATCAACTCTCTCCTCTCTCTTCCTCTCTCTCTCTTTCTCTCTCTATCTCTCTGTCTCTATGTGGGGATAAGAATCGGCCCTCTGTCTGTGTGTTTTTGGGGGGTTGGTATGGCTCCAGCAGTAAGACGAGAGGGGGTTCCCTGACAGCGCGAGGGGAAATGAAGCCCAACGAGCGCCGGCCGCTGGCACAGTTGGCGGAGGTGACACAGGCGGGGGGGGGGCTTCCTCGTCTGTCTCTCCTCCTGTTTCACTCCATCCCTTCCCCCATCTATCCCTCCCTTCCTCCACAACCCAGTCTCTCCATCCTCATTCTCTCCATCGCCTGCCTCCTTGTCTTTTTCACCTCCTGGCTTCCATCTCTCCCTCCATCCCAACCTTTATCTGATCTCCCTTCAGACCTCATTAGCTGGGTGTGAGGCCAGGCTATACCCATCACCACCTCGGGAGTTTAACCCACCACCCCCATAGTCAGGGAGAGAACGGTCTGTCATCGCAAGGGCCCCCTTCAGCAACCCCATGGCAACCAGAGAAGACCACTGATTGCTGCGAGATAATATATAGACTTTTTTGGCGTTTTGTCTGTTGGATTGGCGCTGAGCTGAGAGTCAAACTTGTGCGTTTATCAGTTTCCTCTGCAGCCAGAAAGGGTTCCTGTCTGAACCGTGCTTTGGCACCCGTCCGTCGGAGTGAACTCACAGGCCTCCTCTCTACCTCGACCTGGCCTTGAAAAGACATCACTGATACTGGCTGGCCTGTCATCCCTTGACTCTGATTGGTGTGGTTTGATAGACAAAGCTCACAGTGATGTTGAATAGGAAACGAAATGGCTAGCCTTACATCTGTCTGCTTTGTTGCACAGAGGATTTTCCAATTAATATTTTTGGTTCAGGATGATTAGAAATGTCACTCATTTCACTGATGTGGAAGAGAGGAAAGGAGGAGAAGAGAGGAGGAAAGAGGAGAAGAGAGGTGGAAAGAGGAGAAGAGAGGTGGAAAGAGGAGAAGAGAGGTGGAAAGAGGAGAAGAGAGGAGGAAAGAGGAGAAGAGAGGAGGAAAGAGGAGAAGAGAGGAGGAAAGAGGAGAAGAGAGGTGGAAAGAGGAGAAGAGAGGAGGAAAGAGGAGAAGAGAGGTGGAAAGAGGAGAAGAGAGGAGGAAAGAGGAGAAGAGAGGAGGAAAGAGGAGAAGAGAGGAGGAAAGAGGAGAAGAGAGGAGGAAAGAGGAGAAGAGAGGTGGAAAGAGGAGAAGAGAGGAGGAAAGAGGAGAAGAGAGGAGGAAAGAGGAGAAGAGAGGTGGAAAGAGGAGAAGAGAGGTGGAAAGAGGAGAAGAGAGGAGGAAAGAGGAGAAGAGAGGAGGAAAGAGGAGAAGAGAGGTGGAAAGAGGAGAAGAGAGGAGGAAAGAGGAGAAGATAGTCTCAGTGAACTCCATGCCTGCCAACATAAAAACACACCATCTGTGGGACATTCTAAGGGACAACTATACTGTTGAGATTTGTTCATCAGAGCTCCACTTCACTGAGCCATTGATATGTTCCTCAGCATTAGAGTTTCGCCCAAAGCCACAGATGTAATGTAGTGTCACAGTGGGCTCTGGACTGTAACCTGATGGTTGGATCAGGACCATAGAGCCAGGACCAGACCTGATGGTTGAACCAGACTGTAGTGTTAAGTGCCAGTCAGGCAATAAATGGTTCATTAGGTTCAGCCCTCCTACCATATGGTCCCTGAAGGCTCAGATCAATCACTTCATCTCCGTTTTTCACATCTGATTTGATTCGGTAGAAGCTTCTTGTTTCTCGGCAATCTGCAGATGCTTTTATTCAAAGCAATGTCTCTGTTTCTAAGTTCTGGAACTTGGTGCTTCAACGCTTTTTGAACTCCTCCTCAAACCCACAGATTCTGTTTTCAATGTCTCGGTCACAGTTCTTTAGCTGGGACAAAAGACCAGCCTCTCCCAGATGGATTTAGTCTCCAGATAACATGTTCATTTCACTCTGTGACAAGAGTCACTGACTCAAAGCAACAAGAGGGTAGAACACAAGTCCCTTCACTATAACGGGAACAGGGTGCCATTTGACGTAGACACTGGGTTGTATGGAAGCAGGCTTTTGACTTCCAGCCTGTCTGGCTCACTCTCCCTGCTGCACAGACAAAAACAGAAGTCTGGCTGCACCTGGAGTCTAGCAAACCAAAGCAACCTTGTCCAATGCAATGAATTGGAGGCTTTGAATAAGACACCTGGACAATCCATAATTTCCCCCAGTCCTCCTGTCATTCTCTCTTCTCTTCTTTCTCTTCTCTCTGTACTGAAATGGGTTCAACACCAGTAGGCTTTATGTACTGTATATTCTATTGTCCCCAGGATACAACCTGTGGGCTAACTGTATTGTCTACTGTGAGATTTACTTAATTTATGAACCATGTAATCCATTTTCCAACTAGTTTTTCTGAAGAGGGCCAGGGACAATCTAAATGTGTTGTTGTCTGTTTTAATGTCAGTGTTCTCTAGTCTCTGTTTTAATGTCAGTGTTCTCTAGTCTCTGTTTTAATGTCAGTGTTCTCTAGTCTCTGTTTTAATGTCAGTGTTCTCTAGTCTCTGTTTTAATGTCAGTGTTCTCTGGTCTCCCTGTGAGGCTGGTTTGAGGCTGGGTTAGCCCCAGGCTAGCTGAGACACACACACACATCCCACAAACACTCAAACAGACATAGACAGACAGACAGACACACACACACATTCACACACACCGACAGACAGACACACACACAGGCTAGCCGACTCTGTTTTTGGTCCCCTTTCCCCTGGTAACCACTGTGCTGCTCTGTGGTGACTGGCTGTGTGGTTTCCCCTGGTAACCACTGTGCTGCTCTGTGGTGACTGGCTGTGTGGTTTCCCCTGGTAACCACTGTGCTGCTCTGTGGTGACTGGCTGTGTGGTTTCCCCTGGTAACCACTGTGCTGCTCTGTGGTGACTGGCTGTGTGGTTTCCCCTGGTAACCACTGTGCTGCTCTGTGGTGACTGGCTGTGTGGTTTTCACAGTATTTACAGGGAAAGGACAAAATTGCTGGAAACTGTGATGTACTACTTAATGTGTTTGCAAATATAATACTTCCTCAAGAACATTACTCCCGGGCGGTGTGGAGCGGGGACATTGGAATGAGCATAAACACTGATGCACATCTGGACTGTGTGTTTGTGTGTTCAGGTCCTTGTTCCAGCCCCACTAGAGACAGGTGAGTGTGTTTCATGGTGCTCAGGCGTCCATCAGGCTTATTCAGTCTGGCCAACGCTACAGGAAGAGGAAAAGGTTGTGGGAAAATGTTTTATGTTCTATGGTTGTGAACAGAAGCACTAGACGCTAGACTAGATTGTTCATTAGTGGCTAACTGCAACACAAAGAACGCAGAGAAGGGAAAATAAGCATGTGAACACAGTAGTTTTGCTATTGCAGTTGGATATGCAGTTTGATTCTATATAATCTACATACTCAGTATCATTCATAATATGGTCCTTGGGAGGCCAGGCTTGGTCTTTACCAGTTTTACACTGGTGGTCAAGTATACATGTCTTTGCAGTGACTACCAGTTTACAGTGTTGGATGTTGGATACAGTCTGACTCTGCTTTTAGGCTGAGCCTTGTGAGGGCCAGGATCGTGATGCCCAGGGTCTGCTGGAGTAGAGCGGTTTCCTGCTCACATCTGGTGGGGAAGGAGAGGAAGGGGAGACCTACCTTAGAGCACACTCCCTTTTATCTGTCTCTTTGTGTCCAGGAGTGTGATGTTCGGATGTTACGATCTTCGAAACTAAACACGCCAGCCTGTAGACTCAGGCCTGGACGTGACAAGGAAGGCAGTTTTCATTACATTAGACAGAACAGTCTGTCTGCCTGCCAGTCTGTCTGTCTGCCAGTCTGCACTAGAGTTCTCATCGGGCCTGAAAATTCGAGCCCGGTCCGGCTCAAGTCCGGTGAGCTGAAGCCGACACCACAGAAATTAAATGAGCCCGAACCCCCCATAAAAGCCAGATTTCTAGGAAACAGAATATTGACTTAAACTGGTGTTGAAAACAATATGGGGGAGGCAGGCAGCAGTTGAGTGAGGAGACTTTGAACCAGCCATTGGGCCTAGAAAAAGCACAGAAAGGAAACTCACCTTAGTTATGATCGACTGAATGACGAAAATCTTGGAATAAAGTAGGCCAATGCAATTGAAGCCATGTATCAAATTGTTGCTTACTGAAACACCCAAAGTCATATATAAACTACTCATTTAAAGCAATAGTCATGTGTGGTCACCTAGATGATTATTTCAGCACCGCTTTGATTGGGACAGCGCTATTGTGCTGCTTTGGGACTCATCTTGATAAAGCAATCAATGTCAGATTTTAGTTTTGACTGAATCTCCTTTGGGATATTTGGGTCCAGGCTGGGAAATGTTAGCTAAGTTGAGGTGAGTGCTGATGATCATCTTTATTCTAGATTGCTCATGTATTAGCTGATCAGAAAAGGTTTCTCCATGTTATGTAGCTTAACAGGTGGATTTGGCTCATCAAGCCTGTCCTACTCCCGACCAAAAGCCTTTGACTTGTCTGATAATCAATCAAATAGATTTTGTTTCACTGATTCTTTGTGCATATTTGGTTAATTGGTCTGATACTGAGATGAACTTCCTGTTTTTTTCTGTGGATCCCTTCAGCCTATTCGTATCGCAATTTGAACAATTTAAATCATGAGAAAAATATGTTTCGTCATGGCCACACATTTCTCTGGCCGAGTCAATATTGGAATCCTGGCTCCACTAGTGTCTGCTGCGGCCTAGTAAGCTAAAAAGGTTGTCTTAACACAGCATGGCAAGCTTGAAATCCGACAGGTCTGAATTAATTCACAGAATTTGAGTATCTGTAGAAGGATATGAATCAAGGCTGTGAAAGAGAAAAGAAGAGAGGAGAAGAGAAGAGACAAAGAAACCAGAGACGTATCCCCAGAGAGACAGCTGGGACAAAATCTCAGTCGGCGGCTGGATCCAGCTGTGGAACCTTCCTCCTCCATCTGCTCTTTTTCTCCTCTCCTTTGTGTGGGGTGAAGGAATGGAGAGAGGGAGGAAGGGAAAGATCCCCTTTATTCCCCCCTCTCCCTCCCTTTTTCTCCCTCCCTCTCCCCCTCTCTCTGCTCTCTTCTCTTCCCTTTCCACTTAACTTTCATTCTTATCTCTTCCGCATTTCCTTTTCCCACACCCTATAGTGTCCCCTCCATTCCTCCTCTCTGCGATCGTATTGCAGGGTTCCACTTCAGAAGTGTATCTCCAGGGTGGTGAGCTGTGGAGGGGAGCAGGTGAGAGGGCCATTTGCAGGCCCAGGAAAATGATCCCTGGCTGGGGGAGAGGTCAGCACACCTCCCCCTGGGCCTCAGCCAGCCTTGGAGGTGAATTAACCAATTAAGAGTCCCGGGGTTGGGGATGGGGTGTAAATGACCACAGAGTGAGGTCAGACTGCAGGTGAGTATCAGGAAACTTTCTCACAGTGTTGTGCTCTGGCTTTACAGACAGAGACTCTTGTGTTTGACCTTGATGAAAAGACAGGGTTGGTTCACCGTGCTCACTGTCATACTGCCCCTCCTGCTTCTCCTACTCGTCCTTTTCCTCCTCCTCTGAGGTGTTGGGACAGGGAGAGACTGGCATGGCTAAGGACTGCATGCCAAGCCTTTTGTTCTAACAGCTAGTTGTAGTCCTCTAGCACATGTGCCAGGCAGTTGGCAGTGGCACTGTGGAACACACTGGGGGGAGGAAGCCTTTCTGATCAGGATATCCATGTCCTCCTCCTAAAGCAAATATGTGTTAAACCATCCCTCCCTCCATCAACTCTGAGAGACGGAGACTCTACACATCAAAAGAACAAAGAAACCATCCCAAGGAAAATAATAGCCAGCTGTACTGAGGTATGTTGATAAAGTGTTAGTCTTGGGATGCGTATAGGAGGATCTGTTATTGCAGGCATATTGGGTTCTGTGTTCATGGCAGAATTAGCCTGTCCTACAGTATGTGTTATATATTGGCTGGACTAAAACATCTCAACTGCCGAACAGCAAATTGACTCCAAATCCAGAAGTTGACTGTTAAAAAGAATGCATCCTGACATGTGCCAGCAACCTCAGCCCCCATCAGCCCCTGCTCTACAGCACTGCCAGTTGAAATAATGAGGCAGAAGAATGTGTGTGTTTGTGTTTCTGTGTGCGGTGCATGTGGGTGTGTGTGTGCTGCAAGCAGCAAGCCTGTGGAAACAGGGACATTCAGCCAGAGAAGAGTGTGGTCAGTTCATCTTTGCTCTGCTCACAATTAGAGGAGTGAAGGGTTTAGAACTCATTGAGACTCATTATGTCTGTAAAGGTGGCTGGGAGTAGAGTAGTTAGTCAGTGGTCTGGTCCGTGGTAAGGAGTGGTGGTAGGTGGGGACTATCATCGGAGAGGTACACGCACACACACACACAAAAACACAGAAACATAGTTTGAAGCGCCTGTAAACATTCCTTAGTGTAGCCTTCTTTAGTGTAGCCTCTCTCTGTGTGGTCATGCTATCAGTGTGGGACCAGCGTGTAACACTGTTTAACTGTAGGATATTCCAAACATCCTTAACTGTAATAACACTATGAGAGAACCCACCTTCTGTTAAACACATTGTCCAAATGGCATCCTATTCCCTTTATAGTGCACTACTTTTGACCAGAGCCCTATGGGGAATCATTTAGAATGCAGACATTGGTTCCCAGTGATTATCATACCTGAACTGCTCTTTCCCCAATCTTCATTAGTCCACTGTTGTCTCTCACAACGGCATTGGGGAACTAACTATTCTCGTTTCCTACTATTGGACTAGTGAGTAGCCTATTGGATTATTTTATAGATGATTTAGCTACTGGTGAGGCAGATATACATACATAGAGAGGGAGGGAGAGAGACAGAGAGCTATAGAGAGAGGGAGAGGGAGAGAGAGATGGAGAGAGCTAGAGAGAGAGATGGAGAGAGCTAGAGAGAGAGAGAGAGAGCTAGAGAGAAATGGAGAAAGAGAGAGATGGAGAGAGCCAGAAAGAGCTAGATAGAGAGGGAGAGAGAAAGAGAGATCTGGAGAGAGCTAGAGAGATGAAGAGAGATAAACAACACAGAAAAGGCTTTGGGAGATACATCGAGTTTTAAATTGTGGCTGCCCTACTCTCTGTCTCTGTTAGCTTCAGACAGAGAGGCACCCAGCCCTCACTCCTCCCTACACACATATACACACACACACACACACACACACACACACACACACACACACACACACACACACACACACACACACACACACACACACACACACACACACACACACACACACACACACACACACACACACACACACTCCTAGTATGCTGCACTCATCTCACTGTCAATCCACTATCTTCTTATAACCTCCCCATCATATACCCACTAGACTCCACCATCTGTCATAATGTTGGGAAACAACTAGCTTTTTCCTCCTTTATCAGTCCGTTAAGCATTGTGTTTCCACTACAGATTATAGTTGAGCCTCAGAGTTGTAGAGGAACTATCTGTCTGGTTGGAGACCCATTCCTTGTGAGTCTTCAGTTGAGATTTAAGATTTCATTTTCAGAGTACAGCCTAATGGTCATGGGTGCTGGTCCTTCATCACATGCTTCATCACATGCTTCATCCATAGAATTAGATTGAACTTGTTCCGGTGCTGTCAAGCTGATACTGCTGACAGTGTAGGTGACACTGCTGTTCCTTTTAAACTGTTGAAAGGACAAATGTGTGTTGACGTTGTTGTGAGGAGTATCAAATACAGTCGAGCTGTAGCTGTAGGCAGAGGCTGTGTCCCAAATAGCACCCTACACCCTATATAGTGCCCTATGGGCCCTGGTCAAAAGTAGTGCACTATAAAGGGAATAGGGTGCCAATTGGGACGCAGTTTAGAGAGTGAGTGGGAGCAGAGAGCATAGCAGAGTTGTTGGAGCTGGATTATAACTGCTGTAATTAGGGTCGGTGCAGCAGGGCCCTGGATTCCGTCTTCCTGTGTGATGTGGTATCAGAGAGGGGAACAAAGAGTGAGTGGGTGTGGAATAGAGAGAGAAAGAGGGATGAAGAGAGGGAGGGGAGGAAATGCAGTAATTGCTGCCCTAGATGTAGTTTCAGATTGCCTCTCTAGTGGAGTGCACCTGTGGGATATGAGGCATCAGCCAATAGGGAGGGAGGGAGCAGGGTGCAAATTTACAGTTCCTTGCGCCCCAAACGTGCATCAAGGAAAATGTTCCTGTACTGTGCTGCTGCTTCACTGCCATGAGCCCTGTTCCTCTCCTCTCTCCACCAGGGAAGGACCACTTTAGGTCTTATCTTGGAATGTGAGAGGAAACCAGTGACCTCACGTTCCCTTGTTTTTCCTGAGAGCAATCTGTCTAGGGGCTCTCTTTAAGAGCTGGTGTGTGCGTGTATATGTGTGTTTGCGTGAGTGTCACAGGCGATTGATGGCACCTTAATTGGGGAGAATGGGCTCGTGGTAATGACTGGAGCCATGCCAGTCTCTCCCTGTGGAATGGTATTAAACACATGGTTTCCATGTCTGGAGCACTCTCCTCTTCTCTCCTCCCAGGTAATATTACACTTTCTATAATATTACTGCAGGCCATTCCATTTGCGCCCCGTTCCAGACATTATGATGAACCGTCCTCCCCTCAGCAGCCTCCACTGGTGTGTGTGTGTGCAGCAATCCTCAGAGGCGTTCCTCATTGAGCTGCTGTCCTGCTAGCCTTCCTCCGGCTGTGGGTGTTTGTGTCGGTCCGTCTGCATGTCGGCTTCATCAAAGCCCCATTCACCACAGATCTGACAGGCCCAACACGAGGCAGTGTCAGAGATGATGGAGAAACAAGAGATCTGACAGGCCCAACATGAGGCAGTGTCAGAGATGATGGAGAAACAAGAGATCTGACAGGCCCAACACGAGGCAGTGTCAGAGATGATGGAGAAATAAGAGATCTGACAGGCCCAACACGAGGCAGTGTCAGAGATGATGGAGAAACAAGAGATTCCGGAGAGTTGTTAAGAAGCCAGCGCGTGTTGTAGTATCATAGACTGTAATATTACCTGGGAGGACAGGTCTCCAGACATCTGGTTCTGGCCTGCCTGCACTCCAAACTGTCTTGGCCAACTCTGTCTGGCGTGTCCCAAATGGCACCCCATTCCCTTGGGCCCTGGCCAAACGTAGTGCGCTATAAAGGGAATAGGGTGCCGTTTGGGACACAGGCTGTCTGTGGAGGGCTGGAGGAGAGTGCAGATGAAAAGTGGTCTAATGTATTCTAATCATCGTCCCTCAGATTAAATTACAACACTCTTTAAATCCTAGTAAAACACACACAGACACACACAGACACACACAGACACACACAGCCATAGATATGTCATCCTGCTGTAACATCTGTTCTTTAAACCAGCGTTATATTGGATGGATCTGTGCTTCTTTACAGCCCAGCCACCTTTACAGTTCAATCATCTAGACATACCTTCCACAGGACGTTGTCTGAGTGAGTGAAAAGGGTGTGAGGCATAACTAAAAAGGTTGCTTCTCCCGTGGCTTGGCTGTGGATTATGACGTGTTATCTCATTCAACAGGACTCTTTGTGTGTGTGTGTGTGTGTGTGTGTGTGTGTGTGTGTGTGTGTGTGTGTGTGTGTGTGTGTGTGTGTGTGTGTGTGTGTGTGTAGATATGAATGAGCTCAGCATTGTGTGTAGACCTGCCCAGCCAGGTCCCTTTGTGTCTGATGTTCAGACATAGACTGTGATTGCCAATTTCCACTATCAACTCAACTACCGGCTCTTAGAGTCTGATTGGGCCTGAGTGCAGAGTGGATACCGTGTGTGTCTGTGTGTGTGGATACCATGAGTAATAGACCATGTGATTTCCCCTTTGTTTGTTTGAAGTCAGGGCACAGCGGGGAGAACCATTGGCTCTTTCAGTAAGAAATGCCCTTGACAGACATGGCAACATTGTTCGAAACAGGACACGGTTGCTCTCTCACAGGCTGTAGTCTAGGTAAGAAGTGCACTGAATGAATGGTTGGCTTTTGAGACGTCTAAGTAAAAACTGCCCTGATTGGACAGACGTGCTGAACAGCATTGTTGAACCAGGACACATGTGCCATTACGTCACCCTCCCGGTCCAGCTCAGATGTTGATTAACACTTAAAGATGAATGATCTTTGGCCATATCAGTATAGAATCTAGTGGGTTAACAGTGGTTGCAGGTGAGGTGTGTAGCAAAAACAATGTGTGATGAGACAGCTGAAGAGTATAAGAGATACTGTATATAAGATGGAACACTGCCGGTTACTTGTTATTCACAGCAGCAGATAATTGTCTCAGGCTGGAAAGCTGAGTTTTATTGTGATGTTGCAGGAGCCAGCTGTGCCAGCTAGGATGAATCAACGTGGGTTAAATCATTGTCAGCTCCAATCTCTCTCTCTCTGTCTATGTGTGTAACTCCAGTCTCAGTCTACCCTCTGCTTCTGTCAGCTTCCCTATCATCACAGCCAGTATTATCTTCATTGTATAGACCTTTCTTTCTTCATTTGATTTCAACTGTGTCTTATACTCCTAATTGGACTAGTAATGTGTCAATGTATTTGTTATTCTCTGAAACTATTAAAATGTGAATAGTCTTTCTCTCTCTCTCTCTCTCTCTCTCTCTCTCTCTCTCTCTCTCTCTCTCTCTCTCTCTCTCTCTCTCTCTCTCCCTCATGAGTGAACACCCACTTCCTCCCCACATTTCACATTCTGGTTTCAGTTGGTCACCTTGCTTGTGGCCAACTTGTGGCCTAAAGAACTGCAAATACAACCAACTGTCCTTCCCTCCTCTTCTCTCAGTAGGAATATTATCAATCTAATGAACTCTGCTGCTGTAGTGTTTACTTTGCCTTTCACTGTGCCCACACACTATAGGCTGTGGTCGGTCTGAGATAATGTCTATGTGTGTTCACAATACTGTTGTATATAAGAGATAAGGTATGTGTGTGTGTGTTAGTTTAAGCAATATGCACTGAGCAGTATAGTGAGATAGTGTCTGGATGGTACTGTTGTCTGATAGGACTCAGTCTGAGCTACAGGGGGATGTAAGAAGGTATACAGGGGGTACAGGGGATGTAAGAAGGGTACAGGGGGATGTAAGAAGGGATACAGGGGGTACAGGGGGATGTAAGAAGGGATACAGGGGGTACAAGGGGATGTAAGAAGGGATACAGGGGGTACAGGGGGATGTAAGAAGTGATACAATGGGGTACAGGGGCGATGTAAGAAGGGATACAGGGGGTACAGGGGCGATGTAAGAAGGGATACAGGGGGTACAGGGGGGATGTAAGAAGGGATACAGGGGGTACAGGGGATGTAAGAAGGGATACAGGGGGTACAGGGGGATGTAAGAAGGGATACAGGGGGGTACGGGGGGGTGTAGGTGTGTGATAGCTGCCTGTTTCTAGAAGGAAGTGTTTTCTGTGCTGATAGCTCTCTCCTCCCTAAGGGGAAATGGAATCTAATCGTGCTGGCAGGCACTTCATTAGGGCAGCCCTGATCAGTTATCAGGACCCCAGAAAGAAGGGTTACAGGGTTAGCTAGGGCTGTGTTTCAAACGACACCCTATTCCCTATATAGTGCACTACTTTTGACCAGAGCCTTGGTCAGAATGAGTGCACTATATAGGGAATAGAGTGCCGTTTGGGACACAAACAGGGTTAGCAGGGTGAGCTGAATGACTCTCAGCAAACATAGATGAATGGTCACATTGAAAGCCTTCCTATCCCTGACAGATGTACAGTAATTGTTAGGCTTTAAATCACACTGCAACCACTAGCTACAGGTCTACAGTCTATAGTCCTGCAATAGTCTTGCCTACCAGCATCCCGGAGTCACCTCTTCACTGTTGACGTTGAGACTGGTGTTTTGCGGGTACTATGGCAGATGTGTTGCTACCTACCCTCACCACCTGGGGGGCGGCCCGTCTGGAAGTCCAGGATCCAGTTGCAGAGGGAGGTGTTTAGTCCCAGGATCCTTAGCTTAGTGATGAGCTTTGAGTGACCCCAAACTTTTGAATGGTAGTGTATATATATATATATATAGAGAGAGAGAGAGGGAGGGAGAGGGACAGAGGCTGTGCAGCAGCTTGCATGCCAATCAGTCAGTGTGTTGTGTTACCTCCCTGTGTATAGAGAAGGTGGTACAGAGCTGCATGGTTTGGCTCTGATGTCTCTGCTCTGGATGCAGTAGGAGAGGGTTGTATGAGGATGGAGCCAATACACACAAACAGAGATGGTTTCTGGTGTGGGGGCTAGCTTGAGACACATCTTCAATACAGGTTCAAAGGACGTCATGCTGCTTGCATAGCGAGTACCACTTCCTCCCGATTCGGCCCATAACTGCCGTGAACTTGGGACCTCTGCCGGGCTAGCACATGTGACCGTCCTCCTGAAGCGTCTTACCAGTCAGGGCCGCGCGAAAAGCGAGCTATTCGCTTGCGCAAATGGAGAAACTTCAAGTTGAGGAAAAGGTTTCACACATCCCCATGTGCACCGTTTCTGACTGAGTGGAAATGGAAATGTCTTGCGGGGTAAAATCCACTGTGTGTGTGTGAGTGATATGGTCTTTCAGTTATAGAGGTTATTGGTCTTGGACCTGTCCAGATTTTCTGAAGCGTTGCACAAGCAGCATTCTCCTTTAGAACCCTGTAATCTATAATCCCACCAGGCTACCAGGGCTCCTTCAGGATAATCAAGGTTGCATCCCAAATGGCACCCTATATGGTGCACTACTTTGTACCAGGGCCCATCAGACTGTGGTTAAAAGTAGTGCACGATATAAGGGTTGGGTGTTATTTTGGACACAGGCCCTGTTCTGGTGGTGATTCTACATGGGTTACCCTCCTCGTTTAATGTTATGCCTCGCCTGGGAGGGAGGTAGTAATTCTGTCCTCTAGGTGTCCTGGAAGGTTATGCTTTCACAATCACTTTAGAGTTAACGCTTCAAAAGGGGCTGCACGCTCTCTGAGTTCTGCTACATAAGTTAGGAGTGTTGAGAGTCCCCTTCAGCTAATATATACAGCATTACCCCACACAGAATTATAGCATTGTGTCCCAGATGGCATCCTATTCCCTATTTAGTGCACTACTTTTGACCAGAACCTTATGGGCCCTGGTCAAAAGTAGTGAACTACATAAGGAATAGGGTGCCATTTTGGACGTAACCTAGCATTAAATACCACATAGGAGTAGCATTCAAGGGTCCAGTGAGCCCTAGAAGAATGTAAAGTCTGAGACTAGCTACGAATTGTGTGGCATAACATTTTCCACTCTTAATGGCTTAATATTTTTTACATCCTCCCAGTTTTCAATAGCCCTGTGACTCTCTTTCGGTATGGCAGTTAACTAAGTTTGTGTCTCAAATGGCACCCTATTCCCTATATAGTGCATTACTTTTGACAAGAGCCATATGGGAATAAGGTGTCATTTGGGACACTGCCTAACTGACTGGTCTGCTGCAGCTGTAACTGCTGGAGCTTTGATATAAGTTGTGTTTTACTGCCGTGGCTCTTTAGCGTGAAGGAGAGTTACAGACCAGCCGCGTGTCCTTCAGTCTGTGAAGTTGTTCTCTGGTCGGTGTAATGAGCCTTGTTAAGGAAGAGACTGCTGGTGGCGGCGGTGCCATTAGACCCTCTGCTGCAGGGGGACCAGGCAGGTTTAGTGTGTGTGTGTGTGCGTGTGTGTGTGTGCGTGCTTGTGTGTGTATAGTGTACGTAAGTATCACGTTTCAGGGAAGACCCAGATGCAGACAGTGTCAAAGTAACAAAAGTGTATTACTAGAACAGGGGGCAGGCAAAACCACAGGTCAAGGGCAGTCAGAGGTCAATAATCCAGTGTGGTGGGACAAGGTACAGAGCAACAGGCAGGCTCAGGGCAGGCAGAATGGTCAAAACCGGGAAAACTAGAAAGCAGGAACTTTAGAAAAGACAGGAGCAAGGGGAAAACCGCTGGTAGGCTTGACGAACAAAACAAACTGGCAACAGACAAACAGAGAACACAGGTATAAATACACTGAGGATAATGGGGAAGATGGGAGACACCTGGAGGGGGGTGGAGACAATCACAAAGACAGGTGAAACAGATCAGGGTGTGACAGTAAGAGGGTCTCCCCCAGGCCTGGGTAGTGTGGTGAAAAGGATTGGCCGTCTGACGTCAGAGATCTTCAGCGGAAAGAACGGTGTGGTGTGGTGTGGTGTGGTGTGGTGTGGTGTGGTGTGGTGTGGTGTGGTGTGTGTGTGTGTGTGTGTGTGTGTGTGTGTGTGTGTGTGTGTGTGTGTGTGTGTGTGTGTGTGTGTGTGTGTGTGTGTGTGTGTGTGTGTGTTCAGACTGTCCTGGGTTGGCCTTGAGTTACAGTAGTTTCCACTCCGTGCTGCAGGCTGCCTGGAAGTCTGTCTTTAAAAGTGGGCAGGGTAGGACGCCAGAGGAAATTAACTCCATGGCATCACTGTGTGTGTGTTTAGCATTACTGTGTGTGTGTGTGTGTGTTTAGCATCACTGTGTGTGTGTGTGTGTGTGTGTGTGTGTGTTTAGCATCACTGTGTGTGTTTAGCATCACTGTGTGTGTGTAAGAGAGAGGATGACAGTGAGGAAATTGCAGCTCAAACTGTTCCAACTAATTCCAGCCTTTCAAATCCCATCCAGACTCACTGAAGAAGACAGCAGTTCTTCCTGTCTCAAACCCTATTTCCTACATAATGCACTACTTTTGACCAGGGCCCATATGTATCTGATCAAAAGTAGTGCAAATTATAGGGAATAGGGTGCCATATTGGATACACTGTATGTTTGTCTATCAACAGGATATGCTTTTCCATTGGCCGGTGTCACAGCAAATAAAGCAAACATTTCCTAGATGTAAATGCCATTCTCCTGAGAAAATGATTCAAATGCATTCAGAATCAGTCATTCAGGATGTCTTCCAAATTTATTCAGAACCAGTCATTCAGGATGTCTTCCAAATGTAATCAGAATTCAGGATGTCCTCCAAATGTATTCAGAATCAGTCATTCAGGATGTCCTCCAAATGTAATCAGAATCAGTCATTCAGGATGTCCTCCAAATGTAATCAGAATCAGTCATTCAGGATGTCCTCCAAATGTATTCAGAATCAGCCATTCAGGATGTCCTCTAAATGTATTCAGAATCAGCCATTCAGGATGTCCTCCAAATGTGTGTGTGCCCTTCTCCAGAATACATACTGTAGTTTCTCCACTTTATTGAGACACCAAGCTCATTTGGTTATAGTTGTCATGGGTGATGCTGGGAGGCTTTTTCTACAACAAGTCTCAAGGCGTGTCCTTGTGACTGCATTATGATAATATTCTGGGCTGAAAAGAAATATGGTTATTATGACAGCCTTCTTATTTGTATGCCAATTACATCCTTCACTGTGAAATTTAATTGACTTTTGACTCAGTTAGACACCAGGAAAGTAGATCAAATTCACAGTTTTTCTGGTATTTTTTTTTTCTCTGTCGATGTTGATGTGATGCAAGGTTCTTTATTCTGAATCAGTCTAGACCCTTTTGACTCTCTGAGACGGTTTTGTTTCCAAGCTGTTTGGAGATGCCAGAGAGGCTGCCACAGTGTTTGTTAGTAAAATGGCTTGACTGCTATACTATCCTGTTCTGTTCTCTAGTAGAATGGCCTGGCTGCTATACTATCCTGTTCTGTTCTCTAGTAGAATGGCCTGGTTGTTATACTATCCTGTTCTGTTCTCTAGTAGAATGGCCTGGTTGCTATACTATCCTGTTCTGTTCTCTAGTAGAATGGCCTGGCTGTTATACTATCCTGTTCTGTTCTCTAGTAGAATGGCCTGGTTGCTATACTATCCTGTTATGTTCTCTAGTAGAATGGCCTGGCTGTTATACTATCCTGTTCTGTTCTCTAGTAGAATGGCCTGGTTGCTATACTATCCTGTTCTGTTCTCTAGTAGAATGGCCTGGCTGTTATACTATCCTGTTCTGTTCTCTAGTAGAATGGCCTGGCTGTTATACTATCCTGTTCTGTTCTCTAGTAGAATGGCCTGGCTGTTATACTATCCTGTTCTGTTCTCTAGTAGAATGGCCTGGTTGCTATACTATCCTGTTCTGTTCTCTAGTAGAATGGCCTGGCTGTTATACTATCCTGTTCTGTTCTCTAGTAGAATGGCCTGGTTGCTATACTATCCTGTTCTGTTCTCTAGTTGAATGGCCTGGCTGCTATACTATCCTGTTCTGTTCTCTAGTTGAATGGCCTGGCTGCTATACTATCCTGTTCTGTTCTCTAGTAGAATGGCCTGGTTGCTATACTATCCTGTTCTGTTCTCTAGTAGAATGGCCTGGCTGCTATACTATCCTGTTCTGTTCTCTAGTAGAATGGCCTGGCTGCTATACTATCCTGTTCTGTTCTCTAGTTGAATGGCCTGGCTGTTATACTATCCTGTTCTGTTCTCTAGTAGAATGGCCTGGTTGCTATACTATCCTGTTCTGTTCTCTAGTAGAATGGCCTGGCTGTTATACTATCCTGTTCTGTTCTCTAGTAGAATGGCCTGGCTGTTATACTATCCTGTTCTGTTCTCTAGTAGAATGGCCTGGCTGTTATACTATCCTGTTCTGTTCTCTAGTAGAATGGCCTGGCTGTTATACTATCCTGTTCTGTTCTCTAGTAGAATGGCCTGGTTGCTATACTATCCTGTTCTGTTCTCTAGTAGAATGGCCTGGCTGTTATACTATCCTGTTCTGTTCTCTAGTAGAATGGCCTGGTTGCTATACTATCCTGTTCTGTTCTCTAGTAGAATGGCCTGGCTGTTATACTATCCTGTTCTGTTCTCTAGTAGAATGGCCTGGCTGTTATACTATCCTGTTCTGTTCTCTAGTAGAATGGCCTGGCTGTTATACTATCCTGTTCTGTTCTCTAGTAGAATGGCCTGGTTGTTATACTATCCTGTTCTGTTCTCTAGTAGAATGGCCTGGCTGTTATACTATCCTGTTCTGTTCTCTAGTAGAATGGCCTGGTTGCTATACTATCCTGTTCTGTTCTCTAGTTGGCTCTGCTGTTATACTATCCTGTTCTGTTCTCTAGTAGAATGGCCTGGTTGCTATACTATCCTGTTCTGTTCTCTAGTAGAATGGCCTGGCTGTTATACTATCCTGTTCTGTTCTCTAGTAGAATGGCCTGGTTGCTATACTATCCTGTTCTGTTCTCTAGTAGAATGGCCTGGCTGTTATACTATCCTGTTCTGTTCTCTAGTAGAATGGCCTGGCTGCTATACTATCCTGTTCTGTTCTCTAGTAGAATGGCCTGGCTGTTATACTATCCTGTTCTGTTCTCTAGTAGAATGGCCTGGTTGCTATACTATCCTGTTCTGTTCTCTAGTAGAATGGCCTGGCTGTTATACTATCCTGTTCTGTTCTCTAGTAGAATGGCCTGGCTGTTATACTATCCTGTTCTGTTCTCTAGTAGAATGGCCTGGCTGTTATACTATCCTGTTCTGTTCTCTAGTAGAATGGCCTGGCTGCTATACTATCCTGTTCTGTTCTCTAGTAGAATGGCCTGGCTGTTATACTATCCTGTTCTGTTCTCTAGTAGAATGGCCTGGCTGCTATACTATCCTGTTCTGTTCTCTAGTAGAATGGCCTGGCTGTTATACTATCCTGTTCTGTTCTCTAGTATGAATGGCCTGGCTGCTATACTATCCTGTTCTGTTCTCTAGTAGAATGGCCTGGCTGCTATACTATCCTGTTCTGTTCTCTAGTAGAATGGCCTGGCTGCTATACTATCCTGTTCTGTTCTCTAGTAGAATGGCCTGGCTGCTATACTATCCTGTTCTGTTCTCTAGTAGAATGGCCTGGCTGTTATACTATCCTGTTCTGTTCTCTAGTAGAATGGCCTGGCTGCTATACTATCCTGTTCTGTTCTCTAGTAGAATGGCCTGGCTGTTATACTATCCTGTTCTGTTCTCTAGTAGAATGGCCTGGCTGTTATACTATCCTGTTCTGTTCTCTAGTAGAATGGCCTGGCTGTTATACTATCCTGTTCTGTTCTCTAGTAGAATGGCCTGGCTGTTATACTATCCTGTTCTGTTCTCTAGTAGAATGGCCTGGCTGCTATACTATCCTGTTCTGTTCTCTAGTAGAATGGCCTGGCTGTTATACTATCCTGTTCTGTTCTCTAGTAGAATGGCCTGGCTGCTATACTATCCTGTTCTGTTCTCTAGTAGAATGGCCTGGCTGTTATACTATCCTGTTCTGTTCTCTAGTAGAATGGCCTGGCTGCTATACTATCCTGTTCTGTTCTCTAGTAGAATGGCCTGGCTGTTATACTATCCTGTTCTGTTCTCTAGTAGAATGGCCTGGTTGCTATACTATCCTGTTCTGTTCTCTAGTAGAATGGCCTGGCTGTTATACTATCCTGTTCTGTTCTCTAGTAGAATGGCCTGGCTGTTATACTATCCTGTTCTGTTCTCTAGTAGAATGGCCTGGCTGTTATACTATCCTGTTCTGTTCTCTAGTAGAATGGCCTGGCTGTTATACTATCCTGTTCTGTTCTCTAGTAGAATGGCCTGGCTGTTATACTATCCTGTTCTGTTCTCTAGTAGAATGGCCTGGTTGCTATACTATCCTGTTCTGTTCTCTAGTAGAATGGCCTGGCTGCTATACTATCCTGTTCTGTTCTCTAGTAGAATGGCCTGGCTGTTATACTATCCTGTTCTGTTCTCTAGTAGAATGGCCTGGCTGCTATACTATCCTGTTCTGTTCTCTAGTAGAATGGCCTGGTTGCTATACTATCCTGTTCTGTTCTCTAGTAGAATGGCCTGGCTGTTATACTATCCTGTTCTGTTCTCTAGTAGAATGGCCTGGCTGTTATACTATCCTGTTCTGTTCTCTAGTAGAATGGCCTGGCTGTTATACTATCCTGTTCTGTTCTCTAGTAGAATGGCCTGGCTGTTATACTATCCTGTTCTGTTCTCTAGTAGAATGGCCTGGCTGCTATACTATCCTGTTCTGTTCTCTAGTAGAATGGCCTGGCTGTTATACTATCCTGTTCTGTTCTCTAGTAGAATGGCCTGGCTGTTATACTATCCTGTTCTGTTCTCTAGTTGAATGGCCTGGCTGTTATACTATCCTGTTCTGTTCTCTAGTAGAATGGCCTGGTTGCTATACTATCCTGTTCTGTTCTCTAGTAGAATGGCCTGGCTGCTATACTATCCTGTTCTGTTCTCTAGTAGAATGGCCTGGCTGTTATACTATCCTGTTCTGTTCTCTAGTAGAATGGCCTGGCTGTTATACTATCCTGTTCTGTTCTCTAGTAGAATGGCCTGGCTGTTATACTATCCTGTTCTGTTCTCTAGTAGAATGGCCTGGCTGTTATACTATCCTGTTCTGTTCTCTAGTAGAATGGCCTGGCTGTTATACTATCCTGTTCTGTTCTCTAGTAGAATGGCCTGGCTGCTATACTATCCTGTTCTGTTCTCTAGTAGAATGGCCTGGCTGTTATACTATCCTGTTCTGTTCTCTAGTAGAATGGCCTGGCTGTTATACTATCCTGTTCTGTTCTCTAGTAGAATGGCCTGGCTGTTATACTATCCTGTTCTGTTCTCTAGTAGAATGGCCTGGCTGCTATACTATCCTGTTCTGTTCTCTAGTAGAATGGCCTGGCTGTTATACTATCCTGTTCTGTTCTCTAGTAGAATGGCCTGGCTGTTATACTATCCTGTTCTGTTCTCTAGTAGAATGGCCTGGCTGTTATACTATCCTGTTCTGTTCTCTAGCAGAATGGCCTGGCTGTTATACTATCCTGTTCTGTTCTCTAGTAGAATGGCCTGGCTGCTATACTATCCTGTTCTGTTCTCTAGTAGAATGGCCTGGCTGTTATACTATCCTGTTCTGTTCTCTAGTAGAATGGCCTGGTTGCTATACTATCCTGTTCTGTTCTCTAGTAGAATGGCCTGGCTGTTATACTATCCTGTTCTGTTCTCTAGTAGAATGGCCTGGCTGCTATACTATCCTGTTCTGTTCTCTAGTAGAATGGCCTGGCTGCTATACTATCCTGTTCTGTTCTCTAGTAGAATGGCCTGGCTGCTATACTATCCTGTTCTGTTCTCTAGTAGAATGGCCTGGCTGTTATACTATCCTGTTCTGTTCTCTAGTAGAATGGCCTGGCTGCTATACTATCCTGTTCTGTTCTCTAGTAGAATGGCCTGGCTGCTATACTATCCTGTTCTGTTCTCTAGTAGAATGGCCTGGCTGCTATACTATCCTGTTCTGTTCTCTAGTAGAATGGCCTGGCTGCTATACTATCCTGTTCTGTTCTCTAGTAGAATGGCCTGGCTGCTATACTATCCTGTTCTGTTCTCTAGTAGAATGGCCTGGCTGTTATACTATCCTGTTCTGTTCTCTAGTAGAATGGCCTGGCTGCTATACTATCCTGTTCTGTTCTCTAGTAGAATGGCCTGGTTGCTATACTATCCTGTTCTGTTCTCTAGTAGAATGGCCTGGCTGTTATACTATCCTGTTCTGTTCTCTAGTAGAATGGCCTGGCTGTTATACTATCCTGTTCTGTTCTCTAGTAGAATGGCCTGGCTGTTATACTATCCTGTTCTGTTCTCTAGTAGAATGGCCTGGCTGCTATACTATCCTGTTCTGTTCTCTAGTAGAATGGCCTGGCTGTTATACTATCCTGTTCTGTTCTCTAGTAGAATGGCCTGGCTGCTATACTATCCTGTTCTGTTCTCTAGTAGAATGGCCTGGCTGTTATACTATCCTGTTCTGTTCTCTAGTAGAATGGCCTGGTTGCTATACTATCCTGTTCTGTTCTCTAGTAGAATGGCCTGGCTGCTATACTATCCTGTTCTGTTCTCTAGTAGAATGGCCTGGCTGCTATACTATCCTGTTCTGTTCTCTAGTAGAATGGCCTGGTTGCTATACTATCCTGTTCTGTTCTCTAGTAGAATGGCCTGGCTGTTATACTATCCTGTTCTGTTCTCTAGTAGAATGGCCTGGTTGCTATACTATCCTGTTCTGTTCTCTAGTAGAATGGCCTGATCCTGTTCTGTTCTCTAGTAGAATGGCCTGGCTGCTATACTATCCTGTTCTGTTCTCTAGTAGAATGGCCTGGCTGCTATACTATCCTGTTCTGTTCTCTAGTAGAATGGCCTGGCTGCTATACTATCCTGTTCTGTTCTCTAGTAGAATGGCCTGGCTGCTATACTATCCTGTTCTGTTCTCTAGTAGAATGGCCTGGCTGTTATACTATCCTGTTCTGTTCTCTAGTAGAATGGCCTGGCTGTTATACTATCCTGTTCTGTTCTCTAGTAGAATGGCCTGGCTGTTATACTATCCTGTTCTGTTCTCTAGTAGAATGGCCTGGCTGTTATACTATCCTGTTCTGTTCTCTAGTAGAATGGCCTGGCTGTTATACTATCCTGTTCTGTTCTCTAGTAGAATGGCCTGGCTGTTATACTATCCTGTTCTGTTCTCTAGTAGAATGGCCTGGTTGCTATACTATCCTGTTCTGTTCTCTAGTAGAATGGCCTGGCTGTTATACTATCCTGTTCTGTTCTCTAGTAGAATGGCCTGGCTGTTATACTATCCTGTTCTGTTCTCTAGTAGAATGGCCTGGCTGTTATACTATCCTGTTCTGTTCTCTAGTAGAATGGCCTGGTTGCTATACTATCCTGTTCTGTTCTCTAGTAGAATGGCCTGGCTGTTATACTATCCTGTTCTGTTCTCTAGCAGAATGGCCTGGCTGCTATACTATCCTGTTCTGTTCTCTAGTTGAATGGCCTGGCTGTTATACTATCCTGTTCTGTTCTCTAGTAGAATGGCCTGGCTGCTATACTATCCTGTTCTGTTCTCTAGTAGAATGGCCTGGTTGCTATACTATCCTGTTCTGTTCTCTAGTAGAATGGCCTGGCTGTTATACTATCCTGTTCTGTTCTCTAGTAGAATGGCCTGGCTGTTATACTATCCTGTTCTGTTCTCTAGTAGAATGGCCTGGCTATACTATCCTGTTCTGTTCTCTAGTAGAATGGCCTGGCTGTTATACTATCTCTGTTCTGTTCTAGTATGGCCTGGCTGATATCCTGTTCTGCTAGTCTGAATGGCTGGCTGTTATACTATCCTGTTCTGTTCTCTAGTAGAATGGCCTGGTTGCTATACTATCCTGTTCTGTTCTCTAGTAGAATGGCCTGGCTGTTATACTATCCTGTTCTGTTCTCTAGTAGAATGGCCTGGCTGTTATACTATCCTGTTCTGTTCTCTAGTAGAATGGCCTGGCTGTTATACTATCCTGTTCTGTTCTCTAGTAGAATGGCCTGGTTGCTATACTATCCTGTTCTGTTCTCTAGTAGAATGGCCTGGCTGTTATACTATCCTGTTCTGTTCTCTAGTAGAATGGCCTGGTTGCTATACTATCCTGTTCTGTTCTCTAGTTGAATGGCCTGGCTGCTATACTATCCTGTTCTGTTCTCTAGTAGAATGGCCTGGCTGCTATACTATCCTGTTCTGTTCTCTAGTAGAATGGCCTGGTTGCTATACTATCCTGTTCTGTTCTCTAGTAGAATGGCCTGGCTGCTATACTATCCTGTTCTGTTCTCTAGTAGAATGGCCTTTGCCATCACCGTGGGACTGTCTGTGTCCGCGTCCCAAATGGCACCTCATTCCCTGTGGTCAAAAGTAGTGAACTACATAAGAAATGAAGTCCCATTTGGGACGCAGCCAGTGTCTGTGGAGGCTGTGGAGGCTGTTGACGTGAGTCAGGGTCTTTGTGATGGTAAACTGCTTCCTGAAAGCTGGGGACCCCCTGCTAGACAGCCAACAGATCCACATTGTAGCACATTGTACGTGGACTGACTCGACATGTGGGATTAGCTGGTTAAATACAGCGACCTTTTCCCTTCTAAAGTAAAATGGTGACATTTAGAATATACACATCAGAATACAGACAAAGTCTTTTCAACTCAACACTCTGCTCTGTCTTCTTTCTTCTCCCGGAGCATACTTGACAACCTGTGAAGAAAACACAGTTCTGCATGTTGATCAGGAACACTGTGAATACAGAGGGGTTTCTCCAGGGCATCTAGTATCACACTATTCCATATAGTGCCATTTGGGATACATGCACTAGCTTTGTTTGATGAATGAGTTTATTGAGTTGTTACTGTAAAGGAAAGTCCATGGCCACATAATGCAGAAGGCTTGAGATGCGTTACAGTGTATACACAGCACATCCACTCACTGCCAAGCCAGAGACACACAGAAAGAGAGAGAGAGAGACCTTGCTGTCTTGGCAGGTGTTGCTGCAAAATAAATACTGCTGAAAAAAAGGGGGAAAAGAAAGAGAGAGAGGGTTGGGATCCAAACCAGAAAACCAAGGCTGTGTTGTTTTTTTTTCATTTTCCTCTGTCACGCAGAGGCTGAATCACTGCTGAGCGGCATTGAAAAATAAAGACAACAGGAGAGAGGGAGAGTGGTAGAGATAGAAAGAGAGACATAGAGAGAAAAGATAAAGAGGAGCGAGAGAGAGACAGAGAGAGACAGAGAGAGAGAGAGAGAGAGAGAGAGAGAGAGAGAGAGAGAGAGAGAGAGAGAGAGAGAGAGAGAGAGAGAGAGAGAGAGAGAGAGAGAATGGAATAAAAATAGTCAGGGAAGAGAGCTGGTGTCTGGATGAGGACACGCCCACTAACCTCAACGGCGCCACACTCCCTGGCTCACCCCGGGTCTCCACAGGGAGGGGCCCCACCTCACACACATCTGGCTGCAAATTCTGCTCTCTCTCTGGGTACGGGGGGTCGCAAGGAGGGGGCCTCTGGAGCCTCTGGAGACTGCTCTTTGTCCCTGGCTCTGGGGCCACTGGAGACTTAACATTGAGGAGTGACAAAGGCAGAGCCCTAAATCACACTCTTCCCTTATGGATAAAAAGTAGTGCGCTGAAGTGATAAACTCTGTGTGAGACTCTACAAGTTGGACCCACAGATAGAGCTGGGGACAGAGGAGTTAGCTGTTAGTTAGTTTAGATGTGGTAGGGAGAGTGTCCACAAGCTGCAGAGTCAGTTCCATAGCCAGGTACTGTACGTGGCTGTGATGAGATGTCAAATGGCACCCTATTCCCTACTGACACAGGAGAATAACTTCTAACCTGGGGAGGCAGCACTGCTGAAGACTGGAGGGGGTCTTACATAAAGCACACAGTAGTGTGTGTGTGTGTGTGTGTGTGTGTGTGTGTGTGTGTGGCAGGACACCACTGAGTTCAGAGACACATATACACACACACACCTGGCGGGACACCACTGAGCTCAGAGACACATATACACACACACACCTGGCAGGACACCACTGAGTTCAGAGACACATATACACACACACACCTGACGGGACACCACTGAGTTCAGAGACACATATACACACACACACCTGGCGGGACACCACTGAGCTCAGAGACACATATATACACACACACCTGGCAGGACACCACTGAGCTCAGAGACACATATACACACACACACCTGACGGGACACCACTGAGTTCAGAGACACATATACAGACACACACCTGACGGGACACCACTGAGTTCAGAGACACATATACACCCACACACCTGGTGGGACACCACTGAGTTCAGAGACACATATACAGACACACACCTGACGGGACACCACTGAGCTCAGAGACACATATACACACACACCTGGCAGGACACCACTGAGCTCAGAGACACATATACACACACACACCTGGCAGGACACCACTGAGTTCAGAGACACATATACACACACACACCTGGCGGGACACCACTGAGCTCAGAGACACATATATACACACACACCTGGCAGGACACCACTGAGCTCAGAGACACATATACACACACACACCTGGCGGGACACCACTGAGCTCAGAGACACATATACACACACACACCTGACGGGACACCACTGAGCTCAGAGACACATATATACACACACACCTGGCAGGACACCACTGTGCTCAGAGACACATATACACCCACACACCTGGCAGGACACCACTGAGCTCAGAGACACATATACACCCACACACCTGGCAGGACACCACTGAGCTCAGAGACACATATACACACACACACCTGGCGGGACACCACTGAGCTCAGAGACACATATACACACACACACCTGGCAGGACACCACTGAGCTCAGAGACACATATACACACACACCTGACGGGACACCACTGAACTCAGAGACACATATATACACACACACCTGGCAGGACACCACTGAGCTCAGAGACACATATACACACACACACCTGGCGGGACACCACTGAGCTCAGAGACACATATACACACACACACCTGGCGGGACACCACTGAGCTCAGAGACACATATACACACACACACCTGGCAGGACACCACTGAGCTCAGAGACACATATACACACACACACCTGACGGGACACCACTGAGCTCAGAGACACATATACACCCACACACCTGGCAGGACACCACTGTGCTCAGAGACACATATACACACACACACCTGGCAGGACACCACTGAGTTCAGAGACACATATACACACACACCTGGCAGGACACCACTGAGCTCAGAGACACATATATACACACACACCTGGCGGGACACCACTGAGTTCAGAGACACATATACACCCACACACCTGGTGGGACACCACTGAGCTCAGAGACACATATACACACACACACCTGGCGGGACACCACTGAGCTCAGAGACACATATACACACACACACCTGGCAGGACACCACTGAGCTCAGAGACACACATATACACACACACACCTGGCGGGACACCACTGAGCTCAGAGACACATATACACACACACACCTGGCGGGACACCACTGAGCTCTGAGACACACATATACACACACACACCTGGCGGGACACCACTGAGCTCTGAGACACACATATACACACACACACCTGGCGGGACACCACTGAGCTCTGAGACACACATATACACACACACACCTGGCGGGACACCACTGAGCTCAGAGACACATATACACACACACACCTGGCGGGACACCACTGAGCTCTGAGACACATATACACACACACACCTGGCGGGACACCACTGAGCTCAGAGACACATATACACACAAACACCTGGCGGGACACCACTGAGCTCAGAGACACATATACACACACACACCTGGCGGGACACCACTGAGTTCAGAGACACATATACACACACACACCTGGCGGGACACCACTGAGCTCAGAGACACATATACACACACACACCTGGCGAGACACCACTGAGCTCAGAGACACATATACACACACACACCTGGCGGGACACCACTGAGCTCAGAGATGCATTCCTTTATAACAGTGTCATTTCCTGTTTCAGTTCCCTGTAGGACTCACACTGAGAGAGCACAGTAAGGACACATCACCTCTTCTGCGTCCCAAATGGCACCCCCTTCCCTTTACAGTGCACCGGGCTCTGGTCAAAAGTAGTGCACTCTAAAGTTAATAGGTTGCCATTTGGGATGCAGCACTCATCTCACAGAGGTCTCAGAGAGCAATGCACCTGACCACTAAAACAGACTAATTTACCCCATTATAATACCTACATAAAACATTGAATCCATTTAATTATAATTTTACGCTATACCAACAGTACTTATAGACCTTTTAAGTACCTTATACTGTAAATATGACGATCACACTATACAGCTGATATAGTCATGTGCTGGATAGTGTATGAACCCAGCAGAGAGACTGTTAGGAAGTCAGGAGGAGGGAAGAAGAGAGGAACAGTGGGATGAGAGAAACATACAGACAGATGGAGAAAGAGAGAGGAAAAGGCAGACCCCAACATGTCTTCATCTGGAGTGCATTTCAAGGAAAAATTATTTTAAGTGGATTAAGGAGACTGTACACAGAAATCTTTTTTTTCTCATTCTTTAGCTCCAAAAAATCTGGATCGCATTAGTTTTTTATGGACACTATTTCATTTCTCTGCATTTGTCCTCTTTCTGTTGGAGCTAGGGATGTATGCTGTACAGTATGAGTACAGTCAGAGATGGGGGTTGGAGATTGTTTTATTTCCCCCTGAAAAATGAGGCAAGCACATGCTGTATAATTAGATGGTGAAGAAACGGGACATATATTTTGCTAAACCACAGGGAATTTGCTGAAGAGTCTCAGTGCACAGTTCTTCTGGGTTAAAGATTGGTATACAGAGCTTACTCTTTGTAACCAAATGTCTGCTAGCTCACAGACTTACTTCTGGAATCTTTATGAATGCACTTTCAAATATGCTCTAGTAACATTGGCCTCTTCTCTGTAAAAAAGAAAGGAAATGTTCAAGCTGGGAAAGTCATTCATTCCATGTCATTCATTAAAAACTCCTGACCTTCCCTACCTCCACCAGCCACCACCTCCAATACGGCTGTATGAAGTCTTCTCTTGTTGATGTTGCATTTATGCTCAAACTTAACCAGCCTCTAAAGAGACATTTCTCTCTCTGCTGTCTGCCTCTTAATGGCTGTAACTGTTAACTGTTCAACCACATAATGCCTCTTTTTGGGCGACTAGGCAAAGGAGGCTCTTTGTCTCCGCTAACATTCTCACTAAATGTGTTACTCTCTGCATCCCAATTTGCACCCTGTTCCCTTCATTGTGCACTACTTTCAACCAAGGAACAGGGTGCCATTTGGGATGCATCCACTGTGTCATGACATGCTCACGGATCAGCTCACGGATCAGCTCATGGCCGGAACATTAAGAGTGATTGAGATAAATCATGAGATCATGTGACATTATTGTTCTTCATTTGGAGTGGTCCCTGATATCACTACTGCACTCAACTCCATTCCTCTCCATGGTGAGTAGAGAGTAGCAGCTCCATCCCAACTCACCCTGCAGCCAGCACTCTAACACCCCTCATCTGGTAACAATCTCCCTAGCTGCTTCAGCCACCCAAAACCCCATCCATCAAGCACACACGCATTCACCCCCACACAGAATAACACACATAGACACACACACACACACACATCAGCAACTGTCATGTGCTGGCTGCAGTGAATTGTAAAGTGTAAACCCTGAGAGAGAATAAATGTTCTGGAAGATCAGAAAGGAATCAGCTGTAAACGCTGTACATGTATTTTGAGATGAACGCAGCAGAGCTTTTACATGAAACACCTTTTGTCCTGTTGGAGAAACCGTTGGCTATTAGTGCACTACTTTTGACTAGGGCCCGTAGGGTGCACTATATATTGAACAGGGTGCCATTTGGGACACAACCGCTGTCTGCTCATTACTCCTATGATAACAGTGGAATTAGGGCTAAATGAGTTGATCTAATTCATACACACAACATTGGTTCTGATTGCTCTGCCTTTCATGTCCAACCAAACACACCGCACTATGTTTGGTTTAGGAGGAGAGAAAACGAGCACCAGATTGTTGAAGGCCCAATGCAAACAGTGTCCTAGGTGCTGTAGTGTGTATGCATGCATTGGGAAAGATTGTTGCCAGATCAGAGAACATGTATGTTTGACTTCAAAGGACTAGACTGAATGTCTATGTGTGGATGCTTCTCAAAATCATCACTCATTGTAACCATATTTACCGATGAATGCATTGTGAATGATTGTTGCCAGATCAGAGACTTTGTATGTATTGCTTTGAAGCGGATGGGTTCTTTTTTAAATCATCAGACATTGCAACCATATTTACCTACCCATTCATGCTAGCTCACTGATTCCACACTTTCTGACTCCTATGGATGTGGATTGATGACTGTAATAACACAGGTTGAAGAGAGGATAAAACGGCCCTCAGCTATCTACCAGACATAAAACAAATCATATCCGCTCATCTTAGAGGACTTAAGAACACTGATAGAAAGTGAGACTAGCAGTCTGTCTGAACAACAGATGAAAAGAAAGCACTCTATTGTCCGGTCTCGCATGCACACACACACGCACACACACACACACACACACACACACACACACTGCCATCCTGCCTCCTGTCCTGAGTCCTGTGCCCGGAGTTGTCCCATCAGAAAGTTGGAGGTCAGAGGTCAGGGCAGGCCCAGGGGATTATGGGATGCTTAATGTCTCAAAGCCCTGGTTATGTTCCAAATGACACCCTATTCCCTGTGTAGTGCACTACTTCTGACCAGGGCCCAAAGGGAATAGGGTGCCATTTTGGGATGCAGCCTTAGAGCCCTGCCTGGCTGCTGGCCGGTCTGACAGTCACCAGGAAATGAAGAGTGTCTATATAAAGCCAGTTATAACGAGTCAGCAGAGCAGGGAGGCTTTCACTCCCTCACTCCCCGTGTCAACAGGCCAGACTGGAGATGGAGAGATAGACATAGAAAGAGCGGGAGAGATGGGGGGCAGAGAGAGCAATAGGGAGAACAAAGTGAAAGCGATAGGAGGACAGAGAGAGAGAGAATGTGGGAGGACAGGTAGAAAGTGAGAAGGGGCGAGAGAGAGAGGAGAGAGAGAGAGAGAGAGAGAGAATGTGGGAGGACAGGTAGAAAGTGAGAAGAGGAGAGAGAGAGAGAGAGAGAGAGAGAGAGAGAGAGAGAGAGAGAGAGAGAGAGAGAGAGAGAGAGAGAGAGAGAGAGAGAGAGAGAATGTGGGAGGACAGGTAGAAAGTGAGAAGGGGCGAGAGAGAGAGAGAGAGAGAGAGAGAGAGAGAGAGAGAGAGAGAGAGAGAGAGAGAGAGAGAGAGAGAGAGAGAGAGAGAGAGAGAGAGAGAGAGAGAGAGAGAGAGAGAGAGAGAGAGAGAGAGAGAGAGAGAGAGAGAGAGAGAGAGAGAGAGAGAGAGAGAGAGAGAGAGAGAGAGAGAGAGAGAGAGAGAGAGAGAGAGAGAGAGAGAGAGAGAGAGAGAGAGAGAGAGAAAATGTGGGTGGACAGTAAGAGGGGGAGGACAATTCCTCAGCTGTTGAAACATGAGTAGTCTGTCAGTTTTTTCTGCTTATTGAATATCTCCAGTGGAAGTGAGAGTGTGAGTTCTGGGGGGTTAGACTGAGCTGTGACAGACAATATGAGACTTCACCAACATGAACCACACCAGCTCTGGAATCTTCTCTCTCCTCCTATGGATCCTTGTCCCTCTCCCTCTCTACAGTCAGTAAAAGAAAGCAATGGCACTCCACATTGCTTAAATTCTATTGTGTTGTCAATTAATGTATTATTTAATTTTATAAAACATTTTTGTTATTTTTTAAAAATTGATCCCTGACTTGAGAGTAAGAGGGAGAGAGAAGGAGAGGGAGAAAGAGAGCATTATTAGTTTCCGTTCTGTAATATAGCACGACTGAGTGGCTGGAGCAGGGTTAAGTGTCTCTGGAGGAGTCCAACTCAGCTGCTCTCTGTCTCTCTCTCAGCCACGGTGTGTGTGTACTTCAGTGTAGTTTTGATAGGGAGTTACAGGATGTTTCTGTGCTACGTCCAAAATGGCACCCTATAACCTACATCCGTTTGACCAGGGCTCGCAGACTGTGTGTCAGGCTGGTTATGTTATGGTTCTTCGGCTGGAGGTGCTGAGTGTTCCATTAGTATCAACACGAAACACTTAAAGCAGCCCAGCAGCAATGGCACATTATCTAACTGCACATCACACACACGTGCATGGACCTACACACTGATGCACACTTCAGGCTGTATCCTAGCAATCAAAGATCTGCATGTGACTGTTTAACAGAAAATAATTTAGCAACTCAACAGAATTTGTTTGAGTGAGACACCACTACAAGCTGTGTAGTATCTAAGTATGTGACTGTACTCTGATACAGAAGCATCGGGCCTCTCAGTGAGCACATTAAGACCCTGTCCCTCTGTCTCCAGTCAAAGCCCAGAGGAACGCTTGTCTGTGTACCGCGCTGTGTAAGTTCACAGCTAATGGGAAAACACTGTCAGGATAAATGAGACCTTTAAACCGTTGCTTCACCTCCGGTTTCAACATGATATGTCTATTTCCGCTCAGCTCTACCTCGTTAAGAGATCTCTGTCTTGTAGTTTCTGCTCTCTGCTCTGTTTCTGCTTCTTCTGTCTCCATGTCAGAGTGAAAACCTCTCCTGTCTTCTGTTGTTTTGGCTTCAGTTTTGTCTTCTCCATGTCCCCGTGGTGTGTCTCTAAATGTGTGCCTGCGTGTGTGAGAGTGTGTTTGTCTGTGTGTGTGTTTGTGTCTGGTCTCCTCCACTTCCCTACATCCCTGTCCGGCAGTCCTTAAGTTGTTTGTGAAACAGAAGGTGACCTGGAGTCCTGCGGGACGATGGCTGCACCTCCCCCTTCACCTCCCTGGCCCCAGTGGTCCCTTATGGCCACTAAAACACTGGGCTTCTTCTTCTAGAGTGTGAGTGTGTGTGTGTGCATGCATGTGTGTGTGCGTGTGTGTGTGTGTGCTTACGTGTGTGTGTGTGTCTGGGAGGTAGATGTCACACTGAGTTAGTCCAGCAGACTGCCTGGGTCTGGCTAGACCGGAGAACAATGTTTTTCTTAGATTGTCCCTGAGTGGTGGTAGCCTGTGGAGGGCATGCTGGTGTAGCTGCTTTACAGTCCCCTCTCTTTCCATATCTACCTCCCTCCAACTCTACCTCTCCATCCATCCCTCCCTCCCTCCCCATCTCATCCCTCTCTCGACCTCCCTATCCCCATCTCATCCCTCTCTCCTGCTTTTTCTTTTATTCACATTTTTCTAAAACTTCAGCACCACCTGTGCTCAATGAACACTGCCTCTTTTTGCTCAGACTGCTCCTACTATACCATGCCTACTGTTATCCTGTATCTACAGGATGCACCACTCTGACTGTCTGTTCCCAGGGCAGCTAGAGGGTTAGCGGTGTGCTACTGTCTGTGTACCAGGTCTTATCTTCAGGTCTGCGACTTCTGCACCACCAATAGTGGTAATAGATTTCAGTTGTGTTTCAGGGCTCT